>JAGXOD010000030.1:765000-1965000 GCA_020368025.1 Brachyhypopomus occidentalis | reverse complement strand
CAACCTGCAGTGAATTGAAAATAATGACAAAGCAAAGCTACATCTGGATGTTACATATGCTATAATTACTGTATATAATTGCACAAATAATGCCACTGTGGTCAAATGTGAGAAGAATGACCATTATGGAAAACATTTTGCTGTATTCTACAATTCTGTTTACTGTTCATTCACATCAACACAAACCGCATAACAAAATAGCAGAAAAACTTTTTACTTTCTAGAACCAACTGAATCATCCATTGAATAACCGCTGTCTGTTTGTTACAGGTTCGTGACTGACGGCACAGTGGCCATTCTCATGTCAACTCTGTTCTTCATCATCCCTTCCAAGCTGACATGTTGCTCCTCCTGCAATGACGAGGAAGAGGAGGACGGTTATGGGCAGGAAGGACCACAAGAAGGAGGTGAGACCCCTCTATGGGACTCCTGGTCCCTTATAAGGGACTTCTAGTAGCTCATCATCTACCTCTGAAGACAGCTCCCGAGACAGATGAACTGAGCAGGTGTTGTGTTAAGCAGGAGGCAACGCAGCTGTGCCAGCCCAGAGAAAACGGAAGGCCGTGCCAGCTCTGCTCGTCTGGTCTGTGGTGCATGAACGCATGCCTTGGAACATCATCCTGCTCTTGGGTGGTGGATTTGCTCTGGCTGGTGGCAGTGAGGTAAAAAGACACAATACACACCCATCAGCCATAACATTACAACCACATGCCTAATATTGTGTCAGTCCCAAAACAACTGACCCATCAAGGCACTGACTCAACAAGACCTTTTGCATCTGGCGCCAATGTTAGCAGATTTTATAAGTTCTGGAAGTTGCATGATGTGACCTCCACAGATCAGACTTGCTTTGTCAGCACATCCTACAGACATTTCAGATTGAGATCTGGGGAATTTGAAGGCTGGTCAACACCTTGAACTTGAAGTCATGTTTCTCAAACCATTCCTAAATAATTATTGCAGTATGGCACGGTGCATTATCATGGTGGTGGCCACTGCCATTAGGGAAGGCTGTTGCCAAAGGGTGTAGTTGGTATGTGCCAAAGTAATTTGCATGGAGCCAGGACCCAAGATTTTCCAAAAAAACATTGCCTAGAACATGAAACACCAGAGTATCACATTAGCTTACCTTCTTCCCATAATGCAATCTGGTGTCATCTCTTCCCCAGGCTGTTTCCCCTGGTGTATATAGTTGTGTTAAAGTTAAGGCTTCGAAATGGCTGTAACTATTTAGAAATGAATTTAGACACATGACTTGGCCACATTGCTTTTAGGCTAGTAACTGTTATCCAAAAACATACTGCACTATTAAATGTGAGCATATGGAGACTTCAACATTCTGACTTTAGTACTGTATATAAAGTAAAAATGTGTGAAAATTTGATCTAAGATTTCTCATGTTTTATTCCACATTTATTTATTTTGCATTTTAATCCCACATTTGTATTCCAAGTTGAATACGGATGCATGGTCAATGAAATATGTCAAATAGTGCAGGATAATATAGTGTGATGACCTGTATAAACCCATCACTACTGCTCAGCCGAGCATAGAAGAATAGCTGCAGGTAAATCACATGTAATGGTAGTCTGTTCTTTGTGAGGTCTCAATATGAACTACAATAAAAGTCCATGTGTTACTACACTGCTCTTAGAAGCCTTCAATAAGATTTTCAATTGTGAAATGATGACCCATGGAAGGTCTTTGTGCTGTAACTGTAACCCAACTGATGATGTTGTGAAGGTCTCTGGATTGTCATTCTGGCTGGGGCAGAGTCTTGCTCCCCTGAAGACCATCCCACCCTTTGCCATCTCCCTTCTGCTCTGCCTGCTGGTGGGCACTTTCACAGAGTGTTCCAGCAACACAGCAACTACCACCCTCTTCCTACCCATACTCGCCTCCATGGTAAGATTTCAGTGGAACACTGTGGCCTTGCTAACTAAGTTCACAGAAGCTACTAGAAATCATTAACTGACTATTTGTAGCTGAAGAGTGTCAGCCTCTGAAACATGAAGACATTGCAGTCACTTTTATTGTTAGTTATGTTTTACTCAGACCACTGAGAGATTACATGCTAATGGATGCTAAATATAGGTGTTTTATGTACAGAATAATGACACAGCAGTCAGAGCACATTTGTTGTTAGTGTTTTAAAAGCCCAGAATATTCTTAATCCACCCACAGATAATTCTCCAGTAAACCTTTAAGCAGCTCCACAAATCACACACAGTAGGTTTCATCTGGCTGTGTGTATATTGTCTGTCCTACAGGCCTGTGCTATTGAACTCCACCCCCTGTATGTTATGCTGCCCTGCACTATCAGTGCCTCCATGGCCTTCATGTTGCCTGTGGCCACTCCACCCAATGCCATTGCGTTCTCCTACGGCACACTCAAAGTCCTGGACATGGTACAGACCACTAGTTATGCACTTTACACCATTTTCCTACAATGATGCATGAACTACCGGAAGTGACCATTTCTGCATTTTCCACCAATCAGTTTAACACCAGTGATGATGGCTTAGCCAACACTTGTATACAGTTGTGCCTTGTGAGTATAGAGTAAAATAAAGATGTGCAATGAAATTAAATAAAAAATCAAAAACATAAAAACTTAATAGATGTCTTCTGCATCTATGAGAAAATGAAGACTTGTTAACCTCAGCCTTAATTCAAGAAGACACTTTAAAAATGGACTTTAGTCAAACTTTTCCATTTAGATTGTGAACAGTTTTGTCAGCAAGAATAGTATTTCTGGATATTTCTGACAGTTGTAAAGATAACTGTTTTTTTATCTCTCCCAAGGCAAAGGCAGGCGTCATCCTAAACATGATCGGCATCCTGTGCATCAACCTGGGAATTAACACGTGGGGGATGGCGATGTTTCACCTAGACACCTTCCCCTCGTGGGCCAACATCACAGAGAGCACACCATGAGCGTGTGCATCAACGCATACCTTCAGAATGAGTGAGGCAGCTATGAGGAGAGAGGACAGAGTAAAGCACCCAAACACATGCTTCCCCAAAGACGGGGACGTCACCATGCACCAGGACTTCCAGAACCGGCCCAGCTCCACTCGTCCAAGCAATATCAAACAAAATATCCACAGACATAAAGCTCAACCTTTATATTTATATTTATTTATTTGTTCTCTACTTTTTCAAATGCCACAAGTGATTTGGTGTTTCTGGAATGATTTATATGGCTGCCTTTAAAAGCGAATCGAATGAAACTTTCAGACTTAAAAGTTCTGAATCGTTTGAAAGCATTTCTTTAATGTCAGCCTCCATGGGGTTTTCAGGGAAGAGCTGCATTACCTTTATGATGGATGCCAGCACAAGCAGCTATCATTTTGCTCCAGGAAAAGCAAGAGTCCAATGTGGATCGGTGTGGTCATACACTCGCTGGAACGGAAGCCCAGTCGCATTACAGCCAGTTCTGCCGGGCCTTCTTGGCAGTTTCGCCTGGCAAGCAGTTTATTAGTGACTCCATAGCTGTCAGAGGAGGCATGTGACGCCTCTTGCGTTCCCTAAAGTCATGTGATAGTGTGACAGAAGAGGCACATACTAGGAAGTGGCACACAAATTTTGTTTAAATCCTTTAAACAAACAAAAAAGGTGCTTCTTAAGTTCAAAGCAACAATTTCTACTGTAGTACACAAACAGCTACATTTTAGCTAAAATAGAAGTACATTTTCATATGAAAACTGAATAAAAATGTGATTAATATTTTTTCCTTGCTAAACAATTTGATTATCAAATGATAAAAAAAAAATTAAATTGTACATAAAAAAAAGACATCAAACATTTCAAAACTCACATATACATTTATTTCTTGTATTCCAGACTGGCATTTGAACTGTCCAAAACTTCACAATTTTTTCAGGGTTTTTTTTTTCTTCCTCAAAATAATGTACAGTAAATCACAACAAATAAAGAAATGTTACGTTACCGAAGTTCATCCACCTTGACTGTTATGATTCAAGACAAGTGTCTGACGGCATCCATTCAACTCAAAATAAAAATAGACTGGTTTTATTAAATAACTTTCCTAAATGCACCTTTTTGCACTACAAATAAACAGATCATAGATACAACACATTTGTGGATAGAATGTTAAACCTACTCTCTGCTATATACTCTAACACCCATAAGGACGCAACTCACTGGAACATTTGAGATAAGGAATGTTCGATGGAGTTTGGGACACAATGACACAAAGCACGTCTTACGGCTAGTGCTACTACTCCGTGCGAAGTCATGGTGTTGTATCCAGAAGACGCGTGCTATTTTCATGCGGGCGCAATAATAGCACTGTCAGGGATGGTTGAAGAGAAATTTAATCAGAACGGTATGGTGATTATCTCATATCGTCTCAGCCCTCATCCTCTAATACCTTTCAAATCCCTGTGCTATATGCAATCTAGAAAACAGGACACACGTTTAACTACAGAACAGATGCCGTAATGTACCCAAGGTGCAAGCCAGACTTGTATAGAAAATATTTATGACTGCGATCTTTCGGCCTTCCGTGAACTGTAGTAACAGACAGGCAGACCATTCGTTAGTAGTTAACAGTCAAAATCTTTGTGTATCTCGTAAGGATCGGGTGAGTTAAGACTGATTACCTTTAACCCTCCAATAAATTGTTAAATAATAATAAATTGTTGTAAATTATCGTAAAGGATGTCTATTTCGTAACTATTTGTAGTAATGTCCATTTATTGCCATAATTTAAAAACTACGATTGTAAAGGACATTCCATGACCTTTGGTCATTTGCTAATTTTCAACGTGCATTCTGCTTGCACCCTACACATAGTACTTTGATTAGGATAGCAGATTGTTCTTGGATTTTTTTTGTGTTTTTTTTTTTTGCGGTGAAAACAGCGTCATATTTCAAGACCAAGCCGTGATACAGCTATTTGAATCCTCGTGAAAACAGCGACACCTTGCCATGCTGTGCTTTATGTGCATGGACCCCCCACCTCTTTTCACCGTCCTCCCCGGCGTGCTCGCTCCGCACGGCGCAGGACACAAACCCATTCAAATGCACGTGGTACAAGTTACGCAAATGCGCAAGGTTTCCTAGCGCGGCAGCTAATACGTAGCGACAGCATTTGCGCACCCAAGAAGACAGGGCCCCATCTCTCGTAGATATGTCTGCAGACCTTTTTTTGTAGAACACAGAACAAAACATAAAAGCGGTTCTTTTTGCTTTTTGAAAAGTACAAAAGAGCTTACACAAATCAGACAAGAAATTATGTCAAAGGCCATGACGCGCGTTGCACTCACTTTCTGTCCTGTAAGACAGTTTTTGGTTCACCTGTATTATCTATATGTACAGAACCCGTTTCGTTCTTTGCTTCAAGACTGAATGAACATACAATGTAGACATGAACATCACACTGACATTTTTGGAAACACGTAGGAAGGTTCACTCTATGAGATCGTTATTACAGTAACAATAATGTTGGTCTAAACTGTTGGTATATTACAGTTTTTTTTGGTCTTGGGTAATGTGCTCTGTTTTTGTAGGTCGATTAAATATTTCCCCTCCACATAATATGTCGAAGTGACAAGTTATTTATCCCATATCAAAATGTGTGTAATGTATCACAAATATAAGCTCACTGTATCAACTACTCTATCAGATTCTCATAATAAAAATCATAATATGTGAACACTTTTACTGTTCTAACATTTACAGGTATGAAATCTGGTAAATGGAAAGAATAAATATTTGCATCTATATATTTAAATATCTGCAGGATAGAGGGATTCAAATCTTTTTCAGCTTCGGTCTACCAGTGCCTTACACGCACACAAACACGTGCGCACACACACGCACACACACACACACACACACACACACACACACACACACACACACACACACACACACACACACACACACACAAGCAATCAGCGGGATCATAGAATGAATCTTTACCCAGTCACACCCACAGTGGAGCAGTCAGGCTTACAGCCCTAAACATAACCTAGAAATCATCTCCCTTGGCCATACTCATGCATACAAAGCAATACATGAAAATTTCCCCAAAAATATTCCCTAATGTTAAGTAACTAATAAACTTTTAAGTGGCCATTCCTGCTGGTGTGTAGTAAATAATGGCAGTGTCAAACATATTCATGATATGTATGTGTCTGAGAAATCATAATGCTCGAATCACTGACCGGTTCTCACACAGACAGGCATTAAATGTGTGGCAGGCAGTTTTTGTCAGTGACAGATTCAGGGAAAGCATGATTGGTGCACACAAACAAATGTGGGAAGGCCTTAGGTCAGCCAATCAGACCGTCCGCGTGGATCGGCTTGGATGACCACCCTAGGGCCCTCCGCTGTAGGAGTAGTCTGCTTTGTTGTGCATGACCAGCTTGTTGTCCACAAAGTAGAAGCTGTCTGACTGCGTCTCGTAGGGGTGTAGGATCATCTCACGCACTGGAAGAGAGTAGAGACCCATAAGAGCGTAGCGGGTTCTATGTAACTATGGACTGAAATTTGACTTCATCCTTGAGATGCAGATGTTCTATGCTGTCCTGTACCATCAGAATATATCAGACTAGGTTTTGAAAAGATTTTAATAGCTTTTAAAGGGAAACTGGTATTGATCAAGGTCCAGTTCAGGAGTCCACAAAATCCATTGTTTTGTAACATTATCTACTGCATGTTGTTTGCAAATACATTGGTGTAAATCTAATCCTAGTTTGATGATGCTACAACTGATTACATCCCTGTCAACAATCTAAGGATGGAGTCTACTACTGAGGGAAATGCAGGCTGTTGCATGAAGGGAAAAATAAACCCCATGAACTCTTAGGCCAAACTCACTATTAGTATGTTCTGCATTTCAAAGCCATCCTAGACTACAGACTATCAGACTGCATTGAGTTTGTTGGATGTTAACAACTACCTGTAGTCACCCAAGTTATATATAACTGATATGCTGAGTTCCCTCTACCCTGGACCACCGTGATCAGGTGGGTGCAGATGGTGCGGCGCGGTCGGCGTGTTGACGCGGCGGTACTTACTGATGTCTTCGGAGAGTGGAGGGAACTCATAGATGTGCTCACACGTGTTCTTACTGCTCGGGATGCAAAAGCCGAACTCGAAGTCAAAGCTCTTCAGCAGCTGATCGCGAAAGTAGTGCCTCTCGATCATGCGGAAGTTGTTGATGGGGATGTCGCCCACGGTGAACTCAACGCTGGAACGGGGAGGTAGAAAGCATGTGGAGAGGATTCATTCAACATCTGGTCATCTTCACGATTCCTTCAGTCTACTGCAGACAGTCCTATAGTCTACCCTGTAGCTGAGCGCTTATGAAATTAAATATGAAGGTCACATACTCTGAGATTCCATTAATATTCACATTCCTCATTTCCTCCAGATGCCCGACATCCGCTCGTCCCGAGCATGGCATAAGGGAATTCTCCCTCATTACTTATTACATACCTGTTGCATTAGTCTTGGTCTCCCTATCCATTTCACCGTTACAATCACTGCGTGGTGTTAATTATGCCTAATGATGTTTGACACTTTCATTTCAGCTTATTTACCCAGACCTCAACAAGACATTCACCGAAAGTAGAACTCTACTGTGGAACAGATCTTCTCCCAACATCTCTACATGGCATTTCCTGTCCTCAATCTAAATTCTCATTTATGTCTTTAATGAGGCTTTTTGTTCTTGTTAATGTCACATCTATAGCTCATTCAAGAACGTTAATCAGTTTAAAGATCAAGTCACTCTGCGATATTAACTTCCCCATCAGAGATACAATTTTGTAATTTTGCAGATAAGTTCCTCGGTCCCGGAGAGCTCGGTTACACTCACGTGGCTCCAACTTGGCGCAGTCGCAGGAACGCCGGCGTGAACTGATATCGCACGAACCGCCCCGCGTTCGGGTCCACGTCTCGCTTCTCGCCACCTTTGTCTGATACATAGCACATTTGAATTGACACACTCCAATATTTTTTAAAAGGTTTGGTTATGATGAGATGGCATTTATTGAACACGACACCTTTGTTATGTCATGAGAATTGCGTAGAGTCATTCTCACCCAGCCAAACTCACCAGTTGCTGGAGGCTTTGTGATCTCAAACAGCACCGTCCCGGTCTCCATGTCTCTGATCTTAAACCGCGTGAAGTCGATGTTGTATACATTGTCCTCTGGGCCGCACAGGTAGTCTGGGGACAGCGAGGTAATGATCATACATTGGCCATCAATCATTCTTTAATTTCAAATCACAAATTACAAATTTCAGAAGGTGAAATTATTACATCTCAAGAAATTAGTCAGAGGACGAGATGTTCCGTTTCTGCCCTCCGTCCAGCCAGGCTGCGAAGTTACATAATTACTATAAATTCACGACTGTCAAATGGTATTTTTTGCTCTATGTGAAAGGCGCGCACACGCTCACTTTTACACATACGTGCTACGGCTATTTTTGCGTCAATAATCTGTCTTGCCACTGTGAAATGTGACACTGCAGTCAGCAGCAACCGACCAAACACCTCGATGGGCAGTGGACTGATGTCAGATTTCTATAATCATAACGCTGAACCTAACTTTATTAACATACTTTAACTTTTGAGCCGATAGTTGATGGATATGTTGTGTTTTTAATTTAGCTTAAAATCTGCTACATTCACTACACACTTTATTAGAACATTTATTATTAGAAACACCTCTGTTAGTCATTACGTGGCCAGTGAATCTAAGTGTTTCTAATAAACTGTGTGATCAGAGTCTATTTGATGAGTCTATCCATCACCATAAAGATGATGAGATGTTACATTATATGAGGCTATATGCATTGAGAATGGAAATTAAAGAATGGAAAGAGAGAGAGCTGCACACATGGATAGAAAATTTGCCTTCTGTGTCACAGTTTGAAATAACTACACTGACTAATGTAATATTTGACAATGTAGATAATATAAAATATTACATACATACATATTATTGACTTTGCTACTAGCAAAAATCAACAACTAATAAGTATGATATCTTACAAGTAATGCAAGCTTCAAACGTCTTTCAAATATAGATTCGCTCAAGCACCTTCCAGACCATCCCTTTTCTCGACACTCACACACACACACACACACACAAACACTCCAACTGCCTCCTTCGACATTTCCACGCATTTCAGATGTATGGTTGACACTTGCTGTAAAAAGTCTAGTGGATGATGGTCCCATGAAACTCTGCTTGCCTAGTTGTCTTGTGAATACTGTAAAGTTCTTACAGCAAAAAAATATATATACACTTTTATGCAGCTTAGTGTAAAGTGTCAACTGCTGTTACTAAGCAACTGGCAGTCACAGGAAGGATATAGGTAGCTATAAAGTGCAGTATACTGTGAACAACACAACCCATGTCCCTGAGGTAAGCTAAACCTCTACACACAGCGGTGATTTTACCAATTGCACCCTTGAGGACACTGCATCTTTCCTATACCATGAAATGAGCCCAATTTTCACTCATTTAGTACCAACTCGCACTCATAAAGCACTCTAATTCAGTAGAGTAATTCAGTCTTCCAATTCAGCATTCAGTATAGCAAAGTTTCTACGATGGCCAAATGAATGATCCAATGACTGAGGAAGTGAGTGTTTTATTCATGGTCATGTGAAGCATGCTCCCCTCTGGATGTCCACCGTAGCCCCGGGCCCAGATTAAGCTCTAAGCTGCTTAGGGCATCTCAGCGTCACAGGGGAGGATTGGGTCGTGGTCTGGGGATTTAGGGGAAGGCTCTGTGCATCTGCGTCTGCTCCAGCCTACTAGTGTCAGCTGTTCAGTGCACAATCCCACTTTTTTTTTTTTTACTACAATAAAGTATTTAGTGATAACATGTCTCAGAAGGCAACCACTGTACTGATCTGGAAACAGTCTCTAAGAAATCTGTGAAGGATGGAGTTTCGCATCATTACCAACATAAATTTTTAATGACAGTAGGATTCAGTGTTGCTATTCAGGGCAAACATAAGTAATTGTGACAGCAAGAACACAACAAGGCCTGTTGTCTTTTGGGACAGTGTGTGGGGGTCCTGAAGTACCCCACCTGAATTTGACTAACTATGTGATGTTTTTAAACACAGAAGCCTTATGCAACTATGTATGTTTGTGTTTCTGGAGCTAATTTTGAATCTGCTGAGTCAGTGTAACTGTCAGTTATGAAGCTGAACTAATCCTGTTCTTCCTGAACTTCCTGTTCACTCCTTTTGATGAGACACTGGCAATCATACTAGTGATTTTTTTTTTTTTTTGGGGGGGGGGGTTCTGGTAAAGGCAGGATAAAACAGACAGATAAAAATGGTTGCCTGAACAAAGATCCTTCTGTTGTTCTAAAGTCATGAGTCATTTTTAATCAGACAAAGTCATCAAAAGATAGGAAAAGTAAGCTGGTATGCTCACAACATATGCAAGAAGTGTAAATGTTAACTTTGTCGTCAATTGCTTGGTTCGTAATGAGTTCAGCAGGATCTCACTACAGATACAGGAATATCTTAGCACCCCATGCATATGTTTATTGTTTAATATGTGCATATTAAGCAATAAACAATAATATGCACATGGGTTTGCAGTAATATATTATCTCTCTTATTTATATACTGTAAGTACTGGGTTGGTCCCACTTTTGCCTCTAGAATTGCTTTAAATTTTCATGGCATAGATTCAACAAGATGCTGGAAAGATTCCTCAGAGATTTTCGTTAACACCAACATGCAGTTACTACAGATTTGCTGCACATCCATGGGGCAAATATTCTGTTCCACCACATCATGAGGTATTGAGTACAGTGAATTCTGCATACCACGGTTGTAATGGTAATTATTTGAGTTACTGTTGCCGGTCTATCAGCTCAAAACAGTCTGGTCATTCTCCTCTGACCTGTGGCATCAACAAGCCATTTTTGCTCAGAATACTGTACATTTTCTCTTTGTCAGACCATTCTCTGTAAACCCTAGAGATGGTTCTGTGTGACAATCCCAGTAAATCTGAAATACTCAAACTATTTTGTTATATATATTTTGTTATATTATTATTATTGTTGTGGACAGTCATATCCATGTCTCCATCTCTCTACAATATATATATAGAATATATATATACACACACAATATATATATATACACACCACATAGATCATGTCTACAGTTAAACAGGTGTACATAATAAAGCAGCTGGTGTGCATACATAACACTGTTGTGGATTATAGTACTAATGTCATAACAATAGTGTAATGCCCTGACATAGTCCTTACCAAAATTATATGGGATAAACAATCCAGAAACAAAACATTCCATAGAAACAATTGCAAGCATCATATCCGAAACCCTGTCCACTGCTGTCCTTGGAATATCAGAGAGACGCAGAAGGAGAGAGAAGGAAAACAGGGATGAGTGAATGAATGTAAAAGCAGTGGGAACCAGGCAGCATGTAATCTGCTAGCAGAACAGAAACAAAGAAGGCAGAACAGACAGTGACTATGTGTGTGTAGGCTCACATGTTTGTATGAAAATAAAGAACATTATTTTGGGCGAACATTGTGGGCAGTTTAACCTTTTCTTATTTTACACATCACAGACGCTCACAACATGGTGCACCTGTAACCACTGGGACAACCTTGCTGTTAACTTTCCACATTGTCTTAAATTTTCTTTTCAGTGCCTGCTATTTTTTTTTTACTTTTTTTATATCCCTTCATTTGAACGCATACATCACATGGGGCTGCTACATCTATTTCCACTGTGGCCGACAGCATGCTATCTACTATTACGATGTCTGGTTGGTTCACCACTAATTGCTTATCTGTCTGAATCTGAAAGTCCCAAATGTCTTGATGTTTTCCACCATTCTCTGTGGCTCCCTTGTGGGTGCTGGTTCATACTGCTTGCATGTCCTTGTACAAGACCCATTTGCTTGTCTCTCACTTTATTCTTTCTCTACCAGCATTTGACATCCTGGTACATCCTGGTGCTGTTGATACATGCATGCGTTGCTTTAACTGATGTACTGCTTAGTGCCATGATCAGCGCCTCAGTGCTGGGCGTCACTCCTGTTTTTTTGTAGCAATAGACAATTGTTTGAATGTCTTACGTCAACCACCTCTGCTGTCGGTCGGTGATGCATTCCACGGAGGGGCTTATTTTGCCATGGCATCACCACTGCTCCCATGGTGACCATGTCCGCTACCTGTCTGAGGCATAACCCTCGTCACCTCATCCTTGGGGGCCATTGCTTGGATGCTGGATGTCATGGATGTTTTGTGTCTCATCCTGGATAGTGGAGGTCACATTTGGTAGGTTTCCTTCACCACTCCATCTGGCTGGCGTACAACCTTCGAGCATTGGTAGCTTCCGGGTCTTGGCCAGCTTATTATGCTGGAAACCTGGTGACAGGCAGTGCGCACAAGTTTCTGGATTTGATTTTGTTATTCACGTTCAGCCCACTCTTGAAGCACTGCCTTACCCTGTGGACGTGTTTGAATGTTGGTATCCTTCCCGTTCTTGCCTTACAGTTCCAGCTTGATTGAGGAATATATATTTGTAGCTGTCCGACGGGGCTGTTATATGGCCTTGTGATGGTTCTCTGCCCGAACACTTTTCCCTCTTTTGTTTTCTTCATATATATTTAGATATTCAGAATCCAGAAGCACTTTGCTTGCACAGCTGATGACAAAACTCTGCATTTCACCACAATTTTAAATATCTCTACATCTCCTTCTAGGACATGAAATCAGTTTACATTAGAAAAACTAGATGTTTAAATAACATTCGTTGCATGGGTTCTAAAGTTCTTTTTCTTCGAGTTTCCCAACGTCATTGCTACTATAGTAACAAGTGGCAATGCAAACAGATACATCATTAATGTAATATCCATTAGCATTAAAATGCCTTGCTAAGGGAAACAAGTCTTTGGTTCAAAAGTGTTCAACAAAATTAACAGCATGCACTTTCTTTTTCTATTGGTCATTTCCAATGTAAAGCTGATTACATTTCATGCAAGAAATACAACAGACAACTCCTATAGTAAAGCCCAAGCAGGAACGGGTGGTAATAATTGCTTTTGTTGTGCTAGTTAATTTAGTGGCTGTGGCTATAAATTTACAAGCTGCACAACTAGAGCAGTTGCAGGATACTGGGCAACAGTCATTATTTGCCTGGTCATTTATCTTACTCTCATTGTGTTTGATCTTTTTGTCTCATCTGTAGGATATTAGTGGAGGATCTTTAAAAGGACTGCAGTCTCTGCACCATTCTGGAGGATACAGAACGTTTAACTATATTAGCCACTATTTTATTTGTAGGATGATAAGTGAGCAGCAAAGGAATTGGGGTCAGTGCATCCACATACACGCAGGAGTACAAGCTATCAATTAGTTAACTCTTCAATGTTTTCTGTTCAATATCTTGCACACTGCTATATTCCATGACAGCAAGTATAACAAATACTTTCTCGCACTCTTTTGAACATTTTAGATGATTGTTGGTCTTGGTAACTGATGTAGCTTCTTATAGTTATATATAGCTTCTTATAGTTATATATACAGTCATATCAGAATATTATGACCACCTACCGAATATTGCCAATGCCCACCCTTTACTCAGATGTCACTAGTAAGATGTGGCATGGACTCACGGACTGTATTAGGTGACCGAACGTATCTGGAGGCTTCTGTCCATTCCAACTACAGCAGAGCGTTGAGGACCCTCGGCTGGGTGGTTGTGGGTCATTACTAGTAATCCAAGTGTTCCCAGATGTGGGGCGTTATCCGGTTGATGGGTACCATGACCATCAATTGAAGAACATCGACATGTACGGGTGCATATGATCTGCTAGGACTGCCAAGTACCTACAGGCATTCAGAGACTCATGCAGTATTAGTGGTCCAAGATGGCAGTGGTCCAAGATTGTTTGGCCCACTGTTGTCTCTTGGAGCTGGTTCTCACACATTTGGCTACATATACGCCACTGTCCATCCACTTTATGCAGCTCAAACCTGGATCTGCACCTTATCCACGCATCTCCCTTGTAGGCCCAGACATAAGAGTTTGCTCACTGGTGATCCCCGACACTTAACCCATTGCACCTGTGGTCATTACACTCCTCACGCAGGACACTGTTCTCGTGGCTTTTCCAGACATCAGTCGGGCGCGTCCTTTGCCTGCGATGATCGTTTTGCATTCTGCTATAATTGACTGGCGCAATCACTTCATTTATACTCATGTTACATGGCATCTGTGATGTCCCAGGCCAGACTGACTTCATTCTAAACCAGGGGTGGACATAAAATTCTGATAGGACTGTGTGTCTGTGGAAAACAAATGCCATAGGGAAAATGGTGAATCAACAGGTTTAGTTAAAGCCACTAAATTTAAAACTTTAAAAACTGCTCAAAACCTTTAAAAACCAGTTGTAATGAAATTTTTGCTCATTACTGTAATAAAATGTAACATTAATTAAAGAACCCTGTTGAACATGTTAAACAGGACTAGAAGAGTGTACATCTTCCTTGAATTTGTTACATTGTCCAAAGCCGCTATTATTCGTCTTGTTGTTATTGTTTATGTTTTTTTTTTTAAAGGACTGTACTAAATGTGCATAAACAAGACAAATGAGCACAATGTTACAGTTACAAAACAAACGACTCGAAACTTCCAAAGTGCACACACAGTCTCGCCAGACGCCACCTCACCGAACAGTAAGAGGAGAGCGAACCAGAGGGGCTGCCATCATGTCCCACTACTGCAGCATATGCCTGAGTTCTGTGGCCTTGTTCGAGGTGATGTTGGCAGCGGGCCCACCGCTCCGCCGTGACAGGGCCGACTGTGCCGACCTGCGCAGGCTGCTGCAGACATTTGACCACCGCTTTCTGTTTTCACACTCCATATGGGGCTCCCACACCTCGGTTCCCACTGTGTCTAATTTTATCGTTCCGCTACAAATGGCAGTGACACTTTGTGCTGGTTGCCTGCTGGCTTCAGCCGAGCAGTAAACCTGCTGTTCACCAGGCACACACAGCTAAACATACACGTGAACCTGGATGCTTTTGTGCTTTATGACCCCTAAAGGCCTCAAATGTAACCAAAATGATGCCCATTGCTGTAGTATTTACATCACGATTAGTGACTCTCCATCTGATCTCAAAACTATTAAGCAATTCCTGTTAAGGAACTTGCATTACACTGTTGTGGATTATAGTACTAATGTGATGTCATAAAATTACCATAATGCCCTTAAATAGCCCAGAACCAAAATTATATTGGAGAAATAAAAACCCTGTACACTGCTGTCCTTGGAATATCAGAGAGATGGAGAAGGAGAGAAAGGAAAACAGGGATGAGTGAATGAATGTAAAAGCAGTGGGAACCAGGCAGCATGTAATCTGCTAGCAGAACAGATACAAAGAAGGCAGAACAGACAGTGACTACGTGTGTGTAGGCTTACATGTTTGTATGAAAATAAAGAACATTATTTTGGGTGTACATTGTGGGCAGTTCAATCTTTTCTTCTTTCACACACACACCACTGGGACAACCTTGCTGTTAACTTTCCACATTGTCTTAAATTTTCTTTTCAGTGCCTGCTATTTTTTTTTTACTTTTTATATCCCTTCATTTGAACGCATACATCACATGGGGCTGCTACATCTATTTCCACTGTGGCCGACAGCATGCTATCTACTATTACGATGTCTGGTTGGTTCACCACTAATTGCTTATCTGTCTGAATCTGAAAGTCCCAAATGTCTTGTTGTTTTCCACCATTCTCTGTGGCTCCCTTGTGGGTGCTGGTTCATACTGCTTGCATGTCCTTGTACAAGACCCATTTGCTTGTCTCTCACTTTATTCTTTCTCTACCAGCATTTGACATCCTGGTACATCCTGGTGCTGTTGATACATGCATGCGTTGCTTTAACTGATGTACTGCTTAGTGCCATGATCAGCGCCTCAGTGCTGGGCGTCACTCCTGTTTTTTTGTAGCAATAGACAATTGTTTGAATGTCTTCGTCAACCACCTCTGCTGTCGGTCGGTGATGCATTCCACGGAGGGGCTTATTTTGCCATGGCATCACCACTGCTCCCATGGTGACCATGTCCGCTACCTGTCTGAGGCATAACCCTCGTCACCTCATCCTTGGGGGCCATTGCTTGGATGCTGGATGTCATGGATGTTTTGTGTCTCATCCTGGATAGTGGAGGTCACATTTGGTAGGTTTCCTTCACCACTCCATCTGGCTGGCGTACAACCTTCGAGCATTGGTAGCTTCGGGTCTTGGCCAGCTTATTATGCTGGAAACCTGGTGACAGGCAGTGCGCACAAGTTTCTGGATTTGATTTTGTTATTCACGTTCAGCCCACTCTTGAAGCACTGCCTTACCCTGTGGGCGTGTTTGAATGTTGGTATCCTTCCGTTCTTGCCTTACAGTTCCAGCTTGATTGAGGAATATATATTTGTAGCTGTCCGACAGGGCTGTTATATGGCCTTGTGATGGTTCTCTGCCCGAACACTTTTCCCTCTTTTGTTTTCTTCATATATATTTAGATATTCAGAATCCAGAAGCACTTTGCTTGCACAGCTGATGACAAAACTCTGCATTTCACCACAATTTTAAATATCTCTACATCTCCTTCTAGGACATGAAATCAGTTTACATTAGAAAAACTAGATGTTTAAATAACATTCGTTGCATGGGTTCTAAAGTTCTTTTCTTCGAGTTTCCCAACGTCATTGCTACTATAGTAACAAGTGGCAATGCAAACAGATACATCATTAATGTAATATCCATTAGCATTAAAATGCCTTGCTAAGGGAAACAAGTCTTTGGTTCAAAAGTGTTCAACAAAATTAACAGCATGCACTTTCTTTTTCTATTGGTCATTTCAATGTAAAGCTGATTACATTTCATGCAAGAAATACAACAGACAACTCCTATAGTAAAGCCCAAGCAGGAACGGGTGGTAATAATTGCTTTTGTTGTGCTAGTTAATTTAGTGGCTGTGGCTATAAATTTACAAGCTGCACAACTAGAGCAGTTGCAGGATACTGGGCAACAGTCATTATTTGCCTGGTCATTTATCTTACTCTCATTGTGTTTGATCTTTTGTCTCATCTGTAGGATATTAGTGGAGGATCTTTAAAAGGACTGCAGTCTCTGCACCATTCTGGAGGATACAGAACGTTTAACTATATTAGCCACTATTTTATTTGTAGGATGATAAGTGAGCAGCAAAGGAATTGGGGTCAGTGCATCCACATACACGCAGGAGTACAAGCTATCAATTAGTTAACTCTTCAATGTTTTCTGTTCAATATCTTGCACACTGCTATATTCCATGACAGCAAGTATAACAAATACTTTCTCGCACTCTTTTGAACATTTTAGATGATTGTTGGTCTTGGTAACTGATGTAGCTTCTTATAGTTATATATAGCTTCTTATAGTTATATATACAGTCATATCAGAATATTATGACCACCTACCGAATATTGCCAATGCCCACCCTTTACTCAGATGTCACTAGTAAGATGTGGCATGGACTCACGGACTGTATTAGGTGACCGAACGTATCTGGAGGCTTCTGTCCATTCCAACTACAGCAGAGCGTTGAGGACCCTCGGCTTGGTGGTTGTGGGTCATTACTAGTAATCCAAGTGTTCCCAGATGTGGGGCGTTATCCGGTTGATGGGTACCATGACCATCAATTGAAGAACATCGACATGTACGGGTGCATATGATCTGCTAGGACTGCCAAGTACCTACAGGCATTCAGAGACTCATGCAGTATTAGTGGTCCAAGATGGCAGTGGTCCAAGATTGTTTGGCCCACTGTTGTCTCTTGGAGCTGGTTCTCACACATTTGGCTACATATACGCCACTGTCCATCCACTTTATGCAGCTCAAACCTGGATCTGCACCTTATCCACGCATCTCCCTTGTAGGCCCAGACATAAGAGTTTGCTCACTGGTGATCCCCGACACTTAACCCATTGCACCTGTGGTCATTACACTCCTCACGCAGGACACTGTTCTCGTGGCTTTTCCAGACATCAGTCGGGCGCGTCCTTTGCCTGCGATGATCGTTTTGCATTCTGCTATAATTGACTGGCGCAATCACTTCATTTATACTCATGTTACATGGCATCTGTGATGTCCCAGGCCAGACTGACTTCATTCTAAACCAGGGGTGGACATAAAATTCTGATAGGACTGTGTGTCTGTGGAAAACAAATGCCATAGGGAAAATGGTGAATCAACAGGTTTAGTTAAAGCCACTAAATTTAAAACTTTAAAAACTGCTCAAAACCTTTAAAAACCAGTTGTAATGAAATTTTTTGCTCATTACTGTAATAAAATGTAACGTTAATTAAAGAACCCTGTTGAACATGTTAAACAGGACTAGAAGAGTGTACATCTTCCTTGAATTTGTTACATTGTCCAAAGCCGCTATTATTCGTCTTGTTGTTATTGTTTATGTTTTTTTTTAAAGGACTGTACTAAATGTGCATAAACAAGACAAATGAGCACAATGTTACAGTTACAAAACAAACGACTCGAAACTTCCAAAGTGCACACACAGTCTCGCCAGACGCCACCTCACCGAACAGTAAGAGGAGAGCGAACCAGAGGGGCTGCCATCATGTCCCACTACTGCAGCATATGCCTGAGTTCTGTGGCCTTGTTCGAGGTGATGTTGGCAGCGGGCCCACCGCTCCGCCGTGACAGGGCCGACTGTGCCGACCTGCGCAGGCTGCTGCAGACATTTGACCACCGCTTTCTGTTTTTCACACTCCATATGGGGCTCCCACACCTCGGTTCCCACTGTGTCTAATTTTATCGTTCCGCTACAAATGGCAGTGACACTTTGTGCTGGTTGCCTGCTGGCTTCAGCCGAGCAGTAAACCTGCTGTTCACCAGGCACACACAGCTAAACATACACGTGAACCTGGATGCTTTTGTGCTTTATGACCCCTAAAGGCCTCAAATGTAACCAAAATGATGCCCATTGCTGTAGTATTTACATCACGATTAGTGACTCTCCATCTGATCTCAAAACTATTAAGCAATTCCTGTTAAGGAACTTGCATTACACTGTTGTGGATTATAGTACTAATGTGATGTCATAAAATTACCATAATGCCCTTAAATAGCCCTAACCAAAATTATATTGGAGAAATAAAAACCCTGTACACTGCTGTCCTTGGAATATCAGAGAGATGGAGAAGGAGAGAGAAGGAAAACAGGGATGAGTGAATGAATGTAAAAGCAGTGGGAACCAGGCAGCATGTAATCTGCTAGCAGAACAGATACAAAGAAGGCAGAACAGACAGTGACTACGTGTGTGTAGGCTTACATGTGTGTATGAAAATAAAGAACATTATTTTGGGTGTACATTGTGGGTAGTTCAATCTTTTCTTCTTTCACACACACACATCTCTCCATACACACAAAAACCTGGAAACCAGCACAGAAGCACTTGTGGTCACAATGAAATTAAACATCTCGAATTTACATATAATGTAGGCCCCAAAACATAGCATGGAAATAGTTGCAAAATTAGCAGAATCTCTACACAATTTTCTGGACCACCAAAATCTCTTTCTCCAATATGTATACATATTTAAGTACTGTACAGTCCACTGGAAATGCAAACATTTGGATTTTCATAACACTTTCGAGATCTTTTATGAGGGACTATTTAAGGTCCTTGATGATGTGTGCTTTGCCACAGTAAATGAGGGCTCACAGAAAGGTACCTGGCCCTGAAACCAGGGGGCTTTACTATGTGGCACTGACTGGGAAGAAACTCATATCAAAGAAGAGCTACTACGAAAGATTTTTAATGTGCTTATCTCTCTCTCTGTTACTTTCACTCTCTCCAACATACCCACACCCACACACACCGTGTAATAGAAAGGGAATCCGACAGAAGTTGCGAAACCTTCTTATTCGCCCTATATATCCCTCCGACTAGTCTGAAGGAGGAAATCAAGCATGGATGCTCATGTTCAGCATAGACACAACAGCCTGGGCAGCACTGAACTCCCCAATCCCCCCGCAGGACCAAGAGCTTCGCACATCTGCATGCTTTAGGACGTGATGGCCACTGCAGCTGCCATCACTCGTGCACTCGTGTACGTGCAATTTCCTTTTTCCTGTTGTTCTTTAATGTCAGAGACAAACAAGAGAAGTGACAGACTCCTACATTGCCACGATCAGACATGGTCGCTCATTGTGAACTCACATTTGTTCATGACTCATCCAGTATGTACTGGGTGATGATTCACGGTGTGCTACAACATCGCTGCCTTAACTAAGCCCTTTTTATTAACAGAGACTGCTTGTTCAATTCCCCTGAAACTGGAGTTCAGCAAGAACCATTACTATTACATACCACCATACTTTGCTAAAGGTGATGTGGACATAAGGCCATGTACACTGTACACATACCAGAATAGCATATATATATATATATACACATACACACACAGTATATATGAGATAAATAGTAACATATCATACTAGTCTATCCTCAGAGAGAGATGAACAGTGTCAAACTAACCTACATATCAAAGAATGAACAGATTATTAATATCAAAGTTCTTTGCATAATCATTCATCAAGACTACCATAAACTACCCTAAATAGATTACTTTAGTTTAATTTGTTCTGAGGTGCTGAAATCTACAATAATCTTATAAGAAACAAAAAACTAACCGAGGTAATTAACTGTGGAATGAAATGGAGACATTGTTTACCTCAATATTTAAAAGTGTTGTGTTTAATAAATCGCTTTATAAGAAAAAAAAAAACAGCAAAGAAAGTAGTATCCATATTGTGGACCCTTGTGTTACTTTCCATATTTCTTTTTTTTGAAGAGTTCCTAAGGGCCGTCTTGCTGAAGGAATTCGCTTCACCCACTGACTGACAGATGCCCAGAAGCTACACGACGTTCCCCATGTAACCTGGCTCTTCTTCGTCAGCTATTCAGTTTCTTCATCCTTCTCCACCCATATTTCCTTCCGTCTTATCTTTCAACATGCTCTCATTCATATTTGGACTCCTTATCATTCTGCATTTCTCCCTTATCTCCTCAGATACCCTGCTGTCGCTAGCTCTGCCTTTTTGGGGACCCCTGGTCACAGAGGAGAAAAGATAACACTAGCTTACTTGCCTCCTACTGTTTTTAAAAGCCACTTTACAGACATGGTGGTGATATTCAGGTACTCAATGCTAGTCATAAACGTAGGCTGGATATCACAGTTTATCATCTTAAAGTTGCTTTAAAACATGAACTGCTCAAAATCAGAGATAGTACAAAATACCGTTGCCTTTTTTTGTGAAATAGAGAGCTGCTAATTGAGGCACCTCAACAGTCATGACTTTAGGTGTTGGCACAGAACACAATGCTTCCTCAAATACTCATACTAATCCCAGTAAAATCCAATTACCCAGTAAAATCCATGGTTATTCTGCACCATGTACAATATATACCTCATAGATTATTGTGATCTGAAAAAATGTGTCGTTTCAGGCCACTGCTTTGAAAAAGAGTAGCAGCCATTTATAGAGCAGTAAGCTGGTAGATTAGCCATCTGGAGGTAAGAAGTGCTGATATAGTCTCTAAAAGCCACAGGAAGCCACAGGTATACCAGGCACACATAATAAGGCTCACTCATTTCTCTAAACCTTTTTCCTTCATAATATTCCAAATGGTAAAAGCTGACCCCTTAACCCGGTGACAGTCCAGGTTAAGAGAAAGAACAGGTTTCCCATTATAACCCATCCTTTCTCTAACGAGTCCACATGCTGATGTAACCTAATGCTGGCAAATTTAAACACAGGAGCCTTGATATGGGATTCTCTTTTCATGCATGTACTTTCAAGGTAGGAAAAAAAACCCTGATAGATTTTAATTTGACTCTGTAGTGATTCTGCACACTATGCAGTATAGTGCCACCTTTATAGTGTGTAAGACGAGCCTGTGAGATTGGAAGAAATGAACCAAAAAAAAACCTGCTTGACAAATTATTAACACTACTCAGGTATATAATTATGATACTATATTAAATATTGATAATACACAGATACTTATGTTCCTGATCATAACATTTGTATATGGGCAGATAAAATGTAGAAAAACACATTTGGTTTCAACTGCATATGAATCGGTCAAACTATTTTTTTTAAATTCAGTGTCATTTTGTATATTTTTTTCAGTGTGTCAGGATGAAAAAAAAGTCTCATCATATTCATTCCTGGAAAATGTTCACAAAATCCAGGGAGGAAAATGTTGCAGATATCATGTAGCAGATATCTGGAATAGAAACAGCAACCTACAGATATAACAGTCAACAACAATAGTTGCTGGCCAGAAACATTAAATTTACTTAATTATACAAAGTGCACAGTTCACAGTTTATGTAATTGCCAAACTAATTGGGCACTTAGCAAATATACTTAAAAAATGTGGATTTATCTGTTGTGGAGTAAAGGTTTAAAGTCTCTGGAAAGTATCCAACTTCAAAAACAGAAGCACTTGTACTTTATTACCCTCCACCTGTGATCACACTGCAAACAACGAGGCACATTTTATTGCAAGGCCTGACATACTGTCACACAAAAAAGCCCAGTACCGTCTCACATAAAGAGGAGTTAAGCCATCACTACACAGCAGGCCACAGTAAAACAAAGGAGTAATTAATGGTGTCCATTTGAAGCAGAGAGAGACGAGTGTAGGAAGGCATTCCAACCCACTGAAGGTGAACTTCTCTAATCCAGTTTAGTGGCAGGAGGAAATCTATCTAATCAGAGGACACGGCCAGTACAGCAATAGGAGTAAAGGAATGAAGGACCATGCGGTCAGCATCCATCGAAATAAAAAAACCATCATACCAGAGAATGGGGGGACAGTGAAGTTAACAAAGATATGTGGCTACTCAACAGGGAGTGTGGAAACTTCCAGAAGCTGCACGCAGATCCGTCTTTGTGTGTTCATGAGATAAGCCACGGATACAAACCATTCCTCAATGCTGATATGGCCAACAACAGTATTCTTGTAAGCTGGCAGGACAGCCAAGCAGTGTGGCGGGGCAGTAACTGGCGGGGCAGTAACTGGCAGGGCGGACCCGATGCAAACCTGGCACAGAAGAGCGGGCTTCATGTCGACGCTCTGTTAATAATGGACACATGGCCAGGGATCTGTGCGACAGTGACAGAGCTTCTGCTGTCATGTTTCATAAAGACTTTATTATGTGGCATGTGGCAATGTGGACCTTTCTGTATTTGCGAATGCATGTTTGAGGTTAAAGAATGTTGCACTAGAGTTAAAATCAATATTCTAGTATATCTGGTACAGGAGATCAAGGAGACAGAGATCCACCACAAAAGCTGTTTCAATACTTATCAGTTTGAAGTGAAACAAGCAGCACAATTCAACACAATTATTCAATTTATTAAAAATCTGTCCATGCTAACTAGAATCTAAAAGTATTATGGTCAAAGGACCTTTTCTCCCTCTAACAGCAATAAAAATGTCCCGCAACAGGAAACTAAATAATAAGGATATCCTCTCTTCATCCTGGGATAACACGCACCCAATTATTAACAACATGGCAATGGACAAGCGCACGGTGCTGCTTTTCACAGGCTGGAGTTCAACGATGGAGCTATAAAACCTTTTTTCTCCTATTTCTGTGATCACAAGGAGGCAATCGTGTTGAAAAATTTTTTTCAATGACCCTTAACTCTTGCAGCTTGTTAAACACTTTCACATGATATTTCCAGGAACAACAATCGGAGCAGTAAAATATGATCTCTTTTCCATATCCTGTGAGCACAGCATAGGGAAAAGGAAATCTCACTCAGCCATGAAGACGAGGGAGGCATGAGACACGATTCTAGAGTCTCACGTTTACACGCTGTACATCGAAGAGCTATATGTATTATATCGTGATGTATTCTGTGGTCACCAAATCAGCTACTTAGATCCTGCAAAATTCATAATAAGTACTCAGTTTCTGATTACATAATACTGAGGAAGAAAATGCTTTGTTGTTGTCAAGGTGCTGGTCCATGCCATAATGTCATTCATCTTGTTCTTTACAATTCGGAAACACCCTTATTCTACCCCACATTTCATATTTATTTGTCTCTTGAGGCTGAGCAGATAACACACAAACATGCAGATAGCGATGGCAACAGTGAAGACGACGTGCAACACTGTCTGTTCCAATCAGCATGCTCCTGACCCTTTCATTATGCCATAGCAGACAGGCTCCAGACTGGCAGACTGGACTGGCACCAGTGTGGCTCTCGGGATAAACTTTTTGGGCTTTGAGGTGAGTTTGCTCTCTACAGTCACCCGCACCACTACCCCCAAATCTGTTCGAGAGTGCAACACTGCATAATAGATGGCTCAACTCTCTAAGCTTCGAAAGATCAGTCAGAATCATGCTAGGATGTTAAAATGCATTATTACCCATCAAATTACTACTGACAGTCCAATTACAGAACCACATTATAGAAGATAATATGCTTTAAAGCTACTAAGGAAAAAATCATGTACAGTTATATCCTGGTGTACATTGAGCAGATGGTAACCTCAGCAAAAGATCTCAGAACCTGCATTTCTCAAGACTTTATTTAAATGTGACTTTGCGCCATCTTTACAGCCCATTTGGGGTAACTGACACTCCTCAGTGTCAGTGGTTTTTTCCCAAGATCAAATCAGCATGGCTATGTGTATGGGTGTTCTCTCTTCTAAAACTGCTGTCATACCACCAGTTTTGTTCATTTGCTAATAAAGGAAAACATAAACACTACGAAATTCACAGTGTTTTTCACATTTAATGTAACAGCAGATTTGCTGGCGTGTCAAGAGCCATTTACCTTCTCCATTATCTGTTAATTAGAATTTCCTTGTCTTGCTTTACAAACCTTTTTCCTTGTCTTGCCATAACAAACTCAATGAAGCTAAAATTGTTCAAAATGTCCAATGGATCCAATCCCAGCACCATCGGGCGAAGGCGGGATAGACCATGGACACAGGGCACCAGTCCATCACATGGCCGTATGTTTTCCCTCTGTGGCTTGAATGGATATGGGTTAGGGTGTGATAGGGAGGTACAATACTACATGGGTGTTAACTCAAATGAAGTTTACAGCAAATGAACATGATGCTTCAAATAGCATAAATTGAATTAATAAATGGAATGGCTGGGGCAAAATAGGCAGGCCTGTGCATACTGGCACATTTACTTATACTTAAACACCATTGTGAAAGGACCACAATGCCGACTTTTGTACTTTTGTTTTGGTTGACATACTAAAATAGATGAACCTCAGTCCTTTTACGCCAAACTGGAATATGTTTGTTTACTTTTTAAGTGATTGGACAATTAAACTTTACATAAATGATTGAATATTTACATTTTGCCTAGATTTGGCCTCGTGAACATTCCTCTTCTGTGTCCAGCAGTAGTCTGCCAGTATAGAAGGAATTCACTTACTCAGTATGACTTTCCCATACTACGCATAATGAGTACACTAGAACAAAAAACTATGGGTGGTAAAGAAATTCTGAAAACATATTTGGCTTCAGTGTGAAAAAAATACATAGGCATGTTTTGCAGGAAGCAAAATCACTGATGAACATACTGCACTAAAAGCTTAGAAGTACATGGTGTGTAGGTGTTTTCTAAGGATTCATCTTTAAATACAGTGATGGAGGGCGTTCTTGCCACCTGTTACCTAACATTTCAGGACTGCAAGACTGGACAATCTGATAAGGTTAAATATAGCTGATCCTTAGGAATGATCCCCATGTGTGTCATTGTGTTCTAAACTGATCTTTGACACAGTTTGATACAGTTGGTGAAATATGATCCGGTCATTCATTTCCAATTGAGATTATTTCTGATAATTTCTTATTATGTCTGTGTATTATACAAACCAGATAGCATCTGTTGCCTAAGCTATTTTTGTTATACCAGTGGAGTTTAATCAATTGTTAAGGCTAACATTTTTACTCTTGTAACTAGGGCTGGATAAAACGTAAGGCTTTAGGTTTGGGAACTGTAGCGTCATCCACCGAACACATGTGCACACTCGAGTGGTCAAAAATATTTGTTTAACAAGCAACGTTTAAAACCAAGGAATAGACTACACATGGTACTTCCGTGTCATCGAAGTGACAGTGGATAATTCATTAGCAGATTTCAATGGCAAGTGTTCGCCACTGGCTTTCAATCACTTACATCCAGTGGTATCTGAGGCAGCTTGTACATGACGCATTTAAAACAACCATATCCAAATACATGTTTACTAACGACAGTGAGGCTGTGATGTCTGAGCGCCGTGTCCTTTGAGATGGGAAAATGAACACCCTTACGGTCATAAGGCACAACCGCAATATATTTAAAGTCATTGACCACAACTGGTGTTTCATTAATTGGTGTACAACGCGCGCAAATGATTCAGTAAAGACGAGGTATCGTTTAGTGGGGAATATCGAACGTAGAAACAGACACTGCTTACTTTCGGTGATCTTCTGTAATCCTAATACATCCTCTGGTGTAATTATCGTGTTGGCAAGCAATTCCTCCTCTGTGGTAACGGGTACCCCCACGTCTGTCGTGTTGCAGCCCTTCTTGACTTTCATGGCCTCTGCAGAATTGGGGTTCAAGTTCGACTTGCCGCCGCGGATGCTGTGGCTGTTGGTGCCGTGATCGATGTCTCCGATGCTGCTGCCGTTACCGCTATTGCAACTGCCGGGATTAACACCGCCGGACTTAGAGCTCGATGGGTCCTGGCTGTTGCCTGTGCTCGTACAAGAATAGCTCATTATACGTCCCTCCTCCACCCACTGCCCCTCGGTCTAGCAAGATACAAAACAGTCACCCTCCCTCACCCGAAGGGCTGAGTAGGTCGCCCGTTTATTTAAAACGTTCGTTCTCCACTCGGGTTCATGCAGTCACACTTTACGCCTTCCCAACGTGCCACGCTGAAGCCGAGGGTGCACTAGAGCGCTAGAGGGGGTCGTCTATCGTTAAATCGACGAAGTCACCCGCGCGCAGCGGTAACGTTCGCCGTTTGATGAAACTCTGCATCCTATTGTGTATAAACAGCACTTGTAGCACAGAACAATAGCTTCACGTGGAAATACGGTGAATAAAACCTTTTACTGTAGACTAAATATGGACATGCGGACAACAACAATCTTCCAAGGCAATTTTTAAGACATTTGTGTAGCCTCTTCACCCCTCTCCTTGTGGTACGACCCATTTTGATGTAATGAGCGGAATTGGTTCAGTGTTTGAACGATTTAATACTAGCGTAAACATGCAAAGTGCATCTAAAATATATATCTTGAATACATTTATTATATATACAAATTGTATGCGTCAATAAAGATGTAAGGGGCAGAAGATTATTTTAATACTTGATATAGTGCTTGAAAAGTCTATTTCATCACGAGAGGACACTGCATTTCGAAGAAATTCATACATGTTCAAAGATATGGTCCTGTCATAAATAGATTAGTTGACCAGTTGGCACTAGCGTTATGTAGTATATGGTTATAACTGCATTATCCACAAGAGGACGCCACTGTCAAAAATGAAATACATAATAAAAAGTCTCAAATATTCTCTTAATTAAAACTTTTTTTCTGTCCGGATGAATGAATTAAAACTTTTCTATGTCCACAATCTGTCCCTTATTATTATATTTTAAAATTTAGATTAGATTATAAACAATTGCGTACAGTTTAAACCTGTACAACACTAAAAAATAAGACCAAAAACAACATAGGACATACAGCATTAACTTGTGCAGAATTCCATTGCTTAACTAGGAAGCTAACTGCAGGTGCTCTGTCACATCCATTACACTGAAGGGCGTAAAATGAAGATTATATCCATATCATTTTGCATAGCATTTTGTCCAGAGGATGGTGAAGCAAGTGAGAATGAAAAGAGGTACCATGTGGGTGCCTGTGCCACACACACACACACACACACACACACACAGTTATTTCATCTCACAGACCTGCTGACTTGGCTATGTTCTTTGTCATCAGTGTGAAGCTGCTCTCATCAGCAGAAAATGTATGCTCACACATTCAGACATTTTAACACACATTCAATGCTACATTTTAACACACAGAGACATTCAGTAACTTCACACATGCACAAATGGACCTTTTCCTCTCTGAACTTTCTGTTGGCTACACAGTGTGTTGACTCCAGTGGACAGCCATTACACCATTATACCAACAGAACAGTTGAGTTAATACTGAGGAGCTGGGCATCATTTTGAGCTATAAACCTTAAGCCTGCTGTTTTTTCCCAAAATCTTATCATAAACAAGTATAATGCTATTTCAAAATGTATGTTGTTGGTGTTGAGCTCCTTCAAATCTTTGTCTCAGTTCCAAGCTATTGGAGCATCTGAAATATACATTTTCCAAATACATTTGAACACCATTTCTGTTAAGTAAAACAGCACAGGCCAGTGAATCAAAACTTAATGTTACTTTTAATAACAATTAAAGTTTGAAGATGGAAATGAATCACCTTCTGTTTTGACTTAAAACAACATTTTTATCTCCTGTTAAATGTACATTTTTTCTATGAAGTGTAAAATGCATTGTACATTCATCACTGTCCATTAAAAAATATTTGACTCCAGATAATTTAATGTATTGCTCATGGTAAAATTTTTCACTTTTATTTTTTAATATATATTATATAGTGTGTACATTATCTTACCAAAACCACTGACATAACACACATACTGCTATAAAACACTGCTCAAGTCGCACTTCCTCAACTGCAGGTGGAAACTGACCCACACAGGTGACCTGTGAAGTGCAGCCATGACACCGGTACGCAGGCTGTGACGTTTTTCACTGGTGGACACAGGCAGCTACATGAGAAGCAGAGTGGGAGAATGAAAGGCCCACAGGTCAGCCTGGAGACAAAAGAGTCCCAAAACAAAGTGCTGACAGTGTTCGAGGTCTGCAAGTCAGAGAGCCCCATTCACCTCAGCTGCATATAAATAGCCCCACACGCACCAGGACAGGAGACCACTTGGTGGAACCTACCCTTCCACACACACAGCTCATTCATCTGGGTAAGTCTTTGAAGCAGTGAGGCTCATGCCAGATTCTGCTTCCAATGAATTAGCCATGACAGATACACCAAAGAATAAAACACTCTGCATCTGACACATGCAGATATGCTAATTTTACTGAGTGATTCATAGAGATATGCTAAATACACTGAATGGTTCATACAGATATGCTAATATTTGCTTACTTCATCCTTGAAAAGATTTCTGATGTAGAACGTGTTCCAAGTAATTTCAAGGAATCTATGTCTTGGCCTATGGAAATGGACAGCACTGGCAGGTGTTAAATAGCACAACGGAAAGTACTATGAAGAAGTAACATGAAAAACAGAGACAACAATTCTACTTTTCACAAAGTAAAATGAGGGTCAATAAAACCCATCCAAGACAACAGCAGAGATGATTTATATCAGAGCCATTTAATTTACAAAGCAGTGCTGTGTAGGACAAAGATACATATACGTAAACAAGGATTTTACTCCACTTATGAACAATAAAACAATACTTTGCTCAAAGCCATATCAGTAAAATAAATGGTCATTAACAAACAATATGCACTTGTGTAGATGTTGTTGGTGTAGACCTGTTTAAGAACGAGATCTACAGTCATGAAAGCTGCATTCAGCTGTGCTGTTTGTCCTGAACCACATTGTTCTGACCCACAGGTCTGTCAGCGCTGAGATATCAGACAGTAATGGCTCTGACAAACCAGACGAACATGGCCATGGGACCATGGAAGGTAAAGTCTGCGTTTCTACTTCTGGACCAGCACATCGAACCCAAGTTTCATTATAATCACCTGACCACTAGGCTACAACAACCTTCTGATAAGCAGTTGCCTGTTTCCCATTAAATACCCATGCATCAGTGTTTCCCAACAGATTACCGTTTACGACCAGGAGTACTTCCAGGGCAGATGGTGGGAGTTCACCTCCTGCTGCAACAACATTATGGAGTACGGCCTGGAGAACATGCGCTCCCTGAAGGTGGAATGTGGAGCGTGAGTAGGGATGGACACACAAAGTCTCAATAAAACACCCATCTAATATTCAAAAAGCCTAAACTACATATTCAATCTTGTTTTCTTCTGGGCACACGGAGTGCATGTCTTGTTGAGCTTCGACACCCTTCTCCATGTTCACCTCATATTCTGTTCACCTTACCACTCAGCTGGGTAGGCTATGAGCATTCCAGCTTCAATGGCCAGCAGTTTGTCCTGGAGAAAGGAGATTACCCATGCTTCGAGGCCTACATGGGAAGCCACTCCTACCGTGTTAAGAGGATGATGTCATTCCGTCCCATCTACTCTGCAGTGAGTGATGCAACACAACACACATCCATCAGTACAGGCAACATGGTTCAAAGAGGTTACTTATATTCAGTAATGCCTAAACCAGTATGCGTACTTGCTGAAAATATTTCCAACATTTTGATCACTTGCAATCAGAGCACGACCATTGTCCATAGCCAGGTGCTCAGAATAAATGGCATGGATTCAAGTGCTAATCTTCCTCTTTCTTGCATTGGAATAGTGCCACAAGGATTCCCGCATGTGTGTGTGGGAGTGTGAAAACATGACAGGCAGGCAGTGGGACCTGAGTGGCGACTACCCCTCCCTGCAGGCCATGGGCTGGCACAACAATGAGATAGGCTCCATGCGGGTCCAGAGCGGGGCGTAAGTACCTCCAGCGGCTGCACGTCAACACTCTCTCACCCCCTACCTGTGAACATATCACCCATAACCAAAGATAATTAGTAGTAATGATCAACAAGCAGAGTGGCTCTTGGCCTTTTCGTGGGGGATTTGTTTTGCCTGACTGCCTCTGTTATGTTCTCTGCCCTCTTCCAGCTGGGTGTGCTACCAATACCCCGGTTACCGAGGCTACCAGTATATCATGGACTGCGACCGTCATGGAGGCGAGTACAGGCACTACAGGGAGTTCGGCACCCAGGCCCACACCCCCCAGATCCAGTCCATCCGCAGGATCCAGGACTGAGTACAGCCATCCGTGTACTGCCTCCCCACCACCTGCAGCTCCTCTCCTTCACCTCCCATCCCTCTACCCTCTGTAGCCAGCTCTGCTGGCCGGGCCCGGTGGCCACGGCTGCTGCTTGACTGATGGCTACATAAGTGGAACATGTCTAACCCGTCACATAAAGAAAGAAAGGCCAAACTGTCAAGAGAGGAAATGACAAGCTCTCTGATGAGAGTTAAAACGAAGACAAGTGGGGAAAAAAAAATTCCTGGAAGGTGCTGAGGTTAGTTGGGGGTTTGGCGTGTCGAGACATCCAGGAACTGCTCTTATCTCATCACAGCCATCAGTTGTGCTTGTCATGGGCAGCTTCTGTACAGAGTCTTAATAAATAAAGCAATCAAGCAAAAGTGGTACAGAAAAAAGCAAGGGATGTCAATCAAGCATGTTGTGTGATTTTTTCCCCCTTAACACTCTCCCACAATGTTATTTCAAGCCTCTTCAGAAAAGCAAGATTTTTTTTTAAAGTCTGTCTAGCTTGTTTGGAAGATGAATGTGTTTTGGAAACTGCGGTCTAGAACTGAATGATAATTTTAGTAATCAAGGGTCACAAATAGCATTTGGCTTGGTAAAGAATACTTTTGTTGCATGTTTCACTATTCAGTCGTTTAGTTAACGCAAATACACAAAACGACAAGGAAACTGATAGCAAATTAGTGCATTAGTTTGTTACAGGAAAGTATCAAAATTTAAATTTAACAAACGTCAGATCGAAACATTAATTTCATTGCTAGCTCATTATCTTCCTTGGCTCACACACTACAGAAAAGATACAGACGTATACAAACGTGTATAAGAAACATCTAGATACTACATTCTATTCATAGCTCATATTATTTTCGAATAATATATTCGTATTATTTATCAAGATTACTTGTGCTAAATTCTGCAGAATCAACAAACAGTTTCCCAAAAGCATCAAAGTCTTAAGATCGCCACAAACGAGAAGGTATGTTCAGTGTAATTCTCGGTATAGGCTATCACGTAAAGATGTGGGAAAGCCACCACTAATTGCTTAGACGGTCACCAAGAGATGTATAATATAATATACGAAATCGAGTATTAGTGGTTAATTATTATTTGCTTGGAGTTAATTGAAGTACATTCTTGGCTTATTCAGCAATTGTTTTCCGTACATTTTTTAGCCGTAAGTAGATAAGTGCACCTGCGACATTTCCGCCGAATGTGGTGTATGTGCGCGCAACATGAGCGCGCGTTCATTTACTACGATAGCCTGAAGGCCAAAATCATCATTATTTGATACATCAAACGGACAATGGCGTATTTCTGGTTTATTTTACTATTTTTCTCAATTTCAGAAGTTACACATTGTGTGAAAACCCCATTCGAAACAGACTATGAGGAAAATTACAACGAATACTACAATTATTTGAAGCTTACCCGGCGTCTTCATACTTTTGTTGAAAAGTACCCTCGTATTTCCAGTCTAGGAAGCGTTGGAAAGTCTATTGAAGGCAGAGAACTTTGGGTCATGAGAGTGACAACTCATCCTATTATGGACGTGCCTGGAAAACCACGGGTCAGATATGTGGGGAACATGCATGGAGATGAGGCGGTATCCCGACAGGTGTTGGTGTATTTAATTGAATATCTTTTGACTCAATATGGAACTGATCCGAGAGTGACCGCACTAGTCAACTACACGGATATTTATATAATGCCTAGTATGAATCCTGACGGTTTTGAGAAGGCCATAGAGGGTTTTTGTAAGGGTAACCGTGCGGGTCGAGACAACGCAAACCACGTCGATCTAAATCGAAGATTCCCTGACCAGTTTGATGCCACAAGTGCATTGGTGAATGATGCCCCTGAGATTACAGGTGTCATTAAATGGATTTTACAGAGAAAGTATGTTTTACTTCTTATTTTTTAAGCTATTTTTTAAAAATACGTTTGCACTACACTTTAGATACTTTGGTCAAACCTTGTTTTAAAGTACATGGGCAAAGAATGTTAAATTTTCCCCTAATCTTCCAGTAATTTTGCACCCCTCTTTTAAAGATTTGTTCTCTCAGGTGACTTGCATGGAGGTTCTGTCATGGCTAGATACCCCTTTGATGACTCCGATTCCCATTTAATGCAAGGGGGGTACAGTCCATCTCATGATGATGCTCTCTTCCGCCATTTGGCACAGACCTATGCTCAAAACCACCCCAGTATGCGAGAAGGCAAGCCTCAGTGTCCAGACGACCCAAATGAAAAGTTCAAAGATGGCGATACAAACATGGCAGACTCTTATGACGTGAAAGGTAAAATACAAAATCTCAGGTCCATTTGTTCCTGACATCAATTTTCATCTAGATGTTCTAGACATGTGTTTAAATTGCAGGAGGCATGCAATACTTCAGTTACCTCAGGGGAAACTGCTTTGAAGTCACTTTTGAGTTGAGTTGTTGCAAGTACCCAATGGCTTCAGATCTGTATACAGAGTGGAACAATAACAGGGAAGCCCTGCTGGCATACATGGAGAAGGTGAGAAAAACACAGAAAAAAGATAGACATGCTGCTGTTCATAAGGTTTGGTTGTCTGGCTCTTCATACATCACACTTCTGTCATTGAATTATTAATGATTGGATCATTTTCATCTTTCAGTCAAACTGATGTTGCTGTGAACTATTAGCTATTTTTAAATAGACTCGAAGGTTTGCACTGACTCATAAATAATGTTTCAGTGATATCCATAGTATCCACAATATTAATATGCTGCTGAGTCATATCACTGACCACCACCTGTAAATAACATCTAGGGTAACTTATTCAATATGGAGTATTCTTAGTCCACATCTGTGGTGAACAGCAATATCAGGGATGAAAAAAGATTGTCATGCATTAACTTCTAAAGTTGATTGTTGAGTGAGCATTGTTTGTTCCTTTTTAAAGGTTCACATTGGGGTTCGAGGTTATGTCATGACAAGTTCAGGAATAGGTCTGCCTGACTCAAACATCTCAGTCGCTGGAATAGACCACAGCATCACAACATGGAAATTTGGCGATTACTACCGCTTGCTGCTGCCAGGAACATATAACATCACAGCCAGCTCTCCTGGGTGCTTATGCTGTCATACTTGCTACCATACTTGCTATCGGTTTGTGTCTAAATACGTGTAGTTCTCTTAACTCTCAGAGGCCTGTCTGTTGCAGGTACCATTCAAAGACGGAACAGAATGTGATGGTGAATAAAGGCAGAGCCACTCTTCTTAATTTCATCCTGAAGGATTTGAATGAGGTGATGCCTGTGCCGGAGCCTCCCACCACTTTCGCGCCCACTACAGCAAGGGGTCATGCCCTCGGCAACCACAGAGCTTCCACTCCTGGGCCCAGAATCCATCCACAAGACTCCAGTTATCACAGTTACGTGGACATGGAGCGGATCTTGCAGCAGCTCAGTGCAATTCATTCTCCCATCACCCGCCTCTACTCTGTTGGCCAGTCAGCGCAGGGCAGGAAGCTCTATGTCATGGAGATATCTACTGATCCTGGCACTGATCAGTCAGGTGAAATTTGCTGAGCTCTTTTTGTTGCGCTAGAGAACCATCTGTCCTATCTGGAGCTTTATAAATAATAGCTGGGCTTTTTAGTAGTATGTTTAAAACAACCCGCATGTCTCATGGCGTAGTATTCCCTTTGAGTGTGAAACGAAGCCAAAGCCAGTGTGTTAAATCTGAGCTGGTGATTACCTTGTCTCCTTGATTGGACTCTCTTAAACAGGTAAACCAGAGGTCATGTTTGTGGGCGGTCTGCATGGCAGTGATGCTGTAGGTCGAGAGATTCTCTTGAACTTGGTGGAATACTTGTGCAATAATTATGGCAGTGAACCTTTAGTCACACAGTTGGTGAACACCACAAGAGTTCACATATTGCCTTCCATGAACCCAGATGGTTATGAAGCGAGAATAGAAGGTAAATGTAAAGAAAGTGACAACATTTAGATTTTTTATATAATTCAATAATAATCTAATTCTTGTCTGTGTTTTTTTTTTATAGCTCAGAAAAACATTGTAAATGGAAATGTGCGTGGCAGTGTGGGACACAGCAGTGATCAAAGCACTGACTTGAACTTGAACTTTCCTGACCTTTCCTATACGAGGGATTTTGTGCAACCTGAGACAACTGCAGTTATGAAGTGGATCAAAGCGTATTCCTTTGTTCTGTCTGCTAGTATTCTTGGGGGTAAGTAATGGATTTAAACTCTGAGTGCTTCGCTTTTAACAGCAAATTTAGTCTCCGCCTAAACCTTTCTTATGATCTCTAGGAATGATTGGAATAAAATATCCCAATTCAGTTGATTCCCTTGATGAGACTGTATTGAAATCATTTACAGAAGCCTATTATATGGTAAGTGTTGAATTGGTGCCGTCAGTGGATGAGAGATAACTGTGGACTAAACGACTGCATTCATTATGCATTTAATCTTCATTTTTTTCTGCTAAGGAAAACCCATATCTACAGATGTCCCAGGCCTGTAAGGAACCAAGGCCTTTAGACAGAAATGACATTAACCATGGCTTCACAGCCTCCACACGTAAGCTCTAGTCATAATTATAGCCATCATTTGAAAACACAGTATTTTATAGCCTCAGTCTTGAGCATAATGAACAGCAAAAGTATTATGTTATATATGATTTGGTGTTCCATCTTTGTTTTATTCAGTAATGCTTGTATGGCCTTGTTGTATGGTTCATAGGTGCATTATGTTCAGGTTAAGGTTAATGCCTAGTTAAGGGTTCTTGAAATCAAACTAAAATATGTACATTTGTTATGAAAGTGCAAATGTTACATTATTATTTCTTATTTATCATACACTGATTTGAGAACAGACAATGTTGACTCTCCTTCCCAGTGTCGGGGATTGACCTGCAGACCTGGGCATACCGTAACACAAATACTCTGGGAGTTAGCATTGGACTGACCTGTGATCTGAGTCCACCAGCTGAAGACCTTCTTATCTACTGGAAGCAGAATCACAATGCCTTGCTAAAGTATATTCAGCAGGTGCTCCTCTCTACAGATCTCCCATAACCCCCTCTCTTTGTTATCCTAGGAGGGTCACAAGAGAGTTTCCCTGTGTGATTGCATGACAATTCTGTGATCATAAATATGCCTGTTAGTCCGTTGTTGAATAAGGGATGGCATCACTCTCTGATTTAAATTATTCTTTTCCAGTATTTTACATCTGTAGAGTTTTTTTGCTTGTCAGGTTCATTTTTCTGTCAGGGGCAGAGTAACCGATGTCCATTCTGGTCAGGCCATTGCCAATGCTACCATAGTGGTGGAAGGCTCCAGGCACCGGGTCCATGTGACGAGCACAGGGCAATACTGGAGACCCTTGGCCTCTGGGATGTACCGACTCCATGCCTACGCTCCAGGGTGAGAGGGGAAGTGACATTTTATACATTTATTAGAGCACTCATTAAATGCTCCTCCATTTTGGATTCTTTTTTCATTTTTTTGGTGTGGTGTAAAAGCAGTGACAATGATCAGTTAACCTGCATTAATACCAGCAGAAGCAAGCCCTCACTTCTCAAATCTTAATTACATAGTTTAAATTATTATCTTAAATTACATTAGTGCTTCTATGAAACATGAATCGTAAATGGACTTAGCTGAAAGTTTTGCTGGATCATAGATACAGCTGAGCTGTGAAACGGATATTCTTATTGATGCATTTTTTCTACTCTGAATGAACTTTATTCAAATGGATGACCATGAAACTGTTCCTGTATCAATGTGATGTCACTATGTCTTTCAGATATGCTGCAACCATGATGACAGTCACGGTATTGCAGACTCAGGTTGAGCAGGTGGACTTTAGGCTGACTCGAGAGCAACTCCCACAGTTCAAAGGTCACATAGAGGAAGAAGAGTTTAGGAAGCTGGTGGAGAGTCTGTCTTCTGCTCACAGCCTTGGACAGTTGGTCCAAAGTCTTCTTCCAGCTGGAACAGTGTTCTATAGGAACTACAAAGAACGGTCTGAGTTTCTGCGTGGACTTGCCCTCAACTTTCCTCATATCACTCGTCTCTATGGGTAATGGGTTCTATAGATAGGCATGACTTATCGAAAGCCAACACATTATACAAGAACTTACAAAACACCCTGCAGCTATCAATCTGTGAACAAACTGTTGTTCTCTGGACCAGTCTAGGTCACAGCTGGGAGTTCAGAACCATCTGGGCTCTGGAGATCTCTGGAAGTCCTGAGTCACCTCAGCCCACGGAGTCCAAGATACGCTATGTGGCGGGTGTCCATGGCAACGCTGCCGCAGGCCCAGAGCTGCTTCTGGAGTTTGCCTCCGTTCTCTGCATAAACTATGGATGGAATCCTACCATCACCAAGGTGGGCGTTATGAGTCAGCACACCCCCTCCCACCACGTTGCTTCCTCTCAATGTTTTTTATGCATTTATTTTTATTTGTAGCCTTTTACTCTCATCCTTCATTTTCTTGTCTCTTCATCTCTTTTACTCTTCATGACATTACACTGTATGCTGAACAGTGTTTTTCCTGGAAGATGTTATCGGTTGGCATTGCCAAGGATTAGAGGATTACAACAATATATACCAAGTTGGTTTACCAAGAACTTTTAAAAATAAAAACAGTTGAATCAAACTCATATTGCAAGGTTGGCCTCATGTTGCTAGGCAGCGTAAAGAGTGACAGAATGAGAACTGGAGCTCCACGCGAGAGTGAACACGCACCACAGACAACAGGCGATATGTTGCTGTTGTGGTAGCAGTGTACCTGTTCTGTTTGCTGACAAAAAAGGGTATGATGGGGTTTAGTGGGTGGGTGAGCCAAATTACTGGGCAATCTGCCCACTAATTTCTATCGTAGGGGAATTACTATTGTGTACAGCATGCATACATACGTGGCAGAAAAGAGTTCACTGAGCCCCTCTGTTCTTTAAGCTGATCGACAGGAGCAGAATCGTGATTGTGCCATGTGTGAACCCAGATGGGAGAGAGCTGGCCCAAGAGGGCATGTGTTTCTCCACTGCAGGGCTTACAAATGCCCGCGGCGTAGACCTCGACACAGACTTCCTTTATGGTAAATCAGCACACTGCAAATTGTGTTTGTCAGCTTAGACTACAAAAGACACATTTGTGTGTGTGCGTGTGTGTGTTTTTCTTTTTTTTTTTTTTTTTAAAGGTTACAGGCAAAAATCAAAGGTTTATTGGACCAGAAAAGCTCTACACAGCTTTGCTAGACCACATTTTCTCTAAATGTGTTTAGGAAATGTATCTGTGCAGCCAGAGACACGTGCCATGATGGATCTGATAGAAGGAGGAGGCTTCACTCTGTCTGTAGTCCTGGAAGGAGGCTCTCTGCTGGCCACTTACCCTTATGACAGACCCACACAGTCTGGTAAATAAAGATAGGAAGCACATTTTCAGGCTTATTTATTGTTGCATGGAACACAAAGCTCGATTTATGTGGAACTTTCCACTGATTTACTGATCATGATGATTCCAAATGTACCATGTAACAAATGTAAAGGCACAAAATGTAATCTTTCTGCTTGCAGAACATCAATATTGTAAGTAATTTTAAAAGTTTTCATTTCAGCAAATGTTTGTCTTACTTGCATCTCTCTAGTACAAAATGAAGAAACACTGAGATATTTGGCCTCTGTGTATGCCAGCAGTCACCCTGTGATGCACCTCGGTTACATTGGATGCTCAGAAGAACTAGGTAGGAATGAAAGTAACACACACCTGTAAGTTCACACAAATCCACACTGTATCGACAGTTAAGTATCATGGTGTCTCAGTTTGGGAGAACTTGATGTTTATCACTTCTGAATAGTTTCAGTGCAGTGCTGTCTAAATGCCATAAGCCATTATGGTATAATCAATACTGTATACTGCATGCAAACAGCATAATCCATGATGTCATAATCTATAGCATGTACTCTTTCTGAATGCCATAATCAATAGCGTGTGATTCCATAATCCATGTTTCCATAATCAGTTGTGCATGCTGAGTCTGTTTGCCACAATCAACAGGGTCAGTCCCACAAGGGATTCTGAGGGGTGCTGATTTCAACAGTCACACAGGCAGCATGAAGGTACACTAGATGGGCACTCTTAACTGCTCAAAAGTCTTTTTTTCGTATTGGAACTGTAGGATGTGAGTGGCATTAAAGTCATATATAGAATTCATAATCTCTGTAAATAGGAACCTACCAGTGAAGTTGGTGCATCAAAAACAAATGGTTGTTGGTTTACACAGACCAAGAATGCAAGTCCCCTAATGGTAATCTTGTACTGTGTACACTGACTAATATTAAACATTTAGACTTGAATAATTAATAATAATGCAAAGGCAGGAATGCAGTGCTTGATTCTGATTTTATACAAGGATCACACATTTTAACACTACATTACAACCAGTCTATAGATCATTTGATGACTTTATTCATTTCTGATGCAGCATAAATAAGGGATTTGTAATCTGATTTGTTTTTAATTCTTAATGATTTACATAGTATGCATATATTTTGCATATAGGTGTCATCACTTTGAAGATCTCTGAAAATAACACATCACTTTTCATAGTTTTAGTAAATATTTTCTCATAAGGAATCTTTTACATAAGGCGAACAAGAGATTCTTCTAATAATTGGTTCTGTTGGTTCTGACCCTGAAATGTTTAGTGAAAAATCTAATACGCATACATTCCGTTTGGTCGCAGGACTTCAGCATGGACGTGGACGCGTGTCCGGAGGTGACCGTGTACACGGGCTGCTGTCTGCACCCTCCTCCCCAGCAGCTGCTGTCCCTCTGGGCGGAGCACGTCTTGCCTCTGTTTGCCATGCTGGTGGAGGTCAGCCCACTGAATGCTCCAAATGCTGAATGCTCTCCAAAGGGCCCTGCATACCCATAAACCGTGTGGAGTTTGTCTCTTTTGCCTATTTTTATTCTATTCCATTTTGTCAGGTTCATAAGGGGGTCAGCGGCGTGGTGCGCGGCAGGGAGGGTCAGCCTGTAGCCGGCGCTGTGATCGGGGTGAACGGCTCGGTGCTGGTGCGCACGGACACACAGGGCTACTTCCACACGCTGCTGGCTCCAGGCACCCACCAGCTCCAGGTTCAGGCCCCAGGCTTCCCGCAACAGCTGGCGCAGGTTGGTCCGAGTCGGAGAACACGCGGTGGTAGCTGTAACACATTCTGGTTTGTAAGTAGAAGGCAGGTACCTCCTGTGCCCAGCAGTCTGTTTTCTGTAATCCTGTGGGTCTGTTTCTGTGGTGCTCTGTGTTCTTTTGCCTCATCTTCAGGTGAACGTTTCCTCTCATCAAATGGCAAGTCCCGTCCTGATCCAGTTCACTGCAGGCAGTAGTCACTTTGCACAGAAAGTGGAGCTGGCTGCTGCTAGTAAGCACACTCAGTAATGTGAAAATGACTTCCGCTTAGTGGTAATGTGCAGTGAATGCTGCACGTTTTGCATTCGCCAGTCTGACATACTATCAGAACTAGAATTTTATTCATTTCTTTTAGAAATGTCCCAGGGTTCGGTTTCTGCCAGTAGTAATGCATCTACGATGATCCCTGAATGACTAAATGGTGCTGCGTTATATTCCTGACAGTCTCCATAGCCACAGTGGTCCTCTGCTCCTTGTTGGTCTGGCGCTTCCGTGCTTCAAAGTTCAGACGAATCCGAAACCCCATTCGATGGCTGCGTCGAAGACGAGACGAACTTCGCCTGGATGCCATTTTGTCAGAGAAGTCGCCCCTGCATCGGGTGATTCTGGAAGACAGTGAGAGTGATGACACTTTCTATCTCGAGCATCACTAAAGATAATATGACATTAGTTACACTGGTCTGTCTCGAACCCTTTGTTTCTCCAGTTTTCCTGCTGTGCTCTCTGTGTTTGGATACAGTAATAAAGTATGCAAAAGTCTTCTGTGGAGTCATCCATGTTGAATTTCATTTAACTGGTCTCTTCTTTGATTACATTTAATGTCCAGAAAAATAATGGTTTGTATATAAAGCATGTTCTGACTATTTTCACTGACTGGAATTCAGCCTCATTTCCACGGTAGTCCAGCAGGTGGCACTAAAGTGCCAACCCTGAGAAAGGCGATTAAATAAAGCTAGAGGTAATGCAGAGGTCTGGTGTTCTTGCTTTGTGGGTTTGTCTGTGAAAGAAAACCAAAACAACACAATTGTCCCTTTTCTTACAGGCTGCATGGTGTAATACCTGTAGAGCATTCTGCAAATAAATATCTGGGTTAAGCACGCTGGAGTTTCTGCGTAGTTTTGGGAGTATGCAGAGAGGAGCAAGGGTGGTCTGGCAGGTGAATCACATGGTAATGCAGGAAGGCACAGTAGTGCAGGATGAGGAAATGATGGGGAGGGGGCAGGGATGTGTGTTAGCATCTGCGTTCATTTACATAGTATATGCATATATTTCGCATATGTGTGTCTGCGAACATAAGGTGAATCAATTAATCTTGTACTTTCATTTAGTCATATACTGATTATGCATTGTTGTTGAATTCACACACATGCACATGTATATAAAAGAGACAATGGGTAGACATGAGGGGAAAAGCATTAGAAGCTGGTACTGGATTACTGGATTTGTTCAAATATTTGTGCTACACCCCAGCAGTATCATCATTTTTGTTCCTTATGTAATTTAGGCTGCTCTTGTATCAACAACGATCTTGTGCAAAAAAAAAAAAGCTTTCCAGAAATCAATGCGCATAAGCTAACAGCTTTATGTAGCAATCTGTTAAAAGGCCTCGGCACTGTGAGCATAATATCAAATGCTTGAACTGAGAAACCGAAGCTGGCTTTTGTGTGCAGTCAAACTATAATGTTACTTATAAATGACAGCTGCATATATTTGGATCTGCACCATGAAATAACATTAACATGACAAGAACATGAAACAAGCATTACATAATCTAACAGGCGAGCGGGACAATACACATGTGAGTACATGATGAAATGAAGAACGGACACCCGTACATGCCTTCCCCTGGCTGAGGCGTTGTTCTCAGGAGGAGGATGAAGGAACAGAGTGCTATTGATTTCTAAACTTAATTTGAGCTGAGAAGGATCCACTCTGTGCTACAACAGCTCACTGCTGCATCTAACTGAGGAAAGAGCTGGTGGTTTAGCTGGTAGGTTTAGCTGCAGTACTGTGATGATCTGAAATTCCCACACTGGTTATATCGAGATAACTGAAAGTAGTGTTTAAAAAAGGACTGTGTCCTGTGGGATGTGATTCAGAGCTTTAAAAGCTTTTTTTAGCGCTTAGCTTTAGCACAAAACAATTGTAAATTAGTTTTGTTTTAAATCAGAATTGGTACTGAAGTAAAAATCCATCCATGTGTAATGAATCTCTGGCACCCATCAGCAAAGCCATTTACACCAAGGCAGATGCTTTTATCCTCTCTTATGGCCCATTTGAAATTGGTAGTGATGGATGAACAGCTCTGTGGTTCCTGAAGATACTGCAAAAAAGGAAAGTTGCAGGTCGAAATTCAATTACAAGCATCCACAACTTCGCCCTAACTTCTCCTAAGTGTTGTGAATTTAGTAATCTCAATCTCATGTATCCATTGTGTGATCTGAAATGCACATGACTAATACCACACACCTACCTGTATCAGAATGCACCTCAATATCATTAAAACATAATCGCAATGATCATTTACTTGATAATCGTGTAGCCCTCATACAGTTAGTGGTGAGAACACTTGTGATTTCCAGTGAGAGAGCTCAGTTTTGCCATGCCATTGGCCTTCACTTTGAAGCTAGTAATGACTAAATGCACAGACATATAAAAGCACTGCACTTATGGAGACAGCTTATCGATTACTAAAGATGCCTCTGTCTCCTCTGATCTCCATTTGTCAGAGCATCTCTGAACTCTACCTGTTTCCTTAGCCCTGGAAGGCTAATTGATACCAGAGCAGAAAGCCATTTAGCTAATGCCTTCCCATGCCTGCTCATGAACACATTTGATAGGCTGTATGGGTTGTTTGCAGCACAAACTGGATTGAATGCTATTCTGTGAATTTTTTTTAACTATTTATATCCTTAGATTCAAATGTAAGCATCACCTAATCTAAATTTACAATGAAAACAAAGTTACAACTTTAAGGCAGAGTTACAATAAATACGCTTAATTTAATAACCAGGCATGTTTAGTTTAATTCAGGACATGCAATGTGTTAATATGGCACCTTGCCTATTAAGGTCACATTTGCACAGTGCATGGATATCAAGCATACATAAATGCTTTTCGTGCATTTCTGACAATTCAACACCACATTTGCATATATAATGATGCATCAAAACTTGAAAGGAATCAACTCTCAACTCCTCCTTGTTAAGAAGGACTGTTTAAATGGCACAGGGACCGTTTTATTGGATCTCTCTGTCTAGGATGTGAGCAAGTCTTACTGAGCGTTATCATGTCAACCTCCGCATTACACTTAATAATGAAACATGATTAAATAAAGATAATAATGACATACAACATTAACACTACAAGACATTTTAAAAGGGATCAATTCTATTAATAAACTGTAATATATGGACATTTTTGGCAATATTAGAATAAACAATAAGCTTTCATATGCAATTTTTAAATGCATTTTTTCTTAAGCATTTTTTCAAGTGGTTTGTTTTTAAACATTCACATAAAATTAAATACCTTTTTAAGTAGTTTTGAGAAAAATAGTGCATGAAATTATTGTTTTAGTATTATATTTTGTCTTTTTTATTCATTGCACATGCAGCTGTATATACAAGTGAGGCCTAAAATAAAATAAACAAATAGAAATTGTGAAAATAAGTGAGAAACGTTTAACTTCAAAATTACAGAAAGAAAAGATTTTTTTAAAGTCCATAATATATTCACTTTATATTGTATACCCATCTCTATTGTGCTACAAGTGCTTGTGTTTTTTTTTTTATTTCCATTTTATATTTACCTCGTTTAAGGTTAATCGACAAAATTTAACTCATAAGTGCATTTGGATATATGCCTGTAAATTAAGTAAGTCTGATAACACTGCTGAGCTTTAGCAAGGATAATGAAACAGTAAACTTCCTTTGACTCCTCAGAGAACACAAACTGAGGCACACCATGCATTAAAAATCCATACTGATAGTGTATTCTGTGCATTCTCCAGAATATGACTTGATGCATGACATCTGAATGATTTTTCGGGTGAGGACTGTGCTGCACTAGGTCAGCTCCTCATAAGATCATGCCATGCCCGTTAGATCCTCCATGATGATGTCCTGTACTGCAAAATATCACGTCTCTGGGGAATACAAAGAAGGAAATGATAGTACAAGAGACTTTGCTGCGCACGTGTGTGTGTGTGTGTGTGTGTTTACCTGAAATCGCCAGATATAGAATTACAACCAGACCCAAAGTGATCGCCATGATACTGAAGATTAATGCACGTCGTCCCAATTTTTTGGCTCCCTCAAAATCATTTGCATGTATCATGGACCGTGACTGAGTATCACAGACAAAGACAGATCATACACCCAGGTACAGTTTGAAAGATACATAAAGTACAGTATTAAGAAGCACTTCAAATATCTAAAAGTCTTCCATTATGTTTAATACAACATTTAATTCTGAAACTGAAATTTGTTACATTTTATTATCGTAAGCAAACTTACCACATGTGCAAAATAAAGCGCGAATATGTTCAGTGGAACGGAAGGACAAAAACACGAGATTAAGGCAAGCCACATAAAGCTGTGCGGTTCCGGCGCGTTTGGTGCTGGTGATGACGCACGGCTAAAGCTGAGGGGAGACGGAGAGCGTGACGCCGTAGATACATTTCCAGCAGATCTTGATCTAAACGGCGACCTGTGTCCATTCTGCTCCGCATTTAACGATTTCGCACTCCCCCTGCGCGAGTCAGAAGTTTTGAGTCCGTCTTTTGACTCCATGGCTGTGACGCAAAGAAGTTTCTGAGTATCTCCAAATTCCCCCGGCTGCGAGGCACCGCTCTCCCCTAAGGTGCTTATCGCAAAAGTGGCATCGGTATTAATGGCCATCTCTTACCGATAACAACCGATAATAAAACAGCAAAAAATATTGAGATCGGAAATGTTCTAAATGAAACATATGATGTAAAGATGTTTAATTAATCCAATCATACGCACCGGGGTACGGGCGATGATTTCTTCCAGGAAATAGATTGATCCAACTGCTTCATCAATATTTGAACAGACTTACATTTAGGAGAGCCTTTAAGCGAAGGGTAAATCTGTGGTCAGATCTGAATGCTTCATAGCGATCAATCAGTACATACTGAGTTCACTTTAAACCAGCCTCTCCAGCGTCTTATTGGTGGAGTTACGCGCGTTAATTGACGCTATGTACGGGGCAAGGAGTTTGTTTTTAAGGGAGCGAGCGCCCCTTTTTGCTTCAATTTACAATAGGCCTGTTTTTTTTCACCCCACTCTTTTTAGACGTCTACATGGAAGTCGTTCTCCTGGCCAACGACGGATAGGCACAGCAGCAGGGAACAGGAAAGGGATTCGTAGTGTTGCTGCTCTGTCTGTCTGTCTGCTTGAACTGATGCAGGTTATGACTTTACAAAATCAAGGTGCCAGGATTTAGGCGTAATAAACAAGTTACACGGTAAGCCGTTTTATATATTTGTAATATCAGGCTATAACGGTGTAGGCTTTAAACTGATCTATAAAAAACCTGTATAGAGAGTACTACTATTACAAAACAATGCCACCTTTATATAGCTTATAGTGTTTTGGGATTTTATTTAAGCATGGACAAGTGGACAAAGACATTAGAAAGTTGTAAAAGGACACTGCTATAGGTTATATTATATTAATGATCCATTGGGAAAGTATTCCCCTAACAAATTGTATGACTCCTATAAGCATAAAAGTGGTTCACCGTACTATACGTAACTGGTTTTCGTTGTTGTCTATTAGTCAATGGTGCCCCCTACAGGACACAGTGCTGCATTGCTCGGAACTCTCCATTAAATATGAGAACAGATTTTTTCGAGAAACATCGTGCTGCTATCTATAGCTCTGATGGCAAGAATAAATGTTGATTCATTTTAATATTCAATTTTTAAACCACTGACACCATTTAAAAAGTTAACAGAGTAAATGTTAGTGATTAAACCAATGCATAAAAATTGTACATAAAAACACTTTAAAATACTACCTTAAACATGCTTGATTGACAAATTTCTGCAAGAGTTGTTAAAATGGTTTAAGTAGCTATTGTGATGAGCTCTGGTGTGTAATCTACCTGGGCCAGAAAAAAATTGTCCTGGTATCCTCATCTGGAATTACATTAATCTCAGATTAACAAACCTTGTCTTTCAATCCCAGATATCATATAATCACAGCTATCCAGAAGAGCTTTCATTTTCTTTCTGTGTTTCCCATTATCTAGTGGGGGTGTCTATTTAAGTCAGAATAGATCATTATAGTATTTTGCACCTTACTTTCATTGCACTGTATCCTGCAAGTGTATATGTAAAAGTTTTTCATTTGCAAAGGCAAGAAAGGTCAACAGAAGTATGGGCAGACAAATGAGAGAGGCTTGTTTTCTTGGCTGCTATATTATGACAGCTGCACAAATATTAGTTATAATTAACTGAAGGGAGATATTACTATGCACATTTCATCTCTGAATCACAGGTCAACAAGGAAATCAAGCATTTTATGGTGTGTAGCAACACACAAACGCAAGTCTTTATTTTTTTCCCACTAAAAACAGACAAAATACTCCTGTGCCTTATTTCCAGTTCACACCAGCACCCTCTGAAAAACACACATTTTTTCACATTTTACACATTTGGCAGACGCCTTTGTGCAGAGTGACTTACAATTTTCAATCATTTTACATGGGTACAAGCCTTGGCCATGGACTCTTGCTGGTATAGCATAGAGTGTTTGCCCAGATGCGGACTGAACCCTGGTCGCCCACAGGAAAAACTGTGATTACTCACTGCACTGTACCAACCACACATGTAACACTACATTTTCTCATCCATTACGTTTTTGAAATTTTCAAATTGCCCAAGAAGCTCAGGCCTAACATACTAGTTGTGGCTTAGAGGGTAAATGCCTGAGATGGTTCCAGTTCTGAAGGGCCAGCGCAGGGCAGAGCTGACCACAACAGTTCTTCAGCTGGCAGCTTTAGCACAGGGACAGGAACATAAAGTTTGCCAGAGAAGAACTGCTGTTGGTTAGCCAACGGTTCCACGCAGACGCACAGGCTGCCTGGGTCCCTGCCAGCACTCCTGGAGAAGGGGAGAGAAAAGGTGCCGTGTTAAGGTTTGGTACGCCAGATCCAGGAAGATCTTGCTCTGCCATGCTAACAATAACAGTCTGTGGTTTTCGCTGTCCTCCTAGACATCACCCGTGTTAGCATGGACGGCAGCGCGAGTCTTCGCTGAATGACGGGGACAATTCAGAGGACGTCCGATCATGCTGGGATTGCCCAGTGTTTCCTGGAAGGAGCCTTACTGGTATGGGTGTGTAGGACATTTTCCGTTACTCTTAGTAGTAAGAAGTTACATCATTTCAAAGAACACAGCTTCACTATAAAACCATAGACTGCTTTAATATAGTTCCATTTATAGTAAACTGCATCACATGCATGTAGTAGCACAGATAATGTGGTTACTTAGCAAAACCAGACAATGGCCCAGCACTTACCCTCTAACAAATGTCATTCATCTGTCTGAATAATATGGACAGATAACCATTAATAAAGGAGATCAATGTTCAGATACCTGGCATATGTTTTCTGCTTTATATCCACATGTTTTATTCTCATTACATATTTGAGCCATTAGCAAAGTACTTCCTCTATGAAAATACAGCAATGTCGATTAGTTGGGGACATATAGTCTTACAGGAGAGAGAGCATTCGAGTGTCTGAGTGCGTTTGTGCGTGCGCATTCTCGCTGTACGTGTGACCATATTTCTATTTCCTTTACATCCCATTGCCAAGGGCCTTTCTCTGACATTCCAAAGCTTGGGTGTGAGAAAGTGCCACAGGTGTGTTCACAGCCGTCCCACATGACATACTTTGATATTTTACAAGTGTAATGCGAAATCAAATGCAAAATTGGTCCGTGACACATGAGAAATCCCGACCCAGTAAATGCCCACAAACTGAAACAGAGGCCTTGCTTCCAGGCATTCGCCCCTCCCTCACAGATCTTAGTCCATTAAGCACTCATTTGGCTTCTAACTGGACTTATCAGCTTATGCACAGACACCCAAACTGGTGCAAAAGCATCCAGTGATGACCCCCCTACACACACACACACACACACACACACACACTCTACATGTATTAAATAAAATTGTATTATCTTACAGCCTGTCTGTCAGCCAAACGAATGGCCTCCCTCATTCCTTCCACTCAGGCGGATGGCTAGGTCAAAATGCCCAGCATTCTTCCAATTCCTCCTGCACATGCTGGAAATTCTTCGCACTCGCTGTTTGCGCAGAGCTTCCATTCGTTTCAGGAACTGGCGACAAACTCAAACCACACATTCCCCCTCTCCGCCACCCCCCTCCTCGCCACTGAAGGCCATCACTGTTTAGAAATAGTTTTTATACACATTAGGTCTTCATGCTGGTTAACCAGAAGGGCCCAAAGAAGGACCCGGCAGAGTTCCGATCAGCGTCCTTCCCCAGCGAACCAGAAGCTGTCCGTGCTGACTACACTTGTGCACGCTACATTTGGAACTCGGTCCGGTCTGCACTGTGGTTGTGTTGCCACGTAGACCATCCTAATCCAACGCGTGGCTGCCACCCAAAGCGCATTAATCAGTCCATCAGTCCAACAATCTGAATCTGCTGAATCACGTTACATTTTCAACATTTACAGCCAGGCACTGGTCACCCCGCTATCCACCCCCACACCCCACCCACCCCCAACAGCGCCAATAACTTATTTCCTCCTCGATGGTCCATTTGGTAATGATCTTCCGTTCCCTCCTCCCCTCCCCAGTGTAGACATGAATCAGCAGGCTGTCGGAGGGTGGGGGCCGGGACAAGGTAAGGCTGCCTGCGTCAGCGTCTCCAGGCACGCCATCAAGTCTCCGTGCTTTTACAAAAACGCAGCAGCAGAAAGAACAACTCGCACCCTCTCAGACTGGCGCTATCTCGATCTGGGATTGAGTCACAAGTGTTCCAATCTGATGCATTCATTAAACATATTTCATAGAATCTTTCCGATACGCATTAGGTCTCCTCAAGGCATGTATTCATGGTGGTAGGACCTGGGGGGAGGGGGCTAAGATGGTGTCCCAGTTTATAAATGATCTTATAGTCCAGATTATATTATCCATACTCTGATGACGGCAAAGTCACAACATATATTCTTCATGTTAAAAAAAAATGCTTTGATATGCATTGTTTGAATGTCACAAACCAAGTGTGACATTGGTTTGGAGGGGGATGTAATCAGGAGCGTAAATCGAGGTCGCTTGCATACCTAAACTGCACCCTTATGTCCCCTGGCTCCTGTCTCGAGTCGACCTATTGATCTGGGGTGGCACACGGCTGCTCACAACCCTGCAATGCGTGAGCCCGAATGAGGAAAGACTTTGGTCAGAGGGCTAAATGTGAAATGCTAACGGACACCTCGTTAGCTTTTAGCCGCAACAACGCTCTCCCCATCCCTTCAGTGGGCATTCAAAGAAAGCCCATCTCAAAAGGAGACGCTGGCACGGTCAGCGGGAGCCACACCCAGAGCCGCGGCCCAGAGCTGCCTCGGCAGCCACCAGAGCTGCAGGAGCGAGAGAGGAGCGAGTGGAGAACGGAGCCAGTGTTCGGGGGCAGGGAAATGGAAGGGCGCCAAGATGTCCCCATCAATCTTCACCGTTTGAGGGAGATCTCGACATCAGCTAGCCGGAGGCTGAATCACAGCAGGGACGTGACCGAGTGCTGACTTACCATGGGATCTGCGAGGGCCGACGATGCTAACGCCCTGCCGTGGCTCCACGCACGCCTTTATATTTGACAGACATTGCCCTGGTGCATCTCACATCCATGTGGGCTGCCCCACACTGGTAATCCACCAGTGGGCCGTTGAACGTGTCAACGCAAAGCAAAGATGTCGTCGTCCAAGATGGTGTGTCCGGATTTTACTTGCCTTTTGCTTTATGTTGCATCCATTACATTAGCATATGATGACACACACACACACACACACACATACATACACATATATATATATATATATATATATATATATATATATATATATATACATCCCCTAAAATCAGATCAAGGGGAATTTCAATTAAAAATTTCCTCCCAATGCACCAATGCAGGTTTGTTCTTAGTAAAACCTGAGCCACCTGTTCCTGCTTAGGCCCACTTGTTATTACAAGGTGAATCTCGGGCAGCTGATTAATTCCTGGATGCTCAGACTGGTGACCTAAGTCAGACAGACAAGGAGCTAGTGGAAAGCAGGAGGGAGGACCGATAGCTGGTACTACAGTAATAGAGTGCTATGACCAACCCACTATGACTGCTTGGTCAAAAGGCTTTGGGTCTGACAAGTGGAAAGTTCTACATGACTTCGTATTACAATGAACAGCTACGCCCTAAGTGTTTGAATGGCTCCCATTTCAAATTGTTAACTGCATGAAAAACCCTCATTAAAAGCGAGTGAAGACATACGGTTATGTACAGTTTAGGTCTGTAAGTCTGAAGGACCTAGTTCCTCATACTGTTAGATAAAGAGGTTTTATAAAGGTTGACAAAGCTTCCCCAAATCGTGTGGGATCGCTTGCCCTAAATGTAACAGGGCGTGGTCTTTAGGAATTCTCTTCACAGTTAAAGGCTGTTTTAAATCAACAAACGCTGTTAACAAATAAATAATAAAAACGGATTGGTCCCACGTCTGTATTTCAATTTAAACATTACTTTGAGAAGGCAGGGCTGAGGATTTAATTCGTTTTGCAATAGGACAAATGGCATATATTTTTTTTACTCCGAGCACCTAAAGCACTTCTCCCACTTGTAGAGAGACGTGATTACGTGATGGAAAAAAAATATCAGAATGACGCGAATGAAAAATTATTCAAGGGATCACCGACATCTACGGCAGCCACATGATAACCATTTAAAGTTTGTAATGAACGTACATTCCAGTGTAACCTACCGGTCATGGTCTTCCTTGGGTATAACTGTGATCCACTTTACGGTGCTCTTAACTTTACAACGACATTCAATTATACATTTTATTCGATCTGAACATTAGTAGACGACATTTTAAACAGCTCTACGGCTTAAGGCCCCGACAACGGAGAACTGAAAGCAAGCCTCTAACAAAATGGCATTCCTCCTTAGCGGACTACTGGATTGAGAGAATTACATAAGGACGTCCTCACCCGATTCTCCTAAACCAAATCAGGAAACATGGTTAAGCAGACACGTTGGCAACTGTGCAGCGATACAGTGAGCTAGCGTTATCGTGCGAACTTTGCCTTAATATCTTCAGGTTCGAGTCAGTCACGACTCCGTTATGTTCCATTACAACGCACAATAAGAAAAACCGATGTTTAAACTACCGTTTAATATCTAGTTTATCTTCGGTATTATATTAACAAAGACGACTTCTAAGCAGGTTAGCTACTCCTGAACAGAGTTGGTAGGATACGGTTTGTTCCGTCTATTACTAGGCTATTTCTAAGTTTGGTCACTATGGCAGAATCTAGATTATATAATGATTATCCGACTGATTTCTAACTGTTTAAGAGAAGAGCAAGGTCTACTCGAATGTCTACTTTTACCTTCAGCTGTCAGGAGATCAGTATTGACTCCTTTATGAACGTTTTTTTCTTTCACCAACGCCCCACACGTATCGGCTCGGTCCAGAGTAGGTTAAATGCCTCGCCTTTCCCAGAGGCACTAAGCGGTCTTATTTCTAAACTGGGTAACGCGGAAAAGTATTTATTAGATCGACTGAAAACTGAGATTGATCAAAGTTGTTTTAACAGAAAAGCTCACCTCACGGGCAGGCTGATTCTTTATCGTCTCTCACTCTACCGGTGTCTCCGATCAGCTGGCAAGGGAGTGACGCGATTTGTAACAGCTGGCTATTGGTACTCCAACGTCAAAGGTTATGTATGACGATTGTGTTCCGTAGCGTCTGAAAGCCTGCAGATTTACCCAATGCCTAGCCTCGACTCTCAGGAAAAAGGGGCGGGATAAAGCACTATTAACCAATTGTAATGTTTTCTTTTCAATGACGGTTCACTTTTAGCCAATGAGATATGTGTGAAAGTTTCAGAACGCATAAGTTGTTTTTGATACCGATGTCTAAATGCTTTACCGACCGAGGCGTGAAAGGTTAAACAAACGAAGAAATATAATAAGCCAATAGTAAAATACATCTTGTAGGAACACCTTTAAACTAGACATGTAGGTCTTACGAAACTCCTCCTAGTAATGTCGCATAAGTATCATATTAACCTGAAGTGGATCCATGACATTTTCTTTCATGATGAGTCTAGAGAAGAGAAGAGAACTGGAACTAATTGTACCCTATAGCCTTATTAAATTCTCACGTAACCCATTTGGACCCTTTTAATTATTTGGAGGAATAAACGTCCCTGATAATTCTCAATTTACATATAGGCCTATTCTGTTTCAATACGTATAGTGAAGGTATATGAAGTCTCTGTTATATAACAATTCGTTTTATCATATTCAGTCTTAAATCTCACAATAAATAGTGTATATCATTATTAGCATGTGAGCTGCATGACTAGAAGATATGCATAAAGCAACGTATAAGTGACCGAGTAATTTAAAGAATGTAAGGCTTTTGCATGTTTTTACATAAAAAATATTGCAATAAATAATTGTTTATTTTAATATTTTAATGATCCTTACAAAATCCTCATAAATCACCACAGATGAATTATTAACTGACATGTGTCACTGTAGCCCCTTTATCTGGTTTAAGACCAACTTAATTCAACAGTAAAAGCTGAATTGCTTCTTGTGCCAAATGGGAAAGGGTGATCATGCAGGCTCCAGCTTTTGCAAGATGCCTGATGTATTATTGCCAGCAATGCCACACACTGCAAGCAAATGTCCCACCTATTCAAATCATTATCTACTTAATGTAGCTCTTTTAAACGCATGCAATAGCGCCCTTATTTTGTATTTATCCTTCCTTTGTTTGCTATTCTATCATTTTGTAAATAAATATCTGGAAGGAAAAAAAAACAAACAAACAAAATAACAGATAGCCAGCACACCATGATTATTGCACTGGGTCTCACCATATCCTTTGCACTGGGCTGCTGAACTTTGTCCATGGAACAGAGACAATTAGATTGGGGGCATCCCCATCCAAAACTCAGAGCAGATAAATTTAGCCTGTCTCTCTGCCATGGACTCCACGCAGGTTTAGCCCCAGTTTCTCCGCCCCCCAGCCACCCCCACCCCACTCTGCTTACAAAGCATTTGGCAGCAAAGGGAACTTCAGGAAGGGGCTAGGCTTAGTCATGATCACATCACTGCTCAACAGAAACCAAGTCTGTCTGTGGAAACTAGAAAAAAACAATCAAGCAGCTTATGTAATAAGTTGTGAAAATTTGTCAGCGAAATGTTTATTTTAAATATGTTCAACACAAATTTAGTTCACTTAGCTCGGGCCATTCCAGAGGTCCCACACACACAGCCATGGTCACACTGTTCTAATGCACATGCTCCCTCTGTGATAAAAATCCATAGTGTGATTTCTGGATTTTCTTTTACCATTTGCCTACTTAGATTTAAACCTTGTCTGTATGCCTCACTGTAACCTTTATAACAGCTGCTAAATTTGGCTGCCTGGCACATGTAATGTCCCAGCTCTCCTGGTCTTGTTCTAAGTATAGGATCAGTTTCCGATGCCAAATCAGATGTTATGTCAAAGGACTTAGCAGCATTTTTCATCAAACTTGTCTTCATACTGCAGTCATCATGCTTCCAACCTAATGTTGTTCACTGAGCAACACCACAAAGCCACAAATCAGATGAGAAATATCTAGATTTTACCTGCAGTCACAGGTACTTTTGCTAGGTACACCTATGTTATACAGTATGTTCATTTAAGGCTTAGACATTTTAGACTTGCATGCACATCTCATCAGCCACCTCATACATTGTTCCTTATCAGTGTGTTTATTTGCGTGCTGTCCACTTGAACACTGGTATTATACTAGTCATCTGACATTGATGTGTTTATTGAACTTGAACCAGTTTGTCAGGCATAGCAGTGTTACTGTTTTTGATGTTGTTGATTATATATGTCAGAGTCCCTGTTGAGTTGAATATCCATCCAACTGCATTCTGTTGGTCAGAAGCTGACCATTGATAATGAACTAGAAAATAGCATACGGATAGATATAAATGGACTACATAATCTGTCAAAACCTTTGAGAAGTTTATAATATACTCATATTTGTAATAACACAAAAAGGTGACTCAGACAGTAAAGCATATTTGTATAAATATACTCATATTTGAACCACTTTATTTACATATACAAATATTTTGAGTGCACTGCATTTGCTACAAAAGGTAGCATATGAAGGCCAGATAAAATCAACTGTCAACTTAAAAATATTTTGAAAATTGAAAGTGAAGCACATTTTTCCTTTTGCTTTTTCAAGCAGATTATTATCTGGCATAGATTCCACATTGGGAAATGTCAGCAATAACACATAATACAATAAAACACAACCTAAGGATGACCAAGCAGTTGTGGTAGAAGTGCAAGTGCTTGTAGCAGAGCTGCTGGATCCATCTTCTGGTGTTTTAGTGCCCCACAGACATTAGCTACACCTTTTCATACCAGGTAATGAGATTAAGTTAAAGACTATTTAACAGGCCACCAATGTAATAATATATGTGATTCTCCAAACCTGTTAGTGTAATTCCTTTTAGATAATGTCTTCAATGTTTCATAAATGAATGTGACCTAACAGTTTTCTAAGTACAGGGTTGTCCACCATTGGTATAAAGCTTGAAGGTATGTGAAAACAGATCCATGGACTCTTTAAAGAATGTAATCGTGCACCCTCCACCTATTTTAATGAAAGGGTTTGTTAGCTTTTAGGTGTACAATTAGAGACTATAGCCCATCTGTTGCATAATTTACATTAGCCAGCTTTTCATAATTTGCCAGTTTCTGTTCACGTGGGTTCTGTTGAATATTTTTGTGGATGTGGCAAACCTCTCTCAACACATTTAAAAGGTCTAGAACTGTTGATTTGCCTGATACACCCATGTAAATGCAATATCCTCTACCATGCTAATACCATTTAAGTGTTACTGTTTGATAATGGTCCTCCACTTAAGTAATATCCAGCCAGGAATGGTTCTGTGGTAGTTGGCAAACGGTTGGAGGACAGGTAATGCAAATGTGAAGAATATTGGTTTAGTACACAGTAATGGCAATGTGACTGACAAAGTGTGCCTTGCAACATTTGTTGAAACCTGTGAAATACTCCTAAAATTGCCAGAAAGCATTTTTGTGTCCTTGGATCATATTCATTATAGGACATGGAGAACATAAAAAAAAATCGCAAGGCTGAGAGAATCAGTCAGATAAAGCTCTGTGTACAGAAGCAGCTGTTCAAAGAGGCTGGTGAGGAAGAGAAGCAGACTCTGGAGAACTATGCAGGGTCTTCAGGAGGGAGATCATGTCCCACCATGGGGCTCAAGGACACAGAAGACAAGCAAAAGATGAGGTCAGGAGATGTACAGGACATAAGCCCAATTAATACATCACCAGCTCCAAAAAAGAGGTAGACCATCATCTCCCATTTTGTTTTTGGTTCTAGGGAAGTGCATTGCCTTGATTAATCTGCCTCAGCCCACCTTTCGTTCTAACAATGAGGATCCGAGGTGGGGGGAAATACATGAAGTTGTCCAGGACCCAGTGGAGTGCCCTACAAAGTATGCAAGAGGTGTCCTAGGTTCCTACTCTGACTGTGAAAGATCCTGAGGGTAATCTGGAATAGGGGAAAGGTAGCCCAACAGTGGAGATGTGCAGATGGTGTGTGGACTCCTAAGGAGGAGAGCTCCGGTGGGGACAATGGCATCAGGACGCAGGGCTCAGCTGCCATCTCAATCCATTATCTCCAAGCTGAAGGCAAGTCCAGACATCGCTTGGCCTAAGAGGAAGTGAGAGCTGCATGTAGCTTAGCTGGTATTAATCAACAAGGAACATAAACAACATACAGTACATGTACGTAGAGTTCATAATACAGTTTACTTAGGACATCCTAATAAGTCCATTTAACCTCTTGATGGCGAAAGGCTGATACATATACATCTGTCTTAATTGCTGCCCCAAGGCACTAGGCGACAGGTTGGTACTGCTGGCAGTGTGACCAGGTGATGAAGGTTATTGCTGACACCATCTGCAGTGCCAATGACTGAGGAAAGCGTTTCCAATCATAAGGGTCAGCAGTGGCAATTGTCAGAGCTGGGGAGGAATTGCAGCCCCAGCAAATGGCACCAGTAGGGCTTTTTGGAACTGCACATGACTGACAGATAAGGGCTGATCCGGGGAAGCAACTCAGATTTCCAGAGAGCATTACAGAGACCATGCCGAGAACAGACATTGTGTAGGTATCAGACACATCAAAGTAGGTGGTTATGGTGGAGCTCATTGTGCCCTGGGAAGGAGGATGGGTGAAACCAAAAAGAAAATGCAGCTCAGTCCCTGTGTAAGGCTTACAGTTGCTTTGGGACCACAGTTGCACACAAGAGAAGGGACAGCAGTGATCCATGGGCACATTCGACTTGGACACAAGCTGGAATCTGATCACTCCCAGCTTGCTTGCATGGAAAAGGAGTATAATGTGTATATTTGTGGCTATGCAATTTGGTATTCAAAAATATATAACAATATGGTGCTTTTTATAGGTGCTTCCTAAAGACATCTAATGTCTGATCTTTCACTGTGGGACCTGCAAAGTTACAGTTCCTATTTAAGTTTCCTCTTATTATGAAAATCTATGCATAAACCAAAATGAAGGCCCTGTCAGGAAGACAATGGGTTCCACTAACAAATAAATCATACTTATCTTGGAATTTTTTTAAACTTAGAATTTAAAGTGTTTTAATTTACTTCTTACTGCTTAATGGAATTTTTTTTATTATTTTTAAAAGTCTTATTAAGTAACTTAGGTTTAGCTTTTCCACGAGATTGTACATTTATTATTCAACAGTACGGTTAGTTCAAGCTACACGTTCACATAGCGCTATCAAAAAATGTAGTTCATTCAATATAAATAAATTTGCTACATGTAGAACGCACCTGCAAGTCTAAACTCTCTGGAGAAGGCGAGGGCGCACGCGGCCGTCACTGCACTGGCTTCTTTTTAAACCTGCAAATCCTCCAGAACGACGGCATAGGAGGAGCTCGGTTACCATAGAGAAGCGTCCCTTTGTGCTTTTCGCAGGAGTCACTCGAGCGTCGACAAAAGGCTCTTCAACGTACTGGACTTCAGGCTGCGAGTTGACTCAGTGTGAACTTCTTCCAGCTTTAAATCTGGAAATGATTTCACAGCTCTGTACTTTGTCAGCGCGCGTGTGCCATTTTAAGATTACTCTCTGTACCAAAAACAAACGAGAAAAACGAAAAGTTGGAGTAGCTTCTAGCAAGAGCATATAGTGTACTTTTTATTCGTTCCGTAAATGCACTGAGGATTTTGACTAAGAGATTGATTAGCGTTTAAAACAACAATAACAACAACAACGACAACAATGAGGTGACATCGTCATCGTGACTTAAAGGAACGGTATGCAATGGAAACTTTGGCTGTTCCCAGTAAGGTCTCTGAGCACACATCCAATAACACGCCCGCAGAGAATTCTTCAACGCAGAAAGGTCACCACATTCCACCCTTGACGGGGACTATTGTGAAGGAAAGTAAAAAGAAGAGGAGAAACACGGCAATAGGGAAAAAGAAAAGATTACATCCTAGCACGCCTTCAAACTCAGGCGATTCAGGTTAGTAGCTGAATTATGTTAAAGTTTTGTTTTGTCATAGAAGTTCATCCAGTATTTGTCTGAAACAGAAGCCTAGAGCGGTGATCATAAAACATTTTAGGCCTTGTATTTGCCTGTATGTATGTTATATAGTAAAATGATTATAGTGTTTCACTGTTTTAATACAGATAGCTAGAAAAAGGTTGAAATTAAATATTACTGGTAACTGCTGTGCTGCATTTAACCCAGTAAACATCCCAGTTCTTGACCTTTACCTCACTGTGTTCTTAGAACCTGTTTAATGGTAATGTGTAGCATTTGTTCCAACACTGGGTGAAAGTCTGCAAACATTACTGTGCTGCCTGAATTACACCTCTTCGGGTTAAAGTAGGCTGTATAAGTTCTCACGTGTTCCCATGCTTATATGAGGTACCACAAATCTGAGACATTTTTTAAAGTTCTGTAAAATTTTAAGAAGAAATCCAGGATATACTACAGGCATAGTACAAAAGTGTCAAATGTTACACCTTAAAGTCTGTTGAAACTCCGTTAGTGAGAAGTACCCTGAGATCTTTTGCCATGTATTGTTCTAGAACTTTACTGGATGAACAGTGATGCTAAATTCTAGCACAACTGGTCAAAATCTATAGTCCCTTTTGGCTGTGATTTAACATGTAATCCATATGCTTTGGTTGATCATGTCTGTGTACTCCAGAGAAACCCCAGGAGGACCAGTGGACCAGTGCTAAGAAGAGCGGCGAAACAAATCCAGGCAAAGGCAACAGTACCAAAGAGCGGAGCGCCGGGAAGAGCCACAAATGCAAATCCAAACCCCCTGTGGAGGAGGGAACCCCAGCTCTGGCTACGGAGGACCAAGTACAACCGAGCAATCCAGCCCAGGAGAGCCTCAGGTGGGACGGGGTTCTGGAGGATCCTGTGGCTGAAGCAGAACGCCTGGAAGTCTACAGGGCAAACCGGCGCAAACGCTACATGGCCTCCAGGCAGACGCTCTTAGAAAGTATCCAGACGGGTTTAGGCCCAGACCCGCATTCTGGACTAGGCAGAGCTCACAAGGCCGGGCCAACAGCAAAGGTTCTGTAGTCCTGTCAGTTTTAACCTGTTATTCACAGAAATGTTCATTCCCAGCAGGAAGCACAGCCTGCTGCAGAGTCAGCTTCTGTCCCATTGTGCCTTCGCTTTAAGTTCGCTTTAAAACAGCTTTGTTTCAAACTACAGCAGGGCCCAACCCAGCTGCCCAACCCTTTCAGAGAGAATTACTAAGCACCTGAGAACCCTTGAGCAAGCAGACGCCTTAAACCTTCTCACCCAAAATTAGAACACAGACATCACATGGCAGACACTTTTCATAATCTGGGGACTTAAATATATCTCATCATTCCATCTTATTTCTTATTGATAATTAAAGCTTTAGGGATGGCGTACTGGGTCTCCCAGTAACATCATTTATTTTGAATTACTATTTTTAACTGTGATACACAGAGACAGTGTTCCACAGCTTGAGTTACTCCACTGCCTTGTGTGCAGCAGTGGTGCAGTGAGCATGGTCACCCCAGATTTTCAATTATTGGCGGTTTGTGCTTCATCTCTGCTTACTCACCTACAGCATTTTGTCCTGATCAGTCAAAGAGCACTGAAATACTTTGCAATACAATAGGATCTCCTGAGATAACCTTTTGAAATTGTCAGCTTTTGAGATCCATTGTGGCAAAAGTATCAAGGATATTTCATATTTGGTAGAGGCTGAGGGGTTTTGTCTGTTCTGTTAGTAAATATTGTTTGTCTGTTTAAGACACAAGTCTTAGCAAAAAGGTCTATGATGTAGGATCATTTTGCATTCTGCCTAAGAATACTCATGATCACTATTTTACAGTTGTAATGATGCAATACCCTAATATTCAACATACACAAAGAATTATATGTTGTTTTAAGAAGCCTTAATCTTCTATTCTACCATCAATCCAGCAATGAACAGGAACAGTAATTCTGCATCCACAGCATCACTATCAGTGTGCAGATCAACTGTGCAGAATTATATATTGTAACTGTAAAACTGTAAATACAAAATAGTGAGCACAGACTAGTTTGAGATGGTCGTACGTACTCAGAGTGTACCCAGCTTTGCTGTGCTGTGCTGATACATGTAATGAATACAAACAACATTTCATGCATATTCATGCATATTCTGTTTTCATAGGAAAACTAGATCTAGTGACTAGATGTCCCTGCAAATCTATAGAATGTCCACGAACTCCCTAATACAGTTGTAATCTGAGTGATGTGAAGTGATGATGTGTTTCACTATGCAAAAGGTGCACTTGGATATCTGGTGCACCAACTAACCTTCCCCTGTTCTTACTACAGTATCTGTGCTAAAATGCATTTAGGCTAAATAGTTATTCATGGTTTCACATCAGTATAAATAAACTACAGTGGCAATAAGACCATAACTGCAACTATTACAGAGGGTTCAAATGATCCTCAAGCATCCTCAACCACACTGCAATTTTAGGATCACTGTTCAGCAGTTTTGGTATTTTGCGTTGTCTGAACAATGTTCAGCTATATCATCAATCAGTTTAATAGTAGCACTGAGTATTTTAAAGAGATCTCTAGTTTTGGATCCCCTAGTGGCTCCCAATTCTTCTATAAACTCAATCCCCCGACATAAATAATGTCTGGTTTTGGAATTCTATACATGTCCTGAATACTGCTTAGAATAGTTTGTGTATATAAGGACATATAGTGATTTGGCATCACGCTGAGCTCATGAGTAAATGTGGGAGAGAAAGGGTGCAATGGGAAACCAAAGAATGACATTTATTTCGCAGAACCAGCCATGTAAACGCGTTCTTTCTATGTCCTCATTACACCCCACTCATCCCCCCCCCCCCCCACCACCAAAATCCTTTGGTGACCTCTGAATCATTCAGCATCTCTTCTCAGCCCCTGCTTGGTGTTCACCTAATCCCTCCTCCGCATCCCCCACCCCAGCACAATTCAGTCGCCACTCCACACAGAGGTCTGGTCAGAGGTCGTCCGTGTTGTTCTGACACAGGTGCTTTTCAGTTCAGAGCGAAGAGGACGGTCTAGTTACGGCAGACTCATCGTGTGTCCAAACATCGCAATGACAGTGCCCTTATTTGATCAGAAAAAAATGCTAGTGATGTCATCCTTTTTCTCTGTGTGTTTTGTTTTTGCTTACTTATTTCTATTTTTTTTCAGTTAGGCTGTGAAAATATGATACCGCATATGTGGGTTTTAAATAAGCTTTTAAAAAAATTTGTGAACTGTTTTTTATACTCTTTCTGAATTTAACCACATTCAAAACTCATGTATGTGCCACATTCTGCAAAGCCGAGCCTGAAGTGACCACTTAGCCGTCCTCTGAGTATTCGTTCTCATCTAAGAACAAATGACAGTAAAGCACAGAGCAGCCTGCATAGCAGGGGAAGAACATTCCGGAAGTGCGAATCACTGCCAGTGTTCGCCAGCTTCAGCCAGCTCAAGCCATCTCAACCTAAAAAAAGAAAAGAAACACACAGCGGAGCTCCCACTGGTAGTGGCCCTCCCTTGTAATCACCTAAATTAGGCTGTGATGGGCACGTCCATGTATTCTATAACCTATATATTTTCGTCATGCTCAGCAAAAGGAGAAGCAGCACTATCATCTATCATCTAACTCTGCCTCGTATGGTGTTTCAGACATCTATTAATGGGCACAAACTCTTTCGTCTTGTGACGGGTTGGTGATGCAAATGTCCTTGGCTCGCTAACTCTGCTCTTGCCTTTGTAATCACTTTCCCTGCTGCTGACCTCTCATTCAGGAAACCTCAGGGTCAAAGTTCAAGCCCACTGCAACCCCTACCTCAACACCACAAGAAGTAAATGTTAAAGAAGTCTGTTCATGTGGCATAAAATATTTATGGTAAGGTCATAAAAACTATTGGCATTCTGCAGTCCAACTTTAATTACTTGAGATAAAGTGCCAAGAACCTCATGCTATAGACTGCACAGAAGGTAGAATACACGTGTCAACTTTCTAAAAACCTCCAGAGGCAATCAATGAGCAAAGGCAGGTTTTGCATTCATACATGACTACAGTTTTGTGGTAGGTGAAATGTGACCAGAAATAAAAGTCAGAATTCCCCAGTTATAATGACAGAAATTCTGTGTCCAAATAACATCTCCTTTTCGAAAGAAATTATATAAATGAATAACATTTGAAGATAAATGCAGCTTTAGGATGCCAACACAAAGCTATTTTTGAACTAAGCAGTTATGACATACAAAAAATAGAGCATGAGTAGGTACATATCTATATTGGATTACTTCATTTTGCTTAATTAAGAACTTTGCAATTTCCCTTATTTTAATAGCTGGCTGTTTGCTTTCTTTATTTGCTTTTTTGCTAGTAATGGGGGGAAAAATAAAAAGTTTGAGTTTGAAACTGTCCTACTTTATTTGTCAGACCAGCAGAAAAGAGCATTTTTAAGGGTTATCCTCCTTTATCTAAAGGACTGGCTATTCCTGCATGAATGAAGCAGTAGTACTGCTGCAAGAAGTGGTGTGTCTGAAGTTCAGTCATAAAAGAGGACAGACTTGTGCAAGAATACTGTTTTAGTAAAGGATGTAATATGTGTTTGTAAAGAGAGTATATGGTAACTACCAGATTTCTAACTGCTTTATACACCTATAAATAATGTATATAGGGTTTTTAGATTTATGATAAATTTTCGCTGTTGATACAGGCTTTCATACTTAAATATTTGTTAAATCTGTCTATTTATCCAGCCTGTGCTGACAGTTTTTTAAGTGTCTGGTCTGATCACAAGTGTTATAACAACTAGTTATAAAATTATAAAGTTATAAAAGTTATAAAAAGTTTTAAGAAGGTAATACATAAGATATAAAGATAAGTAAGTCCGTGTAAACTATTATATGCAAAATTATGCAATAAAGGAGATCAATAGTTATTAAGGGATTTGTAGGATAACTCATTTTCCTCATGATGAATACGACGTAAACATATGCGTTTTAGATTTTCCTATATCATGATACTAGTCACGTGCCAGTGGAATCGGTCGAGGAGTGGACTTTCACCCCGGAATCATTACCGCTATAAACGTGACCGCTAGGGAGCAGTCAGTCCCTGTCCAAGGTACTGAAAATTACAGGGACACGACTTCTAAAAAAAAAAGTAAACTAATGACACACTATTGGTGTGTGTTTCAGATTCTGTGCTCGTCTAATGTAAACATTGCTGTATGAGATCAACCTATTTGATTGCCTTATGTTCGAAAACAATTAATCTGACAGTCTTGCTCGGATCCTCCTGAAAATTAGAGTAAATTATGGGGTGTGAATAGACTCCTTAACCAAAAGGACCTAATTTGTCACTTCACCTCATTGGCTAAACTGATCCGATCCTTAGCATCATGGCAGAGAGCAAACCCTTTCCTGTCACGGCGCCTTGACGCGCCGTCCTGGCGGCGACGCTCTGCGCGAGAGCCGTCGAGCATCCCTCATCTGTTCATCCAGATCGTAAGTAACGCTTTTCACAACATTGAAAAGCATTCTTTAGCGTTTTGACCTCATTATTCAGACGCACGTACAACGTTGTGTAAAAAAATCGATTTCTAATCACTTAATAATGGGACCGGTTGAAAGGCAAACTTCAGGTCACCTAGCATAGCTGCAAAGACATATTTGCGATTACATCACTGTCAACAAATGCGGTACTCCTTGGTCAATGCCAGAACGAAACGTTAGGTAAAAGGAAATTGACAATTGAATTGTTGTTTGAACAGGACGGGAAAGCTGAATGGTTGGACGAAAAATTACTTTAAAAATTACAAAAAAAAAATCTTTAGCTAAAAATGTTGTAAATTAATAAAATGACAACACTGAGCCCGAGTGTCATAAGGGTGGACATAAGAGTGGACGAGTGGACATACGGGTGCGATTCTTAGTATCTAACGTTTACACTAGCGTGTTTAAACGAAAGTGTATTGTGGTTTAGCGGATATTTCGAAATTGTGATGTTTATAAATGACTGCGGTAGTTACGCAGTTCCTATTCCTGGTTCACCATGCCCCGGCTGTAAAGATGACGTATTTAATGTTGCATTATACTTACACGTGGTTTCCAAAAAACGAACCATAAACAAGTATTTCTCATGTTGACTGTTATAAGCTTTACCCGATGGCTAAACCTTATGAAATGAAAATAACAGATTACTGTATTTATTGTGTATTCATAAGGTAGGGGAACTTACTAAAGGTGCTTAAAGGTGTTTATTTTCTATTCCCATGGCACATTGTCACATCATCTTGTGCACTGAGACCCTCTACCCCTCTTTTTAGAGTGAACATTGTCTTTCCATGGATACGGGCCCCCTAGCCCTACAGGTGGAGAGCGTTGAGCGTAACATAGCGTTCCTGCAGAAGGAGCATCAGCTCCTGTTGACAGGCCTGCGCCTGGAGATCCGCCACCTGAAGAAGAGATGCAACGGTGTGTCTGCTCACTCACTGGTCTGCTGTGTCTCTTACTGGGCTGTATGTAACCGAAGTTCACTTTTGTCATATGCAGCCTCATTATGAGAGGCCTTGGAGGGTTTGTGTGTTTGCCCTAGCTGAATGAGTGTGTGTGTGGGGGGCGGGGGGCATCTAAAACTGGAGGATGTTTTCGTTCAAATCAAGCTCATCACATTCTTTGCACAACTTATTTAAAATGTGATGTAGCTCACAACTCTAGCAGCAGGATGTCACACCTGCCCTGTCAGGTTCTTTAATTGGTATCCACTTCCCTCTGTGCAGATCTGAGCTGTGAGCTGAGCAAAAGGCCTCCTGGAAGAAGCAGTGAAGGTGAGGGCATTTCTTAAAACTGCAGCAAGACATGTGGCCTCATACGACAGGCGACTTACTCCAGAAACCCTTGTGCTTGGATGTAGTGGATGAAGCACGTTGTCAGATTGGTGTGGCTAGATGGGAAGAAAGAAAAAAGAAAGAAAGAGATGGACCTGGAAGGGAGCAAGAATATGGTGGTTTTGATGGAGAACATAAAAAGCAGAGATTTAAGAATAATAGATGCAGCATGACTCAGCCATATGCACAGGCAGAATCATATTAATCCTCCAATGAGATTGTGACAACAGAGCTCCCATTACTGTACATACACACACCAATACTGTACTAACAGGAGTCACTGTAAACCTCCAGGGAGTATTAGAGAGTAATATTTCGGCGGTTTGTTCAGACATCGAAGCTGAGGAGGAGCAGCTACAAGCTCGTCTTCTGGAGACGGAGCGGCGTCTGGCCGTGCAGGAGTGCACGCAGGCGGAGCTGAGGGCGGAGCTGCGCCTGAAGGGGGCGCAAGCGAGCGGCCTGCAGGCGCGGCTGCGCGACGAGGAGAGGCGCTGCCTGGCCGAGCTGAAACGCCGCGGCCACAAGATCACGGCGCTGAGCCGCGACCTGCGCAGGCAGACCGACGTCGCCGCCCGGCTCGCTTTCAAGCTGCACTCGGCCCGCTTCCGCCTCTACCACCAGGCTGAGAGAGACGAGGAGGAGGAGGAGGAAGAGGAGGAGGAGGAAGAGGACCATCACGACGACAACAGAGGGGACATGCAGGTCAGGGGATGTATGGGCACAATAAAACATGCAGATGTGTCACGCGGCTTTGTGCGCAGTTATATTTAAATTGCAGATTGTCGCAGGTCTCTGTGTGAGAGTATTTGAGCGTAGAAATAATTAGTATTATTTTTTATTAATAATTAACAATAGGTGCATTGTTACACAGCAGTGATATCCTGTAGATTATTCATCAATCGCTAGACAGCTGGACATTTCTTTGGTGAAATAGCTAAAAAGTGAAAAGTGTTTTTCGCTCATTTCATTTCAAGGTCACTGTGCACTAAAGCTGTTGTTGTCTGCACAGGGTCCGAGCTGCACTGCTAGCTCTCACCAGATACCAGCTGTCAGAGCAGAGGCCAGACACCACAGCCACTCCTCGCTGAGGACCAGGAGATCTGAACGGGCGAGGGAGTGCGTGCCGCAGGAACGAGTGCTGGGGCCAGAGGAGCCTCACCCCATGCCAGACCCTGCCCTCTTCCTATACCCCTTCAGACACAGGCTCCTCCCACTGCACATGTCATTGGGTGGCCATTGGCGAGAGGGGAACCTATCAGAGACGTCAGACAGGCAGTTAGGTAGACTAAGGACCCAATCACTGAGAGAGGATACTGGACCAGAGACTACTGAATTATAGGGAACCACTAGGGTAGATAAACCAGTGTTGCTTTTAAGAGAGTAATCGGTTACATTAGTTTTCAACTGTGCAATCTCTTATAAAGCTATTCCAAAGTCAATATGCTAATAAACACCATATCAACTGCCCAGCAAAACCAAATTTATTTCTAGTTGTGCATTACTTACCACACCACTGAATGTTAAACAGAAACAGCTAAGAATGTTGAGTCCTATTGCTGGTGGTCTCACTGGATGCTAAGAGTTCTTTTTTGCTGCTGGCCAGTTGAGGGTGTCCATATTCTAAGTATAACTAAGCATAACTAAGTAATTAGTGGTCTCTTTCAAGAGCGTTCAGCTATTCAGTCATGTTTGGCTGCATGTGTTAGCGAAAGCATGCTTCACCTTCCCAGGCTGGCCGCTGATGTGTCCAGGGGAGAGTTGGATGCAGCAGGGATGAAACTTGCTTTGACTGACACTGGTAGAATATGTGTTAATATCTTTAACCCTCCCCTCAGATAAAGTCCTTTTGAACTCTCTCACCTCATATGGTTCAAATGGAGAGTGTTTGGCCAAAGTGTTGGTTGATCATCTCTTGGTCCATATGGTTTTTAGCTTAACAGACTATAAGAAAAGAACCAGTATCTATTGTCTTAATAAAGTTGTTACTCAGAAAAAAGGGAGACCCAAACCTTCACACTGTAACCCCAACCTTTACTCCCAGTTCACACTGTAACCCCAACCTTTACTCCCAGTTCACACTGTAACCCCAACCTTTACTCCCAGTTCACACTGTAACCCCAACCTTTACTCCTAGTTCACACTGTACGTTTTTGTTGTTGTTGTTGTTTTTTTAAGGTTTTTCAGCTTGATAAGATACTGATCAATTAGAGCCGTGTGTCTTTACAGCAACTGTGATGTGGTTTATTTAAGACACAATAAAATGATTCATATTTACATTATCTCTTTGATTTGTGCAGTTGCTTCTGTGTTTATTTTGATGAAGCGTAATAGAGCTAAACGTGAGCATGGGTCTTTTGTAAAGGAGCTCATTAAAGGATTCTGTGACCCCATGATTTAACACCTAAAACATTTTGCATTGATAAAGCGTGCCCTTGAATGGATGCATAGCGTCAAATTCCAGTGTGCATTCTTGGAGAAGGTAGAAAATATTTCACAGAAAATTCTATCTTCTGTTTTTCTGCCCTGTTGCTTATAAAACCTTATAAAACCATATAAAACCTTATAAAACCATTCCCAGACAACTGAAGGCTTGCAGAGGTCTGGCTCAGCATTCTGCCATTACTGCAGCACTCTGTCATAGCAACCGCTCGGGAGCAGGCATGAGCCAGCAGTCAATTCAAAGGGGACATAGAAGAGGTGTGTCTTACTCCAGCCTCCCGCCCCCCCCCCGCCTTCATAAGCACATCGCATTAGCAGAACACTCACCCCAGCTATTTCTGCAGGCGATCCCTCCGAACAAGCAACTGCACGTGGTGAATGTGATGAATGGGACCGAGGAGGTTATATCACGCGGTCCGCTGCTTCTATGGGTGACCACTGCCTGTGCCTGTGTGTGGAGATGAGGAGATGAGTTAGGATTTTCATTGCCGGGGAAGAGAAACGGGCTAGGGAAAGCACTGGGGCCCAGACTCCTCCTCCTTGGGAAAGTGTGTGCTCGTGCGTGTGTGTGTGTGTGTGTGTGTGTGTGTGTGTGTGTGTGCGCTTGTGTGTGAAGGAGACTGGGGAGCATAAGGGGAGCACACAATGAAGGGCAGAAGAGGATACAATGCGAGGTTGTATAACCTGAAAATAGTGCTCTTCTTTTTCATGCTACTGCAGATATCTGTGGACTGTTAAGAAGCCATGCTGAGGAACACACACATGGTGAGATCTGCTTTGTTTTTTGCAACACTGTTTATACTGTAGGCATCTGCGGTTCTGTAGGTTTGTAGACCATGGGAAAGGAAGCTGACTGAAAATGTACTCGTAAAGTCTCTGCTAGTGGCAGCGTACAGAAAGTTTTGAACAACCTTGCGCATACTTCACAAGAACCTTGCAGATTTAAACAAACTTCTGTCTTCTAGAATTTGTGGACTCCATGTAAGAACATTCCTGCCATGTTTATGTTATTGCATACAGCCATTTGCTATCAAACTTCAGAATGGTTGCGTCAGCCGCCAGCTTGGTCTGCTCTGCGATAGCTCCAGAGACACCAAGGAGAACACGATTGTGAAGGATGCACACCAAAGGATTACGGTGATCTGTAGTTTAGAATCCTCAAACTTTCCTACTTCATATTCTGTGAACACAAACATAATTTCATACTTGATGTAATTTGACAGTTTGAGGGGCAATTCTCTCTCTCTTCTCAACATGGGAAGTGTACTTCAGTGCTGTCATAGAGTGTCACATTTTATCTGGTGCAAAGCTGTTCCTGAACAGACTGACGAGGGGTCACCTCTTCTGTCGCGGGAGAACAGTGACACTGAAAGCCTCTCTCCATCAAGAACTTCCACTGATATGCTAGATTCCCCTGTCCTGGACCAGGACCACCTCCTTTACCCTGACATAGTCCTGAGCAGTAATCACAGTGCTGTCCAGTATAGAGAAGGTGCAACCCAGCAATTGGAGCTCATGTTACAGGAGAGAGGACGAAAGCAAACCAGAAGGAATGGGAAAGATGGAAACCATGAAGAGCTTGCAGGAGAAGAAGATACAGAGGGAATGCCAAGCACAAATATCATTCAACAGAAGTTCCAGTATTTGGACCAAAATCAGTTGTACACCATCGAGAATGAATGGCCCTTACTGTCTTCCTTCCACTTGTGGCCTACAGAACAAGCAAACATTACTAGTTCTACTTCTCAGACCCTGATATACACTCATGGACTGGGAAGCGGCACTTGGAGGTCTTCCATCTGTCAAGGTGCACAGTTACCAGCACAGGGTTATGGGAGCTACCAACTTACTATGTCAGAGCCGCGACCCACTGGCACCACCAGCACGCCTTCACTGGGCAGAGCGGCGAAGGACACTACACAGACAGTGTTTGATGCCACTCAGGCAGGGGAGCTTGGGATTCACAACAAGCAGAGGGAGAGAGGTGGCACCCAGTCAGCCAAGGGCATAGAACAGATGGAGCTAAACCTGGTGCACAGGGACCCAAGTCTAGCACAACTGGGACATGTAGTGCTACAAAGAGCAAACTGCGTGCTGCAAGATGTGCACGGTGTAGTTAGGCATGAACAAAGGGTTCTGTGTTCAGGCAAAAATGCCGTTCAGATAGACGAAACCATATTAGTAAAAATGGACCGTGAGAACAGCAAACAAATGGACCTTTGCTCAATTGCAATGGAACACAGAGAAGCAAAACATAAAGAGAACAAATCACAGGTGGAAGATGAAATGAAGAGTGAGACAATTATTATGATTCAAGACAGAGAATGTAGAGATCCAGATTTAAAACTTACAGCCCAACATCCATCATCTGCAGAAGACACTGTACTAAATTTATCACAGATAGACCAGCTTGGGTTAGAGCAGGAATCCACTCAGACAGAGGAAGACATTACACAGATGGCAAAAGCCCTGAACCAGACGGGCAGGACATTAGCAGAGATGGAAGAGCCCGAGTTAGCAATACATCAAGACATGATAGAACTAAGGTTTGTTCTGGAGGGAAAGAATGGCCCAAAGTCAGATATGCTGCAGTTAGAAAAAACGCAGGCTGATGAAAATGTGGGCCAGACAGAAGGAGAAGCAGCGCAGATGCAACAGGAGAAAAATGCACCGCTACGACAGCAGGGTGCCGAGAAGACAACCCTGGCCGCGGACCAAGGCTCGGAACAGTTTACCTTGTTTGTGGTTGACAAGCTGTTTCTGGACACCCCAAATATGACAGGTGTGTTCACAGTGATGGCATGAATTCAAAATGCGAAACGTTTTTCTTGCAGACACTTTTGTCACACCTTCATAAACATCTACATCATCCTATACATCCTATACTACACTATGTCATTTTGAAACAAATATTCTGCAAACATTGCCTTGTTAGTATATGTATTATCATATGAAAACCAATCACTGTATACACTGTATAACTCTACTCATACCAGCAGTTCAGGTTATCAGTACCTCAATGCATAATTTTTCTTAAACTGCTCACTGCATGCCAGGACTTGGGAGTCTAGATCATGTGCTCAGTGACCAATCAGGGATGTCAGAGCTGGACAGGTGTTATGACAAAGCACACCAGGAGGATCCTGGTGCTCTAGAACCAGATGCTTCTGATGACATTGGGTTCACAGTCAAGATCCAAGCCCCTGGCATAGAGCCCACTGACTTCCAAGTAAAGACTTTTTACCTTACTCTTTGTGGTAATTTATAAAACATATTTTATGCCCTTTTAGAGCTAACCTAAGGACTGATTTTGCTGTTTCACATCTAGTTACTTTCCCTTGAATATTATTCTTCATGACTTCCAGGTGTCACCTTTAGCAATGGTACAGGAAATCAAGCAAGTGTTGATGGACCGCAAGGAGACCTGCCACCGTACCTGTTTCTCTCTGCAGTTAGAGGGGAACCTGCTGGATAACTTCAGCCACCTGAGCGCCATCACCAGCTTAAAGGAGGGTTCACTCCTTAAGATAGTGGAAGGTAAATGTCTCACATCTAACCCCTACTTTCCTGTCCATTTTCCTAAGCCTGATTATTTTCTTTGCATTTTTGTCTTTTTTTTTAATAGACATAAATAACATAACTCATTTTATGTGGAGTAACATCACAGGCTGAATTACCCAGGTTATAAATATCATTTTGGAAAAAATGCTGAGTTTAGATTTTGCATATGCAAAGTTGCCACACTAATAATGTTTTATTAACAGGATTCAGCTCTGCTAAGGGTAAACCAGCACTATGTTGGTTAACCAGCTATGGCCAACAATACAACCTGATATAACTTAAATGCATGCTACCTTTGACTCATGTAAACATTTCAGAGCCATATACGGTTCGAGAGGTTCGAATACATTTGCGCCACATCAGAGAGCTGCTGAAGAGCATGGACCCCGCAGATGCTTATAATGGAATGGAGGGTAGCTCACTGACGTTCCTCAGGTTCTTCAGTGAAGAACATACAGAAGGTGAGAAAAGCATAGTTATTGTGGTTAAATAGCAGCAGCATTTTTTAGAATTATTAGACATTTTAGACATTAATATACTGCAGCTTGATGATACTATAAAGGGCTGGACCACTGATCAGTGGTTTGACTGTCTTGCCATTTTGAGCTATACCCTCTTTTCCCAGAGAGCAACAGGGTCAGGAAGATGGGGGAGGAGCTTAAGCCATTCAACTGTAGCCCTCCCGAGTACATTCTCCCAGGAACCAAAGAATTCTTACTGAGACCTTTACAGCCTCAAACCGAGAACTTAAAGGTATAATAGAGGCATTTCTTCTGTAAGTTCCTAAGAAATTAATGTAGTTCATAACTGGGCTAACTCTCAAACGATGATAAGTAAGTTTGATTGTACCAGGCTCACTTTTAGGAAATGGTACAATGGTGTCAAATCCAATATATATTAATATAGCATTTCTCTGCTATATGCAATGTAGACTACATCAGTAAAAATATTGTAGAATGTAGACCACATTAATAGAGTTGTGAATAAATTGCCTATGCTGACATCTTGAGGGCTAAATATTAAGAGCCACTGTGTTCTGGGTGTTTATGTTGATAGCCAACTGAATGCCTGAAGGTTCTGACGACCAGTAGCTGGAACCCTCCTCCAGGAAACAGAAAGATGCACGGTGACCTCATGTACCTTAATGTTGTTACCATGGAGGACAGACACTACAGCATTACAGCTTCTGCTCGGGGCTTTTACCTCAACCAGTTAGTAACCAACGATCATAAAAGTCTCTTCAAATAAGGTTCCAGCTCTGAGCTGGAGAGGCATTGAAAATGTAAAAATGATATAAACATGAAAAGTACATTATGTGCATTGCCTTATGTACAGTCTTGGTCTGCATGTCAACAAACCCGTCGTCTTATCGGGTTGGATGGTGGTGTTCTGTCTTTGTTAGATCCACCACTTACAGCTTCAACCCAAGGCCCGCAAATCCCAGTGTACTTTGTCATTCTTTGGTGGAGCTGTTAAGTCAGATCAGTCCCATTTTTAAGAAGAACTTCAGTGCTCTGCTGGAGAAGAGGTAAATGGTTAATAAGATGGACACATTTTTATCGAATTGATTTGTTTCATCTGCACTGACGTGCATTGAGAGTATTTTGTGTGTGTGCGTGTGTGTGTGTGTGTGGTGGGGGGTATTTTTTTTCTTATTTTCAGAACATCTACACACCCCTTTGAAAGGATAGCCACACCATTCCAGGTGTTCAGCTGGGCTGCTCCAGCAGTTGACCACGCCATTGACTGTGTACGGGCTGAGGACACCAGTCCCTCCTGTTTGCCCTATGGGGAAAATGTGCCTGGGCAGGTAAAGGTCTTTGAAGATTGTCCTCTAACTTAAGATTTAAAAGTTAATGGTGAAAACCTTCCATGATTTTTTTTCCAGTGGTCTCACAGCATAAAAAGGCAGAGATAAGTGTTGTTGTCATGCCTCAGTAATTTAGCAACTAGGTAGAAATATTATTAGAAACATACTAGTTTAAAGATTAACAGGCAAAGCTATTACAAAATTCCACAGTCTTTTAATGAATATGTTAAATATGATAAATGCAGATTTGTGACTGGAATGAAGAGCTTCAAAGCACCAGAGAACTACCACGCGAGAGCCTGAAAGATCGTCTGCTGCGGGACAGGGCCATCTTTAAGGTAAGCCAGTCTTTAAGGCCATCTTTAAGGTAAGCCAGTCTTTAAGGCCATCTTTAAGGCAAGCCTGTCTTTCCCACAGAACGCCTGTAGAGGCACATGACAGTCGTTGGGCTTTTCAGGGAAAGTGTTACAAGTGATGCCATTAGTTTCCAAAGTAGCCCAGCAATTTTCTTCTATCAAATAGGGTGATGATAACCACATCCCCGTCACTGACTCTCCCTAGGCTAACAGTGACTTTGTGAGCATTGCCACTAAAGGCGCCGTGGCGGTGGTGGATGGCGACGTGATGCCTATCAACCCCGGAGAAGAGCCGAACAATCAGATGTTCATCTGGAACGGCATCTTGTTCAGCCTGGGCTTTGACACGCGGGAGCATCCTCAGGCACTGGGCGGCGAAGCCGCAGCTCACGTGGCCTCGGCCGTCGACCTGAGCGGCGTTAGGGCATACAGCGCGGTGGATGCGGAGGGCCTGTATGTGCTTGGCATTGTGGTGGTGGACTACCGAGGTTACCGCGTCACTGCTCAGTCCATCGTTCCAGGCATTCTGGAGTGTGGGCAGGAGCAGACTGTGACCTACGGCTCCAATGACTTTGGAAAGACCGTCGTCTCTAATGAAAAGTACGTCGGTTCATCTAACTTCTAGAGATAACACATGATCATGCTCATAGACAAACATTGACTGTCTTAGATTTTAGATTCTAAGACCTGCTTTAGATTGTCACCCTTTACGTTGAAGGCAGCTTTTCGCGATCTCGGTGTTCTCTTAACCAGGTTCATGAGGCAGCCATCTATGATGCTTCTCCATCAGTCTTGAAAAAATTCTTACATATGCTCAGCAGTTGTAGGGTGAGGGACTAAAGTTATGAATGAAAACTATTTGCTGAGAGGGCATGTAATTTTATTTTATTGTGTTTTTTTATTATATACTTTTAATTTTGGAAGTCATGTACAGGTTATATATGGTTATGATTTCATAGATTGCCTTGAAAGGACATATTAATGATGACTCTCTAAACACCCCAAGGTATGTGAAGCTATTGGAGAAGCCCAGCAAACAGCTGAGAGTGCAACGCCACCATGTGCTTAATGAAGACGACACGGCCATAGAGTTGTGCTCCTCGGTACAGTGCAAGGGCATTGTGGGTAATGACGGCCGGCACTATATTCTGGACCTGCTCTTCACATTCCCGCCAGACCTCAACTTCCTGCCAGTGGAAGGGGAGGAGCTAAACCCTGAGTGCCAGCAGCTAGGTTTCCCACAGCAACACCCACATCGCTTAGCGTATCTGAGGCAAGAGCTAACTGAAGCATTTGTGAAGCACAGGTAATATCTTTGATACATACATACTTATTATATATGACACATCTTATGATCATTTGCTGAGAGGGTCATTTCATCTTGTCTTCTTCCTTCAGAAATGCTGACATTTTCTTCAACCCTAACATTTTCTCACCAGGTGCGTTGGTTAGTGTATAGCTGATGATAGAATTTTTCCTGTTGTACAGTCAACTGAACCACAAATGTATTGAAATAACAAAAATCATAAAACATGACCAGTATTAACCCAATCACAAAGCATAATGCACAAAATTATATATCTATACTTCATATATAGTATTATATATGAATATATAATAATTATAAAGAAAATAATAATGAAACATGAAAATAATGAATTCTTTTTTGAGGGCGAAATGACATCTGAATAAAAGAATAAATGTCTATATGTATATATCAGCCATAGTTCCATAATATATTCATTTTCCAGGTGTACGTTTTCCAAAGGAAAGCTCAAAGGACATTCAGGAACAGAAACAGCTTTTAAAAGATGCTGCAGCCTTTCTGGTTTCCAACCAAATTCCTGCCTTAGTAAGTATTTTAATTTGGTCTGAACTGCACAAGAATCCATTGTGCATTCTTCAACAATGGTCATCTACACTGTCATCTACCGTATGTTATACATAAATAATGTTTGATCAGAAAGTGTTTGGTCTGACCTGAGTGGGATACTTCGTGGATCTGATAGCTAACAGAATCCTCATGTGCTCATGCAGATTCAGAGCTGTCTTGATCACACCTCAATGCCAATGGATGGTGTCACACTGACTGAGGCTCTGCACCAACATGGCATTAATGTGCGATACCTGGGCACAGTGCTGGAGTGTATTGAAAAGTTTCCCCAGAAACTCAGACTGGATCACATTTATGTGAGTGTGTCAGCAATTTGTGCACCTTCATTATGACTCATGGGATGTTTTCATGGCATATATGTTATCTCAAAATAACAGTGATCTCATGATCTCATGATTATGTTCTTACAGAGAACTGCACTATGTGAGCTGATTACTCGATGCACAAAACATCTGTTCAGGACGTACCTACTAGTAAGTATCCAAGCAGTTTTATGTGCTTGTTTAACTTCGGTTTGCAGTTGTCTTTGCTATGCCTTTCAGGCATTTCTGACCTTAGTGCGGTAATATCACTTTTGCATATTCTTCTGTCAGGCGGTGGAGCCATCTGCCCTCTCTGCCTCAGTCAGCCATTTCCTCAACTGCTTCCTCAGCTCTCCGCCTGACGGGCAGGGTCCACAGCAGGTCGACGAACTAGCAGCCAAGTGCAGGAGCCGGCGGAGGCGGAGTCGAGGCTCCATGGGTGGAGCCTTGACCACATGGGCTGTCATGACCTCCAGTGAGCTGTGGAGACTCATCCAGGCTGAGGCTATGGAATACTACCATTACTGCCTGCCGTGGTGAGAGCTGTATTGACACTGTTTTAAAGCCTATGAGATTGTGTAGCTCATGAGTGTATGCTCATAAAGTAGTGTGTATTCACGTGGTCAGATAATATGTTGGGTGATATCTCCTCATTCTAATAACGTCATAACGTCTAGACCTGTTTTGATCTACAGTCCCCCTAATATGTCTATTGATTGCCTGGGCACTCTGCCCTCTACATCTATGTAATTGTCATGCTTGGTTCATTTGTTACTGACTTAGACGTGATGTCTGGTCTGTGTCTGGTAGTGGCAGTGTAGAGCAGGCAGTGGGCAAGTGTGGTCTACAGAGAATGGCCCTGCTCAGAGAGCTCTCCATCAAAACTGGCATCCAGGTAATACAGCATCTGTCTGCCATTCATCTTACCAGCAAGATACGCTGACAGGTAATATTCCTTCTCTGGCAGCATGGTAACACTTCTCCTCTACATCTGTTGCTACCCTAATGTACCTCCCAGCTGGTGTGTCCCTGCTACACACACACACACACACACATACATACGCACACACACACACACACACACACACACACACTCACAACACGTGAACCCTTCTGCCCCGCCCTCCATTCAGATCCTTATCAGAGAATACCACTTTGATGCAAAAGACCTACCAATCTTCACCGAGGAGGACGTCCTCAATATTTTTCCTGTATTGAAGCACATCAGCCCAAAGGCCAGTGATGGCCTCTGGCTCCTGCACTGCGGTCAGGTGAAGGTCCAGCAAGGTAAGTGGAGGAGCTCACATGTACTACATACTGTACTCCATGGGCTTACGCCTACCAAGATCCAAAATCTGATTATTCATGTAATCTGTGCATCACAATTCATGAATGAAAAATGGAGATATCTGTATTGTTATATGCATAGGTACATTGTTACTTAACAGGAACATGTTTAACATTAGCGAATGACAATTTTGCTACATACTCTACACACAATCTCAGGTAGCCTGAAGGAGGGTGGTGAGCTGATCAGCCAGGCCCTGGGCCTGTTCACTAACGTGTACGGCGCTCTGCACCATGATGTCTGCACCTGCCTGCGGCTGCTGGGTCGCATTCACTACATCCTGGGCGAATATGCCGAGGTGTGTGTTTTGTGTGTGTGTGTGTGTGTGCTCTACTGCCTGTCCCCAGGCTGCAGTTATATATCTATATATATATATATAGAATATATCTGTGGAATCTACAACCCCGCACCCCCACGCACACACGCGCTGGTGAGTTAACCCATTACTGGTTTGCATGTGTTATCCCTGCTAGGCACTAAGTCACCAGCAGAGGGCTGTACTGATCAGTGAGAGAGTGTTGGGAATAGATCATCCTAATACCATAAGGGAGTATGTGAGTACAGGAGAGCTCTTTTTTTGAAGTATGGGGTTTGTAGTTGTATGTAAATACTACTAATTCCCATCTTTGTCCATTTATAGAAGCTCCTGGGCCTCTACAGTTTTGCTGGTGAGCAGGCAGCTACTGCCGTGAGGCTACTGTACCGTGCCCGTTACCTCATGCTGCTGGTGTGTGGAGAGGACCACCCAGAAATGGCCTTACTGGATGTGTGTAAAGCCTGAGTGATCTTAAGTGTCAATCTCTGCACAATAAATATTGAAATCAAAGCATGAAAGTGCAAATTCATTTAACAAAACATAGCAAGTAATCATTTCCCTTCATTTGTACATACTTAAACTGTATGTCGGCTCTAGTCATTGTCAGTGTGTGAATGCAAGGCCCAGGCTTTGCTTAGCTGTGTCAGCTTACCACTGTTTCAAAGTACTCTCTCACCTGTTCAGAGTAAGATCGGCCTCATGCTGTATTGCATGATGGAGTGTGACCTCGCCCTGAGGTTCCTGGGGAGTGCCCTGACCTTGACCTCCAAATACCAGGGACCTGCTTCTCTTAAACTGGCGCAGAGGTGAGGAACAAACCAAGGCAAACATGTTAACAACTGGACGTAACAGATGGACAATATGTATAAGAAGTATCTAATAAAGATACCAATGATGCATTGTTCAGCTCCAACACAAGCTTCACCTATCCCTGTCCTTTACAGTCACCACTTGATGGCAAAGGTGTTTGAGAGCAAAGGGGAATTCCGTTCAGCTCTCGGGCATGAGAAGGAATGCTACAAGATCTACAGGAGCCAGGTGATCAATCTGAATGGGACACATTCCCATGTATGATGTGATTCATTACTAGCCGGAAAGCACAAGATACATTTCCCTGCTTGAGTTGTTTCAATGAGTCTAATCATTAAAAGCTTCCAGTCAGTGGCTAATTTAGTAGAAGCATGTCTAAACTGTTGAATCCCAGGGTAACAAAGCAAAACGTTACACCAAGCCTCAAGGTTCATATTTGTAAGTCCTTGAGATTTTGAGAATATTATGACAAACTTGAGATGGCATCTGAATACTGATTGTTGTTTTCTATAGGTTGGAGTGTCTCATCAGAAGACATGTGAGAGCTCAGAGTACTTGAAACACCTAACAAATCAGGCTGTTATTCTGCAGAGGACCATGAATATGAGCTGCAAGAAGAGCTCAGAGGCTAATACTGCTTCTCTCAAAGTGAGTATCACCCCATGTGTGCATGTGTACCAGCCCAGGTGTTGCATACACACATTTGCAATGTATGTGTATGTTTGCACCTGTTCATTTACGCTGCATTTGTCTACGCTGCATTTGTCTTGCCGTTCTCTGAAGCTGATTGCCCCAAGCCGTCTCTGGATTATGGAGCAGCTAAATCTCGTGACTGGCATTGTCCTGATCCCCATCAGGTAAGTTATACTGAACAAAACATAGACTAGAAAACAGGGTTTTACAGTATACACATGGTTGGTTTAAATTGTGTTTGCTTATAATCATTCTCTTCTGACTCCTGGCTTCTCCATTTTGTTTTTTCTCCCTTCTCCTGGTCTCCAATATGTAAATGATTGTCTGCTCTCCACCTCTTTATCACTCAAGCAACAAGGACCCTCAAACTCTCGCAGCCAACACCCATGAAACAGCGGCCTAAATACAAAGGGACTCTTCGTCAATCACCAATTGCAGGAGCACAATTATCTTCTCGTATAGTGTTGGAAAACCAACATTCAGTGTTGAACATAAATTCAGTGTATTAGTGAAGAGAACTCAAAGTGATAATTATGTCAAAAAGGGAAAGAATCTGGTCTGTTTATGGACAAAAACACGAGGGGATTAAATTATTTTGGATTAACGGAATAACTGCAAGTGTTTTGGTTACATGTTTGTACATGGAAACTGAACTGATGTGGTTTTCCTTATGCCTTTAGAAACCAAGAGCAAGTAAATGAAATATTTGAAAGTTTCAAAGTTGGATATAACTAAATAACGTTCTATTATAATTAATAATGAATTACTAACTTTCAGATAATGTCAAAAATATATCAGTTTGTGTTATTATATACTTTACTGTGAACTGTTTTTGGAATACACACATATTCATTTGGATCAATTTGCATGTAGCAGTGAGTTTGCCTATAATAGGACAAAGACCTGAATGTGTTATTAACTGCATTGTGTAAAATGTTTTGTGAAAAGTACTAATATAAATAAACACTAATGCAACCAAATAATCGTTCATGAGAAATGATTGTGTTTGATTACCAGTGCAGTACAGATTACTGATTACTGCTAACAATCTGATTACATTCCATTACATTTGGATTACTCATCCAAACCCATTAACCTGCCAGGCTTGGAGCAATCTGCTTGTTTGGCCAACAAAAAGCTCAAACAACCTCCTAATTCATTTTGTTTAATTACTTGTTCACATTTTTGTTTTTTTGTTTGTTTTTTGTTTGTTTATAGTCTTTATGCATGTTCCCCTATCTCAGTCTGTTAAGTTCTACTAAAGTGGTGCAGCCTACTGGGGAATGTTGTTTACATTGACAGCTTGTAATGTTTTACACCTGTCCTGAATTGTTTATATGTTTATATACAAAATGTGCTTCAGGCAATCATAGGTGAAGTGCCCCTGGAAATGCAACAAACACTGGTGGAATACTCACCTTTGCTATGAGTGTCATGACTTTACTAAGTTAAAAGCTTTACATTTCAACCTACATTTAAGCTCTTCAGATGTGACACTTTTATCTTGTAACAGTTACCTCGACTGTGGCATTGCATTTAAGCAACACAACTTTAATTTCTAGTTTTTATTGATTTATTTATGTGTTTATTTATGATAATAATTATTTATTTTCTTTTATTCTTATTTCATAATTTCTTTCATACTAGCTGGCAGTGTAAGACTCAATGTTCCAAAACTAGTAGTTAATGGGTTCAAAAGTCATCCAAAAGTAAGAGGTTATCAGATTACATTACTTTAATATAGCAATCCTTGCCATTAGGTTAAAGATACATTTATAAGTAATTATATTTAACGAAATATATACATCTATCCATGCATTTGATCCAGCAGTGATGTTACCTGGGGCAAAATCTTAGATTTCATGGTGATCTCTGTGATGTTCTCTACAATTCCTCTGAATGATACTCTTCTGTCAGTCATGTTAAAGAAAAGCCCTGCTGGTGCCTTTAGCTGTGACTTTTCTCTTGTTCGGACGAATGCCACTGCCTGCTTTGAAGGTTGGAGGTGCTTGACTTGTTCTTTGATGCAGATGGTGTTAGCATTAACTTTCAGCTCCTCATTATGCCTCCAGTGGTAATAACCTTCACCTATTGCCTTAGGGCACCAGCTAAGAACACTGTGCCCCAGTGTTCCTTTCCTGAGGCACAATGGACATGCTGGTGAGACAACCTTTGGCTGAAGAGGACTTGGAATGATGTCATAAATGGACCGCACTTAAGTGGACTGGCTCAGCCTTCCCCAACTAGGACCTGGAAATCTTCTCATACAGCACCTGTTCCAATCTTGCCCATGCTGCCTGCTGGTTCAAGCTTACCATCTGGCTTACATGTAGCTCCTCAACATTGGAGCTTGGGAGACCTTTGGTTCATGCTAGGCATGTGGAGGTATGGGGCAGTAATATGTAATGGAGTTAGTGCAATAAGTTCTCCCATCTCCCACAAACATGGGCAAAAAAGCCAGCACAGGGTGTTGAGCACATTTGATGTTTAGATTCATCACCTTTAAAATTAACAATGAGCTGCAACACATTTACACTATCTGTGTGTAATAGGCCAACAGACACAGAATCAGTGAGAGGCTATTCATACTTTATTACAGTGAAGCATGTAGTATTCTTCTTCTTTTTTGTAGAATAAGCTTACAACAAAACTTACCTAGTTAAGTTAAACATCTCTATTCATTTTAAGACGTAATCAAAATATTTTTCAGTGATAAAAATTTTTGTTGAGTTGGGCTTCTTAAGACGGGCGCGCTTGTCGACACATGATGCGCGTGGCCGGCAGCCATAGACGATTGCGGTGCAGTAATCAAGGAGGAGAAACAGGGCTGACCGAGCCGAAGAGTCGGAAGTGAGTTGCCGGAGAGATTAGAGCTATTCGGTTTACCTTTCGTCTAGCTGCGTAAATCCGGTAAATAAGCGACACGTCATATAGCAAGGTAAGAAATATTAGATCTGGGTGTTCTTCTCGGTGTTGGGGAGTATAAATCGTTAAAATGCTTATCTATGTAGACACAAAATTTGCGCCGTATATCTCAAAATGGCGGCTAGGCCGTTAGAGCAAAAAAATGATAGGGTGTGAATCTGGCAATACTGATGCATCTTAGTCCTGTCGCTTGGTTACAGAACTAACCGTGTGTGAGGTGTTTAGAATCGGACCGCACTAGCTAAACGGGGCAACGTGCATCGGACTATTTTAAAACGGTAAGACCACCCGGCAACATTGGTTTATCCGTACGCGCTAGCTAGCTAACTAACGTGTCAGACCACCAGTATATCTATCTGGCAAGCTAACTTAGCATGCTAGCTAGTTAGTTATTTAGCTGGCTAGTTAAAGTAATAATAAAACCTCGGGTTGGGTGTGTTTTAATCTGTTCATCTTGGGCTCCGGTTTGCCCAGTAATACGCTTGCCGACATTGTAACGACCTCAGAGGCTAATTGCCCCAACTCCTGTGTCTATCTGTAGCTTGGGTGTGCCTGTGATTTTTTTTAAGGTGGGTCTATTTTTGGTACCCGGCTAACTGCCTACTGTTGGTTAGCTGGCTAGCTAAATAGCTAGCTAGCCATCCTAACTGAAGTTCACCCCGGCATGGGCGTGTATTGCAGGTCTATCCGTTAGCTATATTATTTGCTTAGAATAACAGCTAGATAAGCGAACTAGTCATATCTACCTCACCGTTTTCAACTTTCAGGCTTGTCATATGTCCACGTCGCTATAGTAAACTGCTTGCGGAACGGGTTTTGAATAATAACGTTAGAAATAGATAACGTTGTTCGTCTGGCGACTGCATTTTGTGTACGTTTCTCCAAACTACTGTCTAATAACAAATCTAAACTACTTAAGAGTGCTCCGCCGAATGATTGATTTTTTAGTCTGATGAATATGCTTCCTATGCATCACTGTTCATATGTGATCTTTCTTCATTTTAGATGTTATTCGCATGTCGGTGGTCTGGGCACAAATTGCCAACACGCACCTCAAGTTAACATATATAACCTGACCTTGACATAGTGACTGGACTTACACAAATGTAAAAAATATTGTGTTTTCAAAAATAGTGACATAGTGTATTGGGGTGATAAGTCTTGATTTAACCATTTGATCTAGCCTTGAACAGACATCCAGCTGATGCACAAAATTATTTGCAGAATAGACAGTTTTATACCAGTATTTAAGCTTATATTTTGGGGTGTTTCTCAATCTTAATATGTTGGATGTAGTTATAGAAGGGTTGCTGCTGCACGTGTTCATTTCCATCTACCAATTTATTCTTCTGTGAATGTTTATGATGTGACCCACTTTAATTTACTGCTCATTTGTCTGTCTCAGCCTTTCAGGCAAAAGCACTTAAGAAAAAAAATTCTAGACACCTTTTATGCCTGCTTCACAAAGTAGTGGTGGTCCTAATCTCCTCAAACCCATATGAGCACTTCAGACACGGTGACGCGAAATTGGTATTTCCAGCAGTTGCTCTCCCCCCCCCAAAAAAAACAGGCCTTTCTGGCTTTTGAAATGGTTTTATTGGAGGGATTTTTTTTATCTTGAAGCTTTTCTTCAAGGAAGAGACAGGATAAGGACTTGCACATACAGCGTCTTGATGACAAATCCATCCTCTTTATCCATGACATTGCCCATTTTAAAACACAGTTCCTATGAACATGTAGAAATTAGATAGATAAGACCACCTCTGCCTAATACACACATGTGCGTGCACGCTCAGGTGTGCTTATTACATTTTGAGGCTGTACATTACAGCAGATGGATGAAATGGAGAAATGCTTTTCATGGTGTCTGAAATGCTACCAGCTCCCCCTCGTGTTTAACCAAATCACATGGGCCTGAACAAAGCAGTGTCCCTCAAAGCCGACTTTTAAGCATTGCATGTTTCTGCGGCATCTAAATGAAGCTGTTGCCATAACTACAAGTTCATGTTTAGCACACTTAAGTCACTCGATTCAGTTTTGCACAGAGAATTGTGACTCAACTGGATTCCGTTACAGAAACAAAAATAGACATATTGCACGGTTGGATTCTCTCAGTCCCACAACATACCTCTGCTGTTCTTCATAGTGGAGGCTGATTGGTTGACATTTAGCACACTGGCAGACATCTGACCATGGTGTGTTGCAGCTGATGGAACACGGGGGTCTTCTTCAATAGGCTCAGGCCACTGTTCAGTATTATCAAACAGCATGATTACGATTATCACCAACTACTCTGACGTGCAAGTGATTAGCCAGAGACGTGCATCTTTTATAATGGCCCAGGGAATGATGGAGAGGCGAGAGAACTGCTGCTGGGACAGTTTTCATACATTCCTGGTATGTTTATTTTCTGCTTGCATGTCAAGCATGGACCTTGCAACTATATAGAGTAACTGCATGCCCTAGGTTACATCACATGGATAGTCCTCTTGCGTTCTGTTTCCGCTGCCCTCTATGCTAGGGGAGTACGCTGAATACCATCCCCAGTAAATACTTTTGCTCGTGACTGCAGATCCCTTTAAAAAGCCTCTCGCTGAAGATTTCCTGCATGTAAATAGGGTGGCAGGTTAAAGAGGCGCTGGTGCTTCCTCCGTCTTGGTGACGGATTGGCCCAGGGGCATTAGGATTCTCGGCATGGCCGGCCCTGTCCCAGTCTTCCCACTGAGCTGCGGGGAAGCAGGGCTCTGGCTCTCCCTCCGCTGGCCGGAACCGCTCAGCTTTGCCTGCGCTAGATAAAGAAGCAAAGTGTTCTTGTTCAAAGTTCACAGCCGGGTTCTGTTAATGGAATTAAAGATCAGCAATAAAGATTTACTGCCGCCAAACAATGATGTCATGCGCCGTCGAAGGCCGTCGAGAACCGTCGAGCGCTTTCACATAAAGAATGGAAGCCAAGCTGACTCTGACACTATGGTGTCCACTGCCTAAGCGTAGTTGCACAGATGCCGATTGTGGGAGGAGAGTGTGAGGCGGGCGGGCAACGACGGCCAGGTCGACGTGTTTTGCGGCTTGGGCAGAGAGGAAGATCTTTTTCCAGGCTTCACACTCTTCTTCCTCAGTCCTGTTCCCAGCTATAGCGCGGCCTGTTGGCTGGGTGTCGGTGTTGGTGGAGCTGTTCACAGCTCATCTCATGTGAGTCTTTATGAGCCACGGCGGCGTAGACTGGCTTTCTTAAAGGAGGATTTTCTGCATTATTTCAGAGGAGGTTTCGTTTATTAGACTTCTGTGGCTTTTGTTGGACCACACCCACGCTAGGGCGTTACACATGCACGTGCTTATCTTTTATTCGTGGGCTTTGGCATGGAACATAAATTTTCCAAGCCTTTTTATAGCTACAAAAGCCTGGCTGTATGGCTTTTACCTTGTCTGTTGTGTGTGTGTGTGTGGTGGGGGGGGGTTGCCTTTGAGGCCCTGTATCAGTCTGGCTGCTTTAGAGGGGACGTACACATGTGGCTGCAGGACTCTGCTCTTTGCTGACAGTACATTACACAGGTCGTTCAGGTCACATCAGGACAAGCTGGCGAGCAAAAGCAAGTGCGCTGCTGTAACAAGATGAACTTATCTTCTAATTAAACAAGTCCAAAGATTCTTAACTGCTTTTTTACTACTTGACGTGGACTTAAGTCAGCTAACTTGGATCTTGAAGGTTGAAAATGATGTCTAATTTTCTTATCTCTTTCTTCTCCCTGTTCTCTTTTGATGCCCCTTTGTAGATGAACGGAAGATCCCACTGTTGAACACCTGTGCAGCTCTGCCCTGTTGTCTAGCTTAAGTGCGCCTGGCCTGAACCCGTGATTGGATCGCTGCAGGTGCCACTGACACGCCAGTCCCCCCGGAGTGCGTCTCTACCTCCCAGCGTCTGTCTCGTCCTGTCCCGTCCCACGAGGCCCCACCCAGTGTGCTGAGGACCGTCTGCAGGCTCCCTGCCAGGGGCAGAGACAGCGCCCCACACACACACCGCCACCATGGTGCTGTCACAGAGGCAACGAGACGAACTGTGAGTTCATAGTCTTCAGTCTCAGGAATTTAGCAATTGATCCATGTGTGAATTCGAGGGACGTGCTCACATACTTCTATGTGCATAACGATTAACGATTCCATGATGCCTTTTAATTTAATTGAGTTAATAAGCAGCACCCCCACCCATCATATATTCATCAAATATCTAAGTGATTGTATCGAGCCATTTTATTTGTGTAAGACATTGGAAGAAAAGTGGATTATTTTTTTAATAAGTAGGATCCTCCACATCATCTTGCCCAGAATGGCTTCCAGGCTAATCAGAATGAATCACCACAGAATGCCCACAACCCTGTCCTCCTTGCTTCTCCTCCTTCGAAGCTCTCGCACACCCGCTAAACCGTTGGTCCAAGAAACGTCTCGCGCAGACAGCACTGGTGTCTGTGCCTGGGGGATTGTCACTCTCTGGCTCGTTAGCTTTAATATTTCATAAAGCTTCATATGACTGAGAGAGAAGTGCTCACTTAGTGTCTGCATGATCAGTCCGCTCCTTCCTTGTGTTTCAGCTAGCCACAGTTTTAGTCCTTACACCGAAAGCACAGTAAATTGTACCAGATTGTACCTGAAAATCCCCACCTTGTATAGATCAGATTGTTTGATTGCTTCATTTTAGTTTTCACAATGGTCCCTCTGTCCATTAGTTGTCTTTAATGTTTTTAATGTTGTGACCTTTTTTTTAATGATTTTTTTTCGCTGGTTGGGTTGCTTGTGTATCCTATAACAATTACAGCAAATTTGTAATGTGTGGATCGTAATGTGAAAACTGCTATATCAGTATTGCAATACCAGATGATCTTTTAAGGTTCTGTTTGTTTGTGTGTTGCGTTCTGTGCATCTGCTGCCTGTGTGATGGCTGCTGAATGGCTGACACACGTTCTCTCTCTCTCTCTCTCTCTCTCTCTCTCTCTCTCACTGAAGCCTCCATTACCAGCACCAGGAAGGATCCGGAGTTGAACCTTACAGCACTGTCTAAATTTAGCCATGTGGCCAGTTCATAAAATATTCACCGCCATCTGAAGAAGTGAAAAGCTCGTTTACTTAATAATGAAGCGCTGTGAGTCCGGGCGTGAGCATTTGTGCGTGTGCGCTGCTAGCCGCTCCCTCGCGTTGCTTTTCCCGCAGAGTCATCTACTAGCTGGTAACCATGACAACATGTGCACTGCCCCCGCCTCCCCAGCTTGGTTAGCCTGGTTTATATTTTTCAGTCCGTTTACAGTGGAAGGGCTCAGTTTGCTAGTGTTGTCTCTTCACACTGTGGTTAGCGTTCTCAGGCTGGATCAGAATGCTGATGCAGCACAGAGCCTGCCTGCTCCCTAGGCCTTTTGCCTCCCTTAAGAGCAGGCGTTCTCCCTCTCTCCTCTGTGTGTGTGTGTGTGTGCGTGTGTGTGTGTGTGTGCGTGCGCACGCTCATTCACACGTGCGTACGTTATTCCCCGTTTGAACATTTTCTGCTTTGCCTTTGGCTTGTTGTGTTTGAGAGACTCTGTTGATTGTCAGCGGCTCAACGTTAAAGGAAAAGTGACTCTCGTCCTCTTCTAAACATTCTCGCGTGCGTCAGCTCTTGGTGATTGGAGTTATCGCTCGGCTTAATCGGTCATTCCCTTTCTCGTGTGTTTATTTTGGTCTTGGTGGAATTGTTCGGTAAACTGTGGAGGTGTTCTGCAAACATGCCTGCAGATAATCAGTTTTGCAGAATCGGTCTCATTTACACCATAAAACATGGATGCTGTTTAACCTGTATTGTCCCTCTACAGTTAAGTCAAGATGTTATTGCCTTTGTTTTAGCATGTGCTGAATAAAAGCTCTTGTCATTTCAGAAATCGGGCGATAGCGGACTACCTGCGTTCTAATGGCTATGAAGAGGCCTATTCTGTTTTTAAGAAGGAGGCAGAATTAGATATGGTAAGGGCTGTTTCTGCAGCTTCAAGAACTGCTCTGTCTGAAACAAAGATTTAGCCTTATCCTCTGAACCTCCTTCCTACTCCAAATTTTGGCTTCGTCTGTATCCACGATCCTAGCATCAGCTGTTGGACATATCAAGTGACTTTAATCACTTTCCTGTTGCAATGTCTCAAATTCTTATAACCACATTACCCCCTCTCTCATTTTGGTCTCCAGAATGAAGAATTAGATAAGAAGTATGCAGGTCTGTTGGAAAAGAAATGGACCTCAGTCATCAGATTACAAAAGAAGGTCAGTGTGCCTACATCAGGTTGAACTAGTTTATTTAGTCTACATGGCAAGATTTGCTGTGTAAGCACTGAAAATGTTTCACATGTGGGGTATTTTATGAGCTATGGTGTTTGGTTTTGTATTATTCAAACATCCTTTCATTACCATCTTATAAATTAGTTAAGTATGTTTTAATTACCAAGATTGTTCGGCTATAATGTTCAGGCTGCCCCAGGGTAACACAGTGTTTACATTGCAGATCTCACATAGATGTTAACGCTCCTTATCTTGTATTGCTTGCTAAGGTGATGGAGTTGGAGTCCAAGTTGAACGAGGCTAAAGAGGAGATCACTTTAGGAGGCCCAGTGGGGCAGAAGAGAGACCCCAAAGAGTGGATCCCCCGCCCCCCGGAGAAGTATGCGCTCAGTGGCCACAGGAGTCCCGTCACGCGCGTTATCTTTCACCCTGTATTTAGTATCATGGTTTCTGCTTCAGAGGACGCCACTATTAAGGTGAGCACCTGCCTGTTCATAGTTCTGGTTTTGCATTTGCATATCCTCTATGACACTTAGCATATTGTGGGTTGTTTTATGTCATTTTAAAACCCTCTGCTATGCTATGCTAAGTTTTACCAGAAGAACGTGAATGTGCTCCCAGGTTTTTTTATGCTGAGTCACTGTCCATTGCCATGGAGCTGCCGTGATGCACTGGTTTCCCAGGGCAACAGCAGAGCAAGCAGTTGTCTGGGCGCCAGACGTGCCGTGGCTCTCAGCGCTGCTTTTTTGTCTGTCTGTTTTCCTCATTTTATTCATATAGATCTTCTCTTCTTCCCCACGCTCGGTTTTTCTGGGATCCATACATCTCTTAAGACGGAAAGATCATAGCTCCCCTTTTCATTTTCTAGAAGAATCTACCTTGGAGCCTCTCTGTGCTGCGCCCTCGTAATTAAAGTGCTGGAGGCATCGTCACCTTTATTGTCTCTGTACGATCCCGCTGACATTTCAGCGATCGGCCGGTTTAGAACAGAGAGACTGTCTTTCCCCGTGCTTTAAGGCAGTAATCTGGGGTGTGCTTTTATCAACAGGATGTGTAATGATTGTAATGGAGGAGAAGAAGCTTACGTTAAGGCTTCTTGGGAAATACCTCTGTACACCTGAGCTTAAATCTCTTAAAGGCTTGGGCCTCTTTTAGGTGTCTGACTTATAAGGTCAACCAGCGTCCTTTTCTTGGGAGCCGCCCTTTAAATCCCTGCTTAGGAATACCTGTAAACTAGATAAAAGTTGTCTGGTGTCGCCCATTGTGACCGTGGGAGCAAGCCTGATTGGTCAGATGTACTTCCTGCAATGGAAGGAGTCCGATTTGTGTGGTTCCGTCGGAGAGGCCAGATAGCGAAGATGTGGATCCATCTACCTGTGTATGCACTGCAGCATTGCTGCTTGTCGCTCCGATGCAGTTACCTGGAAATGTAGACCCGGTAGTAGTAACTGCAGGTCCACTACTGGAGAACGATACAAGTCTGTTCTCATGTTCTGGCAGTGTCATAGTGTTTGATGGCTATGCTTTGGTCAAAATGAACAATGATGGCGTTTCCTCTGGACTCAGGGTAGGGCGCTTTTGTCCCACTGTGTGCAGGTGTGGGACTACGAGGCGGGAGACTTTGAGCGCACTCTGAAGGGTCACACGGACTCGGTGCAGGACGTCTCCTTTGACCAGACTGGAAAACTTCTGGCTTCCTGCTCAGCGGACATGACCATCAAACTCTGGGATTTCCAGGGCTTTGAGTGCATCAGGACCATGCATGGTGAGAGGGCCACATACGGTGAAGGGCGCACTGTGAACCCACAGCTTTCGGTGCCTGTCTGGGACATTAGCAGTATGGTTTGGTTGGTTGGTTTGGTTGCCGATGGTTTGGTTGGCGGACGCTCTACGCGGCCGTCTTGGCGTATAGAGTCTTTATGTGCTGTGTGTCTGTAAAGCCATTCTCTTCTCACGGCTGATTTACGTTAATTACTCTAACCACATATAACCTAAATTCAAGGAGACACCTTGAATGCTTTACTGACACGAATTGATCTATTGTCTGACATTCCGACATGTCACATTTAGGTCAGAACGTTAAAGATAGACTTTCCCCAAGCCTTTGACAGGTAGCATGTAACGCCCACATCTTCTCTTGAAAGCCAAACACCAGCATATTGCGCCCATGTTCTGGAATGTGTCCAGGCTGTGACTTTATAAAAAAAACTGGTATCGGTGGAATTATTAAAAAAGGGTGATCATTGGTTCATGCTGCAGTATGTTCATTAAAACAGGCAACCCCCTCTCCCATGTTACTTTTAAGGAAAAGCTTGCACATCTCTCTCTGCCTTCCCAGCATTCCTTACGTTTCCTTTCCCTCTGTCTTTCTCAGGACATGATCACAATGTGTCATCAGTTGCCATCATGCCCAACGGAGACCATATAGTATCCGCCTCGAGGGACAAGACCATTAAGATGTGGGAGGTGGCCACTGGGTGAGTAGAGTGGGCTTTTGTCTCATTAGTCTAGGAAGAACAGCGGGACGCTTGTGTTCCGGAGCGAAGAGAGCGATCACGTTGCTCATGCTCCCGAGTCGTGATGCGGCATGTCTGGGATGGCACAGCTGTCAGTGGACCTTCCCTTCTCTGAAACACAACCAGCACCGTTGGGGCTATTCGTAGCATGTTTATGTAGTGGAGGAAAAAGGGTCTGCATCCGACACATGTGTGTGTATCTGTGTGTGTGTGTGTGCGCGCGTGTGCAGCTACTGCGTGAAGACGTTCACGGGCCACCGGGAGTGGGTGCGGATGGTGCGGCCCAACCAGGACGGCACGTTGTTGGCCAGCTGCTCTAACGACCAGACGGTGCGCGTGTGGGTCACCGCCACCAAGGAGTGCAAGGCGGAGCTCCGGGAGCACGAGCACGTGGTGGAGTGCATCTCCTGGGCCCCGGACAGCGCCCACCCCACCATCCTGGAGGCCACCGGCTCAGAGGTGCACAGCAGTCTCCTCCCTCCTTCATCAGCTCGATAGAAGCGTGAGCATAAGCGTGACCGCAGTTACTGCCACAGCGTTTTGGAGAAATGCTGCGTCGTGAGGTCCGATTTGATTTGTATTCTTGCGGGACTCGTGCTTGAGAACCGCGTGGACGTGAAGTGGGAGCCCGTTGTTGTTCTAGCGTTTGAAGAATCCGATAAATCGTTGTTGCTCTGTTTTAATTGAAACTTGCTCCTGTGCTTCCTGAAGAACAAGAAGAGCGGGAAGCCTGGGCCCTTCCTGCTGTCTGGGTCCCGAGACAAGACCATTAAGATGTGGGACGTCAGTACTGGCATGTGCCTTATGACACTGGTGAGTCAGTCATGATGAGGATCCTGGGTGTTTCATGTGAAAATATTATCATTCACAACACTGCGTATGGAGTTTGAAACTAGAATATTTACTGGCAATAAGCTTTTGCACTAACTTTATTCTAACATCCATCATCAGCAAGTGCTGCTCTCTCTCTTCCTCTCTCTCTCTGGCAGGTTGGCCATGATAACTGGGTGCGAGCGGTGCTCTTCCACCCGGGGGGCAAGTTCGTGGTGAGCTGTGCAGACGATAAGACCCTGCGCATCTGGGACTATAAGAATAAGCGATGCATGAAGACCCTGAGCGCCCACGAACACTTCGTTACCTCTCTGGGTAAGATGCTGTTGCCTAGCAATTCAGGGTGGCAAGAGGGCAGGTCTGTGAGCCTGTGACTCCCTTTCCTAATGACATTAGACTGGGTATCCATACCTTTTTATTTGTTGGAGGGTTTTTTTTTTGTTTTGCTTTTTGTTCTCATGGGTTTTACTCTCAAACATCCTTCATCTTTTTTCTCCACAGATTTCCACAAGACTTCCCCCTACGTGGTGACAGGAAGTGTAGATCAAACAGTCAAAGTGTGGGAATGTCGCTGATCTCCCCCTGGCCCCGCCCCTTGCCCCTCCGCCTTTGCTATCACTTTACCCATCGCCCTGACACTCACCCTTCAGGAAGCGCTCATCACCATGGCTACCATCCCATCCAGCACTCTTCTAATAACTATTGTCCTTTTATGTAAATTATTCTGGATGTAGTTTGAGCTTATTAAATGTTACACAAGACACCCTCAACAGGAGTGGAAAAAAGTGAGAAAAAAGAAAAACAAGTATTCTTGCATGGTGATTCCCAAAACTTGTATTCTGTAAAGAAAATAAATAATAATAATGATAATAAATAATCAAAAAAAAAACGTGGGGTGGGCGGGGGGGTGTTACCACTGTCTAGAAGTTACCATAAGGGTAAAGGAGCACTGGCAGTGCTCAGGCATCGAGCATCTCGTTACAGAAGGCAGAATGATCCTGTCTGGGGAATTCAAGTACAGGGCACTCAAAGCGAGTCTCACTTTTCTTTTAAGTTTCTAGAGAGAAACAGAAAACGGGGGTCAAGATTTTCCTTGAATATGTACAGCTGTCTGCTGAGGGAATTATGGAGTAGTGTCATTCTGATGGATTACTGCTGTATAACCTTTAGTTGCATGTTTTTTTTTTTTTTTTTTTTTTTTTTTTTTTTTGTTTTTTTTTTTAAATATGGCGGGTTAACTAAATGAAATGTTTGTAGTTTGCCTCCTGCCCCAAAGGACCTATTCCAATAATGCATTTTAGGTGCTAATTGCTGCATAGTAGTCAAGAAACCTAGAGTGAGAGTTTTTTTTTAAACGAATATATGAAATCTCACACTCAACAAATATTATCTAGCACTTACCATGGGCATACATGAGTGAGTCAGAGATGCTCTCAGTGAAGTCTGTAAGTTTTTCCCATGTGTATTAACACCTGAGCTACAGGCCATGAAGACCACTTTGAGACAAGTCAGTGTTAGATGAGTTTAACACACTGTCTGCCTTGCTAGACTAAGTTGACTATGGCCTCAGTTGTCCCCAGGACCCAGTCAGTGTTGATGAGTTTAACACACTGTCTGCCTTGCTAGACTAAGTTGACTATGGCCTCAGTTGTCCCCAGGACCCAGTCAGTGTTGGACCCTGTCTGCCTTGCTAGACAAGTTGACTATGGCCTCAGGTAATGCCTTGCTAGACTAAGTTGACTATGGCCTCAGTTGTCCCCAGGACAACAACAGACGAGCGATGACTTGGAGAGCGTAGTCAGATTGTGATATTAATGAGAAGATGAATCGGCAGTATGACAGGGAACCGTCATGTTTAAGTGCACTTGTTGAAGGAGGTACATGGTGTGTGTGTAAAGCAGGGTTTACATTTTGATTCTTTTGCTTTTCTCTGTTTCGTACTATGGAGAACCATTTTGTCTCTACTCACCTCATCACCATATCATTTTGGTGTGATTGTCTCCCAAGAGAACGTCCGTGAAAAATATGGTACTTGTACCCAATGAGCTTATGCATACTCACATTTTTTTTCTGGACTGCAAAATTAATGAGAGCAAGACGCCTACAGGGACGGTGCATTCAACCATGTTTAAAAGACGTCACGGCGTCGTCTTCTACGTTACCGCAGACAGCTTCATAGCAGTTTGAGCAAATAATCCATAACCATCAGCTAACTACAGTTTTCTAGTCACAGCACTTGTAGTCTTAAGTAGTTGCCAACGCTCAGGCCTCCTACTGACAATGAAACACTCACCTACAGGTTTTTACATGCTCCCACCAGACTGAAAACCATGTGATTTTTGTTAGTGTAATCATTCAATATGCTGCTTGTGTTTCTGTGTCGTTTGTGTGTGCGTGCGCGTGTGTGTGCATGCGTGTGTATGTCCGCTGCCATGCTGGGAGTGTGTGTGTGTGTGTGTGTGTGCGCGCGTGTGCATGGTTCTGCTGAAAGTTCTGCCATTGAAGTAAGCTTCGTGACATTCAGTGGTACTGCTACGTGTCAATTGTGCTGGATGAACTATCTAGTAAGGCTCTCTTGAATCAGGGAGGTTGGTGACACTTTGCAGATTTAATATCTCAGTGGATTCACTCCGATTGACCTGTAGAGTGGCTGCCTGTAGTAATGGGAAGATGCCTCCAAGGTAGATCTACAAGTGCAATAACTATTGGCTGCTCTGTGTTAACTGTTGACGAACAGGTATGTATGCATGTGTCAAAATGAACAGGTTTGTAGGAAAGTCGCCTCCTCTGTTGATGCAGAACCGAAGGAGGTGGCGACCAGTGGAACGTTTGGCACGTTTATGGATCGGAATCTCACGTAGTTCTAGATAGGACGAAGAGGCAGGTTTTAGGGGTCACGTCAGTGGTGCACGTGGTTGTAACTGTTTTTTAATGGCAGTTGTGTAGGCCTAGCCGCGCTATTCCAAAGCCGTGTATGTAGTATCAGTTGACATGTGGAAGGATTTTCGAGCTTTTCTGTATGTGCAGTAGGGTTGTGCATCCAGTAAGCTCCAAGTCCAGTTTGCTTTCTATGCCTTGTTAATATACTGAAGCCCCTCGACGTAAAGAATTTCATTCTGCTTTTTGTGATCTTACTGTTCTCGCACACATGTACACACTCACAAAATATAAATTGTGTACCAATATATCTGGATGTCATTGTTTGCAACATAATTAAGAATAATAAAAATGTAAATATAAAGCAATCCTTTTTTGTCTTTGATTCATTTAAATGTTGCAGGGTGACGTGATGGTTTCAAGGTTGTGATTGTGGGTTTACATGTGCAATGGGATTTGGGAGCCAGGCTGTTCAGATTGTCATATTGTTTCACAGTGCATGGTGTGGATTATTTGATCTGTTCAGACTGGGAAGTGAATTACAAAGCCTACACTGCAGTCATGTTTTATTCCTCAATGTAACAGACCTGGTTCAATCACAGATTTGATTTGAATGTGTGGTCACATGATTCCCAGTGATGGAGTTGTGCTGCCTTCATAGTGACGGGTCAGTCACCTGATCAATCAGCTCCCCTCTGTGCTGTAATTACCATATACATAATGAACACCGAGCATATGATACCAAAAGATTTTATTACTATTTTGTTTAATAAAAACCACACCAACTGGTTCATTGATTTCTCTGTTTTTCCTTGAACCTTGCCACAAAATGCACTACAATTAAATCAATGGAATGGATGGCTCTCAAATATCCTTTGGGTAGACCGTTGCCCTAGCAACAGTTCCCTTGGAAATTGTTCGTGCTCTGATGTTCGGCATCTGTATCTGCATCCCACACCTACTGGCCACTGGCAACGCAAACTCATTATGCTCAAGGACATTACAATCTCGATGTTTCTGTGTGACGATGCAGAAACGTCACCTGAGCTAGTGAGAGGGAGCCCTGCACTTCCAGAGACCAACGTATTCCAGCCGTCAGGGACAGCCCCCCTACTCACAGCCACGGGCATCAATTATATGACCTAGCTGATGAGGTAATGATGGGGTCATTATAAACCATGTAGAGCAGGAAACATTTCTGTCTGAAAGGGCAATAAAGTCAAAGTTAAGAAACACAAAGCAGGATTCATATACAGCTGGATGGAGGCACAGTTGAACTGCTGATAAAGACCTAAAGGGCAATATAGTGCTAACACCGAGCAGTGAGAGTGATGCAGCGTTTCACAGTCTGGATGGCATTGCCTGCAGCAAATACACACACACACACACAAACACACACTATTAGTAGACTGAGATTGAGGTCATTACTCAATAATGCATCTCTGGCCGCAGTATCATATGCATTTATACACCTGATTCGGTTTCTCAGTGTTTTGTATCCTGGCAACAGTGAGTGTGTCTGTATGTTCGCATTTGTGTGAAACCCAGTAGTAGAAGAGTTGAAAAAACAGAGCATAATGTGACAGCATTAACCGTAATGTTCCAGTGAGCGGTAACAACCAGGACTTTATCTGTGAGGCAAAAACACAAAGTCATGTGTCCATGTCCATCAAACGGCCTGGTCCCTGTGTGCAGGTGGATTTATCTGTACAACTCAGAATAACTATGGCAGTTCAGTGTTGGATTAGCATCACTCACATTAATACTCACGTTAACACATTGATTTGCTTGAGTAAGGCCCATTAATACTGTGTGGACCTTTCTTGGTAAACAGGCTGGAAATTCACAAACCTAGATGCCAGGTGTACTTTATTGTCATTTTAAAGAACTTTAAACAACTATATCAGCTCTTAAGAGCCCCTCCAGTGTGCACATCTTTGTTTCACAGACTATGTAGTCAGGCATCGGTTTAAACTCATGACGGTCTTCATAATTTTGGAATCAGATGTGTTTTTGAGCAACTGAACTCTGTAGAATGTGTTGAATGAAAGTGAAATCGAGCTCTATTATTCTAGTACTCTATATTAAAGCATACACAAGAGTGTCATAGGTCTACCCTGCATGCCAGCTGACTTGGCTTTTTTCTCAAACCTTTTTTCTTAATTATATGTGTTCAGAATTAAATATATATATATATATATAGGTCTCACTAAATTATTTCCAGACTAAAAACCTTTTCTGGAAACATGGCTGGGGTAGCAGTTAAGTGCATGTGAGAGATTAAAGCAAGGTGAGTTTAACGATTCAGCTTCTACGGCTTGGGGCAGAGCAGGCTGTTCTCACCGCTCTCACGCTGCATTCAGTCCTGTGGGCCTTAGAGCGCATTAGCATTCCTACTGATGCAGAGTGGAGTAAATACCTTAAACGCTGCACATGCACGTGAGGGACATGCTGAGATCTCAGTTCAGTGCCCGTGGCAAATATGTTATTGTGTGTTATTGTTTTCTGACTTGACTTTGTCATATCACTGAGAGATAGTACAGAGGGTGGTATGAAGAGAAGCTAGGATTTATTATTGAAATGATAATGCATGAAAGATGACAAATACAGGAGATTACCTTGATTTTTTGCAATGCCCCAGCTTTTATTATTTTTAATATTCTATTTTTAAGGTAATAAACACCTATTAGATCAGTTCCTGATGTTTCGTTACATTTAAATCTTTGCTCACATGAACTATTTGTGTAAAGTTTATTTTGGCAAACAATTCAAATGTAATCAAACTGCATTTACACTGATCCCAGATCTGCCCCAGCACTGGCATTGTTGATTTCCCACTTCCACAACGCTTATACATATTTCCAATATGTATTGCTAATAATTACGATCACAATGCTGGGTCTTCCCCAGGGTCTCTTCCCAGTTAGACATGCCCGGACCAGATGCCCGAAGCACCTCAACTGGTTCCTCTCTACATGGACTACATGGAGGGGCAGCGACTCTACTCCCAGTCTCTCCTGGATGACTGTACTCCGCACCTTATCTCTATCTATTTCGCTCGGCTGTCCTGGGAACACTTCGGTATCCCCCCAGAAGAGCTAGAAGAGGTGGCTGGGGAGAGGGAAACCTGGGCCTCTTTGCTTAGGCTACTGCCCCCATGAATCGGGCCCAGCAAAGCAGATGAAAATGGATGGATGGATGGATGTCGCAATGCTCAGACAAAAACGTGACACTGCGTTTCACATGGTCTTGATATCACTGACTGGGCAAACACATATAATAATCAGTCTGCATACAGACATAATTTGATTAGTCTAGGCGTATATATGTGTGTATTTTTGGAATCTGATCATTGGTTGACTGTAATGGGCGGTGCCGTATATTTACGAAGCAGGGATAACCTGAGAAAGGTCTCCAACGTGCTCCCTCTAGTGGCTGCTTTATGCTGAAAGGAGTGGCATTACATCATGTACATCAGCGCCACAGGCTATGAAAACGTTAGGCAGTCCTGCTACTATGCAGACAAACCTTCACTGGTCGATATCAGAACAACAACATTTATTATTTTCATTATTTTCAGGTTGGATTAGGACTTAATTGCATGATGACAGATTAATAATTTCATAATAAAGCATATTAAAGCATTATTTTTTATTTCTCTTTATTTAATACAGTTGACCATATATATATATATATATATAGAAATACATGTGAGTGCTCAAGCAATCAGTTAAACAATTTGAGCCACACTGATTAAAGGGGAGAGAAAACCATCCAAACCACTGTGGTGCCAAGGTGTAAAGCACACAGATCAAGAATACTGAGAGCAAAGGAGACATCTAAGGACATCAAGAAGAAGGTGGTGACAGCCCATAAGTCTGGGGAAAGCTACAAGACCATCAAAATATTCCAGCTCCATCCACTGTAAGACAAATCATTTACAAATGGAGGGCACTCAACATCACCGCAACTCTGTGCAGAAGTGGACGGCCATCAAAGCACCAAGACACACTTGAAAAATAATCATTCAGGTAAAGGCCAAACCCACACACCACCCACACACCACCCACACATCACCCACACATCACCCACACATCACCCACACATCACCTCCAGAGAGTTGCAGACCTCTCTAGCAGCATCAGGGATAAATGTACATGTGTATACAATCAGGCAAAAAAATCAATGGACATGGCATTCATGGAAGAGTTACTAGAAGGAAGCCTCTGCTCTCAAGAAAGAACAAAGTTGCCCAACTTTGCCAGAGAGCACTTGGACAAACCAGAGGCTTCCTGGAAGTCCGTTCTCTGGACAGATGAGTTCAAAATGTAATTGGCTACAGTTTGGCCACAATCACAGGCGCCATGTTGGGAAGAAGTCAACACTGCATATAAAGTGAATAACCTCCTCCCAACAGTGAAGCATGGTTGTGGAAATGTGAAGGTCTGGGCCTGCGTTTCTGCCTCCGGACCTGGACAACTCTATATTATCCAGGAAACCATCAACCAGGCCTACCAACGAATTCTTGACCAGAATCTCCTGCCATCAGTCACGAAGCTGGGATGGAAATGGATTATGCAACAAGACCATGACCCAAAGCATTCCAACAAAACTACAAAGGAGTGGCTTAAGAGAATAAAGATTTGCACTCTGGATTGCCCCAAAGTCTGGACAACAATCTCATAGAAATGCTTTGGCAAGATCTGAAGTGGGTGGTACATGCCAGATGTCCCTCCAACATCTCTAAACTGCCAGAGTTCTGCAAGTAAGATGGGCAAAAATTCCAAAAAGCAGATGTGAGACACTCGTTTGTGATTACAGATGATGTTTGGTTAAAGTAATGGCTGCAGAAGGAGGTGCCAGAAGCTACTAACTAAAAGAGTTCACATAATTTTGCATTTGGCATATTTCCAGCTTATTGAGAAAAAAATGAACTTTTGTTGAATAAATAATGAAAATATTTTTGTGTCCTTTATTATTTGGAAGGTCTGCTTTACAAATTGAGATTTGAATGTTCATTTCATAAGATTATTTTAATTTTGTTTAGAAAACAATGGCAAGCTTACAAGCATCACTGTGTGTGTGCATAATACCTTAACTCAATGGATTGTAATTCATGCTGATATACATTGTAAGTTCTGATTCCCCTCCAGAATTATCATAATCAAGGCCATGTTTATGCTCAGACATGACCTGAGTTTGGCAATATATAGAATGTATTTATGAATGACCAGTAATATTCTTTTTTATTTAGTAATACTTTTTCTTTACATGGACCCATTTGCCCTTGTGAAGGTATGCATGAAGAAGTAGGTTTGTGTGTGTGTTTTAGGCTTCACCACACGAGGGAGCAATCGGGCTCAAAATGGACTCACACTAGAGAAAGCAGCACATTAAAACCAACTCCACGAGATAATTACATTATTTGATATTTAGTACATATCATCAATTTCCAAAAACCTGTTTTTATCAAAAGTGCTTTCAAGAGGAACAGTGCCGATGGCATTCCTCAGAATGTCATTCTTCCCTTGAACCTGAAGCAGGTAAAGTGAGTAGGTCTATATCTGTCTATGAGACAGTGGTAATGATGGACAAAGAATCAAATTATGACCAAGCAAAATACACTCAACACAGTCAAGAAACGCATGCAGCATGGGTCTTTGTATTTCAGGCTGAGACGCATATGTGTGTATTTGAATTCTTTTAGTATGTGTGTTTACTTATGTGAGCATGTTATATGTGTCTCATTGCTCTGTGTATGCTTATCTGTATGGGTTGTGTGTGTGTGCTCTAGAACGACATCAGGGCTTACGCACTTCCAAGTCAACTGCTGATTGGATAAGATTCTCTGACTGTTTCCTAGTCGTCCAGGGTTTTCCTTTTTGTAAACCTATCACAGCCTGTTACCATGCCAGCACTCATTCATACAGATGGTCTGAATGATCTGTAAGTGTTACTACAGCATCTTAAACTCTCAAAGTACAAATTAATTTCTTTCTACTCCACCAGACATAGAATTACCATTGTCGTACACGCAAATTTAACAACACTTTACTGTCTTTTATGACATCAACCCAGTTGTTCTTTTGACTTGGTGAGTCATATTCTGGTGTATGTCAGTATTAAAAAATGTTAACAATTCAGGTTAGTGTGAATCAGCAACACTATGCTCTTCCTGGAGTTGTTAAGCAACATTGTTCAAGGTGGGTACATCATGTTGTGACGTGAACAGTTTGAATCCCGCACGACTGCAAATATTCTGTAAACTTTGCTCTGTAACTAGATGAAAACAGAGATGACATACGTCAGTAGACATAATTACAAACACACATAATGAATGAAATTAATGAATAATATTAAGAAATATCAACTTAAATAGGCTACAAATACAAACACACACACACACTTAACCACCATGTATGTGTGCGTGTGTTGTGGGAGTCTGTGAGAGACAAAGAGACAGAGATACTGTACATACATACATACAAATAAACTTTAATAACCTAATACAATTTTACAATCTACAACCACACAAACATTAGCAATAGCATTAAAAGAGAGAGAGAGAGCACTGTGAAACTGTGAATGATATTTGCCATTTGATTGCATAGGCGATTGCGACCAGGAAAAGGAACGTGTCCTGCATTTGCATTTATACATTAAGTTGTTTAGTACATAAACATAATGTCGACCGAACTGTTTAAAAACATTATTTTTGACGCGGCGAATACATTGTAGTTTTGATATATGGTAACTTTTGATAGTCCTGAAAAATCTGATCTAGGACTGGGCGTGGCTACCAGAATACTTACTGAGAATAATTGTCAGGTTTCAAGACAGCTAGGCAGACTCACGCTCTTGACATGCAAATGAGCCGCGCTTGGGCCTAGCGGGTGCCCATGTGGACAGACACCATGCCGTGTTGTTCTCCACGCCTATTGGTTCCCTCGCATCGACATGTTTTAATCATATGCAAATATACTGCAGGGAACGACAGTCTCGAAAACACGGAAGCTGGATCGGGTGGAGATTGCACATATAACTCACGCTAGTATACATATTTAATCGGGATAAACACGCTTGGAGTGGATATCATGCATGCATTGTGGATTTTGCATTTTTAAAAGAGGATTAAAACGTTGCAGTTCATGTTTGTATCCATAGTGAACTCCCGATCCGACGATCTTTCGGGCGTTGTGCTTTGCCCTACTTTTTGATAGCTGGTAGTATTGGGGAGGAGTAGCAGCGGCGAGGGCGGATCCTGAATGGTATGCCTTCGACTTGTTGTGTTTTCTGTTACTCGCATCGCCATCTTGTTGCAAGTCAAGTAATGAATATCTGAAGATTTTCAGAAGAGCTTTGGATATTTTATGACTCTCTTCGGACCCCTTTGTATTATACTCCGATTGAGCAACTTCGTACACCGGCAACAGGGGCCCCGCTTGCATTTTTAAAGAGACCGCATTGTATCGGTGTACGAAATGAGTATCGATACACTGTTGGAGGCGGCTCGGTATCTGGAGTGGCAGGCCCAGCAACAACAGATTGCACGTGGTAAGGCGGGAGGGGGAGTTTGCCGGGGAAATTGTAGATTTTGTAGAGAATATTTAGGTTCTTATGAATTACAACCGGATTTGTTCTCGCCAGAATGATTTCGATGCCGACAGACCGGTGCAGCACGTTGGACCTTCTTAAGGAAGTGCATGTTAAATGACATGCGGATCGTGTCACTGTGAATGTCCAGTCTTTGTCTTGAAGTGTGATTTCCATTGTATTCCGTGATCTGCCGGCTGGAAGGCAGTGCGATTAGGGTATATTTCGCTTACTCGGTTTCCGGGTTAAATCCATTCTATATTTAGTCTGCTACTATGCGCGCTCAGTAGCGCTGCGGTGGGTGGTTACATTCTTTCCCTGGCAGATTGTCTTGTATGGCGCGGACTCTTCGCTTTTCGGTCGATAATAATAAGCTGGGCTATTCTAACATCATTATTTGTAAAGTTATTTGTAATTGTTTTCGATTCCCCCAGAAGTGAGCGCTTAGATTAAAACATCCCTGTTGATTGTTGGCTAAATTTGACCACGTTTGTATTTTAATTACCTATCTAAATAGTAAGCGAATGTCGTGCTGCCCGTGCGTTGGGCGGTGGCAACGGACCTGAGGCTTTTTTACATAATGACATTGCCGAGTTGATATCTCTTGACTTTCAAGGCCATCTATCTTTTTCCTTACGTACTTGATCAGTTCGTGTTTATGCGTTTTCGTCCGATTATCGTGGACATAGCTTATAGTTTTAATGCTGGCTTGCTGTATTTCAAGTCCGACAGTTTTTATCGATACAATCTGGGAGTAGGTTTTTTGTTTCATTCTCGAGATGACGTGTCAGTGAATCCACACCCCTAGCAAATACCGCGTGCTGAAGGACCGCCTCCTGCTACCACGTGCGTGCCAGACACCCCCACCCCACCCCACCCCCACGAAGACGGCCCACCGCCTAGCGCAGGTCACAACGGGGGAGAAAGTAGGGCAACACCCCCTCCCTCCTCCCCGTTTCAATGAAGAAGTTATATAATGCACTTTTTTTTCGCGCGAGTCAAAGTAGGGCTTTTCTTGGCTGTTTGGGACAAATTTCCTTTTTCCTTCAAATGGAAATAACATGGAAATATCTCATCACTGTCCCTCTCCTTAAGTATCTCAGATTTCAGACTCATATCAGACCTTATAACAACTATCTGTTGTAAACAGACATCACATTGCGCTAAAACAAGGTGTAGCAAAGGACTGTGTCCCCACAAAACGAACCAAATAGGACCCTACTAAAATGTGTGGACTAACCCATGTGTACCTCTAGCAGGAAGAGTGTACGACTTTTTAAATCAAGGGCACTTCAAATACAATTTTGTATGGGACTTGAGCACCATTTGGACTTTGTTCCCTTGCAAAACATTTCAGTGGGAGTTAATGAAGTTAAGACTGTGTGCTCCAGAGACTCTTCAGGACTGGTGGTTATGTAGTGGCCTGTCTTACTGATTGTGTTCTGTGCCTATGACATCATCAAACAAACATTTTGCACAAGGCAAAAATGTGAATATATTATATACATATCTATAAAAAGTACAATGCAGTTGTAATATTTATATATACAGGATTTCTACTAAGTAACCTGATATTTTTTAAGAAATTGTCCTAAGGTGGAAGCACTCTTTCTTTGAATGGTTGCATCCTGATCAGGTTCTTTGCTGATCAGTTTCTTCACTAAAAAGCCTTATGGAATTTAGCTGTTTGTTTCTGACCCTAGATGTGCCAAAGACATTTTGTTCCAGTGCAGCAATTTGTTAGGGGACATCTGATGCACAATACGTAGTGAAATCCAATTCACAATACAGTAAAATCTGACTCATTTATTAGGTCATGCATCCAATAGTTCTGCATTTTAATAGCCCTCGATCAAAAGCACACAGACAGTACGACAGGCAGGATCTCCACCCGTGTTCTCTGTGCAGTATTGTGTGGCGCCTCACTGTTGCTCCTGTGAACAGGCCTTAGAGAGGCTGGTAACAGTAGTCTGGGGCATGGCGGCTCCTAGGGTGCATGCGCCGGGGCATGGCGGCTCCTAGGGTGCATGCGCCTGGGCATGGCGGCTCCTAGGGTGCATGCGCCTGGGCATGGCGGCTCCTAGGGTGCATGCATGGCGCCTGGGCATGCGCCTGGGCATCCCTAGGGTGCATGCGCCGGGGCATGGCGGCTCCTAGGGTGCATGCGCCTGGGCATGGCGGCTCCTAGGGTGCATGCGCCTGGGCATGGCGGCTCCTAGGGTGCATGCGCCGGGGCATGGCGGCTCCTAGGGTGCATGCGCCTGGGCATGGCGGCTCCTAGGGTGCATGCGCCGGGGCATGGCGGCTCCTAGGGTGCATGCGCCTGGGCATGGCGGCTCCTAGGGTGCATGCGCCTGGGCCTGCGCCTCCTCGAGTGGGTGCCTCGCTTTGTTTGCGCTCCACACCGCATGTGTGAGTGATTGCATGTGCTCTAGAGAGAGGGAGGGAGGGAGGGAGGGAAGTCAAATGCCTGTGTCCTGTTGGCACATTTTTCCCTGACTCACAACAGTCTGTACAATCTATGTCAGGAGAGCAGGCACCGGCGTGCCAGGAAGGCAGAGCTGGGAGATCCGGCCTCTACTCTGGGCTGCTCTGTGATCACCGCGCCGTTCGTCTGCTAGCAGCTCCTTCCCAGGCCTCGGTGTCCGCCTCGTAGCTCCGCGCTGTGCCCTCTTTGGCACGGTGCCATTTGCTGTGTGCACCGTTGTGCGCTGGATCCCGCTCACGATCACTACCACCTCTGCGTTTATTTCCTGCTCGAGTGCACGTGGACGTATGAGGAGACCTGTTTGTTTTTTTTATTTCATTTGTGCACAATCTGAATGAAGGACTCATGTCATGCCTGCTGCGCCCAGCCCCTGTTACAGGTGCACGAGTCTGTTTGCGTTGCCTGGCTACAACTCTCCTCGGCACGCCCGACGGCTTGTTCCTCGCGAGCGGCTGGATGCCCAGGAGGGGGAGGAGTCTCGTGAGCACGCGGCCGCTCGGCTCCTGGCCTCGCCGACGGACGAGGATTCCCATGTGCGGGTTCTGTTGGTCTCCGTGCGTCCATGGCAACCGCCGCCTGGCTGCGCCGGTTGTATCTGCGTTACGGGCTCCCTGCGGCAGTGGGGGTGCAGGGACCACGCCGTCTCTGGTCTCCTAGCGCTAATGACATCAGCTAAAAGACAGCAGCTGCAGTCCTCACCCCCTCCTGCCTTAAAAAAAAATTTTTTTTTCATCCCACTGAACAAAAGCAGCAACCTTGGAGGCTTGAGGGACCCGGCCTGCCGTACAGCTCTGTCTGTCAGTCATGGTTTGTCAGCCAATGGGAGAGTGGGGCTGGGCTGCAGGCGAGGCGGCCTGGCTTGTCCTCAGATTCCCTCTGCTCCTCCTGCGGGCTGCTGAATGACGTTAGCGCTCCGGTGTTGGGGAGCAGGCCAGACCCGTACCAGGGCTTCTCTCTTAAAGAGACAGCCATGCGGACCGACTCCTTCTTCGCTAAGCCTGAAAGCCCTCACCGTGGCTAGTTGCCAACCGATTTGTCCTGCTGTACCTGTTTTATGACGATGGGTACAGTTCTGGCTTCTGGCAGCAATGGAGTCAGTTTTCAGAATTTCGTGTTGTGGCAAAGGCCCAAAAGGTAATTTTATCTCAGAACTCATTGTCCCAAATCAGGCGGCATGGTTCAGTTTGCAGTGCGCTGCTTTGTCTCAGTAGCTGGGATTCCTTCCCAAGTCAAGAAGCCAAGTTCAAGCAAAGTTTTTATGCATCTCTCTATAGTAGCATGTAAAAGTTTGATATTCTGATGTCTACTTATGGTAGAACAACCGTCTAAACAGAGTTCAAACAGAAATGCAGAGCTCTTGCGATCATACGTGCCATAACTGTGATTGCATCTCGTTACAGATGAGGAGGAGCGGCGAGAGAAAGCCCTCTGCTCCCGCGGGTCAGAGGCGAAGCGACCTGAGGTCACCATCCCGCACATCCAGCCCGTGCAGGTCAACCATGTGACCTGGGCCGACGAGACGCGGGCGGAGATCCACCGCCACCAGCCCCACCCCCCGGCCCCGTACCCTGCCCTCCCTCCGACGCTCCCCATCGCTGTCATCCCCATCCCCATGGTCCCCACTACCCATGCGGCGCAGGCCCTCCATAGCGCCTCCCCCATGCCTGTGGTGACGCCCCTGGCCACGGCTCTGTCCCCCCCGGCCGCCCCTCTGCTCAGCCCTGCAGCGAAGGATGCTCACCCCCCACCCCAGCCGCAGCTTCAACCACAGCGCCCCCTGTTGACCCACATAAAAACGGAGGCCGGCCCTCCCCTGCCTCTGTCCGGCAACAGCCCCAAACAACAAACGCAGGCCCTGCTACAGCCGTATCCGGCCCCCATCATCGCCGCACAGCACCCAGCACCCAAGCACGCCCTGCTGCCTCAGCCAACCGTGGCGTCACCCCAGGGCCCACAGCCGGCCAGGCCCAACGGCGCAGCCCTGGAGGACGCCCGTGGCATAGAGGGGAAGAGGCGACCTGGCGGGTGAGAACACAGCTTCTTAACATGCCTGATTATGTCATGTAGCGTTAATTGCTATATATTTTTTTCCAAACACAGTTTTCACAACTTTTTGCTAAATGTGTGGGATGCACATTAAATAATGAAGTTAATAGCTGAACTAATGGATGTTGTGAGCACTTTAAAATTCCATGAAAGGGTCTTAGAGATTAAGAGGGCAAACAGTGTGCAGATGGGTCCTGGTCTAGTTACACACAGCTCCAGTTTTAACCTAAATGCATCCCTGTACTTACAGAGCTGGAACCAGAGAGGTGCACAATAAGCTAGAAAAGAACAGGTAAGGTTTTTTAACCTCTTCATATTTGCTTAACTTATTCTGCAACTCATCCTCATGAGTACAAATAAAACCCCCTAATGCTCCTATATAATTATACACCACTCTGGCCTTCAAACATATTACAAATGGCTTGAAGGAACTTCACAAAGAAATTATATAAAGGTTTTTTATAATTGATTAGGATACTTTTGTTAGAACGGAGCTAGGAGCATATCTCATACGCTGTAATGCGACAAGGTACATTAACATTAACTCATGTGCAACCATCACAAGTTTAACTGGATAATAATATACCTAAACAAACTTAGTGCCTTCAGGTCAGGTGAGTGTGTATATGTGTATGCGTATATTAATAGATCCCCAGTTGTTTAACCAGAGATTAATTGTTTACCAGGCTATCTTACCAGTAGAAAAAAATATCATGTCTTGAATTATTTAATAACTATATGGAACATCTTTTTAAAACATTCACTGCTCACTGTAGACACTCATTAAATAACCAGCCTACACTGTTCCATGTAAACCTTTCCTGGAGGTAACGTGATGGCGGTGTGGGCGGAGGGTATTCATAAAGGAGCAAATTCTAGAAATACTGTCGCACAAGTCGCATTTTGTACCGGTGCGGTAGGAGTAGGAATGGCACTGGTCACTCATGACGTGCTCTCTGTGTGACCTCTGCAGGCGAGCACATCTGAAGGAGTGCTTCGAGACCCTGAAGAGGAACGTCCCCAACGTGGACGAGAAGAAGACCTCCAATCTGAGTGTGCTCAGGAGTGCTCTGCGCTACATCCAGGTGAGGAACGGCGCGTTTTTCCCGCGCTCCGACGTGGCTGACGCGCAGGGCCAGGGGACGTTTGTCCTCCCTCTGTCATGTGACCAGTTAACGGAAGGACCTTCTTACTGGAAATTGGCTGCGATTCAGTTTTAAAGAGAGAGAGAAAGAGAAAAGTTGAAAGGAAAAAAGGGAAAGAAAGGTTGAAGAGCAGTGGGGACAAAAAAGAGGAGTTTGAATGAGGTTTCGGAGCTGTTATTGTTCAGCCTCGCTCTGCTTTCTGTGTTGACGTGTGTGTATGGTAACAGGTTTGCGTGAGTTTCTGGTAACGTAATGCCTTTGGGTCAAGTGCTTGTGAAACTCTGATCTTGAATCATCGCTGGCGTGGACGGGATTGGATTGAGGAGGTGTTGTAAAGGTTAATGTTTAAAACAGCAGGTGAGGGTGGCGATTGAGGGTCAGATTGCTGGTAAAAAAGCTGGTGCTTGTCCGACCTGAACCGTTGGGAGTTCAGCTCTGCTAGAAGACTCGATCAAAACAGAAAGGACAAAGGGGGAGAAGCGATATTGGACCGATCGCTAGATGAACTCCAGGACTGATTTTGCTAACACACGCTCTTTCCCTTTCATTTTTGGAACCAGCCACAGGATTGTGATTTTAAAGCCAGATTCGTTAGAGGTCTCCCGTGTTCGCTCCCTCCCTCCCACACACACACACACACACACACACACTCTTGCACAGCGACGGTGCTGTAGGCAGGACAGTGTCATGGCCATATGCCGTCCACTGCCATTCTCACAGGGAGACCTTCCCTACTCATTATCCGTTGTGTCACATCATCCCTTTTTCCTCCTCGCACCTGTCTGCCCCTTTATGTTAATGTCAGTATTTCTGTATGCAGCATGCTGCTTGGGTAATAAAGAACCGTGTTTGTTTGAGCTGGAGGAGAAGTTATTTTGGGTCGATTAGCGTAATTATTCTCTGCTCTGTGAGCACCTTGGATTCTGCTCATGGCTAGTGTGATGTAGATTGTAGAGGTAATATTGTGAGGTAAGGTTGAGAGATGTACGAGAAGATTTATTATCATTATTATTATTATTGTAGTTATTATTAATGTTATTATTATTGTTGTTGTTGTTGTTATTATTATTATTAAATCAACAGATCACAAAGAATCAGGTTTAATTCTAAGTCTCTGTTTTGAAAATGCATCTCTTTTGATGTACTATTTACAAGAGTCAAAAAAACATGTTTGCATGTTCGTGGTCTGGAGAATTTAGGCCACGCACCAACACAATTACATGGAATTCTCCTCTGCTGGCACCAAGCCGGAGATTCTACTGCCTCTCCCGCCCCTCCTCCCTCCCTCCCTCCCACCCTCCCCCTCCCCCTCTTGCTCGCTGCCTGCTCCTGAGGCCACGTGAGCCAGGAGCACATGGCGAGCGCGAGCCTGTCGACGTCAGCTGCTTCTTCAGACAAGCCCCTCCCCCCTCCCCCTTCCCCCTCCCCCTCCCTCTGGCTGGGAGCCAGACACGGCACACATGCTTGCTGGCTGAGAGCTGCAGGCTCGTTAGGGAGAGGGAGCCCAGGCAGGACGGAGCCCGGAAGAGCAGGGCAAGCGGCGCTACAGCGTTTCGGCTGCAGCGCGGTTCACTGTCTGAGCTTCCCCACCACAGAAAAATCACCCTGTGACTTGTGGACCTGATCCTGTCGACCCCCCCCCCAACTCCCCCCAGCCCCCTCCTCTGCAGTATTGGTGTTGCTAAGGCGACGGCGCAGGATATGACTGGTGGGCAGGGAGCAGCAGGGAGTCCCTTTGCTTCTGCACGCCGTGTTTTTGCACGAGCAGACCGGGTCGCTGCTGATGTAATACATCCAGGCCGCCCTCCACTGCGGTGGAGCCACCTGCCCACGCCCTGGGTCAGTCGCCCAGAAATAATTGATGGAATTACTGTTTGATAACTCGCCGTCTTATGCTCGTGCTTTGTCTGCGTGTTCATTGTACCCATAATGCTTTGTAAAGTGAGAGCCCCTCACAACCGGACTGCTTGGATGTTTGTTCCAGCACTGTTGAGACTGCAGCTACATCCTCTCAAATCACTGTTAATGGCACAGAGCTCTGAATTTGTTGTCACCAAGGACAAATCATTCATCGCTAAACTGAAAGCGAGAGTGTAGTGTGATTTGTAATTACGGAGAAAGCACGGGGGGGGGTGTGTGAAGGAGAGGGGGAGGAGTACATGTGTGAGAGGCGTCGGAGCGGAACATGCCGGTGGTCGCGCAGTCTTATTGGCCCGGATCACGTTCGGTTCCGCCCCCACCCCCTCGCCACGCTGCTCCCTTTCTGTTTCGTTGCCAGGGAGACTGTGGTGGGTTCCAGCTGTTGCCGTGGTGATATCCCGCGGGGACTCGAAAGGGGCCGTCTGTTGGGCGTTTTGCGCGGGCGGAGCGGTGCGGCCCTGGCCGTCAGCACGTCTCTGCTTCCACATCACGGCTGTCCTTCGCTGTCTCTGCGTCCACATCATGGCTGTCCCTCGCTGTCTCTGCTTACACATCACTGCTGTCTCTGCGTCCACATCACGGCTGTCCCTCGCTGTCTCTGCTTACACATCACGGCTGTCTCTGCGTCCACATCACAGCTGTCCCTCGCTGTCTCTGCGTCCACATCACGGCTGTCTCTGCGTCCACATCACGGCTGTCCCTCGCTGTCTCTGCTTACACATCACGGCTGTCTCTGCGTCCACATCACAGCTGTCCCTCGCTGTCTCTGCGTCCACATCACAGCTGTCCCTCGCTGTCTCTGCGTCCACATCATGGCTGTCCCACGCTGTCTCTGCGTCCACATCACGGCTGTCCCTCGCTGTCTCTGCTTACACATCACGGCTGTCTCTGCGTCCACATCACAGCTGTCCCTCGCTGTCTCTGCGTCCACATCACAGCTGTCCCTCGCTGTCTCTGCGTCCACATCACAGCTGTCCCTCGCTGTCTCTGCGTCCACATCATGGCTGTCCCACGCTGTCTCTGCGTCCACATCACGGCTGTCCCTCGCTGTCTCTGCTTACACATCACGGCTGTCTCTGCGTCCACATCACGGCTGTCCCTCGCTGTCTCTGCGTCCACATCACAGCTGGCCCTCGCTGTCTCTGCGTCCACATCACGGCTGTCTCTGCGTCCACATCACGGCTGTCCCTCGCTGTCTCTGCTTACACATCACGGCTGTCTCTGTCTCTGCGTCCACATCACAGCTGTCCCTCGCTGTCTCTGCGTCCACATCACGGCTGTCCCACGCTGTCTCTGCGTCCACATCACGGCTGTCCCACGCTGTCTCTGCGTCCACATCACGGCTGTCCCTCGCTGTCTCTGCTTACACATCACTGCTGTCTCTGCGTCCACATCATGGCTGTCCCTCGCTGTCTCTGCTTACACATCACTGCTGTCTCTGCGTCCACATCATGGCTGTCCCTCGCTGTCTCTGCTTGCACATCACTGCTGTCTCTGCGTCCACATCATGGCTGTCCCTCGCTGTCTCTGCATCCACATCACGGCTGTCCCTCGTTGTCTCTGCGTCCACATCACGGCTGTCTCTGCGTCCACATCACGGCTGTCTCTGCGTCCACATCACGGCTGTCCCTCGCTGTCTCTGCTTCCATACCACGTTTGTCCATCACTGCTCTGTCTCATGTACTATACCGGGACCGGAAGCACTGTCTGTGACTAAAGCGTCACTCCGTTACGTTACGGTGTTGATTCATTCTTGAAATGGCATGTTCTACATATTTTTCTTCATAAATAATACATGGCTTGTTATGTTGGCGGTGTTAAAGAGGCTGAGAGCACAGACCAAACCTATTGCTGTATGGCGGGCTAGCCAGTATCTCAAGCATAAGTCATACTCTGACGAGCCTTGGAGAAATTCACTTGAATTCAGAATAAATAAGGAAAACCATATAGGAGCTGATGTTTGACTGTGACACCGGGCTGTATTAAACGGAATCCATCACATCATAATACACTGGCCATCCAATTACTGGACACACCTACTGGTTTAGGTACCACTCTTGTGTAGGTGTTCAGTTACAGACTCTGGACTGGTCACCCATCCCCTTTGCTGTTCCTCTCTTGCCATCCCCCAACTCATCAAGACCACCATGGGATATTTTTGGGCGGCAAACCACCCAGCAGTGTGAAATCTCCAGCAACGCTGCTGTTCATGATGCGCAACACCCACTACCATGTCACTGTCGGTACTACGGTAACAACAGTCCACCCCCGATTACTGTCAGGTCAGCTTCGGGCCCATGGCCAGACTCTGACCGCTTAGGAGGAGTTAGATGATGGATATACTGGGCTGTTTAATTAATGTGCTTCAAATAAAAATGTCCTAATAAAGTAGATGGTCCGCGTGGTTATATTTTTGCTCAATGTGAAGCTGAGTGAACTAGCCAAGAGCTACTGGTCTTTATAGTGATGCCTCAGACTGTCTTATATCTCTGCATTGCGAAACTTTGCTAAACAGCTACAAACGTGCAGAGTTAAAGAATTCTCTCTTCCCTAAGCTCATACTCATGAAACCCTGTGACACGGCTGACCAAAGTGAACGCCCATTTTTGGTCAGTGGGGCAAGTAACGCGTCATGTGACATGATGGAAAAATGACTGTAGAACTAGTCACTCCCACCTGGTTTTAAACCAAAACAGCCAATGGGGAGAGTCCAGCTGGATGATTGTTCTGATGAGTCAAACCAGGAAGTGTTTTTTTGTAGGTGACTTGTCTTGTGTGTCTTGTTGTTACATGCATTACTGGGCCCATGTGTATAAATGCTGGTTTTGAGGTGTGCTAAATCCAGTCCAGCAAGGACAAAGGGCTGGACGCTTGAATGTTTTCTGTGCTCCAGGACAAAAACCAGGATTTGCTGGATTTTGACATCCTAGATCTGGGACCGTTTCATCTGTCACTATTCCAAAAATCAAAACCCAGAAAGCTTCTAAAACTAAAAAGCAAATCACAAATCACATCTTATTAAAGTGGTTTGATGTCTTCCGTTTCAGTCTCACCTGTTGGGGCCAGTTTGCAGCTTTGATGGGAACACGTAGTACTAAATTCACTTATTTTCTATTCTGTATCATTATTTTTAAACTGATGAAATTCTGGATGTTATGAAATTTACTGCAATGAAAAGCACATAGTTAGCATATGTCATAGCATATAATTGCGTAACATGATCGTGTCGGCTGTGTTTCCATTTGGTAAAGGATTTAGGTACCTTTGCTTTGTGTTAGTCCTCTCTTGATATAATCTGCCTTCTACCATATTTAGTTGTGCCTCTTACTCATTTTTAATAGTTGAACGCATTGTGTTCAGTGCGTGATGCGGGCTGTGCGTGTCCGTGTGTTTCTCTCGTGTTTAGTTGCTGTGTGAGGGGACTTTGAGGTGCACCCACCAGCTAGACAGCTGTGTCTCACTAATCCCGGATCAGGCTCCACGAAGGCACATGCACACTGTGCCCTCGAGAGCAGCATCCAGCTACATTCAAGTTCCCCTTAAGACGATCTGTATTATATAATCGCGCATGAGTGCAGACGGTACTCTCTGTACACCACGCATGGGATCTCTGCATGGATTTCCCCTCTCCGCTGTTTTCAGCACGGGTTGACATCCCCCCCACCCACCCCCCCCCCCCTCTCGCTGTCTGATCCACCTTCGTCCCTCCTGCCCACACACACAGTCATGGCCACTGTGTACCCCTTGTCCTTTAGATCTGGAGGAGTTATTTGGTGCCCGAGTGGCCCTGCCGTCACTAGTGGCAGAGAGTAGCAGCAGGCCAGAGGAGGAAGCAGGCTGATGGACGTGTGTTTTGCCCATCACGTGCCCCTGGCTCCAGCAGATCAGGAATGGCGGGGGGTGAGGTTAACCAGCTTTTCTCAGGACTGCGTTTTCCTAAAAGCGTGTTTGTTGTTGTTTTTTGCAAAACATGCTTCCGATTGGAGTGTTTCATGGTTGGTTTGTTCCACTAACGTTTCCTCTGCTGTTCTAAATGTGACCAGTGGAACCCTCCAGCTCCATTTTCGTGAACGTCTTTTTGTCCTTACGTTATCACGGGTGACACGTATCATTTGTTGTGGTCTTTGTTGCCTCCTGGAGAAGGCCTTTCATAGACAGCAAAAATCAATAGCCCATGTGCCATAGTAACACTATCAGGTTTTAATGTTCCACTGTCAGCTGACCAAAAGTAAAAGTAGGTCAGCGGACCTTTTAACCATGTGACTGTGTTTTTGCTCCTCCTCTCTCTTGGCTTACTGAGAGCACGCAGTGTTGATCGTTTAGTGCTACGCTAGAAGATTAACCAAGAGGTTATGATGAGCAGCTCAGAGAAGACACACCCACCAGTGCAAGCAGTTGTAAGGTCTGCTGGCTTTCAGATGAGAGAGTCATGTGGAACTAACTTGCAGAAGTGGTCAGACGGGTTTCCTTTGGACAAGCCTATTGGCTGAAAGAGGAGGCAGTGAATGATTGTCTCTAGGCCCTGCCTACCATGCTACCACTGATGGGAAAAGGAGGAGCCTTTGCAAGGATCTTTGCGTCAAAGAACAGTGAAAAGATAGCTGAGAGGCTATTGGGTGTATGTTTGGGGTAAAAAAAAAACAGGACACATCACTGACAAGCTTAGAAGTGTATAAAAATATCCACGCCTCCGTAGAACATAGAAGCGGCCATTATTGTAGATGTGGACAAACTTAGTGCAAGAAGGATAAAGTTTGAAATGTGCTACCAGTGTATCAGGATGCGTTCCATTTGTGTTGGAGCACTCGTGGTGATGATAAAAAGTGTCCCGTCTCTGTCCTGGCCGCAGACGCTGAAGCGTAAGGAGAAGGAGTACGAGCACGAGATGGAGCGGCTGGCGCGCGAGAAGATCGCCACCCAGCAGAGGCTGGCCGAGCTGAAGAACGAGCTGAGCCAGGGCATGGACGTCCTGGAGGTGGAGCGCATCCTGCGGCAGACGGCCCAGCCCGAGGACGACCAGGCCTCCACCTCAACGGCGTCAGGTACTCGGCGCACTGGCAAACTAGGGCTGGGATGATATATTGGCTTGATGATTTATTGTGGTGAAGTTGCACATTATTTGTGGGCTTGTGGAAATGGAGGCGTCTGTGATAAATATGTGAAATTACACCCACTCACAAATTCAGATGAGGTAGGTGCTTATCTTGGAGTTAATACCAAAAAGTTAACACTGTGCTGTATTAATCATGGTCCTGGTACATACTCCTCTTGAAATGTTCTTACAGTAAGTCCTTTCTTCTTTCTACAGAAGGTGAAGACAACTTCGACCAGGATGTGGAGGACAACATTCTGCACTCAACTCACCCGTCGGTCGGCAGGCCCCAACCGGCTCCGTCCGAACCCCGTGCTCCCGTCCCTCCAGCCTCCGTCCTCCCCTCCCACATCTCCATCCAGCACAAGCCCTCTACACCCCCGTCTGCCCCACAGCCACAGGCGCCGGTGGTGACCCCCCAGGCCATTGCCCCAGCGCCGCCCCCGCCGGCCCACATCGTCTCCCCTCCCCAACCCACAGTCATCGCACACGCTTCCATGTCGCATGCCTCCGTCATCCAGGCCGTCAACCACGTGCTGCCGGCCGGCTCCAAGCACCTGGCCCACATAGCGCCCTCTAGTGGCGGCCAGCCTATCGGACACATCACCGTGCACCCGGTCGCCCACCTGCCCGCTGCTCTCTACCCGCAGTCGGTGGCCGTCTCCCAGCCAGCTGTGGTGGGCCACATTACACATACACTTGCCCACCACCCACAAGCCCATGGCCAAGTCAATGGCACGGCAGGGCCGAACCAGCAGGGGGCAATGGTGGGAAAACCCACAGCCGTAGTAGCCCACCATCACCCTGGACTGGTGGGGCAGACTGTGCTTAACCCAGTGACTATGGTAACCGTACCACCCTTTCCTGTGAGCACGCTTAAGCTAGCATGAGAGAGAAATATGGAACATGGACTGTGTGAGAGGTTGCTTGGCAAGGTTGTAGATTGTGGGGTCTCCTATGCACAAGGACCATGAGAAACATCTTGATGGTTCTCCTGCTAAAACTGCGGATCAGTCAACGCAGCACAGAACCTCAGTGTTTTTGTGCGTGACGACCAAAAGTAAGAGGTTTATCGTTGTGAGAGTGCCTCCTGCCAAAGCTAATCACGGGAGTCTGACTGACGTAAGTGTGGAGCTGTAGAAGGGGACTTGTGTATCTTTTGTCGCACAGACTGACTGAGTAATGTGTAATGCACTTGCAAGCCCATTTTTTAAACAAGTGAATGGAGTGCTGATAAAATGAAGCATTTGTTTCTCTGCCCCTCTGTTCCTTATACCCGCTCTTCAGATTAAGTAATGTACTGAAACTTCTCAGGCACTTTTTCATCCAGTCACCAAAAAAGAAGAAATAATAATAAAAAAAGTAAAAACAAAGTGAAACAAATATTAAAAAAAAAGACCAGATTCACAGCACAGTGGAGATTCTGGTGTGTTGCATTTGTCATGTTGTTGTCTCAGAAAATCTTAGTAATAACCAGACCTCAAACTGAGCAGACGTGTACATGATAAACATACAAGTGCCTAGCCCCTGGTCAAAGTCCAACGGCGCCCTCTGCTGCCTAAATATGGTTAGAGATGATTTTTTTGAAAGAACACGTGACTGTCGCTGTCATGTCCTTTTATCAATGTTATCTACTGACAGTGATCATTACCAACTAGATGTGGTCCATCAGATACAGACTCTGGAGAGGAATGAAACACTCGGCAACCAGGAGAGCATGGACACATTCAGAACATATTCAGCAAATTATACATTTGGCATTTATATGTACAAAATCCAGTGCTATGAATAAGAATTTCTTACATATTACATCCCGTTGATTTAATTAAATTATTAATCTATCTTTCATGAATCTGCTCCACAAAAATACAGATGCAATATAGCACTGGATATTTTTTTTTTTTTTACGCATAAAAAGGTCTTCTAATGGACGTGACTTACTCGCACAGGGAATCAATCTGATATAGTTCTACTAGTTGTACCATTTGTGTGGATGTCAGTATAGTGTGTATGTGAGAGCTTGCCCCTGTATTCTTTGCAAAATAATTTTTTGGGGGTGGGGGTGGGAATCTTTGGTGTGTGTGTTCATTTATATAACTTGCGGAAATTATTTTCTGTTTGGACTTGGCTATATGGTAATCCTCTTTTCATTTTTCCCCACTTAAATCTAGTTCCTCTCCTGTATTAGCATCATGTTTTACCCACCCACAGCCTTCCTTATGCTGCTTTATGGTCATTCCCTAGTTTAACTCCCACAGTTAACTCTTGCAGTGATTGTTTCACGGGGGAACGCTGCTCTCCAAAAGGTGGTACGATGCTGTGATGTACTGTGTCTCGTTGCTACGTACTATCGATTTCAGACAGAACACTGTGATGCTCTTAAGTTCCAACCACTCCGACAAGTAACGCGTCGGTCTGAGGCTTCCGGTTTACACGCCCAAGACGACGACGTGCCCTTACGTCCACTTCTGCTGTGAATCCATTTCCCTATATTTGATGAAACAGAGATACAGAGATGTGCACAGTAAAAAGCAACAAAAAAAGTCAACTTAAGCAACAACGAATTCAAATTAAAGGGGAGAAAAAGCATTTAAAAAATTTGCCTGACATTTGTACAATTTAGTAGTATTTTTGTTTCCTTTTTTAATGTCTGTGTATGTGTATTCTAAATGTGATGTATATGCACGCGTTCACATATACGTCTGTATTTGAAGATTATGCTGTTGCCTGGTTTTGCATGTAGATTGCAGTTTTTGTTTAACATCAACCCTCCCCCCCCCCACCCACCCCCTTAATCTTTTGGGACCATGTTTAATACTGTATGATGTGGTGGGGACCATTAGACCTCGTTCTACATTGATATTATATATAAATATATAAAAATCTGCATTTTCCCTATGGAGAAAGTTTAAGTTATATATCGCCTGTACATTTTGGGCTGCATTAAAATCTTAATTGTCCACCATGTTTAAAAGAAATAACAGTAATGTTGAAATATGCTAGATTAATAAAAAAAAACCATAATGATTATTCATAATAAATCTTATGACATTTACAAAAATATTTGTGCTGCATTTTTATTTCCTTAACTCAAATTTATTTTAATTTGTGTTCACACTGGCACAGATCCACACGTAATGTTACTAAATGATATTGAAGACCAAATCTATTAGGAACACAAAACTACAACTCCCTAAAAACACTAGTGAGCATGTAGCATTCATGTGCCATGTCCTATACATGTATTTTAGCACATTTACAAACTCATTCAGAAATCCTTTCCCCAAACATTTCCACATTTTCTAAGACAATTAGCTAAGAAGCTAATATGCTCACGCATCTCTAAAATATGCATGTAAATACCATAACTCTAAAGTAATGCAACTACCGTAAAGCAAATCCACTGCCCTGCAGGCCAATACATGCACGCAGGTTGTGAGGGGGGAGTGGCCCTGGCTCTGCTGTGGCCCACTGAGGGGTGTGGGGTGTGGTTCAGGGGTCGTGACCCAGCTGCTCCTGGAATCGCTGCAGCAGCTCCTGCATTTGCCGCAGCTGTGGGAAAAACGGAGATCACGAACCAGACGGATATTTGACTCGAAGCTTAAATAACATTATTTGGGGCAAGACATTCAACTCATGAATTACCAGGTCCAATGGCTCTGTTAGAACAGGCAAATCACCAAGCTCTGGGGGCCATGAATAAAGTTGTGCACCTCTGCTTTAGGCCACAGAGCTCATAGAAGTATCTGTAGCGCTACAGACCCATATAGCACCTAGCACCAAACACAATAAACTCTTAAGCCAAAACACCAGAATTATTATTATTTATTTTTACCTCTGCATCTTTCTCCCAAATGCGGCGCTCTGTTTCCCTGTCCACAGGCACCAGGGGGAAGTCTGAGACACTCTCTTTCAGCTGGTTACACAGACTGGCAGGAGCAGAGAGACAGAGAAGGAGGAAAGAAGAACATCCACAGGTGCCCATTTAGCTTGAGCCTGGCAAATACTACCAACACACCATCCATAACAAAACAACTATTAATGTCAAACATAATTATATGGGCCTGAATGTGTTTAGTCTACCCTTCTTGTGCATGAGTATTCTCAACAGTGCTTAACAAACTTCTTAGAGACCTGCCTAACACACAACCACATGGTGGGATACGCCCTCTTTCTTGAGGGACAGCAAGCCTTTTTTTCTTTTCTCTTTGTCTAATGGCCATAAGAATCAAAAGTGAGGCATGCATCCACCCACAGGCTGTAGCACAATCGCAGCACGGGCCATGTGTATAAGCTTTTACCATGACCTACTGCTGAAACCACCAAGCACGCCCTGCTTGGATATCAGCGACCTTAAACCAAACCAAAGTCTGTTAAAAAAAAATCACAATAAATAAATTCTTTAATTTGAAATGTCTTAGAATTAGAGTTTGTTTTGGTGTGGGAAGCTACAGTATGTGTCCAGGTCGGTGTGAGTCGACTGAGGGGAGGGGCTTGCTGGGATGACCGGGGCGCAGACCTGCGTTTCCTCTCTGTGACTACCATGCGGGTCATGTTGTGGATGCACTGAGCGCGGTAGTTCTCGTAATGCGTTTCCTGCGTGACGTCCTTCAGGTCCTGCAAGTGGGTGCGGACCAGCATGTTCCTCAGCTTCAGGAAGTCTGAGTGGGCGGGGTTTTCCACTGAAAGAGCAGAAGGGTCACGCCACTATTATGCTATGCAATGTATAGGGGTAATTTAAATATCAAGTGAATGGATGATTCACGTGTCACTAAGCTTAAGGCATAGGTTGATGATCTCTTATTGTAAGGATATAGTACAATTCTTTGAATTCTGGGAAATGTTCCACTCAGGGAAACCTTGGATAAATATTCTGTGGAACATTATGTGTTAGAGGCAAAGAACTATGAGTCATGTAATATCATTACCATTAAAATAGAATGGCAGAGAACACAGGCAGAGAGGATAAGTACCTTCCACTACACCCCAGGGATACAAGCGTCCACGAAATCTCCTGCCTTTGCTTTCCACTAAAACATTACTGCCAACCACAGCAAAGGGTACGCTGTCCTTTGGAGGAAATGCCACAATATATATAAACCAAAACATAAATTACTGACAATCATTATTTTAGTTATTATTTTTTGATATTTTACAGTGTTTGCAAGAGGATCCTCCCAGCATCTACAAGATATAACTGCTTTGCTTGCTTTCCGAAATACTTGTGAAGCTACGTGTTCTAAATCAGTACAAATATGTCTTCATTGCAGACCTAGTTTAATGCTGTTCATGTACATCTCTGCTACTAACTTTGAGATGTTGGTCCTGGAGATTGAATTCCTCGTCCTCATCTGAGTCACACTCAGGGAACTGGTAGGTCTTAATCCCAAACCTTTCAATCTCCTCTCGAATCTAGAAGGGGGCAAATACAAAACAGACACTTCTGTTCTGCCCTATCCCTGATAGCAGCTGACTAAAACGGATCCGCCTACAATCTAGAATAGTGTCAACAATTATTGTGATAATATTTAACTTAACTGACACACCTTTATTTTTTTCCGTGCTACTTCCAACAGTGTTAGGCAGTCGGCTTTAGCCAGCACAGGCACAACATTGACCTTTTCATGCAGCACCTTCATGAACTCCACATCAATGGGTCTGAGACTACAGAAAGAAGATCTCTCTCTCTCTCTCTCTCTCTCTCTATATATATATATATATATATATATATATATATATATATATATATATATATACTGTATACACATATGTGTGTGTTAATGTTAAGTAATGTTTTACCCATGACCATAAGGTGAGATAAAGTAGAGGCAGCAATGCACCCGATTGTCCTGTATATTCTTGCGGTTTAAGCCACTCTCATCCCTGAAGTACTGCTCAAACTGCTGGTCAATATAATCCACTATTGGCTTCCAGCTAGCAAAACCCATACAAAGAAAACATGATTAACCTTACAAGTTATTTCCTGCTCTGAACAAGCATTCATCATGTGAAGGGGGAAAAGATTAACTCTACCTGAAACTACCAGAAACCTGCTTATGGAGGATTCACTGTGATTTAAGATTGTATTACCTTCCGGTGTTGTTGACAGCATCTCCAAAGCCTGGTGTGTCCACAATATTGAGCTGCAGTTTGACTCCTTTCTCCTCAATACCCACTGTATGCCTGATGATTTCCACAGTCTTCATAATCCTCTCTATAAGGAATGCCCACATAAATATGATCTGTCTAAAGTAACTACCAATTTTATAGTAAATGTGATAGTTCACTACCCAAAGGGTCTGGTAATGTTACATGACTAATTACCCAATGATTCATCTAGATGTCCTTAATCTGATTGTAGCATGCTCATTAATTTTACATATGGGGCCTTACCCTCGGCATTTAACATGTTCCTGTCCTTGTAGAGGTCTGTCAGGAACAGGCTGTTCACCAGAGTGGACTTGCCTAAACCAGACTCCCCTGGTCACAAAATCAGGAAGATCACTTACATGCTAATATGTTAAGTTCTAGATCATAATCCTTCTGAGACACAGTATCAACTGTGAGATACACAGATGCAATAAACTCACCAGCAACCATAAGTGTGAAGGCAAAGCCCTTTTTCACTTGTTTTTTGTGTACTTGGTTGGGAAGTGTGGCAAAACCTACATATTCCTTATCTTGGTTCTGAAAGCAATCAAATGGTTCATTATGAAACCAACGACACCTTTACAATGCCTATGCCTGAGGGCTTTTTTGTTTGTTTGTTCATTACAGGACTTCACATATGAAGTGCCTCGTGGATTTTCTGTTCATAACTGAAATAACACCTACATTTAAAATGTAATATCTAAATTTTAAGAATATTTGCAATTTAAGAACTTGAACTTTGAAACATTACCTCGATGGAGTGACCAGGATCAAATCTGTTCCTGTGGCTCCTGAGGAGGGAGGGACTGGTTGGGTACTCATATGAACTAGTCTGGTGCAGGAGGTCAGGCTCAGAGCCCAGTGGGTCTCTTCGTACGGGGCGTATGAATGTGGGTGTCCCAGGAGTGAGAGAGCAGGTGCTGCCATCCAGCTCTCTGTCCATCAGAGATGTTTCCTGGCCAGGGAAGGTGTGTCCTGCCCTGGGGGGCAGTTCTCTCATGGTGTAAGCCAGCTCTGCATCTTCAGGATCTTCTATAGATAAACTGGACCTCTGATATACGAAGCAAACAATAAGAGTGCAATGTTATGTTCTTGGGATTAATGCCATTCACTGATGATGCATTAAAGTAGTGGTTATCTCTAGTGTGTACTTCATAGTCTACATAAACTTCAGTGCATTTGAAACATCAATGCACTTTCTCTCAATGCTGCACAAAAAGTTCTTTAAATAGCTAATCATTTCTAGTTTCTCTCAGGTCATGAAGGAGACTATGTGATTAACCTGATTATACTGTGCAATGTGAATTTACTTCACTCCTGTACAGTACTGACTAATGTCACCTGCATCCCCACACCTCTATGAGCCAAGTACTGATTGCATGATATACGCTCTGGGCTTTATGTTAGGAAAGCAACAGTTTAAAGTCCATAAGTGTTGTGAATAAAATTAATCAGTTTGCTTTTATATTATATTTTATATTTATATTTTGGATGTAAAATAATTACTGCAAATCTCAGGTTTAGTTTAAGAATCTTAACATCCATACTGGATAAACCTTAGATGAGTCACACCTCTTTTCAGACATGGTTGCTCCAATCTGAGAGACAAAAAAGTAACTGTAAAAACTGAACTCTAAACAAAACTGTTAAAACTGTTGTTGTCCTTGTTTTGCAATCCCTGGGTATATTGCCTGGTAACACCAAGGCCATAAGGCCTTCACTTTCAGTTTGTGATTGTTTCAGAAGCTTTCTACATATAGATGTAATCATATATATGCTGGGGCAAAGGGTCAGTGCATTCTTCTTTAAGACTAAATGCAGTATGTTACTACTCTTAGCAACATAAGCAGAAGTAATGTGATCTTGTATTTAACCTGTCACTTCTCATTAGTCAGCAGGTCTGATTAATCCCTCACACTAATTCGCTAAAACCTTGGAGACTGGGGAGGGGGTTACAATATGCTTCATTGTGTGTTTCAGAAAACAAAATTGCAAATGCACATATATATATATATATATATATATATATATATATATATATATATATATATATTTTTTTTTTTTTTTTTTTTTCCTGAAACACAAAACTGATTGTATGATTGTATCCATACCTCAGGATCTTGTCCAAAATGGTAAGCGTGTTAAAGGAGGGATATCCAGAAAGTTTAAATGAAAACCGGCCTTTCTCTCATAGTAAACCATATAAATGTTGTAAATGTTGAGTTTAATATTATGGAATCCTCACTTTGAACTTCATTTTGAAACCCCATAATGCTCGTTAGACTGAATATGGCCTAGTGAGTCAAATGTAACCTCTGTTGAATAAATCTAAGTTGTGCGCATAATTCTATCATTTGCCATCTACTTCAAATTACTGCTGCTCACCTCGTTCTTTGAACACTGAGTCGACGAACCGGTCGGTAGTTGACGTCAGATGATCCATATCTTTAAATTGTTAAGTAGTCAAAATTCGCTGCCTTCTTCTTCGCGCGGTCCTTCTTCCTGCAGTGCAGGCTATCCTTGCTGTTTCACGTCGGGATAGATGCGTCCTCTTGTGTCGGATACGGCTTTAGGAAACTTTCTCCGGTTGGTCGAAGAATATCACCATACTGATTTTAACCAGGTCGTTATAACCACACAACTTATTTACATTTCAGGCGTCAGTAGTTAGAACAGTAGATAAAAAGAGCCCTTAGATTAGTTTAACTTTGTCCTAATAGATCAGCAAGATTGAGTGTGTGACCTACCAACAGTAAAAAAAATCTAAGCGGAAAAGTCTGTCTAAAATAACTCTTTCTTTATTTAATTTTTAAATTTTGTTTTTGCAGAGTTTTCTACCAGCCTTATCCTCCAAGTGTGTTTATTTAAACCATTCCTAAATTGACAAATGACAAATAAAAGCAATTACACATTTCAACTATTTATGATAAAAACATGCTGGATATGGCCAAGAAGACATTCTTACCAGAGAGGCAATTTTGCTTTTCCGGCACAAGGAATAATACTTAGTTAAATCCATATGTTTGATATGAAATTGTCTTAAAACATCCACATTGAAAAAACAGCAGGGGGGTGGTTGCCAGTTAGGACCAGCAGAATCAGCATCTAGCTGAGGAAACGCAGGTCAATGTAATTATCAATTATACTTCACAATATAGTCAAGTGACAAAAATGTTGAGTTGAATGCAACAGATGTACAAAACTTCAAAATGAAACTTTAATTACCTTAATTTCAAAGTCCTGCCTCCTAAAGACTTCATCCTCACATTCTGACAACTGAAAGATCTTGATCCTGTGATCATCAATTCATCAATGTCATTCAAAATCTAAAGGAAGATCTAAAGGTAGGCTCAGTATACATACACCGTGAGACAGTACTTTTACTTTGAAATTTCATACATTACTGTTTTGTGTTTTTTGGACTTTTTCTGTGACACAAGATTGAGGGTTAAGCCAAGGTGGTGTTGGAGAAAGACATTTGTCGCTCTCCTGTGCTCCATCTTTCATTTTGGTTATTTCTGCTTATGTTCTGCCTAATTCATAAGGGAAACCCTGTCCCTCACCCTGTTTTTCATTTGTTGAACCTCAGAGTGGGTGAGGCAGTCAGCCTTAGCCAAGACAGGCACAATGTTGACTTTTTCATGAAGGGACTTCATAAAGTCTATGTCAATTGGTCTAAGGCTGTGAGAAAAGAGGAACCTTTATAAAACAGGTTTATAAAATGTCTGGTAAAATGTCTGGTTCTCTTTAATGTAAATAGTAGCATTGGTCTGTATTGGTGAACACTGAAACCTTGGAAATATCCTGGAAAATATCAGTGTGTTGGGTGTTAATTACATTAATACAAGGAACTGATTGAGTGTACTCTCAGATATTCATATGCAAGTGTAACTGAGTCTCATATAACTTTTGTCCTAATTATAGGTAATATGTAATACATTTTACAATACAACTCGAAGTAAACAGACCATTCTGACACTTCCTTTCAGATGATGAAACTCACCCGCGAGTATAAAGCAGTTCACAAACACTCAAATAGCAAACATAAAAACTGGTTTTAAGACAATATGGTTACCCGTGGCCATAAGGTGAGATGAAGTACAGGCAACAGTGCACAAGACTGTCCAGAATGTTCTTTCGATCGAGACTGAGCTCGCCCCTGTGGTACTGCTCAAACAGCCAATCAATATAGTCTACCACAGGTTTCAGAATGTAACCTGCAGTCCATAATGCTTGGACTGGAGATCTACCAATATAAATGTTGCACAATTTGCAATTCAAAATAGTGGTTGTGGGTGCATTGTTCCAAATGTTGAAGGTGGGTCTCAAATGTAAAAGAGCAAAATTATAATTTAGCAAAATATAGATGAAATGGAAGAGAATAAGAATCCTTCCTGGTCCTAGTTTCACTTCTTGCAGTACACACAGAAATAGAAAACCATATTGCTTCTGAACATCAAAAAGTGGTGACCAGAAGGTACTAAAGCCCACTTGAATTACATTCAAGTTCATGTTCAGTTAACAATTTCTCTTGATGTCCTTATTCAGCTGTAAGAATGGGCCTGGAAATATTCTGTAGATCTAAACGTTTTTGCAGGCAGATGAAATGGCCTGTACGTCCCAGTTGTCCCATTATGGTTCATGTCTAGATGGAAACCAAATATCAAAATGCTAACTACCCTGCCACAAAATCTGAATAAGTTGAAAGAAGAGCTTGTTAAATGCGCAGATCTCAAAGCAGCACACAGGGCACTCCTTCAAGAACCAATATAACGTGTAGTTGTCTGTCATCCATACACACCCTCCTTTCCAGAACTGTGCAACTAATCACAAAATAATTCTTCTGACTGGTAAACTTTCATATTGATATTACCTAAGACAAAAAATAGTAACTTATACATCCAACATTTAACTACATTTGATTTTCTCTGCACATAACTAGTCCAACACTATTGTGGGTGCACTCTAGATGTAGTACAGTCACAAAGCTTATTTATAATGGAGCATAAATGGAATTCTGGATATTTACATCTATACATTTTTAAATATGTCTGCTTCTGTTGACATTGAACGCATTAAGTAAAATGGTATTTTAATTTTTTGTAGAACACTTACAAACCTTATTTACATTATAATTAACTATAGGGCATACTTTTATCAGTTGTTACTTGATATTAACTAAATTAGATAGTTTTGCACAAGATAGAAGAAAACTAAACTAAATATTCACTATGAAATCAATATTTATAGAAATATATGGACAAAGATACTGACTTCAAATTGTATAAATTTATAAACACAACAAAGATTTATGTGTAATTTATTGCCTATTAAATAATTAACCAATTATGATCTCATGGTATCTGACATTGAAGTGCAGTGATTTTGCAGTATTTTTAACTACAATGGTCATTTTTATAACAAAGTGCCAATAGTGAACTATTTGTATTCAACTGTGAAGGGGCTGCCTGCAGTGCAGGCCTATGGCCACGAGGGGGAGGCCACGCACTGCCAATTAGTAGCAATAAACCGGTTCGCCAGCAAGAGATATCTGTCTGCAAGTGATCGGTCTTTGAGCTCTTTGTGGCATCTGTGGCTTTGTGGCATCTTTGTACACTAAAAGTTCTTTACTGTTCCCCATAGTGAGCAGTGTTATGCACTGTTAACCCTCGCAAGACCAGTTCAAATCACACTCTATGTAGGCATCAGTTTTCCTTTTGTTAATGGTTCCTCTTTTGCTCCTCATGCTTCTCTGTGTGCACCACCTTCCTCCTCTGGTGACTTTTAACCATCAGATATCTTACTTCACATGGCCACCAACCCATGGGAGACATTACAGTTTCTTCACAGGGTTGTTTCCCCATTACAAAAACACTACGACAGTGTTTTATAAGCATATGTGAACATGTCTCAGATAATATGCATGATATTCTGTGTAGTACCACAAGGTGCTATAAATAGCCCACTTGATTTCTCTTTGTATATGTTATGACGTGGTCAGATTGTTAAGAAGCATAGAATCAAGTTTATATAGATAATAAGGTTGATCCTATACTCTGAATGCACACTCTCAAGACCAGTTTCATTCCAGCCCACCACTGAATTTTAACCAGTTGGCCGCTAGTGACAGAGGTGCTGACACTCAGCATCTGTCTCCAGTTAAACAGTCTATAAACCATTCGTTTCAGCAAATAGCAACCCTCTAGCGCAAGTCTGGAAAGTTTTTGTGAAAAAATGCCTGTTATGGTGGTAACCTTTGACCCTGTATTCTATAAACAAAATGTGGTTACTCTTCCCATGCTAACTTTCAGAACATTCTTGATTCGAACATACTGAACTAAAATTAGACCCTTGACCATTTCGTACTATATGTATTGGAGTTAGTTTTCCAGAATAGCAGGAACATTAGCTGTGGGTCTAACCAATACATCCAAATGCTGACCTGATATAAGGGTGGCTGATAATGCCCCAGTGCAATTGGAGAAAACCTATCTTAGTATGGCTAGTTATACTGCATACAAATAGGTTGTTTGAATGGAAGTGATAAGATGTTGGGGTTGAAGCTTGTCTTCGATGTGAAAAAGGGAGCAGACACAGTAGGGGAATAGAGATAGTTTAAAATAGCATTGCGTTACCCTTGCTGTTTATTTATTTATTAATATTTTTTATTCTACTGACTCATCACTCTGCTATGCCTTGATGACAAATGTCTGTACTATGACTCAGGTGAACCTAGGTCTGTGTACATCTTGTCACGGTACAGAGGCCCCCTGTCAATTGCCTTCAGCAGTGGCAGTATTCCATGTTGTCCTGTTTGCGTCATGTTTGTCCCTCGGGTGGGCGTGGCCCATTAAGGAGTTGCCCACCTGAGGGTCATTTGTCTGTCTAGTCATTTGTCTTTGTACCAGTTGACTGCTGGTTATTGTACCCTTAATTTGGATTATGTCACGGGTTTTGCGTTGGTGCACGTTACACGTTAAATCCTCCATTTTTCCGTGAGACTGGCGTGATCGCCTCCTTTTTTTGCACTCCCTCACAAGTCACACATCTGCATTCTGGAAGGATCTGAGGATCTTTTTCATTGAATGTCCTCCATTATAGATTCATAAAAATTAGTTATTTGCTACATTAATTTATTCCTATATTTGTTCCCCAAGTTGAAATAATAGTTGAAGTAGATTATATTCTAGTAATATGAACCATTCATACTTATTAGGCAATTGATAGAGAAATAGAGATTGATAAATACAGACATCGTTCCTCTTTATTTCAGGGATTCAGCAAAAGATGTTGGTTAAATGCTGAAAATCGAAAGTGGTTCTGCAAGGGTCCTACAATGTAATAATTTATATAGTATTTAAGTGAAAGGAAAAAAATGATAGGTAAAATACTTGATTAAATTAAATTATATATAGCATTAAACAACATTTTAAAAAATATCAAATTGCTACAATGTATACCTCAAGCTGTATGCAAGAATTCACAGTATTTAATACTTAACAAGTACAATGGCTAGACAAAATAAGAGTATGATTATGCATCCCTAGGACACATTAGGCCTGCTATTAACATTTGTTTTGCTAATTTCTAGTATTTGCCCCAAGAGTATGTAGACAAACTGATAGATTTGTTCACTTAGCACTACCCACACCACTATTGCTATGGCTGATTTATTAAATGCCATTGCTGTAGTGGAAATGATCAATATGTGGGTTCCCATTGATACTGAAACGTCTTTGCTGGTAAGGTTCCTCACGTTGAAGTCGGCCTTTCGCAGCATGGTTCACACTTCACTTGTCACTTGCTTCTTGTTTTGTTTGGATGGACAACTGTTGGCTTGATGAGGCAAGGCTTGGTTATCCCAGAAGGTCTGCTGCAGCTTATCCAGTTCTGACATCAGAGGTAGTCCAATGTCCAAATGCATCAGCAAGTTATCCAACCATTGTTCTAGCACTGCAAATGTGGGACTAGAAAAGCAAACAAACAAACAATAACTCATAGATCACAAGAGAGTTTGGCTGAACATTTTGAGGAAAGAGAAGAGGAACTGAAACCCACCGTTTCTCAGTTTCCATGTCGCAGCAAAGAGCTGCAACAGGAAAAAAAGCAGGTGGACAGTCTGAGGGGTGGTAGCGACCCAGGAACTCACTCACATCTAGGCCAAAGTCCATAGTGCGAGGTAGAAAGTCTGGATCGGCATACACCCGGCCAATGACCTGATGCAAACAAATGATTTTTGAGATACGATGTGTTTGTGTTTTTCTCTTTTGTGGGCTAAGATAATTGTCTTCATTTGCATTTTTAGTAGTGTACCTCACAGAGAATGATTCCAAAGGAGAAAATGTCGACTCGTTCATCATAGCTTATTCCTTAGAGATAAAACAGGAAAAGACATGAAAATGACTGTAGAATCTATTCAGGTTGTTTGAGGTTGTTTTTTTTGTTTTTTTTAAACTTGTATTCATCATAATGCCTTACCTCGGATCATCTCTGGTGCCATCCAATATGGATTCCCCACCACTGTGTACCTTTTCTTTCTTTGAGGTTTCTTCAGCTTAGACGTTTGTTCAGGAGAAGAATTCTGCCTCTGGGATTTGTCTTCCATCACAAGCTGGGCCAGGCCAAAATCAGCCACCACTACGCTCTGATTCTGTAAAGGTGGCCCAAAACTATGAAACATTTCTACAAGGCATGTGGTCTAGGTCATTACTGTTATGGATCCTTACCTCCCTGACAAAACAGTTATGTGAGTTAAGATCACGATGGATCACATTCATGGAGTGCAGGTAGGCCTATATAAAGGGAACAGAAGATGAGGGGAGAAGGTTTGGTATGTTAATGGACAGTTGTAACTGGATCCATATTGTCATGGCTACTGTAAGTGCAATTGAACTATTTGACTCACTTGTTATGTATCATACAACCTAGATGTATGGAACATTAATCACATCACTTTTGACAGTGATTTGATGTAAAGCTTCCTTATGCTTACCATTCCTGCAGAGATGTCCTTAGCATAGCTTACTCTAAGTCTCCAGGGATAATTGTTTCCCTAGTAGATATAAATGAAATGACCATATTTATTTGTACTGGGCCAGAAACGTTTTATTTTCAAACAGTATAAGACAGAATTTGCATGAATAAGAAATTAAAATCAGAGATTCAGACCATTTTCTGTATAGTTTCCCTTAGGGTCCCTCCAGTCACATACTCCGAAATGAAATTTATTCGCTGGTCTTTGTAGAGGATGCCGATAAACCTCAGGACATTTGGATGATCCAGACACCGCATCACTTTTACCTGGAAAAAGTGGAAGTTCATTCACTTGCAGCCCTGCGGAGAAATCGGTTGTATGAAACCAATCACAAGGTCACAAACCTCCTTTAGAAATGTCTTCTGAGTCTCTTCATCAAAACGAAGAAGTTCTTTCATCACCATGACCTCGCCTGTTTCATGGTGTGTCACCTGGCAAACCAAAAGTAGGCGCAACCTTTAATGTAGCACCGGGCTGTGCTATCTCTGACCCTTAATCTGTTTTAAACCAATATAGCTGGTTCCTCCTTGCCTTGATGGCTTGTCCAAAGCAGCCGCTGCCTAGCACCTCCCCATATATGAGGTCGGAGGGGCGGAAGATGCGCTCAGTCTTGTTGGCGGGATCGACACGCAAAGACTCTGAGCGATTAATGTCTCTTCTTTGAGAAAGCACTGGATGGTGACGTAAACATTGGGTTTTCTCCATACTGCAGCTTCGCCTAGAGGAAGCCACAGAATATGGGTGAATGCTAGATAAAGCCATGTCAGTGATTTACTGACACCCATCATTATAGAATCGTTAAAAGTTCCACAGTTCTTTCCTTTTAATTCAGTTAATTTAAGTGTTTACTATTTTCCTGTCCAACAGCATGCTAGCATGCTGCCAATGTTGTTGTAACAGATTTGCATGGGGTGTAGTGTGCTGTTGTGGTGTTAGGTAAATTCATACAGAATGTGCCTGGGGCGGAGGGGAAGGCCATGGCTCTGATGGGAGAAGCAGTCTAATTTCCCAGGTTGGTCCAGCAGTTCAAATGGATCTTCCTTATTATGGCAGTCATTGGGGTTGTGCTCAACAGTGAGTTTTAGGCAGGTCTCAATGTCATGGATCACATGGTCAATCTATTATAGGATATAAAAAGTGTTACCATTTGTCATTCTACTATGCAGCAGAGTTTTACACAGCTTCATTATACATCGTACCTCATCGAGTGGAATGTTATTAACAGAGATTCCATTGATCTCAAGCACTGTGTCCCCAACATGAATCATTCCCTTAATCTCAGGACTGGTGGTGTTGGAGTCTAATCTGTAATGGGATGGCAGTAAACAATTCAAATTAAGACAAGATGGTACAAGTGCACTGGAACATACCGTTGATGGGATGGGTAGTGGGCAGACTCACCGAGATACTCTGACAATGGGGCAGTTTGCACTTATGGGGCACTGGTCCACCCTCAGAGAGAGACCTCTCCTGCTCTCTAGTGAAGGTGGGAAAGACACCAATGCCACTGTATGAGGGAGCCTGGAAGATTCTGCCCCTGGGCATCTCTCTGATGCAGTTTGGCAGTAACATTGCCCACTATGGAAGACGCAAAGAAAATAAGCCAGTGATCAACACACAGCAATATTTAGGACTTAAACATTAGCATCAACTTAGACCTAATCTGTCTGTTTTTCAGTAATACGTATATTAAAAGTTCTACAAACTTTGGTAGTAATTTCATAGACAAACTGTAGTACATGAGTCTAATACAATGGTAAAATGCTTTTTAACACTTTGTGGTTGGAAACTGACCAGTATAATTTGGAGTGCTCCACTAAGGTATACGAATCCCCATCTCCTATAAACATGCTGCAGTTCTCACAGATGAAACAATCTGAATGGAACTTCTGTGTACCAGCCACCTGTCAGGAACAATATCAACCAGCTTACTCCATTTTCTGATTTATATCAATGCTAATTTCAATAAAGGGACATAAAGGAAGGATGTGGGATGTGCACTTGGTAGGTGAAAGGCCAGCGGTGACATCAGCACCCCAGATACGGGCTGGAACAGCACAATGAATGGCAGGAAGTGAGACATAGTAAGAGTAGGAGGGACCAGCGTAATCTGAGACCCATGAAGGGATTGGGTAACGAACAACGCCGTTCAAATCTTCACAGCAAGATTAGGAATGTTTACTGCTCGGTCCAGTCAGTTGTGAAGAAATAATAGTTGTAAACTGACCCCATGTCTTAATTTTGAAAGTGGTTTCAAAGAAACTTGTTGCTCATTGAACTTTTTGTAGCCTCCAATTCATGCTATAAACATATTCAATATGACTGATGATAAGAGTAGTCAACAGTACATATTGCTAATAATATATTTGCTGTGATCCCACTGCATTAGTAATGATCGTGTTGTATGTTAAAGCTTTTGTTTTAAAGGGTGTTATTACAGCGCTCAATTTTTCTCGTGGTTTGCAGAATCTTTATAGCTAACTTGAAAAGTGAATTGCTGCTCTTATACACCCTATTATATTAATCTCAAGATTTAATATTAATTTAAGCTCTATTACATTCAATACAAGTCTTAATATTCCTTTATTGCATTTTGAGTAGGCTGATTTTCTTAAGGGCAAGAGTGTCTTGAGCATACTTGAATTAATATTCATTATATTAATATATTAATATTCATTTTTATAGAATGGTTGCTTATATCAGAAAAGTTAGAATTACATTTCTGTACAGCAGGTTTGTGTCAACTGATAGGTTGTTGGGGGACATCATCACATTGTGTTGTAGTTGTACATTCATACTGTGAATTTCCCACTCTATCACAGCCAAGTTGCTCTAATGGATTCCCGTCAGTTGACCCGGGAGCCCACTGAATTACATTAAACTCGTATGTCATGATCACAGAACCAGTCTGAGCTGCCTTGTGCTTTGTGACTTGAACTGTCATGCTGAACTGTCATGCTGGAAGTAGCTATTATAAGGTTGTCAACATAAAGGGAGGTACAATGTTCCCCTGTTGCCCCAGATTCCTGTTTTTGTTCGACATGAGTGCAGCCAGCAGTGGTCTTCTGCTGCTGTAAGCCCAACCACTTCAAGGTTTGACATGATGTACACTCTTCCAGCTTACCACAGTTGTAAAGAATAATTATTGATCTACCATAGCCTTCTTGTTGGCTCGAATCAGTCTGGCCATTCTCCTCTCCTAGTTGATGACCTCTCTCAACAAGGCGTTTCTACAGAACTGCTAGTCTCAGGTTGCTTTTAGTTTTTTTGCACAATTCTGGGTATGCGCTAAAGAAGGGTGTGTGTGAAAAACCCAAGGGACCAGCGGTTTCTGAAATACTCAAACCAGAACATCTACAACCATGCTACTGTCAAAGTCACTAAGCTCACATATCTTTCCCATTCTGATGATGAATGTGAATATTACCTTCTATAAAGCTTCTGACCCCTGTCTGCATGTTTTAAATGTGTTATGTTGTTCCCACATGATAGGTTAATTGGATTATTACATTAAATTGGCAAGTGTTTAGGCGTTCCTAATAAAGTGGTGCATATGTAATACAAATGTTTTTTTGGGGAAAAAATATAAATCATATTTAACATTCCCACTTTTGCTAAAGCAAGTATCAGACACACTGCTTTTCATATTTTACATTTTCTTTAACATTTTAGGGATTAAAGGGGTTTTAATCCACATTGAAAATATGCACCCAGCATTTTATGTTTACATTTCAGTGTTTCAAGGCATAGTATGTATTTAACATGTTCAGACATGAGCAAGGCTTTCATAACACAAAAACAGCAAGGTGCCTCATTCACAAAATGGCCCTTACATTTGTCAGCTATTGGCCTGCAACCATTAAAGTCCCTTTCGTATGTCCCAATATACTGATATGCAAGGGGGCAAAATATGAGGCAGGCAGCTATTCACACAGAGTTGTGAGGTAACTTATCTGTGCGGTGAGTGCTCTCACCATAATGACGCCGTTAGTGATGACATCGGAGCAGCCACAACACTGTTCCCCAAAGCGAGCCCAGTAGTCCTGCCTGCAGAAGTATTGTCCATCCCTCTCATAGTACCGGTGAGAGAGAAGAGAGTTGCATTCACAGCACCTTCCGGGGGGTGAAAAGCTGTGGTTAGTTGTTGCAGCCAGTTATTGCAGCAACATATTTGTTGAAAGTCAGTTACAGTTGCAGAAGGCTCCACAGGATAGAGAAAGAGAACCTTATATTAAAAGCTTATATCAAACTGAAGTTCAGCTTATTTGAATAAGCAAGACGTGTAGTACCACTATCAGAGACGTATCTTGAGAATTGATTCTTGGTGGAATTTGTTATCTTTGAATTTAAACAAATGATCTGTAAGATGTGGAGATGCTAATAGATTTTTTTTGTTTTTCTTCAGTTAGACTACCGTAATGCATTATTCACTGGTTATGATCATTGGTTTGTTAAAAGCACAATTCACAGACTGCAATTTATTCAGAATCATCGCAACCAGAATCATCGAGTAGTAACAAAAAGAAAGGTTACTACATTTCAACCTATTTACACTAGAAGCCATTTAGAATTGATTTTTAAATTAGTCTGCTTGTTTTTAAATATTGTAATGTCATGTGCTGCTTTTTTTCTCAGTAGACCAGGTGAAGCAGCTTTCTGCTTGTGCTCCTGAGATGTGGAACTCTTAACTCTTGTTCATATTCATTCCATTGTATCATTATAATATAATACATTATACAATGGAAATGTATAATGTATTATATTATATTAAATGCATTATATGAATCTTCAGTCGTATTATGGATTTATAGATCCATCCGTTCAAATAGCATGTTTTGCTTATATGAAGGTTTTTTAGTATTATTCTAAAAAGTGATTCATGACAATACCAGAAGATGTTTTACAAACACTGCACATCTGTACAGGAAATAATTCCATGTGTTCCACAGATGTTGCTACTCTTTTGTTCCATCCCTCAACCAAACACAAACCAGATAATATCCCATAGATTCTCCAGAACCAGATTCTCCCACACGCAGTCCTGTAGTTCTGTATGCTTCATCCCTTCAAACTCTACCTCTTAAAGTAGCCACAGGGAAGTGAACGCAGATCTTTGTTTAAAATTTCATGTCAATCCTAGTTAAAAGTCATCTGTCTCCTCCCATTTCTGCTTATCTGACATTAACATTCCTCAGGATTTCCTTCTAAAAAAAAAAGTCAGAACAGAGCAGAAAACGCCCTATTTTAAGCTAAAGCTAAAGTCTGTCAGCCGAGAGCATGTGATGTAATCTCTGTTCTTCTACATTGTTGCCTCACAGTATGTGTGCTGGAAAAAGAGGTGGGGGTAAAAAGCTAAGTTACTATGCTTGATCTGTTTTCAATGTAAAACATGTGAAATATACATTATTCAAAAGCTGTTTAGTTAGGAGATATAGTAAAAATAGAGTAATAATAGATAATAATAGCAATAACGTCCTGAATGTCACTCTTCATATTTATTAAGTGATTAGTGTGCTTTGAAAAGCTAAAAGTGAAACAAAAAGCCATTTCCCCTTTTTGAAGTTATGTTTTTAAATAACGTGTGCATATTGTAAGACTCACACACATTAAAACCACTTCCGCTCTAACATTCTTTAGAAAAAAACTTTCTAACAGGTTAGAAGCACTTAGCCTACCTTGCTTTTATTTTTTTTCTATAACGCTGGTCCTGGTGAGACATGTGAATATTTCAGTAGTACCACTGTTAGTCTGCTCTCTGTCCCTCTGTCGATGTCTCTTTTTCTTCAGGGGAGAAAAGTCCAGCTGTATGAAAAAGAGATCTCCACAGTTCCAAATATTTCTGAATTCTGAGTGTCCACATGTATCTGCCTTCTGAAGTGTTGGCAATATGTAATTCAAGGCAGCATGAAGTTTTTTGTTTCTCTCTTCCGTCTAACGTTCTTACACCTTGACTGAAAAAAACAAGCTCCCCACCGACCAATCAGTGGGTCTGCCTCTAACTTTAGCCTCCCCACTTTCCCAGACTGCTTTGGTCAGCAGCATGAAGTGACGAGCGAGATTGAGTTGCACTCCCCCTCGATAGCTGAGAGCCTCTGGAGACCTCTGGAGCAAATGGGGAGAACGCATCGCAAACCACTCTTCCTGTGTACAAGCTCAGTCAGGGCGGGGGTATTCAAAGGAATTCCACTCCAGCTGGAACAAGTTTGACTGACACTGGTCACACGCAAATATTTTGATATGATGTAACCTCTCGGCTCTCCAGCAGTGGAGGTATTTAAGATCGGCTGGGGAGTGCTTTGACCAAAGCCCCCGTTGACCCTAACAGTACCCACCTACTTAGTTGAGTGGAAAGTGTGTATGTGTGTGTGTGTGTGTGTGTGTGTGTGTGTGTATGTGTGTGTGTGTGTGTGTGTGTGGAGGGGGGGGGTTGTTCCTCATCTCCCTTGCCATTTCAGTTTCTCCTTCACAGATTCTAAGGGTTGTGACGGGCAGGGTGTGCGAACTAAAAGGAAGCAATCACGCCAAGTCTCAGAGGAAAAGAGGGGTTTAATAAATAAAGTGCGCTAACCAAAATCCCGTGCACTGATCCAAATTAAGGATACAATAACCAGCAGTCAACTGGTACACAGACAAGGCATATATAGACAAACAAACTACCATCAGGTGAGGGAGCTAATAAGCCCCACCCACCTGAGGGAAGCACACAACGCAACAACAACAGGACAACTGCCGCTGTACCGTAGGCGACCGGTGGGGAGCCTCCCTCACCGTGACAGATCCCCCACCAAGCCGCACTACGGCCCGATGTGCGGTTCACAGCGGCAGAACACAAGACGCCAGACGAAGGGGCAGGAAGGCGGGGACAAGGCAGGGAAACGCCTCCTGCGGTCCCGAGCTGAAACATAAAACATAGAACACAATTTAGCTCCCGCCTCCCTGGGCGGGACCCTGGACCGACTGGGCCGTCAACAAGACAAAACCACGCCCCAGTCGGTCACAGAGCCCTCACGCCCCAAGGGCCCCACAAAGTGTGCGTGTGTGCAGGTTACCTCCCTACTACATAGTTGAACGTCTCCTGGACCAACCTCTCGGCTCGGGGAAAACCCCTATATGGGGCCGAGAGTTCCCCTGGGCATCCCTAGAACGGCCGGGGAGACCGCCCCTCCTGGGGAGGTTCATAGCAGGGCGGACTCCTCCACTCTGCCGGAGGTTCCAGGGGAAGTACTCCTTCCCCATTGTGGGCCGACTACTCCCCAGGGCGAACCTTCTCGTCATCCCGAGCACGAGGGGGGGGACCTCTGTCTTCAGCAGGAGCTCTTCAGTCCGGAGCCCTCTGGTCACCCACACACACACGGGGAGCCCTTCCCCTCCAGGGAGGCTACTTACGACCAGGGCTCCGGTCACCCCATCACATAAGGGGGCTCCTGCCTACTTTGGAGGTCCCACATGGTCCAGGGACTCCACTGTCAACCGTGGGAGGAACCTGCACACAGTACATAGCACACACACACACACAGACACAACACAGACGCGGTCACCCTGGGCAACCCTAACCGGCCGGGGAGACCGCCCCCCCTGGGGAGGTGCATAGCAGGGTGGACTCCTCCACCCTGCTGGAGGTTCCAGGGGGAAGCACTCCTTCCCCACTGGTGGCCGGCTACACCCCAGGGTGTGGCCTGGGCAACCCTAACCGGTCGGGGAGACCGCCCCTCATGGGGAGGTGCATAGCAGGGTGGACTCCTCCACCCTGCCGGAGGTTCCAGGGGGGAAGCACTCCTTCCCCACTGGTGACCGGTCACACCCCAGGACCAACCTCCTAGCCACCCCGAGCACGAGGGGGGGGACCTCTGTCTTCAGCAGGAGCTCTTCAGTCCGGAGCCCTCTAGTCACCCACACATCTGGGAAACCCCTTTTTTTTCCCTTCAGGGAGGCCACTCATGACCAAGGCTCCGGTCACCCTACAACATAAGGGGGCTCCTGCTGTGGGCAGGAGCTCTTAAGACCGGAGCCTTATAGTTCCCACACGTACGGGGGGCCCTTACCCTTCCAGAGGGGCTAGTTACGACCAGGGCTCCGGTCACCCCATAACATCAGGGGGCTCCTGCCTACTTGGGAGATCCCACAAGGTCCAGGAGCTCCACTGCCATCCTGTAGGTGGAACCTGCACACAACACATACACGCACTTACCCTTTCACCGGCGGGCCTCCCTCAGGAGCTGCGCCGTCTGTGCCACTCCTCATATAGAGGACAACGGTTGTGGCACAGAACCCTCACGCGCACTTACCCTTCTCACCGGCGGGCCTCCTTCCGGAGCTGCGCACTTCTGTGCCCTAATGGGTAGCACAGGACCCTCCATTGCTCCCCCCCCCCCCCCAAAACACCATTTAAACAAACAAAAAAGGGGGGGAGCACACGGGGAATTACATTTAACATAAACATACACACAAAGACACGACCCAGCACGCAAGACAAACGGCAGACGCCCCTTTCACTCACTAGCTTCAAGCCCGCAGTCTCACACACGCATCACACACATCTCACACATGCACCTGCACAAACACCGACTGCGGGCGAGCACTTTTAGCGAGAAGGCGCCGCCCCTTGGAGGAGAGAGCGCTATCGGGTCTCTCGCTTCAGTCACCGCCGTGCCACACAACGTGCTATACAAACACACAAACAAACAAGCACGTAGGCACGACGGGACGAGCGGTTTGCAACCCAGCTCTCCTCCACATACATTCAAACAACGGAATCTCACGTAGACAAACACTTACCACGAGACATGACCACAAACGAAGGAGAAAGTAAAGGAGACTGGCGGCTTCCGAAAGGTGGCTGGTTATTCTGTGACGGGCAGGGTGTGCGAACTAAAAGGAAGCGATCACGCCAAGTCTCAGAGGAAAAGAGGGGTTTAATAAATAAAGTGCGCTAACCAAAATCCCGTGCACTGATCCAAATTAAGGATACAATAACCAGCAGGCAACTGGTACACAGACAAGGCATATATAGACAAACAAACTACCATCAGGTGAGGGAGCTAATAAGCCCCACCCACCTGAGGGAAGCACACAACGCAACAACAACAGGACAACTGCCGCTGTACCGTAGGCGACCGGTAGGGGGAGCCTCCCTCACCGTGACAAGGGTATTGTTATTCTCAATTTTTATTTGTTTGAATGAATCACACAAGGTCATTTAAGATGTTAATGGAATACAAATCATTACTGGTTTAAAAAATCCACAAATGTTTCAGTTTTGGTCAACAGCTGGTACTCTCAAATTATGCCTCTAGTACAGAGCAGGTTTTTAAGACTTAACTGTTTGTGTTTAGATCTGCAGTAATGAGCCAGAATGTTCTCATCTTATAATCCACTGCATAAAGTGTGTAGCAGCATTAGCATGTTCATTTGTAGATAGTGAAATGATTCAAAATTTGTAACATTTAATGAACTATCAAATAAAATCATGAAAATGGTCAAAATTTCATGTTCAAGATGTAAATTCTGCAGAAAATGTGCTATTAATGAGCAGTACTGTCTGCAGTGTCATTCTCTTGATCTCAGGTCACATTTGAATTGTAATTTCCACTTACACGAATTGCCAAGTCGCAAGTTTCAGAAGACACACACCAAGGAATATGAATGGGAGCTCACACATTAATACGGTTAAATGTATAGATACCATTCAAAACAAAATAGATTTAATCTAATTAAAGTGATAGAAAAAACTGGGATTCATACAAAAAATAGAGAATAGCTTTAGACTCCTGAGGTATCATGAAAACGTGTAATCCTCAGTACTTTGGAAATACAGTGCTTACAGCAGAACATACAATTAGTTACAGTAAGACTGTCCAAAACATACACTGTAAGTCTAGCACAGATGATGAAAGCTCACCAACATGTCTTCATGTACAGGCCATTGTAACCCTCCCTTAGTGAGAAGATGAGAATGGTACACACTGTCACAAAAAGGAAATAGTCACACTGCGGGCAGCCGATGAGAATGTGGGGACGTGTTTTTTGAACCAGCTGGTGTAAGCACGACTACATATTGCTCTCCCAGATCTACTCCAAGAAGCAGACACCTGCTCCTAAGGAGCCCTTCTGAATACACTGCTGTGAACCCCAAAGGGCCAGTGGCACTGGATGGGTAAGGATGGCCACTGCTTTGTGTTGATGGCACTTCCTACCATCAGGCATGTCTGGTAAACGTGTGCAAGTTTACTGCAGTCCAACACAATTTGTGTGATCTAGCCATTACCCCCCTATTTAATTTACAGTGAAGGTACAGTGATTAAGTGGCAACGTTGTTATATGCCCTGACAGCAATGAACTAATGGATAACAGTGAATAGATCAGTTACCTCTTCTGAAGTGCCAAAGTAAAAACTATTAACATTTCTTTTTAAATAGTGGACTGGTGTGTAAATAAATAAAATGGCTTACAATGTGTGAGTAAGAGCACAGTGTACAGCACCTTGGATCAAACCTTATTGAATATGTGGGACAGTGATGTGCTTCTTCTGAACTTGTGGACACTCTTGTGTTACAAAATGCACGGGGTTTGTTGGTGTTTTGCTCTTCCCCCGCCGGCAATGAAGAAGCACATCTGAGATTAGGCAGTAGCACCACTTTTTCATGAGGTCACTTCCCTCGGCAGAGTTCTCACTTCCTCCTCCTGCCGCAGTACTTGCCTTGGCATGCAGCGCCCCCTATAGTCAAACAGCCGAATTAACTGCACTGAAACTTTTTATGTGCTGCACAAATACACATTATGTTTCGTGACATGAATCTCAAGGTAGATTTGTCTCAAGGTAGATTAGTAAAATGAATAGGGAGAAGATGAAGATTTTCAAACACATTATAATAACAATTTACCATCAACCATTAGTTACAGGAATGGAAGCTGAAAGGTACATGCACACAGAAATATGTATGATACCTCTGTATCCTCCAGCACCTACAGTACCCTGGAGAGCTGCATATTTGGCTGCTTTGTCTGTTAAAAAAAGAAGACAGTACATATCAGTGAATAAATAAACCGTGGATTTCATAGAGGTCTTCACTTGACCCAGCATAGTAAGAATTCCAACTCCTTCATTCCTCTGAATTAAAAGTACAGTTTAACGTGTACTGTTTTACAGGGGTACACCATGTCCTACATTGCTGAGGTGTAAGTGGTGCACTTCCAGCTCCCCCTGGTCCAACTCCACCATAGCCTAATGTGGAAGACAAGTGTCATCAGTCAGTATACTCCTACAGCATGAAATATTCAGGAGCTTCAATCAAATCCTGAAGACAGAGACTTTTTAGATGTTTGCTTTAAATGTCCTACCTGGCTGGAAACCTTGACCACCCAAGGCGCCTGTGCCATAGCCTGTACAGTAGGAAAGAAGGAGGGATACTCTACATGTTTTCAGTCTTTAGACTCATGCTTGCAACATTCCAGAATGTACGCCGTGTGTTTAGCACATTTATGTTCAAGTGCACTGAGATGTCACTGAGTTATGGATCCTTTGGGGCTTATTTTGCTAAGCACCTATTTTATTGTGCTATAGTACACAGCAAATGTCCAAACCACACCTGCTTTCCCAGGCTTCCCAACTCCAACTCCCAGGCCTGCACCACCTGGATACCTGAAACCTAAAAGCACAAAGAGCACTATGACAGGTGGAGCCCCCATCTCAGAGCAGTCATTGTACTGCAGTGTTGGTGAAACAGCACTGAAGGTTGTATGATGTACCTCCACCTGGCCCTGCTTGACCAGCAGCTACTACTCCTCCTGCACCACCTAGTCCTCCTCCTCTAGGGCCGCCTACTCCTCCTGCACCACCTAGTCCTCCTCCTCCAGGGCCTCCTACTCCTCCAAAACCGCCAAGTCCTACAATAGAAATGAACAGCTCTCTGAAAATAGTAATCATTGTACAGCTAAGATCACATTTAAAATTGTGGAGTTGTTTTTTGTAGCCATTCTTTGTGCAGGTTAACACACCGACACAATGATCTTATGGTATGAGAAATGGAAAGTGGTTTGATTTTTGTTAATAATAACAACAATTAAATGAAACTAAATAAATTATAAATGAAACTAATGTATTAATTGATTTTTTCCTACAAAAACTGAATTTGTATGTGAGATAATTTGTACTCTAGCAGCTCACATTTTGAAATGCATTTCCTTAAAATATTAATATTAAAATATGTCTAAGTATTAAGAGGCCTGACTGGGTAATATTTGGGGATAATGTAATGGTTAGTTTAGTTGTTAGTCTGTGTGTCTGCTGTTCTTAATCATGTGAAATGGATGTGCTTGGGTATCCTAACATATCCTTTGAACTGCTGCACATATTGATTGAGGTGTCACACACCAAGCATTTAAGGAACACCAAGGTAGCTTTAGTTGTGAAATTGTACTTTAATTTGTCCATATTCAAATTCACACAACAAAAAGTTTCAAAGTAAATATATTTCTGTCCACAGGCAAAGCACAATCACCATGGCGAATGTGTGGGTATTCAAACAAGCAGCACCTGATTTCCCAGGTTTCCTGGCTCCTGTCGCCATTCCTGCTCCCCCTGGGTATCCTAAACCTGAAAACAAACACATGGAGCTCTTCTGTTCTACATCTGATACATGATGTAGGTCATATGAGTGAGAGGATTTACTGATGCTACACCCGCTGCTGTAGTTAGGGTTCCTGCCCCATGGCTCCCCTTGCTTTGCACTTGTTTTTTGTGTTCCTGCTCTAACTCATGGAAGATGTATCAGTTATGATGAGCTTGATCAAGTGAGTTGATTATGAAACAGAAAAATGGGCCAGAAAGCATTAATACTGGAAACCTCTGTCTGTTTAAACGTTGCTATTGTGAACATTCAGCAACACCTTCAATTCAACGTTATCACTCTTTTTGTAACTGTAACGACTTTATTATTTAAGTGTAAAGTAACCCTAAGTACGTTTACTACAAGAGGTATGGCTATTACTGTAATATATGCTTTAATTTTGGGTTTAGTGTACCTCCACCTAGACCACCCAGTCCACCTCCAACTCCACCAGCTCCTCCTGGGCCAGAACCAACACCTCCAGGCACTCCTCCTAAGCCCCCCACCCCAATGCCTCTTCCAGCTTCACCCAATGCTCCAGCAGCTCCATAGCCTGTTTTCAGATAAAATAAGCAAATGTTGTACGTGTTCTCACATGTGATGACTGAATCACATGTGATGACTGAATCACTGATGACTGAATCTCATGCAAATCTTTTGCCTGCCCTACCATTAGCAAGTAATGCTGCTAACAACATACTTTTTGGTGGCTTTCTTGTTCCAGTGCCATATCCAAGACCTGTGTAAATAAATAAGGCAGTGAGCTCTGATGGCATCAGAATGTGAGAACTTGTAACCATCATGGACTACGCACAACCACATGACGGTGAATTATAATTTCCAGTTGTAGTAGCTTTGAATCAGTAGGATTAAAAGGTTAACATAAAAAACTCCGCTAGGCGCACCTACACCACCAGGACCACCTGGACCTGTTCCATAGCCACCAGTGGCATCTCCATAGCCTGCTGGTCCTGTTCCATAACTGCCAGCCCCTGGTCCATAGCCCCCTGGTCCACCACTTGAGCCTCCAAGGCCACCAAGTCCTCCACCTCCTCCTCCAAAAAACAACCCTAATGCCCCGTACGAGAGGAGATCAAGATGTAAAATTTGCATTAAACGTGTATGAAACATACCAATCTTCTCATTTAGAAAAGCATGATGTGCCATCTGAGTTAAATTCATTATTTGATTAGGGGCGGTAGTAGGCATAAGGATATCTTTACCTTGTTTACTGCCCACTGCAGCTCCACTTGGAAACCTTAAACCTGGGAAAAATATGAAAGGATAAGACCTGGGGATTTTGGGATAGGAAGATTCTTGTTTGAAAGAAAATATAAGAATATAATAAGAAATATTCTATAGAGTCCAGATAAAGAGGAAGCTATTCCTAAAGTATATTAGTTCTGATAAATGATTTTCAGATTCCTCTCTACCTTTTTATGTAATTCAGGAGAAACTTTTAAATGATTTCAATTTTGAAGAAAACTACAACATGAAACATACCATTAACTGGCAGGAGGCCACCAGCACCTAAACCTCCACCATAACCTAGAGTCAGCAAAAATAGAGCCTTCACAAGTGTCCAAACTACTGTAGCATCCATGAGTGGTTTTAAGTCATTATTGAATGTTAGAGAGAGAACATTGTAAGTAAAGAAATTGTCTGGTAACTTTATTTTTACTTTTATTTTATATTATTATTATTATTATTATTACTGCAAGTGTTTTACATGAAAGTGTGCTTGAATCCAACTATTGCAGACTTGTTATGATAGATTAATGGTTTGTGTACTTTTGCCAGGTTTCTGAGCTCCAGTTCCCACTCCTCCACCTCCAAGCAGGAGATTGCTACTTGCAGGCAAAAAGCCTGATCCCATTGCCACTCCAGGTCCTCCTAGTCCACCTGGGCCCCCAGTGCCGCCAAAGCCTCCAGCACCCCGGAGCCCCCCTCCACCTGTGACACCATAACCTGAAATATCATGTTGATAAGGAAAGTATAAAAAGAAAAGAAAAGCATTATCTGACTCAGTAAAATGTGTACTTATTAAAAGGTGCATAATACAAAATGTCGAAGAGTTTGAATATTGACTAATAAGTAATATATAATAACCTTTGGGAGGTTTATATGCTCCTGGCCTGGTGCTGGTACCAACTCCACCTGGTCCTCCTCCAACTCCACCCGGTCCTGCTCCAACCCCACCCGGTCCTGCTCCAACTCCACCCGGTCCTGCTCCAACTCCACCCGGCCCTCCTCCAACTCCACCTGGTACTGTTCCAACCCCACCCGGTCCTGCTCCAACTCCACCCGGCCCTCCTCCAACTCCACCTGGTACTGTTCCAACCCCACCCAGCCCTGTTCCAACTCCACCTGGTACTGTTCCAACCCCACCCGGCCCTCCTCCAACCCAACCCACCCCTCCTCCAACTCCTCCGGGTGCAGGGCCTGTTCCACTAGGAGCTCCACCAATTCCACCTGGACCTCCACCTGCAAGTTCTGGTTTTTCCACAATAGTGCCTGGAGTATCCCCTCGTCCAGCAACAACACCACCTCCAGCACCTATGGCGACACATAGCAACAGTGCATATTGTGGTGTCACTCCAGCACATTATCTAAAACAAAGATCTATTTGATACAAACTTGCAAGATGTAGATGAAAATAAATATCATAGTCATTACAATTTGATTTGAATGACTAATAAAAAATAGTATCTACATTTGTTGAAACAGTAACAAGGGATCATGGGATACCTGGAGGCTTCAGAGGTTTGGCTCCTGGCAGACTATCACCAACTCCGCCTGTGCAAAACCATATATATATATATATATATATATATATATATATATATATATATATATATATATATGTGTGTGTGTGTGTGTGTGTGTGTGTGTGTGCATTTGCATGCATTGGATTCCTTTCACCTCCAGAGGGAGCCACAACATCCAGAATACTTTTTTAACTTTAACATTAATATATATAGTGCAGGTGAATGTGTTGAAAACGAGTAAAAAAATTATATATTTACATTATTATATTATATTACATATATTATATTATATTATATATTCCTCTGAAGCCTCCAGGTATTCCATGATCCCTTGCTACTGTTTCAACAAATGTAGAAACTCTTTTTTTATTAGTCATACAAATCAAATTGATATTTTTTTTCATCATATATATATATATAAATTAAGAGGTTATGCAGTGCAAGCCATTCTTACCACTGGGTTGAACAACTCCAGCACCAACTGCAGAGAGAGATGGTGCAATCATATTACATTTTCAATAATTGCTATCTGTGAAGTGGTACACTTATGTCATAAAGTATTTGAAATCAATTTAAAAATATATAAATGACTATTTTTCCTTAGATAGACTCCAATCTTACTTTCTGGTATCGGCACTCCTGTTCCACCTGTTGATGGATAGAAAGAGGTGGGTAAGTGTGCAATTAGGCCTAACTATCATACAGATTCCCAGTCTACGCCCCTAGTTTGCACAAAGTCAGTAAACTTTAAGTTACAGACCTGGCAATGAAGCAGCAGCATCTGAAACATGGGAAAAGAGAAAAACATCAACATTTGGTCAAGAAGTTTGACTCTGTAATGACACTACTGTGAATCAACCTGAACACTGAACATACATCAGCTATTATTACAATGCCGTTCTATTCAGATCCAGTGGTTGTAAAGCCCGTTATGCTCATTCTGAGTATCATAACAGTTATGCCTATATGGATATGGATTGTATATCATTTTGGCAGTGGCTTTGGGGAAAATGGATGTGGTTTATTGAAACACCTGGGATTGAGTTCCAAGTACTACAATTCCTGCCTTGTCTGGCGAACAGTACAGCAAAGGAAATGGTGATGTTAAATGGCAAAGCGCCATGCTCAAAGGATGAAACACAAAATCTCAGCACATTCAGATACCTTATTAGGCATGTAGGTTTGTGAGTTGTGGAAAACTGACTTGTGATACTATTTCAGCATGCTCCAGTAGTGACGGTAAGCTTTAAAAAATCTAAACTTTGTAAAACCTGTGAGCTTTGTAATGTGACGGTTACCCTTCACGACAGCCTCCGACAAGCAGCCGTGGCTTTTGTTTACATGGTCTTTTTAGGTGCATGTGTTTTGTGTTTCAGTTTCCATGCCACACACCCTCACAGGTGTTGTGTTCTGCCTTTAATTATACTTATAAAACCCTTTTCCGATGTGACCGAAGTGGCCGGCTATTCAGCTTACATTGGGTTTGTTTCCTTTTCTGTTTGAGCACATATGACGGTTGTCTTTTGTTTCATGACATTCTTATTTTGAAACGTGTCCCTGCATTTCGCATGTTCTTCTCCCGTGACATATGCTTCAGTGGATCTTCATCTGATCTGTTCAAGCATAGCTCCTAATGTTTCAGGACTGCTATCATTCAAAACCATTCATAACCATTCATAACCCTAATCTTAACCCTAACCCATGTCGTTAGAGCCTTGAATTCAGCCATAAATGAGGACTATGAGGCCTAAAACATGTCCACACAGTGCTGCATTGATGTACCTGGTTTTCTCCCACCTAAGATGGGTATTCCTGTCCCAGTAACCCCATCAAATCCATCACCTTCAACAGGCCCACCACTAACTCCTATGATAAAAACAAATATATAGGAAAATATATAGGACACAAGTAGAACTTCCAAACTCTAACACTAAACAACTAGAAAATGCCAGTCACTTTATCACATATTATAGGCCTAAAAGTTGAAAAGATTAAATCTCGGACAATGAGTCTACCTTCACCTGTACCACCTCCAATGGAGCTTCCAGAACCCTCAATTGCTCCTCCTGGTTCTCCTGTGTGATTAAGAAGTATTTTCAAGTCATTTGTACAGTGGGTATTAGTTGAAGTGGTTGGACACAAAGGAAAAAAAAGCTTACCCAGCTTGGGGGCTTTAGTACCACCTGTATACAAAACATAATCTATTCAGTAAATTCGAAAAATGTTAGACAACCTAGACTGTTTGGTTTAACACTTACATTTAACACTGCTTATCCAAACTCTGATTATTAGTCTTATTATTAAATTATATTATGAGCATACCAAAAGAATTCTACAGAGCATTTAAACAGCACCCTACTCAGAAATACAACTGTAGAGTGCTTTCAGGTTTGTTGCTAACCTGGTCTTTCTTCAGTGCCATTAGCCCCAGCGGCTGTTCCACCATGCAGCACAACTTAAAGGAGTTGAGAGAGTGAGAGAGAGTGAGTGACACAGAGAATCATAACACTGAAGCACACTAGTGCATTGCTTCTATCAGTTAGATTTTCTTTTTTCTTCTATAAGCTTTGCCCCTACAATGCTGAAGACACTAACTCATAATGGTTGTGTGTTATTGTTTGTATGGACCACAAGGCAATGTGTAGTTAAGACCAATCAACATGGCAATACCATTAGAGTTCATGTCAAACAACAATGATGACCCATCAACAAACTCATCCTCCTTTTTTAAAGAGATTACCTCCATCAGCTCCAGGTCTTGCCCCCTGGCCTGTGGTTGTGGTTGGTGTGTTTGGGTTCACTGCTCCTCCTACTGTTCCTCCACCAACACCAGGAACTACTACAGTAAATTTTAAAACATTTTATTGCTAGGCTTCTATTCTGTAAGAGACTGATGTAGACAAAGTGTATAAAAAATGACAACTAGTAGAAAATACCAATGTACCATATTTATCTGCCTTGCTTCCTGTGGCTCCTGTCCCATCCAGCAAATAAAAACAAGATAATTAACAAAAATATTTAAATAAATTTTACATTTTCTCCTAATACATAAATTAATGTTTGAAGAATGTTACTGGTTAATATTCATCTGTACCAGCAGTTCCAACTCCAACAGCACCAGGTACTGAACCAGCTCCACCTAAAACACTACCGAAGCCACCACCTGGTTGACCTGTTAAAGCAGATATTTGGTAATGAAATGCAGCTAGCATCTAACCAGAAGTGCAATATAGAGTATTATTTACATAAACTGCAGAGCAACCATGGATGGTGATGCAGTATACATCTCTCTCTCTCTAAAAGTAAGCATATAGTAGGAGCAGCAATCAGATGAAGATAATATATGTTAATAATAATGGTTGAGTTTGTTATAAGGATAATATGAGTTAATGTTATTAAACATCTCTACCCCATCATCCCTCAAACAATCTCTAACCAGATTTTCTTGCGAAAGGTTTGTACCATATTTTGGAGGCTTTGCCCTGACTCCATATCCTGAAATTACAACGAAACAGAATAGGACATTAAACTCTCAATCACTAACCCTAAAGCATTATTTTATAATTATAACTCACAAAAAGCCCCCTTTGCCCAGTTCTCAGATACCCACCTCCGTATCCTCCAATGCCTAGCCCTGGCACACTGCCAGGGACTGCACCAAAGCCAGCAGATCCAGGTCCAAGTCCACCTCCAAAGGCAGGAGATCCAGGACGAAGTCCACCTCCAAAGCCAGCAGATCCAGGACCAAGTCCACCTCCAAAGCCAGCAGATCCAGGACCAAGTCCACCTCCAAAGCCAGCAGATCCGGGACCAAACCCACCTCCAAAGCTTCCAGGCACAACTGCTGATCCAGCCATGGGACAAATTCAACCTATGATAACTCTTTATAAGAATAGACTATTAAACGACAAGACGTCATTTATCCCATAATTTCTGAAACAGATAATGTTGATATGAAAACAAACTAGTATTTTTAAAGGCAACAAAATCGTATGATCTTCTGCAGCTGGCTAAAAGATGTTCTGCTCACCACCCTGTCCTAGTGCTCCTGTTCCAGTGCCAGGTACTACCCCCAACTGTCCCCCTGCTCCAGGGACACCTGAAGAGCAACGGAACAGGTCTGCACTTATCTTTAAAAAAAACATCAAGGTGTGCAAAAATTGGTGAAACTTTCATGCCATTCTTCAAGCAAAGAACCCAATTAATCCCATTCTAACTGATACAAGTACTACATTATCCCTACTGAAAATTCAAATTACAAATTCAGTTATTGTTCAAGCAATTATTTAGTATTTACTAGCTGGGCACCTAACGTCTGTTATCTTTGCACATCCTAACGTCTGTTATCTTATTTTTCTGTTTGTTTATTATTGCACTAGAAAAGCAGCCTGATAGTGTTTCATTATACACTACAACCCACTATTGATATGAATTCCATTGAAGTTAAGGTCTCTAAACATGGTATTGATCAGTCTTGTCACTGAAAATCCTGTTTAATTGTGTTTAGAAACCTATAATGTATATTGAAAGACATACCATATTTAGCAGCTTTTGAACCAGGTCCATATGCAACTAGAAATAAAACATTTTACAATGAAGATAAATATGTTTATGAAGTAAATGAGACTGAGTAGTTGAATCTAAACAAATTCAACAATGTAATTGATGCTTTGAAACAAATTTCTGAAGCACCTCCAACACCTGTAGGCCCTCCTCTGGTTCCTGTTCCTTCAGGTACACTGCCTGCTCCAAGTCCAAACCCAGCACCAGGACCCAACCCAGTGCCTTGACTATATCCACCAGCAGGTCCAGCCCCAGTTCCAAATCCTGCCCCAAAAACATCAAATCTTAATCTTGCTGCAGAATACACAACAACACAAATAACTATAGTCTGATCATTACCAACATGATGACAAATTTGCACAACCCAACTTATAAGAAATATTTCAAATGTTAAATATACTATTTGGTACTATTTGATGAGAAATATTAGAAAAATGTTATTAGTTTACTAATATAATCTTTATGCATTTGATCCACTGGGATATGCAATAAATGTTACTAGAAGATTTATGTGAAACAACAGCAAATCTAATAAAAACATCATGTATGTAATGTTTGCCATTTTACCTCCAGAGACAGGGCCAAAGCCACCTCCGGGTACCAGTCCAGGGACAGCACCACCTCCAGGTACTCCTCCTGGACCAAATCCACCTGCTGGTGCTCCTCCGGCACCAACTCCACCTGCTGGTGACACACCAGCACCAGTTCCACCAGCAGGTACTCCTAGGCCTAGTCCACCACCAGTTACTCCTCCAGGCAATCCTGTTCCAGCAGCACCACCTGCTCCACCAAGGAGGCCTTTAAGGAACAAGACATATAATTTGCATGCCACTGTACAAAAAGCAGTTTACTTGACTTTAAATTCTTTCTGAAATTCCACATAATGTCATGTCCCTTTACCGTATTTGCGAGCTTTGGCTGAAGCATATCCTGTAATATAAGAATACCACATCAGAGTATCAATCTGTACTACCTCACTACCGCACTTTTGTAGTAGCAAGCTATAAGATTTTTTTCATCTTAATTAGGATTACTAATTAGGATTACTTCATTACACTCAGTGTTCAGTGTGAAGTACCTATCCTAAAAATCCAGATTAAAGATTGTTTAGGGCTACTAGTTTTCCATGTTCGCATAACTCAAGGTATTCGTTTAAGGAAGCATTAATGCTTTCCATTGTACTAAAGAAAGATATAACAGTACCCTAAACTGGTCAGTTTCTCAGAACCATTTTATCTTGCATACCAAGAAGTACATCTAAACAGTCATGCATTTTAATTGATTGGAACAAACAAATTCAATAATAGGTTCATTTACCTCCAGGCCCAAGCCCACCACCAAAAGGCACTCCTCCAGGCCCAAGACCACCACTAGGCACTCCTCCAGGGCCAAGCCCACCACCAAAAGGCACTCCTCCAGGCCCAAGACCACCACTAGGCACTCCTCCAGGGCCAAGACCACCACCAAAAGGCACTCCTCCAGGGCCAAGACCACCACCAGGCACTCCTCCAGGGCCAAGACCACCACCAAATGGCACTCCTCCAGGGCCAAGACCACCACCAGGCACTCCTCCAGGGCCCAGACCACCACCAAAAGGCACTCCTCCAGGGCCAAGACCACCACCAGGCACTCCTCCAGGGCCAAGACCACCACCAGGTACTCCTCCAGGTCCAAGGCCACTGCCTGGTATACTTCCAACTCCACCCAGACCACCAGCAGCACCTTCCGTTAAAAAGTCAATGTTACTTTCAAGAGAATAAAGGACCATTCTGTCATCATTTATATAATATTTTTGTAAATAGTTTTTTGATAAAATCTTAAATAGCTTTACCATATTTTCGAGCCTTAGCCGCAGATCCATATCCTGTGGAATTTAAGATCACTTGTTAAAAAGAATGTTTGAAAGCTGCTTTTACACTATAAAAAATAAATTGTTTTAACTTAAAGTTACTTAAATTTTCCTGGTTCTCACAGTGACGCCTAACCACATGTTCCATGTTTATTTTGGGTCATGTTTTTGTTCCACTGCTTGTTTTGGTAATCCCTGCCTTGATTGTTCCCAGCTGTTCCTAGTTTCCCTTTGTTACTCTATTTAAATCCCTGTTTCTTAGTGCTCATACTGGTCATTGTTATCAATGTGAATTATTACTCTGTTAGCCTGTTTGATGTTAGAAGTGCTGCTCTGTGTTAGATGCTTCACACACTAACATGATTGGTGTTTCTTATATTCTTGCCCTGCTTTTGTCTTTATTGTTTCCCAAGTTTCTTTTGTTTTGTTTTGGCCTTCTTGTTCTATTTGTTAGTATGTATTCCAGCTCTGTTTCATTATCTGATTCCCCTGGCTCTTCAACTATGGGCCATTCTTCTGACTACAATTATAAATGTCCTCAATAAGTGTCGCTCATCTCAGCATTTGGGTCCAGCTTCTGATTGGTCAGCCTTATAGTAACAGTAACAGCAACAGAACATTAACTTATTTCAAGTCCAATTAACAACTAATAATTATTTACATTTCAGTAACTTGTTATTACAGTTCACTGATACATACAATCCCATGCCCACATCTTTTGCAGTTCAAAAGACAAAAGAAGACCATTCTACATGCATGGTGTACTTCATCTACTGTGAATAAACATATGCAATGGTTGTTCCTGTTCATTAGAGATCTGAGAACATAAACATAAAAATAATCACAAAGCTCAGTCAGTTATGTCATTTTTGCAACATGAGGTGGACTGATACCTCCAGTTCCAGTAGCAGGAAGTCCTCCACCAGGCACTCCTCCAACACTTCCACTTGGTAGACCACCTATTCCTCCAGCTCCAGGCAGGCCAGAAATTCCAAGCCCACTGCCAGGTAGACCTCCAGTGCCAAGTCCACCCCCAGGTACTCCTAGATATCCACCAGCACCACCAAGCCCTCCAAGTTGACATATAAATGAGAATAACAATGCATGAACTTATATAGCATAGTTCAATAACGGTACTGGTGGATTGATTTTAGACTAAAAATAAAAATAATGTAATTGGTTCAGTGTGTACTAAAGCTTAAATTATATGACAACATTACAGACTTCTCTTAAATTAATATAATTTTATCACTGAAATATGTATCATTAAAATAATTAATCGTCAGTGTGGAAGTAGTGTTTACCATATTTTCTTGCTTTGGCTCCAGCATATCCTGAAAAATGTAAAGGAATAATTGACCACTATACACTTTTCAAATCATCTACTATATAATATTTCACATTGTCAACTTATCAAGCTACCTCCAGGACCTGTTCCAGTCCCACCACTGCCAATTCCGCCAGTTCCAAGTCCAGAACTAGGAAATCCACCAGCTCCAGCTCCACCAATCCCAGATCCAGGAAGTCCACCAGGTCCAACTCCACCAATCCCAGATCCAGGAAGTCCACCAGCTCCAGCTCCACCAATCCCAGATCCAGGAAGTCCACCAGCTCCAATTCCACCAACCCCAGAGCCAGGAAATCCACCAGCTCCAATTCCACCAACCCCAGAGCCAGGAAGTCCACCAGCTCCAATTCCACCAACCCCAGAGCCAGGAAGTCCACCAGCTCCAATTCCACCAACACCAGAGCTAGGAAATCCACCAGCTCCAAGACCAGGGAACCCACCTGTTCCAATTCCTAAGGCTGAAAGACCATTAACATAAGTCTTTTGTAAAATGAAAATAATATCTTCAAATACTTTTAAAGAGTAATTATAAACTTAAATTGCTTACATTCTTATTTACATTTATGATAACAAACCACCTTTATTTTTTTAAAAGTAAAAAAATAAATTCAGTATACTGGGAACTGTTTTATCACTATCAACTGAAAGAAGGTCACTATTGACAAACTCTGTGCAGAAGCCAGACTCAGTGTTTGTTGAGCTTATGTTCAGACAGAAAAGCATGTAATTGTGTGCAAACCACAATTTTAACCAAAATAGCTGGGAAAGGATCGGTTTAGTTCTACAAGTTGACGATAAGATAAGGGTTTGCTGGACATCACTGTAGCAGTTTTAGAACCTGTAGATGTATTTTATCACATGAAAGACAGATTAAGAGATATCTGATACACAAGTTTGATGAAGTGAGGCTGGGTTAGAATCATTCAAGAGGAGGAGAGCAGAAAGAAGATGCAAATACGCTTTTATTCTCCTTACCATATTTGAGTGCTTTGGCTCCTGCCCCTGGTGGGAGTTAAAACAGGACATCTGATTGCAAACACTTAGTGTATGCAATTTATTTTTCAAATGGTTAACTGTTGTGACAAGTGTGATGTAAAAAAATCAAACTCTTAATTTACCTCCAGGATAGACACCACCAGCTCCAGGATAAAAGCCACTCCCTCCGGGTACACCTCCAACACTCCCAGTCCCAGGAATGCCACCTGCTCCAGGTACAGCACCAACACCAGGAACACCCACTGTTCCAGGTACACCACCAACTCCAGGTATACCGCTTACACCAAGTGCACCACCGACACCAGGTATTCCACCAGTTCCTGCTGGAAAAATGAACAACCCTTGAAAAATACCTGAGGCATGATAAGCGATTCAGTCTTTCCTCAGTCTTTCAGCAGGTTCTTCACTTACCATATTTAGCTAATTTTGCTTGAGACTTCGCTGAGCCAGCTCCTGGAAACACAATGTATTCAAATAAAGTTTGAGATATAAATAAAACTCAGCATTTTGAGTATATATTCTTGTGGTTGGCACACACAGTTCTGAAAGAGCATCATTGTATCTTACATGGATTTGCTTATTTGTAATTAACACCATATTACAAATGTTTCAAAATGTTGAGGGATTATGATAAACCAACCACATTCCCACAGTCATTTTTGTTTGAAAAAAAACAAAACAAAACATTAACTGAATCTATGTGCAATGGTTTCTTTTGCCTTTTGTACGGTGGACTTTGCACTGCAAAAAAAAGTGCTACAAAGCAAAATCATCAAAATGGAAAATTCAGAAATGGTGCAAATCCAGTCACAACACAATGGAAATGGGCCATACAACACAACACAACACAACACAACAGTTTAATGTTTAAAGTGTTTTTGTACGAAGTGAAAAGACGTGATTACTATGATTTTATCACAGGTAAGCTAACTTATATGGTGCAGATTGAAAAACAAACTTTAAAAAGCTTTACTAATTCAGTCCTGTTCAACCTAATGAGATACTGTATAACACAACTCTATGCCGAAATGTAGCATACGCATTGTCACCATACATTTGGATCGAAACAGCGGGTATGACTCAACTGCAGATTTTTACTTCAGAGAGGGATACATGGATCTATTAATGGGCAGGTACTGTGAACATTGTAGCATTATGCTAAATATTTGCTGCTTTTATTATTGTATTACCTCCGGACTTTGGTAAAATGAGTGGGTATCCACGAAATACCCCTGGTAACTGCTGTCCAGCAAAGCCTCCCCGACCACCTTTAAAAAATATAAAAATGATTAAAGACATCACATTTTGTTCTGATCTGAACTGTAAATGTTTTTGGAGAGTTTTTGTTATACTCACCACTGGCCCCAAGTGCACCTTGACCACCAGTCTGAGATCCAGTAGCTACACCTGGTAGTACTCCTAAGCCACCAAAACCTGCATAAGAGAAGAAAGTCTAAGTATCTTATAATACTATTGTTAAATCTCTGAAATGTCATTAAGAATTTTAGCAAAGTACCCACCTTGTCCAGGGACAATACCACCCTGGTGCAACCCAGGGATACCAATACCTAATTGAATAAGATAATAAAACATTAAAGAAACAACAAACATCGTTGTGCACTCATAAGCTATAATGTGATGCAGAATCATGTTACCAGGCACTGGTGCCTTTCCAATCTTGCCAATTTTACGCCCAGTGCTAGTTCCACTACCAGGCAATCCAGTTTGTGGCAGAACAGGTGCTAAAAGATCAAAATATTAGAACGAGAAGTTCAATAAACACATTTCCTAAGCCTAACCCTACAATTATTTCACACAAAAATAATACAAAATAGCACCATATTGTTTGAAGACTACCTCCGCCTGGGCCAGCACCAGTTCCACCCGGACCGCTTCCTGCTCCACCAGGGCCGACTCCAGCTCCACCGAAACCTACTCCAGCTGCACCCGAGCCGACTCCAACTCCACCTGGACCGACTCCAGCTCCACCGGGACCTATGCCAGCTCCACCCAGACCTACTCCAGCTCCACTGGGACCTACGCCAGCTCCACCCAGACCTACTCCAGTTCCACCGGGGCCGACTCCAGCTCCACCCGGGCCAACTCCAACTCCACCCGGGCCTATTCCAGCACCACTTGGAACTACTCCCACACCTCCAGGACCAACTCCTGCTCCACCAGAACCAAATCCAGCAACACCAAGAGATGTTCCAGGTCCTAAAGTGGATTTATTTTATTACTGATGAGCTTGTTTAGTCATGATTGCTTACCATCTGTTGTATCTGTTATAAAAGCTACACTACGTACACTATGTTGCCTCCTTGATAGCCCTCTAACTTTCCCCACTACATTCAACTGCCAAAGGAACCCCATGCAAATTGTACTTTTTACAGCAAACTTATGCTCAAGCACCAAAACTACCAATTAACCATCCTAATATCAATTTAGAGCCTAGTCTAAATTTGATATCATTACCTAATTTTCGTGGTTTCTGCCCAGCTCCAGAGTAAACACCTCCAGGACCACCCAAGCTTCCATATCCCCCATAACCACCTGATGAAAATAACAAGTATAAATCGCTTAGAAATAAATATGAATTCATGATTATTTTGGGAATATGGTCTCACCAGGCTTTCTGAGTTTACCACCAGCTCCTGTGGAAGGTTAGAAATGTTGACATTAGGGTACATTTCACAATTCAAAATTTTTGCCAGAATTTTCTAGAATGGATGATGAGTAAGACATCTTCATTCATTCATGTCTAAAATGTCGACACCAAATTTTGTACAGTGTTTGAAGTTTGGCAAATAACATATTTCTTCCTGGAATATTTTGCTAAATAAATGATAAATGATCCATTACCTCCTCCCACTCCTCTGGGCCCAAAACCTAGACCAAGACCTCCTGGGCCAACTCCTCCGGGACCAACTCCTCCTAGGCCAACTCCTCCTGGACCAACTCCTCCTGGACCAACTCCTCCGGGACCAACTCCTCCTAGGCCAACTCCTCCTGGACCAACTCCTCCTGGGCCAACTCCTCCGGGACCAACTCCTCCTGGACCAAAGCCTCCTGGACCAACTCCTCCTGGTCCAATGCCTCCTGGGCCAACTCCTCCTGGACCAACTCCTCCTGGACCAACTCCTCCTAAACCAGGACCTCCTAGGCCAACACCTGGTCTAATTCCTTGGCCAAATCCACCTGGGCCAAGACCACCTAAGCCACTATAACCTCCTACAGAAGGAAATGAAGCACATGTAAACAACAGTTGTTAATCTTCATTTAAGTCTTTTTTGTTTCTTCTGTAATACTATGTTATGCTCTGAACTGAAACAATGCATCTACCAACCTGGAGGTTTTGGTGGTTTTCCACCAACACCTAGAAATTTCAGCAAATACATAATTGTTATTTGTTATTATGTTTTATATATATATATATATATATATATATATATATATATATATATATATATATATGATATGCCAGTTTGGTTCAATATATATATAAGTATATGAATGTAATGGTGAACACAGAACTTTAAAGCCATACTGAACTATTTTGGACAAATATTTTACATTATTGTTACTTCATCTGTGAAATGTTGGAATTCAAATATGTGATCATTCAAGCTTTTGAAAACTCCAATCAATCTTTTATTTTGACTTACAACTCACATTGTACATTCAGTTATGGCGAAGGTACATAAATACTTAAAAAACTAAATTGCAATAGTGGTGAGATTTTTTACAGAAAATGTCATTTTGTCTTGAAAATGTCTAGAAAATCAAAATTTCTAACCTCTTCCAAATACACCTGTCCCAAGACCTCCAGGACTCACTCCTCCTGGAAGAAGTCCACCAGGACTCACTCCTCCTGGAACAAGACCTCCAGGACTCACTCCTCCTGGAAGAAGTCCACCAGGACTCACTCCTCCTGGAACAAGACCTCCAGGACTCACTCCTCCTGGAACAAGACCTCCAGGACTCACTCCTCCTGGAAGAAGTCCACCAGAACCGAAGCCTCCTGCCCCAAGAGTGCCAGGCCCTCCAAAACCAGGGACTAATCCACCAGCACCTAGGCCCACACCCCGGCCTCCATAGCCTGGTAAGCAAAAAAGCAACAATAAATGTCCAAAACATAATCATGGAATTCATGTTAAAAGTATTGTAATTTCCAAGGAGGTTCCCATGCCTTTAATTGATTTGTATTTGATAGCCTATTTCTTGGCTCTGTAAATAACAAATGACTCACATCAATTCTGCAATTAAAAAATAAATATATTCTTTCCTTACCTGTCTTCCCAGGTTTACCGCCAATTCCTGTCAACGTGTAATGAACATAAGTCCTATGATCAGTAACATCATCAGGACAAATAAATGCAAATCTGTATTGCCTAAATTATTTTACTAAGCTTATCTTCCCTCACCTTGTCCAAAACCTCCAGGTCTTAACCCACTAGTACTGCCTGGAGTAATGCCACCAAGCCCAACTCCTCCTGGTCCAAGTCCACCTCCTCCTAGAGCGCCGGTTCCAAAGCCTCCAGTTCCGAAACCACCAGTGCCAATGCGCTGTCCTCCATATCCTGCCCCTGGAATGAAACATAAATTTAGCAACCATGAAGTGTAATTGTAAATTTGTGTGAATATTCCAGGAAATCTTTAACAAGAATTGCAGAACAGCACTGTTCTCTATACCTTACCTGCATAGTACATATAAATAATATGTAGATTAGTAGGGCTGTGTCAAATCTCACCTGTTTTAGGAGGCTTGATAGCAGCTCCTGGATAAACAAAATTTAAAAAATGTAAAGTCTTGATGAGCAACAATAAGCAGCGAGAAAGGAAATAATGGACATGACATGTCAGGCACTAAGTAGTCTCTTTCTTAAAATCTATCCCTAACTTTAGTAAACTATATTTATACACATATATAGTAAACTATAGTAAACACATATTAAAGAATAACATCATCCAAGTAAATAGATCATGGTAGGTTTTACTCTCCACTAAAGACAGAGAATAATGTCTGTGCCATGCTGCCCTCCAGCCCTGCTATTTCGGACTCAACTTCCCATCATGCTCTGGGAAAACCACAAGAAATCAGCATCTCCTTAAATGTTTTTTGCATCTGTATCTCATTAAGCCAGGGTATCTAAGCATGTTTACACCATTTTCTCATTATGAGGTATTGCCTATGTTTTTAAGCACACTCCCTTACTTTTGTATCTAACCCTGCATGTTTTGGACCTTGCCTTTCTGGGCCTCTGTACCTTTGCCTTTCAGTTTACACTATCACCTGTTACAGTTTATGCTTTGTACTAGCATACACTATAGTTAGCTTTGATCTGGAATTGACCTGTGCCTGCTGTTCGTTTATGTTTAGGACAATTCCTGTACACTGTAACTTGAGTAAATCCAGGGAACCTCATCTGTGAGTGTTTGTGTCCTATGATCACATTACAGTCTGTTTTACTTTTTATCTGATTTAGTGTCAGATGGAATTTCTTCAACCACCTCCAGTTTCAAACAAGGCATCGTGAATATCACTTCTTTGCTTAAAAAATCATTTACCCCAATATTGACGATTGTGGATCATGTAGAGCATACGGATTTCATTGGTTGTTTAAGTGTAATCATATTTCAATAATAAAACATATTATAGATATGTTTTACCTGCTCCAAGACCTCCAGCACTGGGATCAATTGCTATGCCTCCAGGTCCAAGTCTAATGGGAGCAATGCCTCCAGGTCTGATTCCTCCAGGACCAACTGCTTCAGGACCAATGCCTCCAGGACCAGTTCCTCCAATACCAAGGCCTCCTGGACTAACACCTCCTGGACCAATGCCTCCTGGACTAAAACCACCTGGACCAATGCCTCCTGGACTAACACCTCCTGGACCAATGCCTCCAGGACCAATGCCTCCTGGACCAACACCTCCTGGACCAATGCCCCCAGGAGTAATGCTTCCTGGTCTAAGTCCAGTACCCCCTGGACCAACTCCTCCAGATCCAAGGCTTGTACCTACACCACTAGGTACAAACCCACCATAGCCTGTAATATAGTATTAAATGTTACTTAGATTGACTGATAATGTAGTACAGGCAGTTGCTGATTATGCCACAATCTTCTGTAAACATTGATATAATCATGATAAGTTGAAAACCAAAAATAATTATTGCAAATGTATTTTTTACAAACCTGATTTTGGGGGTTTTACATAAGAGCCTATGGAGACAGATAAAATGGGTTACAGGAAAAATGTGTAAGGAAAAAAGTTTTATTCTATCAAACAGCTTCTATCAAATACACATCAAAATATGTTTACTAAAATAAGTTTTCAAAAATATATGACACTATATGAATTTCCACCAACCTGGCCCAATTCCACCAGTACCAACACCGAGACCACCAGTACCAAGACCTCCAGTGGATGGTATACCTGCTCCAAGGCCTACACCATAACCACCTGGACCAAGCCCTCCTGTGCCAAGACCAGGGCCAAATGCTCCTGGTCCAGACCCTGGCCCTCTGCCTCCAGCACCAAGTCCCACCTCCACTCCACCGGGACCTAGAACACATAATCAGTAAGTAACTGACTAATTTGGCAAAATCTCTGTTTATTGTGTTTAAATTACAGACAGTATTTTTAATAGAATGTATTAGCCACAAAAGTTAAGTGTCACAAAAAAATCACAAAAGTGTTGGAAATATGAATGTTGTCAATCACTTCCTGCCTTCCCTGACTTGTAACCAAGAATCCTACCTGGTACTGCTGATTGAATTGGAGGGAAGAGATATAATGACATATTTAGTAATAAAGGTAAATATGACTTCTTTATCCTAAGACCTGAATTTCATTTGTTATTGTTTTTATAATGCACATATAAAAATTTTAATCTTTTGTTCATATTGAATAATTTTAGATTAAAAGAATTACAATGAACATGGCTAGCAATTGCAGTTGTTTATGTTCAAAACAATCCCTCCAGTATTAGGCTACAATTGTGCTGCTGACTCAGTAGAAAATAAATGCAACATCATGTCTTTTCATGTTTTTTTTTATTATTCCAACCTGCACCAGGTCCAATGCCAACTCCTGTTCTAGTTCCTAGTCCACTTCCAGGGCCAATCCCTCCTGGACCATATCCAGTTCCAGGAACAATTCCAGTACCAAGACCAGTTCCAACTGGACTGACTCCAGCACCTAGTCCAGCTCCAGCTCCACCTCCTGCAGCTGGTGTGAAGATCCCTTCAATATGAACACAACAGTCATTCAAAGACCTGGAATTGCTTGGTAAATCTTTTGGGGTCATCATAAATGAGTCTAACACAAATATATAAATATATTTAAATGGCCAACTTTGTGAACGAACAACAAAGAACAAACAATATATGGAAATATTTATTACAAGATCAGAACTGCCACATGCACACTTTATGGGTAATGTCAACATCCAGTTTTAAACAGCTTAAAATAGCAAAGGTAAAGGTAATAATAGTTAAGTAATTTTGAATACAGAGTAACCAGTAAAAGAGTAACATTATAGGTTACCTTGTTTGTTTACCACAAGCTCAATAACCTTTGGAAAGGGAAGAGTTCCCAATCACAGCCTACAAGCCCATGAGATTAGTACATAGCTTGTTACTAGATATGGAATCAAGCACTGTCTACCAAATCCTGTTCCTGGAGCTCAACCTTCCTGGCTGTATCTAACAGCTACTGCAGCCAGTCCGGTTCTTCAGAAGCCACCGATCAACAGTGTGAGACACTCTACACAGAACACACTACACTGAACACTCTACACAGAACACTCTACATGGAAAACTGGGCTAGCGACTCCCTTTTTAAAATTGAATGTGTTAAATATCTTAAATTAGATGAAATGCTTCATTGCTGTTAAATGCACTGTGTAATTGCTGTGAGTGCACTAAGTGTAAATATCCAGGTGTAAATAAAAAAACAAGTCTTAACTAAATCATCTCTTTAGATTAATGGATCACACAAAAGATATTGCATTTGTTTAAATTCAGGTTCACAGATAAAATTGCTTCCATATTGAACTTGAACACTAGTTAAATTGTCTTTAGTTTTGTAATTGTCACACAAACAACAAAGATGCAGTGTTAGTTGTCTGAACTTTTTTGAAACAGCAAACTTGAAACAAACTGCTAAATAAATAGATGTAAACTAGACGGATTGGATATTTATGGCTTTCTTGCACATCACATCACTGCCAGGTTCCCGTCACTGACTTCCTGTAGTTGCCTGCATCAGATATGAGTCGTGATGCATTACTACAAAGTCAAAATTAACCTGCCCCTTCCAACCTGAGATAGTCTCACCGTGCACTGCATCTCACACTCTTTATACAGCTTTTCTTGGACATCTTGACCCACCACCCCCACTGTTGTTTTTTTTACTCATGAATTTAATAATCTCCTGGTACTTGTGTGAATTTTCTATGACAGGGCTCTAGCTTGGTCTCATGCCTAATGCACTAGCATTAAGATTACCATTATGGAGATAACATAACACATTTAGTGTCTGCTAAATGCTGTGAATTTAAATGTAATGGCACAACCTTGATCCAAAACCTGTGCTACAAATACCTAACATAAAAGAAGAAATAAAATAAATCTGTCATAATGATTTGCATTATATAGACTGACCAAAAGGAATAAAGTACACTCACCACTACATATATGTATATTAGTTGTAGAGGGAAACACAATTTTTAATTTATTTTAGGCTGATTCAAAAACCTTATTCCTCTACAACAGAAAACCCACTTAATAAATTTTATTGCAATAACATATTGCAACTAAAAGCATTACCTTACCACAAGGACATATGTCTGAGTACAAACAAACACTCAGCCTGATATTACTGTAGATGCAATTTCTATAACATAAGCTAGCAAAACCCTTTTAGTGGAGGATTCATTGTCAGTACACTGAGAGTGATGCCATTGCTACTGTGGAGCAGGATACTTCTTACCTCCTTGAAGTGAGGGTCTACACAGAACCAACAGGACAAATCCATACAAGAGCAGCACAGCCATCCCCCTTGCCATCCTGCTCTATAATAGCCCCTTCCACTCCAAACCTGGGGGTTTTATCCCCCCAACAGCTCATCGCTGTACACACCCATGTCTTTAAAAAGGCGGGAAATTAGGGGAGGGGGACGTGGGGGTGGGGGTTGTTTGGATAAATGTAAGTATGATATGGACCACTAAGTAATTATAGGACCCAAGCCTGTGTTTTTACTTTTTTTCCTTATCCTGCCTCCCAGGACTGGAGAGAAAGTGAGACAGAGAGAGAAAGATGAAGACAGAAAGAGAGATGGAGAGAGAGAAAGAGTCTCAGAGAGAGTGAGAGAGGGGAGAAAGAGAGTGAGAACAAGAGAGAGAAACAGAGCAAGATGGAAAAGGCAGCATCTTACCCCACTAAAAGAAAGTGTCTTGTCTGCCAGATTTTCTGACTTGTCTCCAATAGCATGCCATTTTTCTTCAAACTGTTGCTTTAAACAGTCTAGATATTTTGAGGTTGTTATTTTTGTTTCTTTTAATACAGCCACATACACACACAAGATATACTGATAGCTGCACAAAATTGGTAACTCAATTTGTATCAGTTCAAAGGAGTTTGGCAGGATGCCAGTAATCTCATTTGCTTTCAAAGTGTCATTTCCTGAGAAACACATGAAGTCAGAGCAGTAATGTATAAATATTGAGTATAACTTTCACTCTGATTGCTGAACACACTGATTCGAGGTAAACCTGGATAAAACAACACAAACACCTTCATTTGCTTACCATATTCCTATAGGAGGATTTTTAAGTAAGGTGTCCTTAACAAATTTGTACTTTAACTCATGGCCGCTTAGCAGTGGTTCTCTTGTACATGTACGTGTACATGCGGTGTACATGGTCTCTGATACATCAGTTCCATTCAGTATAATTTTCACAATAAGGTTTTCACTCTGGTATCATTGCCAGCTTTGCCAAGACTCCAAGGGGGATTCCTGGAAAGGAACCACATTCCTCCCTCCTTTAGTTACGTTTTAGATGTTGATTGTCTAGCTCTCCTTGTTTGGGCTGCAAGCCTTTTGCCAAAAGGTCTGCACAAGCGTACAGGTTTTTAGGTTTTGGCAAGAGTAAAGATTAGGTCATCGCCCCACTGATAGACATATTCTCAAATTGAACGTAAGATCACATATTCGCCAGATGTGTGTGTGAGTGTGTGGCTGTCTGAGGACTTCTCACATAAACACCTGACCACACAAAAGGCAAGTCATTGGGAAACATTACATTATGCATGTTTTATATGTATGCATTCAAAGCCCAATATACTTCAGGAATAAACAGAAACCACTACCATAACAGCGTCCAAACCATTTACATTATTTTTTTTTAAATCACAAGACACACACAGCTCGTACTTTGTGCTCAAACAAGCCATCTATTTTCAGCCCTTGAGCCAGATGGAAAACATCAGCATACCTTATTTGCACTATTACCATGCTGCACTCATCAGACCACAATGTGCTTAAAGCAGAATAGGAATTTCTGAGAAAGTTTTGATTCCTTTTTTTCAGTTGAGCATCTTAGCAGCTTGTGTGAGTGCATATTAAACTGCCTTTATATTTTGATTCTTTACAATCCGCGCATTGACTATATACAGTACATGTGCTTATCAGTTGCCATGTAAGAGAAATTGCTTTTGTTAAATCACATCATGACAGAATAACCATACCAACTGGTTTTTTATTATTACCATACATATGATCACACACTGATGTTCATAACCAGACAATTTTAAAACAATCTTCAAATTTTATCTAGTCTTGTGACAACTTGTACATTACGTCATTGGCTATTGACTGGACTACTTCAGCCATTGTCTAAGGTCTTTTTAATAAACAATGGATGTGATATGGAATGGGGCCTTGGGTTGTGCAATCCCATATCTCTGAAATTCCGTAATTGGACACAAAAGGCTTGCTTTTACTGCATTGCTAGAAACATGACTGAAACCATTTTTACATGTACAGTTTTGATGGGGTAACATAGTTATGTGATGAAATAATCACCAAATAGGGAACTGTGCAGCAGAGATATACATTTCTCTCCCAGGCAGATAAGCTGTAGCCAGAGTGTTCTGTCAGTCTGAGAAAGAGGTTTCGGAAATGTTGAGGAAATGGAGCTCTGTGTAGATGCAATAATTATTATAGTGTAGCAGGGTACTGAGATGGAGATGATCACTCAGTAAGGTAAATGTGTGCGCTGGCCTCTGTGGCAGAAAGCTGGGTCCTTGGTCTGTTGGTCAGAACATATGTTTACCACCTGGAAGGTCTGGGTTTGAGACTGGGTGTGGTTGTTGCCCCCAGCCTTTGCAACAAATGTTATCAGATGGTATTGTGAGGTCATTGGGAGTGTGCCCAATGGGTAAATGACCCCCTGCTGTGAGAGGATGGTGTGAATTCCAGTGTTACCCCCTGGTGAGGGGTATGGGTGTGACCCTGGATGATGGGGGAGGAACATGTGGAATGTTCAAAGTGGAATGTGTTCAAGTGGAATGTGTGCATGACATGTGTGCACCAGGAAAGACAGTGTGATAGAAACTGTCACTCAGGAAATCGTGTGTGCATTCTGTCTGCTGGCTCTGCTGGTTTAGAGGAAAGAGCACATGTTTACCACCTGGAAGACTCAGGCTAAGGACTGGGTGTGAGTTCCTTTGATACAAGTAGGTTTATTATTCATTTGATGAGTGTCTAGGAATTTAATTGTATCCCCTGATCCTTTCACCTAAATTGCTGAAAAGGAGAAGTTATAAATACTCAGTGAGAGCTATTACGATCCGTGCACTCCAAAATCATTGCATGTCATACATCTATACTCCAGCTCTCATTCCTGGACACTATCAAACCCTCATGCTCCCCCAAGATTCCCTGACACTTACGCACACACACGTACAAACCCTGCTGTTGTGTGTCCAGAGCGGCGTTCTCTTTGCCAGCTGAGCGAGGCATATCACAGTTATGAATAAAACTGCTGACTGAAAGTGCCCATTTTTAGTTTACCTAATGTCTACCTTGCGTTTACCTAATGTCTGCTGCCTATATAAGGATGTGCCTGCCTGGTTCAGATCCCAGAGGCTCTTGGACCATTTAAACAAGGCTTGGTTTTAGAAGAGCTATCAGAAATGGGTCTTAGAGCTACAAATGTATATGATACATTTGCCTGTGTCCGTCCTCATGGATGAGCTAGAATCAGATAACATTTATATACAAACAAATGAGCTAAACATATCCCAAACACTGATAAATATATTCTATAATTGACTGCTTACCAAAGGCAGTGCAATATCATCTTCTGCTCTGCATTGTTTAATCTTGACTGATTTCAGTACCAGGACGGCATTGGCCCACCCCAGGTGCATAAATGCAAAAGGCTAAAGACGTCATTTGCAGAATGACCACATAATAAAGCAAACTTGCTGAGTTAGACACCTTTTCTATATAAAGAGAGTCTATTAGTGACTAATAATCATCAGGGTGATGCTGGAGATGTTTGTGCTGATTGGATCAATAAGACCCCAGGTTATGGAAAGCAGCAGTGGAGTTGAAACAGACTGTGTAGATTTTCTGTAGTTCAGAATTAAAGTTGGAGCAGGCTACATGTGAGAGCCGGACTAGCCATGATTTGATTAATTTAGTCTGCACAAACAACATGTTGTGAGTTTTATGAGGTAAAAGTTTTAGACCTCACAGTAAAAACAAATGGTCAATTCAAAGCAAGGTGTTAAAGAATACTGTTCTCCTCACGTAGTTCCACATGTGAGGTGAATGATGCTCTGTGAATTTATTAACAATGGGACATCTGGAATCCAAAAGGAATCAAAACGCAATTATTCACATACCTGCCTTTTTTCAGTTGTAGCTTGTGTGGAAAAGTAAGTCACAGAACTTCCAGAGTCTGGTGGAGTAATGTTCACATAGGCATGTGCTCATTAAAAGAGGTCACAATGCTGAGTGGTCAGTTTTGCTGTCTCATCGTAAAGAGTACAATCTTTATTATTAACACATCAAAAGCAGATGTGGGACAGCCTTAAAACCAACATGAAGGAGTCTTACATCACATGAGTTATGTCGTATGATGTCGCCTACCAAAAAGGCCCCTTCCCATAATTCACTAGTCTGAACCTGCATGGGGGTCAAAACAATAATATACCAATAACAATGTCCTAAGGAAGTACAGTACAGCACTAGAGATCAGTTAATCTAATTTTGTTGTAAATGGAGGCGTGTGGAAGTGACAAAATCTGGGAAAAGGAACCATCTGCTGTAGAACCTCAGGTTGGACTGATAGGAAGGTATGACTGAAGGATGGGAGACGGTTTAACTTACATCATCATCAGTGCAATATTATCTTTTAGTCCTCTATTAATTTCTCAAGGGGTGTCATTTTTTGTTAATAAAAATAATTTCTGTCCATTCTTCTAGACATTTCTTTCTAGGCAGTTAAAATATGAATATTGTCTCCACCTCTCAGATTAAAACATGTCACCGTGTCTCTCCATGTTCAGGGTTTTGATTAGTTTGTTCTGTTTGACGTCTCACTATTGGTTATCCAGGGAACGGAATGGCTAATTTGAACAAATGCTTCAGTCAAAATGGTACTGAAACAAGCAGTGCATAAAAGCAAGCATGGTCCATTTAGTATCGCAGAAAATCTTTGTAATGGAACCGCACAATTTACAACTGGCCACATTAGTTTTCTGGATCATTGGCTGTTATTTCAATAGAGGAGTTTTGGTAGAGCCCTCCATCTGATTTGATACTATCCAACAAATCTGAGGTCTACAGTAACAGTTGAACAAACAGATTGCAATGCTTGAAGACATAATTTGGAATTGCGGTGGACCAGTAAATTAGCTTAAAACTAATTTGTGAAACAATTAGCGCAGGAAACAAATCACCTGCATACACTGATGGATAAGGTTCCCAATGCGAATGAGAATGAGGTATCAGCAAAGGTCCAGCCAACTTTGTGACGTGATTCGATGAGAGGAAGGTTCTTGCACCTCAGAGGACTTAAATGTTTTGCATTACGCACACTTGAAGATGACTAATATAAAAGAATAACATCAGGATGAGGCTTCACAAGGCGTAAAGAGGCAGCAGGGCGGGGTTGGGAAGGGGAGGCAGCGGAACACCAATGAGATCACGCTCTTCCAGGAGCCAGCCGCACCAGCGGGAAAGAGGTTAACCCTGTTCAGAGGTGAGCCCCTAGGAAGAAGATCCTCCCTGTTCAGAGGTGAACCCCTAGGAAAAAGATCTTCCCTGTTCAAAGTTGTAACCCTGGGAAAAAGATCCTCCCTGTTCAGAGGTGAACCCCTAGGAAAAAGATCCTACCTATTCAGAGGTGAGCCCCTGGGAAACAAATCCTCCTTATTCAAAGGTGAGCCTCTGGGAAAAAGGTATCCCATGCCATCCAAGCAGTCAGCTTACAGGGCATGCTAACTCAACCGAGCCCAACGTTTAATCAGACAGTAGTGGTTTGTTTATGCTTCTAATGGGCTGAAACGGAAAGAGGACATGACAGTAATTGTTTTATTTGGCACTAGTTGCCAGATGACCTCAAACGTGCACAATGAAGACTTGGGTTATTAGAAAGATCCATAACCATTTTGTTTATTTTATTTTGTTTTAACATTTATTCAAAAAGAGAATGGCTCAAATAATTTTTGTTACTCCCTCATATGTTTTTACGTTTGCAAACCCTAAAGACTAATTTAATCCATGTTAAGTCATCTGAAAAAGAATAGTAAAGTTAAAGTATTGGTAAAATATGAGAAAGTCAAAGTATGAATAGTCAAAGGATGGTAGTCCATGTTAGCATACTGCACAAGAGTGCTTCTATGAGGTCATAATTCCAGCTTTGATGCTTTATGACCACTTAGTTTTTATGCACTCTAACACATTTGTGACCTATTTCACGTCTCTTCGCGTTAATGTCGTGACTTAAGTACCTGTCTTACATCACCATTTTTATTGACAGTCTAGCACCTTCAAAAAAAAGTCAAGAAAAACAGAAGTATGCTGTTCGTGCCATGCCATAAATCATGTGTACCACCATGGTATCAAACACTAAGCATGGGTGGTAAATACAGGCTTGTTTCATGCCTGCGTGGTGAGCACAGGGTATATCCACAGCATCAGAGCTCACAGACTTCATTGCTGAGCAAATAATGCCTGGGGAATTGAATCAGCCAGTACCATACAGGGGAGAGAGAGAAAATAAAACAATGCGTAGTGTGTTGTCAGTCAAGGCTCTGGCTAATGACTGTGCATTCTCTTTGGGGAACGTACCTGAACAGTGCCTCGTCACTTAGCAGAGATGGGGGTTGGGGTGGGGTGGTGGTAGGGGGTAGTGGGTGGGGATGGGAGAGGGCGGAGTTGACTAGCAAATGCTTTTTATTAGCTTTATGTGACTGCACATGTTGTTCACATGCATTGTGATAAATCGACAGGATGAGGGGGTGTTGTTGTTTTGAATGCTGTTATGTGAGCTGTCCTTTTGATCAGCAGTTAATTTAACAGCGTGCTATTCTGCACTTCACACTGAGAGCGCATTTTTCACTGAATTGAAAGGCCGAAATGTGGAAGAATTTCTAAAGTAAGGACACAACACTGCTAAGTTAGGCCAGGCATAAAAAGGCGTGTTAAGATTCCTGATTCCTGATCTGCATCAATAATAAAGTAGGAAATGACAGTTTATGTAACAATACTGTATGGAGGAAGAGCACTCTGTTTGAGTGGCTGTGAGCATTTGTAATGTTAATTTGAGAGAGTATTTGGTCCTGTGCAAAGATGTAGATAATAAGCTGTGTATTTGGTCTCAGTGTCTCAGTGTATTACACACTAATCCAGTTTAACCTCTGTGCCAAATCATGTAACAAAGACTTTGAGGCAGTTTGTGCTTGATCCATTACAGATCCCCACAAACTTAAATACAAACTTTGATAGGACTAATTGTTGTGACAGTAACAATTACTCAATACGTCTCTTAAAATATATGCTCTTACCAGTGTCAGTAAACTGATCTAGCATCTAAGTTGCCTTTCCATCATACTTCAAGATATGGGTTAGCCTCAGCTATGTTATCTACAGTCTGGACCAGGCCATTTGGATGACATCACTGGTCTGAAGTTGAACACATCTATGGTGTTTGAACAGGACTGTTGTTTTATGTTTGACATAACACTTAATCTGTCAGCATTGCTGGTGTGATGCCATTTCACATGCTGGCTTTCACTGGCCGTGGTGTTACTCACGCCTGCCATAAGTGACGTGCAATGCTATCGCTGAAACAGGAGGGCTACTGTAAATGGACAGCAGTCCAACTGGACAACCAGAGTTGAGACCACAACACAGCACACAGTCACACCTGCGCACCAAAAAGTGCCACACGTTAATTTAAAAGTGCAGAGTCACTGTAAGCACCGCTGAAAATCAAATAATAGCATTGGACATTTAATGGTGCATGCAGTTAGACCCAGAAAAATGTAAGACAGAAAACTAAACTTCCATGTTAAGTAACCAGTAATGAATGACTTCATTGGTTAACAGCATACAGATAGATTTGGTTTTGAACAGGACATAACACGAAAGCTTATCTATTTTGTGATAACATGATTGTAAAAGCACATTAAACTGTGACATTTTAGAGAAAAACAAAACAAAACACACATCCCCCCCAGCTTCATTGCAGGCACTCTAGACTTAAGCCCTGTCTGGCAAAGTCCAAAATCGAATCATTCCTTCCCAGTGGAAAACGATGACTCCTCTGTTGCATATGTGAATAATTCATTGCTTGAATGTCCTCACTCTGTGTTCGCCGTTATCAGTGAACCAGTGTTGAACTACATATATAAAAGGGCTCTCCGGTTAGAAAAAAGGACAAAGAAGACAAGGGTCTCCAGAGAGGAAGCATTTCAAGAGAAAACATTCACTATTATATTGAATGTTGATGGGAAATATGGTGTATAGATAGAGAATGTGCCAAGTATCTTCAAATTCATATTCTTTGGTTCCTGTAGGCTTTGTAGTTGTCTACAAAAATTACATGGACCCTGAGCAGCTGTAATGACTCAAAGATATTAGAGTGATGCTATGTTTAACCGAGTGTAAAGGAGTACCATGTCCAGCAGTGTAAGTGTAAACAATTTTCTGGCTCCTGGTGTGAAAGAAAATAAATCTGCCAAGCACTACTCAAGGCAATTAGAGCACTGGAAGTATGTCAATAGTCTCAGTTCAACAAACACTGAGTTGTCAGTTTATTAAGTAATGTGTTGTGCCTCATTTAGCCTTCAAAACAGCATTCACCCTTTGGTTGGGTCATGCCCCGGATCTAATATCTGCTCTGTGACATGACATTCCACTGATGTTTTCTGACCCTGGGCCTGTAAACACTGGCATTATCCTTGAGTTAATTCTCAAAAAGAACATTAAATCACTTGTGTGCATTTCACCGCAAATTACACTTTTGGTCTAATTGAGTCCAGTGAATACAGATTTCCACAGTTAAATTTTAATCTTTTAGACTGAGGTCTGTTTTTAAAGGAGTGCAGATGTAATTGGTTATTAAATGTTTCTAAAAGAGCATTAGGCCAGAGAACGCAAAAACATGTAATGTTTGTAAACATCCCACAAAGTAAACATGTAAACTTCCCACAATAAGCTGAAAACGATTGCCATGGCTCATCTTAAGAGTCTAGAACAAAGACAAAAACTTTCAGAGGATATGTCATGTATTACAGCTGGCAAAGACAGCAGATGCCTTTAACAACAGGGAGGCCAGGTGCCATGAAGCATATATGCTATATATGTATATCTAAGGCAGGCCTATGAAGTATTGTTTCAAGTCAAGATCACAGACTGTAAGACACAGAAGATAACATCATTATTAATGAAGTAAATCTGAGAGTAGATATCTATATACTCTACTTACCTATACGATACCATGTTAGTACCCATGAACCTCTGATATATGCCCCCACAAAAATCACAGTCATTTGAATATTATGGAAAAAGGTTACAAATTATATAAAAACATATTACCAGAAAATGTTAGGCTTTAGAGCAGAACTGATATCTCTTTTTTCTCAAATTATTGTTTTTGCACAGTTTGGGATGACTTAATTACTTGTGAGCATTAGTAATGTAATTTTTAGACTCAACACACACATTACTGTGGTCAAAACAAATCCTCTGTGCACCACCTCAGAACCTCCATTGGTTAGCGACAGTGTGCTGCCCAGTACCTTGTGACCATGTACTTTTGATGAAAGCCAGACTAGACTCCACGTCTGTGGACGCATGGGAGAGGAGCCCATAGTTTTGAGAGTGTGTCTCTGAGATGTGTCTTCACAACACACCTCATTGTTTCCTAAAGTGAGATGATTCCACTCCTTTATGTTTCGTTTCATTTCATAGCTACCCTGTTCCCCTCCAGGATGCCAAGACTATGAGCTTTTCGTTCTTGGCAGACAATGGTATGACAAAGGTATGTTCACCATGATGTAGATCTACTCTGGTCAAGTGATTGGGGAAATGCCCAAGGTTACCTGTATACCATATTCCAGTGTATAATGTGTGTTTATGTCACTTCCCTGAAATAGATGTTGTTGAAAGTGTGACATAAAAGGAAACTTTCACAGTCTATGGCACATGAGGTGATCTAATTGAGAAAAATATTATTTAAGTAATTATTAAATGATTTATGCTCCTCTGCCTGCCTGTGTTTCCACACTGACCTCACGTTGTTTTGTGAGAGGCAATGATGTCACCTGGTAAAAGTCACCTGCTGAGACAGATGTAAATGTAGCACATAAATACACAGATCATTTATTATCATTCTTAGATTCAAATTGCATGTAACGGTAAAAGCAAATCCACTGAACAAGCTACACCCACTTTGGGTAAGAAATTGCCATAAAGGAAGCATTACACCATAAATTCCACCACAAAGCAAGAACACATCTTTCTAAATATTCAAATAACCTTAAAAAGGATGAAGCCCTATTTCCCTCTTTTTAAATACATGACAAGGAAATGTTGCACAAGTTGCACAAAAGTTGTTATAACTGAAATGTCTTTAAACGTCTGCCAATAACAACTATAGCATATATTTGAAGGAAACAATATATCAATCACAGCAATTGTCATTGCTTGGTCAAACTGGGTTTGTTTACTTTGTGGGGCAAAAAAATTTGAAAACCAATAAAATATACACCAAGCTTTATGGAACTGCCATTTCCCACCAACATATAGGCCTTGTGGGGTGCTAGCTAGTTAAACTCTCCCTTTCCTTATCCTGGCTCTGGTTTCTTATCAGACTCTTTGCTTAACTCTTATTCAAATAACAACAGTCTGGTCACATTTGAGAGACAACCCCATGGGAGTGTGAAAACTTGAAGGAGTCAGCTATACAGATTGAATGAGCATGGGAGTCGTAATCAAATCTTAATGGCTAAGAGCTGTCGAGAAATTTCAGTTATCCCATAAATCATATGCTTACTTGTAGTTTATTCTTCTGCTGTGTTTTCAGTTAGCTTTTATGCATTAAATATTGATTAATACTTTTTAAAATGGCACACAGGAAAACATAAAGAGTGTATCACCCATGGCCCCCATGCTACGGCTATGTAGATGCTACAGCCAAAGTAGATAACAAGCTCTTAAACTGTGATGGCCACATGAATACAGTTAAAAGTGTAGCTCAAAATATATGATTTCATCCCACACAAATGTCTAATAATGTCATTTATCTATTGTTTGCTATTGATTGTATATGGTATGTTTTGGAAGGAGAAACTATTTGAAACTGACGGAGACCTAACCCTGCACTGCCTTAAATGGGAATAACATAGCAACAGGCCATGCTTTCTGTGTGCTGCTGATTAATACCAGATTGTGCTGTGTTGGCGCTTGTCCAATTCCCAACCAGGGATTACTTATGCTTGTCGTGTTGAGCACACATTAGAGCATGGTATGACCTGTTACCTTATTTTAGACATATCTCTCTGTTTCACAAAGGCCCATGTGCATGCACAAGTTAGAAACGCAAGCCAGAAAAGAGTAAGAGTTGGAATGTCCACAGACAAAAGAGCTTTGCTTATAGAACGTTGTTCTATGGTTTAACTTACGACACTAATTCAGTAAGAGTTTGTGCAAATTATCCACACAGACCATACTGATGAGATAGTTTAATAACATACACACACATCTGCCAGTATACAACTGAACGGAGCCATGTAACGTGTAATAAGGACCCTGTTCACTGGAGACAATAAGTAACATGATGTACAACAAGTACTCATGATCATGTTTATGAGCAATATTCTTTAGACATGTAATCGTTTTGCTGTTAATGTGTGCTAATACTATTATTATTATTATTAAAACTAGAAGACTGGTAAATCATTACCAATGAAGCATTCTATTCTAAACACGCTTTTACGCGAAATCTCATTTCTAGCCATGTCTGTGTGTGTAGAGAGTTTTTAACCGTACCGTGATAACTATAACTATACATGTACATAAAATCAACTGCCCCACTTGGTTAAGTAAGCTTTATATGTCAGAGTGGCCAGTCTGCCAACCACCATTCGCGAAGCAGGAGTACTTCAGAATTCGCTATACTTGGGCATCCGTAGGTAACGTCATCAATAATCGCCGCTTGCTTTGACATTCATTGCGCTGTGTCCATGTGGACGCTTACATTAAGCCAGCTAACTATTGACCTTTAACTTGGCTGGCTGATTACGTTCACGGGCTAAGCTTGTATACCATTTGGCATTTTGGAGAGATAATACTGTAACACGCGTACAAATTTCACTGGTTTCAGTGTTGAGTCGGTCATTTTGCAAACTGCTAGCTAGTTGGCTAGCACCACCACGGTTAATCGGGCGTATTCTGTGAAGTAAGTTTCGCTGTCTTATTTTATTAAAAAATAATGTATTTATGCGTGGAAAACATTTAATCATTTCAACTACAAATTTGTCCGTTTCAGGAATTGGAAGTCATAGCTAAAAAATGTCCGTCGCACAAGCATCAGTCCATGCAAAATGGGTTATCGGCCGTGTCATTGGAACCAAGATGAGGAAGACAGCAAAAGTTCGGGTTACCAGATTAGTCCTAGACTCATATTTGCTCAAGGTACTTGAAACCGTTATACTTTTAAATGTACGGATATGTCTATTATTTGTACATGCCCGCGAGCCCATCTCACCTGGACTCAGCGTTCCAGCATTGTTGCATGATCTTAACTGTTCAAGTATATATGTATCGCACTATTCGTTCTGCAATTTTAAAGTTAACTTGCTACAACGATATTTGGAAACTTGACTTGGTACAAAAGTATTTTTGTACTGCCAGCCTGTCTAGTGGATGCTTGCTTTAGCCTGTGCATCTTTCATAGATAAAATCGTAAACACAACAGTCCAGTACCTCAAATTTGAAATGCACAGTGACTTTGTAGATTTTTAAGCCTGTCATGTGCATGCTTGAATAGTTGCAATGCATTGTTTATATAACATAAAATTGCTCTTATTTCACATCAGTTCTACAACAAAAGGAAGACATACTTCGCCCATGATGCCTTGCAGCAGTGCACTGTTGGAGACATTGTTTTGCTGAAGGCATTACCAGAAAGGAGATCAAAACACGTGAAGCATGAACTGGCTGAGATAGTCTTTAAAGTTGGAGCAGTGGTCGACCCCTTGACTGGAAAGAGAGTGGCTGGACAGCAGTTCCTGGAGCCTCTCATGGAGTCCACAGAACAAACATCTCTAACAGAAAAACTGGAACAGCTTAACATTTCTGCATCTCCATCACACCCATCATCTGCCTCATAGTCCGTACTGATTTATATCTTGCAAATTAAAATAGTCAATTACTCTGGTATGTATGTTGTAAAATGGGCTCTTATTTTAAATTCAGGGTACACCAACTTCAGTTTATTTAATTGCTTTGGGTTAAACACTGTAATGTTGCTTATCAGATGTCATATTTACAGTCTGGTTTGTTTTGCCATTTGTTATAAATTTTTTACCCACATCAATTCCAAGATTTACCTCCTAAATAAGTTATTAAAATATTTTAATTATGGTAAAAGCAATTTACCTTAAACAAGTGAACACTAAACATTTTATACATTTTTAACCCTACCTGTTTTGATACGCTTGTATCTCCATTCAGTCTGAATGCTTGGTTAGACTAAGCACATGCATAATATACACTCAAGTCACTCTACCTGTGGCTGTTCATTGGTGGTACAGGACGACTTCAGAAACTCACCAATGACCTGTTAAGTAGTAAGTGGCTGAGGAATTGCACTTTATGATTAGAAAGAAATGCAATTACAGGATGGGTGTACTTGAATAGCCAATATAGGCACAGGCTAGGCCTTTGTAACGAAGTAGGCTGTGAACATAAAACATGATTGTTAGAAAAAGAGAAGCACTGCTGTAATGTTTTGCTGTAATGCAACTGGATGCTCTAGGGCTGGTGTGAATATCCCAGTGTGAGATTCCGCTAAAATAAGGCAACCTATACCACAATAACAGACTTGATAACTACCGGCCTTTATACATAACACATAACCTATTTTTAACTCCGAAAGCTTAATTTATCTAATACTAGAATAGATGAGACACTAAACACTAAAGAACCTCCACATAAGGCATGTTCAACAATTTACCAGATTACATTACATACTGATTCTGTTCAGTATTTAAGCAATACTAAGAAATTATATGTATTGTAACACTCCTTAAAAATACATAATTCTTGGATACCATCTTATTATGGCTAAAACAATTAATACTGATATTCATTATGAATGCAATTATACATTTAGCAAAATGTCACAAACATTAACAGCTGGTAGTACATAAAAAGTTTCTAAGTGGTCGATATTCCAATTAAACAAAACGTCTTTATACATCAGAGGAAACGGCATTACATACCTTTAACATATTCAAAAAATATATATAGAAAACTTATTAACTCTCCATTGACAAAGTCACTCCATACTGTACCTCAAAGGGGTATTTCCTATATTTGCCATTGGATATTAACGAACATTACTACATAACCACAAAGTACTGTTGAATCCATTTGAGAAAACCTCCAATCATTCACCTCTCTTGTATTGGACTGTCCCTTAATTATTGCCCAATAGTTACTTGGCACAGTAAAGAAGACTGAGCAGTTATTGGCCTGAGGCTGCAGTCCTCTGAATGTGACACACCTCCATCACAGGTACCAAGAGCTGGAAGGCATCCTGGATATATGATGCACTGTTTGAAGCCTGGAAATTAGAGTAAATAAAGGCTGCTGGTGACAAACTGTTCCAAAATACATACATAATCAAACTGCTAAATTCGGGGCTAATACACCTATAAGTACATGATTTAAACATAATGTTGATTTGTAATTGTTCAGATGCTGGTATGTTGGTTTGGTGTATTCCCTCATTGTGTATTTACGATAAACTAGTTCTGAAAATGGTGGAACAAACCTCCAGGAAGACTCCAGTGATTAGTGGATTAAGGACCTCTCTGTTTTCATTTGACTGCAACGAAAACATTCTTTTAATTCCACTCTGTGATAAGTTATCACAGACAGACGTCCACAGTGGTGGTCCAACAACAGGTGGCATTATTTCTTGTCTTTAGAGCACCCAAGAATATATAAATATACATCATACCAGATGAAGGCAGCACACTTACCCCAATTGTTGTCAAACAAGCTGTGAACTTTTTGGACAGGAGTGTTATTTCTTTGCAGAGAACAATGGTGATTCTGAAAAAACCACAAACGCATTACATACATACATTATATATATAAAAAAAAACACACACACACACATTAGATATCATATATATAACACAGACACACATACGACTGTTTAATCTTTCTCATTTCAGCTTAACTGAAGGGGCTTACTGTGCCAGGACTTTGGCCTGCTCCAGGGCAGTCACCTCCCCAGTGCTGGAGTGAAGGAGCATTACTGCCACCTTGTGGAACTGCTCGATGGATCTGGCTGTGAGCTCAGCCAGGCTGGTTATAGCAGACAAGTGTGCATCCTATAGAGGGAGCGCACGAGTCATAGGTTGTGATATTTTGGATTTGTTCAAAAGGCTTTCCTGACAAAGTTTAATTTAGAGGTATTTCAGTATTCATCTCAATACCCCACAAAGACAATAAAAAAACTATATATACACACATCATCTATATATCATCTATGGCAGAAGAGTTTTTGAATTTTGGAGTTTTTTGGACCTCTTTGGCAGTTACTGGGTTACAAAGTAATCATATTGCACTTTAATATAGTAAACCTTTGGATTAGGATACAGATGCATTTTTATCAGTGTTCTGTAACAGAGTACATTTTTTAAAGTAACTCTCCCAACGCTGGAGACCGCTGTGCTAAGCAGAAGGGTTTGAAGACAACATGCCATACCTCAGCAGTGCACATGGCCACTTCTGCCTCCTGTACACTGCTCTGCTCTTCAGTTGGCAACTTCATGTCTGTGATGCGGTCAAATGCGTTTTTCCTGGCCTGAGGAGGCATCATGCAGTATGAAGGACGACTGCATTTCACACTGATAATGAAGTAGTATCCTCATAATAAAAATATCAGTTTTGTACCTTGCCGAGCTTCTCAGCTGAGGAGGATGCGTGAAGCTTTTTAAGAGCATCGGTCAGTTCGTTTACAAAGTTTTCACCATCATCCTCTAAAAGGAAACCCATTTTAACATTGTTTTCATTGGTAAATAGTGGAAACCAGCAATGTGTAAGCTGTGACATGGGCCTATTTGTAGTTCCCATAAACCAGTACTGAAATTAAGAATATATTCTGCCATATTAGCTTTTTACCTTTTGTGTCATCCACCTCCTCCTCATCGAACTCCATAAGGGAGAAGGCCTCCCTGATCTGTTGGAGATCCTCCCTGAGCTGGGTCAGTTCCTCACCAGACAGAGTGGTTAGCACAGATTTCACCTGTACACAGAAACCAAGACCCAAGGAACAGTGTCTATGGGGTTCATTCACTGCACCATAATCTAGGGTGTTAATTCATTGTGCCATTCTAGATATGTACTGGACTGTATTTTCTGTCACAATGTAACAAACCAACTACCTTTGCTTCGCTCTCTCTAGACAGGATTTCTAGAGCCTCTAGGTGTGACAGGCCCTGAAACTCATCAAACAACATCCCATAATGAGCCTTCTTCTCAGTTTCTAAGGTGACATTCTCAGATGTCTGTTGCTCCTCTCGCTCCTTTGCCTCCCTTAAAACCTTCACAAACAAAACACACATGCAGAATCAAGACACTCTCACCAAACATCAACAACATACGAATTCCTCAAATACAGACATAGCTGTACAAAGTATTTGTGATAACTGTATTTAGTCAAGGTCATTAATGTTCCAACACAGCTCCACAGCCACTAAGCTTTGATTAGCAAACCTGGGACAGGGTGGAGGTCCTGCTCATGAGCCCTTTGGTTTTCTTAAAGCCAGGATCTCCCTCGGCTATCACATCCATGGTCTTCTTCCCGATAAACTCCAGAGCATCCAGTCCACCACTTATTACCGTTTTACCCTGCCCAACAGCAACGAAGCAGGAACAATGAGTAGGAAGGCACTGAGATCAGAAAGAAACTCACAAAGGTGTCAGTGAAACATAGACGTCAAAACCAGTACTGCAAAACAGAGGGAAAGCGATTAGGCCTGCGGATTAAGAAACCGAAATTAATGAGCTCTCACCGTACTCTGGACCACGCTGGAGAAGGAAGACAGCATCCCCATGGCACCTCCCACTGAGTAACTGTCACTCTCTCCCATGTCGCCTTCACTACTAGACTGACCTGAGGTGAAACAGTAGGGTTACCAATCATGACCATAGCGAACTGTGTCTTTCAGAGAAAGCCCGGAGACAGATCTCTCAAAGCTTTCAAATTACACAGATTCTCGTTATAATGAAATACAATGTGTCCGGAGGTTTGACTGCTGCAAAGCAACTTTCTGAACTCACACATGCCACAGTTTGTATGTTTCTTCTGATCAATAAATGTGCAGGAATAAGAAAGACTGATGAGGATACATCACCAGCTGTTTTCTCTTCCTCCTCCACTTGAACAGAGAGGTCCTCCGGACTGGGGATTCCCAGTGACGTCTCTGCTTTTTCGATGACGTGAGAAAGTCCCTGGCCTAAGTCCCAACAAGAACAAACTTCATATTTTTGTTTGCTTTTGTTTGACACAAATACAGAGTAAGCTGCAAACAGTGATTGCACCCACTGTGACTGCCGATAATGATAATGCATGTAGAGCAGTAGATAGAAAGTGACTTGCCTACTGTGGCCACAGTAGCTGTGGCAGAGGAAATGAGAGATTTGCCCCAGCTTCCCCAGTAACCCCAGCCTCCTTGTGCTGCAGTCGTCTGTGTGGCAGGTTATAGAGAAGACCAAGAACAAGAATCCCGTAATATAGCAATTTGTACCAGATGTGTTTGTTATTTTGTTTGTGATACTTTTGTTTCTACTCATACCAGCCAACCATAATAGTGGACAACAATTTTAAATCCAGTTTAAGCTCTCAAATGTACAGGGACCTGCAGATGTGCCCAGATTCTCATTCATCAATCTTGTAACTACATACATTTCATATTAGTTTCACTGAGCTGAATAATTGACAGCACATGCTACAGAGTATGTCCTCAGAGTAAGTGCTGAATAAGCCAAGATTTAAGCAGCTGGAAGAATAAGTGATAAATAATTTTTTATACCTTGTGTATGTAACAGAAGGCAAAATGTACACCACAAATATTTGAACAGAAGAAACAGGTTTACTTCTGATGCATCTTCTGCTGGACTGGGTGACTCTGCAGCTTCGTGAACTTCAGGTGAAGGTTTGCTCTCTGGTCTCCTCCTCGTCTTTCGAGTAGGGGCTATGTCTGTGGAGTTGTCACTTTCAGTGTCTGGTGAAGAATCTCCTTGTGAAGGAGATGACAGCGCCTTGGAGACCTGACCCTCCATGTTGTCGCCAGGGTCAGGGAGTGTGTTTTCATTCTTTGACATTTTAAACCATACCAACCTCCTATAACGGACATGCAAATACACAGGTATATACAGGTCTATATTTAAGACTTCACAGTAGTGATTCACCAAACTGCAACTGTTCTAAGCTCATCAAGCACATCACACGCTCTGACTAGTAGCTACAACCTTAATTAACAGCCGCCTATGATCAGATGCTACTGTAGCCTTCTGACTGAAAGTTGAGCAGAGAGCTCGTTGCTTACTTGGTCAGGTAATGAGATAGCAAGCTAATTATACAATATTTTACTAATCATAGTGTAATGTAGTGATTAAAATGGGAAATAGCTAGCTAACTACACATCTAGGTAGCTAACAGTTAACTAAATTAGCTATTTTACTGACATGCTCTCAAACAAGTAGACAACGATAAACATATATACTTAGCTAAATTAACTACCTAGCTAACTATATAAATAGCTAGGTATTTAGCAAACCAGCTAGACAAATGCTGATATATTTAATATTACAGTAACCGTGATCAAACACTAAGGTAAAAACAATCTCTTACCTATTACCCTCCGTATATGTCTAGCAACCCTCTCCAAGCCACGTCACTGGACGTTTTTTGTCCCAACCCCGATGTGACTTATTTTTCCTGATTTATTTCTTCTTCGAGACAAGCTATAAAGCGTCAACTAGCTACATGTCGCCACCAGGTGGTTTGGAGTTCTGTGACAAAAGGAGTCACGATGCTCGGGGGTATAAACAATATCTCATATGTAATATACACAAGCGCTCAGCTTTTTCTGATGCACGATGTGGCAGTTTCACGGCGTGAAAAATATATATTATTTTATGAAAATCAGTTACTATTTATTCAACTCGCTCGTGCTTCGGAACTGTTTTAAAACAGAACAACGTACACGCTCGCGCCTGCATCACTCGATTGTCCAACGTTCCATTCTTAACCTGTGTATGTTATTATGTACGTTAGATAACACTGGAAACATATCGATAGCTCTGTCTTTATGATTAAACCCCCACAAACATAGCTATAATTTTCCATGTTTCACAATTTCAAAGCAAACAAGCTTGCGAAGTTTCAACAGTTAGATGTCCAATAATAAACTACAAAACGCCCCCACGTGTCCGTTAAGAATCTGATTGGACAGAGCACGAACAATCGCAAGCTTTGGGCTTCTGTGATTGGTGTACTGATCAAGTCTTCGATAAGCGTATTTTGTCACAGTCAGAAACAAAAATGGCTGAAGACGCGGATGATCAAACTTCTCCTGGTATTCTTCAAGAAATCTTTACCTCGCCTTTGAACCTGAGTTTGCTATTCCTGTGTTTATTTCTCTTGTACAAAATATTTCGCGGAGATAAGCCCACAGATGTTTCCGAAGCCGATGAACCGTTACCCAAGTTAAAGAAGAGAGATTTCACTTTGGCAGACCTAAAGCAGTACGATGGGACCACAAATCCGAGAATCCTTATGGCTGTCAATGGGAAAGTATTTGATGTAACAAGAGGAAAGAAATTCTATGGTCCAGGTAAAACTGCACAGTTTAAAAAAGAAACAGTTCAGATACATGTGATTTAAATTGGTTAAACCGTTTAGCCTGTGCAAGTTACGTAAGGGCGCGAAGGAAACAAGGAAGAAAACACGTTTTAGCCTAACCGTTATTTGCTTTCATGTAACTTTGTTGTATTTCTTTTTTATGTCCTGCGCAGACTTCTCCATTTAATTTCAGCCACACCCCTTATTTCCTTGGGTCCAGTGGTACCACCTGAAATATTTAGCAACACCTTCATGCAAACTTTAACCCCTAACCTAGTGATCAATAACCTACCTACGGCCTGAAATACAATTTCAGTTGCCTAAGTAATGAACCTAAGCAAAAAAAGTTCCTTTTTAGTAGTGTGTTCCTTGTGAAGAGATTGTTAGTATTTTCCATGTTAGTATTTTGTGCACACATAACGACTGGGCATTTTGTAGTTTGTGAATGAGTAATGAGATCAAGGATATGCCAAAGATCAGAGTGACCAGATGTTGGAGAATTTTTTTTCCAGAACTGCATTCAAAAAGGGGAATTGTCAACTCCTATCAATTCGTGATTTGAACTAGGTTAAAGTGCATGAGTCTGGTTAACCAAATCTGAATTGTATCATCTTGTTCCAGAAGAAACAACATTTGCTTTAGTGTCAATGATTACACCCTCGAGCTTATATGACGGTAAACAGACCAAACTAATTCCTGTGGTGTGTGTTTCCAGAGGGCCCTTATGGGGTTTTTGCTGGCAGGGATGCTTCCAGGGGCCTGGCTACATTCTGCCTGGATAAGGAGGCCTTGAGAGAGACACATGACGATCTTTCAGACCTCAATGCCATGCAGCAGGACAGCCTGAGCGAGTGGGAGACCCAGTTTACTCGTGAGTTAAAGAAAAACTTCATTCCCAGGGTTGGACTTCACTCATCAACTCTGTTTATATTGAAGACACAAGTCCACCCATCCCTTGTCTTATTGGTTGGCTATAATTATCCATGTGCTATACCACGTGTTTATTGTTCCAAACCTTTCCCCACAGACAAATATGATTATGTTGGCAAACTGCTAAAGCCTGGTGAGGAGCCAACAGAGTACACAGATGATGATGAAGTGAAGGACAAAAAGAAGGAGTAGGCTATGAGAAGCACCCAAACACCCCAGTTCCTCTCATCAGAACCTTCCAGCATTTCTGGCTTAAGTGGTTGGGTGTGAAGTCATGATGTTCCAGTGTGCCTCACTGTGTCCTTATTGAACCTGTTTTAAGATGAACAAGTTAAGTTTCAGTCTGCTCTCATGAAAGCTTAAGAAAGCTGTAGTCTTAAGATGTAGTGTATGATACCATGACAGAAAATCTAATGTGTATTTGTAATGGTGTACCTGAATAGTGTACTGCCTTGGCAACCCAACCTTTTTGTTTTGATAGGTTGCTTGGTATTTTATCTAACAAGGATGTTTCAGATACAAAGCATTGTGGTACACTACAAATAGACTGCAAACTAGTATGTGAGGGTAGCAATGTGCTGAACTGTTGCAAATAAGAAGGCAATCTTTGACATTCCAAGATTAGGGATTTTGGTACTGATAAAAGTGTTTGAAACACTTGTTTTGTACCTGAAAAATACTGATTATTAAAGGAAATGTTGTATTATCTTCTCCCTGTTTTAAGTGTACAAAACAAAACTTTAAAAATGTATTGGTTACTATATTAGTTTTTAATTAGTATTCAAATTTGCAAAGCATACCATTTCAGTCCTCAAATACATGTTGTGTTCTGGAATGCGAACAACAGTTCATCTTTTTGTTTTTAGCTTAACCACTGCACAGGTGAAAGTAATATGACCAGTTATTGATATATGAATATAGTTATCTTTATATGTCTTTCTTGCCATTAAAAGCTCTGTTTCAGTGATCTGTAGTTTTAATTCTTTGTCACTGAGTGAGTACCTAATTATAGGCAGTGGTAGTGATGACAAACTAAATTTCTTTTTTTTCCCTTTTACTTTCACTACATTTCAAAGAAAATGTGTCTATCACTCTGCTACCTTATGTAATATACCAATACTCTATAAGAAAATAAGATTATCCTTAATCCCTGAAATAATATAATGCACTTTTAAATTGAAGCAAACCAATTATAGCACATTGCACATTTTAACTGGATATCTGATGTTGCATCATCAACTAGAAAGCTAGCTATAGATGTACAACTACTAACATACTGACAAAAACCAAAAACATACCTACAATTATTTAAAATTTTAGTATTTTAGTTTTCTGGCTTTTTGAAGTCAAAGGATGTAAAATCGGTCAAATCCCAGTCATTGTTAAACCTTCGGAGTTCAATAAAATATAGTTTTATACATACAGTACGTAAAAAGGCAGAAAAATGTATGTGTCAGAAGTGGGATTCGAACCCACGCCTCCATTCGGAGACCAGAAAGCCCGCGTCATTCACGGAAGGAGTGAAACCTTGAGTCTGGCGCCTTAGACCACTCGGCCATCCTGACACGCATAAAAGCATAACGATAAGTTCACATTAAATAGCTAACAGCTAACAGCTGCTTAAACTATTTAAACGGTAAACTAAAAAAAGATATGATTAAACAATAAGGACTTTCCGCAGTCGCAGGTAGTTTGTTGCTGGTTGTTACCTATCAAGAGTTATATTAGCAAACGTTAAATAGATGAACGACAAATGGCCATAGCAACCCTTAAGGAGATAGAAAGCGACCTGTTTTCCAAAATACAATGTTTAAGTACTATGCCTTTTGTCACAAAGAACAGACTGATTATGTGAAAATTCTATGACCTATACTTATTTTTCAGTGCGTATTGCCATGGTCATCAAATAAATGTAATTCTCCGTATGATCCATTCTCCTCCAGCGCCTCCAAGTGTCTGCGCGAGTAAATGCAGCGTAAGAGAAACGGATTTCCGGTCTATGCAACCTGCCATTTTGTTTTAGCTGCACCGTTCAAGGGTATTCGTATACAGAGACAACGAAACTTAACCAGCGAACTACCAACCATGTACCGCTTCAGTAAAGCTGCTTTGAACATCGCCAGTAAGATTACATATGTTATTTTGGTTTAGTTTCGTTCGCTTTGAACGGTAGGTCTTTAACACGATTAAGACCACTGAGTGAAAACTGGCCAGTTTACTAGCTGGCTAGCTAGCCAGCCAATACATTTAAAATGAGCTCATACATTTTATCTAGTAAACTAGATCGGGATTACAAACGAGTTTATTTTACTTTAGGTAATGTGCATCGCTGAAATTACGCAATATGTTTGTTACTTTCTATAGCTAATATCTTCCGGTAACCATAGCTAGCATTCAAAGCTAGCATTCGTATGAATTGTTCAATGTTGGCCATCTTTATCAGTGACATGCTTCATGAAATGGTCTTTTAAATTAGATAGATGGATAACGTTAACTTTGTCGATGGAAAATAACTAAGTCCGTTGGTAAGACGTTGGTGTCAATGTTCGAGTTAAACGTTTAACTTTATTTGACGGATGTAATGAGTGCACTCCAAACGTAATTCATTTGTTTTTCGAAAAAAAAAAACATTCGACAAGTATAAGTAATGATGGCTTGTTCGTAACCGTAGGGAACATTTGCTCCCCTCAGTGTTAACAATGTCACATTAGTCCTGCATGACATGGATCCATATATCGTCAGATCATGAAAGTGTGTTATTTTCACAGGTCGAAGTACCCGTCAGGTTGCAGTACGACATGGGTCTTCAGGTGTATCGAAAGAATTCCACGCGAAGTACGGCACACCTTTGCTGATTGCTGGAGCAACATTTTGCGTTGCCGTCTGGAGCTATGTATGTGTTTATGGTGTCTCTCGCACTCCCTTTAAATTACCATTTATTGGACTATTATATCTGATATGCCTTTCCATGATTTACTGAGTTTGACATTGACTGTTGTTATTGTTTGCAGGTGGGCACATCAACTGGCATCACATGGAATCTGTCTCCTGTTGGCAAAGTCCAGCCCAAAGAGTGGAAGGACTAATGGACAGACCGCCTTCAAGTTTCCCTCCTGTGAAAGTGGAGAAAATGGCGTTCTTAAACTCTACATCTGTTCTCTACACTGAATCAACATTTGCTTGGCATGTCTGTAAAAATGATTCAATTAAATGTAAATACAATTATTTGCTCTGGGTTATTATGAATTGATTCAATCTAAATGATGTGGCCCTGCTAGTGTAATATCTGCTGGTGTTATGGTTTTTTGTGTGTCCATGCATGCAACAGCAGACTACCTGTATTTTGCCTCACCTTGCATTATGCTACAGTTTAATACATTTAAATAGTTTTTGACAGTAATTCTGCCCAGTACACTTTGAGGGAGGATTCCTGAACTAGATGTTCAGAAGCTATGTTTTCTTTATATAAATTTCTTTTCAGTTAAATACATGTGAAGTTCTCTTTAGTTAATGTTTCTTGTGATGGAAAGAATAGTGACCGCTTTTGGTTATATTGTGCCTTTACATGGAGTGAGTCCTCATAAGAGCCATAGTTCCAATATTGGATACACAAGTCACTCCCACTTATCCTCGGGGAAAACCTGCTGCCATATTGAAGGGCATTCCGATTACTCAGGGATGAGGGAAGTTGCTGTCAACAAACTCTCAAACCCCTCCATTGTATCCGAGGGGAGGAGTTTTACAGAACATCAGGATTCGGACGGCGAGAGGGCCAAAATGCGTATTGGAGTTTAGTCGCAAACGCTCAAACCGAAATCGTGGAGCTGAACAATTACTAAATGTAACGAACTCAATGTATACTGTCACGTAAGGGCAGATAGCCGTGGTTTAAGTGTATTCTAAAACAAGTCTGATTCACAAAACTTGAGAAGCTAGAGAGGTCTGAATACTCGCTAGAAATCGCTAAGTTGCCAATACTGCTGCCGCTTTATCGCCATTCACAAAAATGATGCGTCTCTCGCCACGCCTCATTTAAGAGGCCCAAGGATGTTGAGACAGGGCACTACCCCCCCTTCCCCCCAGAACCGTCACTGGTGAGGCGACGTAAACGAGAAGTGGAGTAAATATTTATGAGTCATAAAAAAACAAATGGAGTTTTTTAATTAAAAAAAACGGCCATACAAGCTGTCAAAGGGATTTTAGAGTATTCAGAAACGTATTAATGTAGGATCACAGCATGTTCTTTATCAGGTCATTGTAGTGTACGAGTCAATCCAATACAGTGGACCTTTTATTATTAAATTAAATGTATATAATAACAGGAAGTATTAAAGAAGCATACAGTCGTAATGCAAAGAGGGTGAATACGATTGCAACCATTTATAAACCGGTAACCGTCACGTACCATGGCTTTATGAGACGCAGTGTGACGCAACGAAGTAGTGAAGGACAGCAACAGCATCCAATAACTGATTAAACTGCCCCTATCCTTCCTTCCCCACCCCGCTTTACGCCTCCTTTGACATGAACCAATAAACAGCAGATTATCAAAAACTGATCCGCCCACCTTGGGTGCGTGAGCTTCAAGCTAAGGTCATTTTCATTCGGGAACTACCCAGCACTGAAGTCTGCAGGGAAAGAGAAACGCCGCCAATTATCGCCCAAGATGTCTCTATCGAACAAACTCACCTTGGACAAGGTGGATGTGAATGGAAAGCGCATAATTATGAGGTGAGTTTTTAAGGTATATGTATATATAGGCTGTATGAGATGCACGCAGTCATCACTGTTCATCACTGTCACTTCCATCATTAATGTGGTAATAAAATAGACCCAAACTATGTTGAACAATAAAGTCTCTCTCTGTGCCGTTACACAAATAACCGTCTAGCTAGCTATAGTAGTGTGACGCACTTAAACTGTATCAGAATGAATAACGTTTCATTTAAGGTTTTTCACAGGAAGTGCACGTCATGTATCCCGTTTTAGCAATTTCCCTAAAAAATGCGTAGTTTGAATGAACAAACTTTTAGTTTCTTATGATTCCGTAACACCGTTTGTGAATTAGTCCTTTAGTCTGCTTACTGGATGATTTCATTTTGCACGTTTAAAATTTTACCTGCATTGAGAGTTGCGCCCACTTGCACCTTCTACTGGGTGTTTATACAATTACATATTAACAAAATAAGATCGTCTGTCATCGCATTAGTTTTGTGAAAGCTGAAATAATCTTGTTGCTTATAATCTCTAATAAAACAGGCTACAATTAAAATACAACGACAATATTTAAATATTTATCCTTGGCATACCCAGGCACGATGGGGATTATAATATACTGTGGAATAACCACTTGAGGCCTGTTTGAAATATACATGGGATTTTAATCATGCAAGTTTAATAAATGTGTAAAACTAAATCTGTAGATAATACACAAATGAATAAATCTAAAAGCTCTTGTTCAGTTAAGTCTTTAGCTGTAGGCTAATATTTTTTAAGGCAGCCTGACATCACCAAGCAGTGTTCAGCGTTTCCTAGGACACGCTCTTCAATAGTATGCTTGTAATATTTAGGTAAACGTCTTTTCCTGAAATCTATTTTTAATATAGACCTTGGAATGGCTCTGTGAATTATGCGGTCCTATTACTATTGGACTTTTCCGAGGTTTATGTCCCTCCTACTAGAACCACACTTTGCTAACCATTCGATCTTCCGCCCGACTGAACTAACAGGGGAGAATGTGGGGTTTTGGGGGGCGTGGCTTAGCCTACGTGATGTAGAATGCGTTCTGATGGATCTTTGGAGAGCGTACCGTGGTGCGTGCACTCGCGTGTACGTTTGCGTTCATTAATGACACATACATTAATGGCAAGGAAACCCAACAGCATGGAGACGAGGTGCTATGTGACAAATCATCTTTGTACTTGACTCGCGCCTTGATCCAATGTGTCACGGACATGTTCTCTGTAACTGAGAAACTGAATCACATAAAATTCCACGATTTAAAACTGGTAGTTTCTGTTCGGTACTGGAGCAAAAAGATGACTCAGTTCAGTAGCATGCTGCCACAATACGACGCATAGTGTCACTGAGACTAAGATCGCAACCACTTTCTGAGCTTAAGACTCAATAGTTTAATACTCATGGTCTCGAACCACGAGTATGTGTACCCACATGCCTTTGACTCGTTTCCAAAGGCCTAGAGTAATTTCAGGTGTTGAGTAGCAACTTCCTGTGACTGCAGAGGGTGGAGCTTTGGGGCTCAGTTATTGGCTTCTGTGACTGAGCACATGCAGTAGTAATGTGCTGTACTAGTGCTGTAAAATATGTATTGGAAGGGATTGGTGTCAAAGTTGTTTAAAAAGACTTGGTATGTTCCTGAGAGCACAAAACACAAATATAGAACAAAAGCAAAAGTCAAACCTGGTGTTTGGTGTTGGCTTGTTAGTATCTGTCACTTCAGTAAGCCCTTGTTCTTGGCTTTCAGGCCATTAATAATGAACAATGTAGCAGCTTTTCAGAGACAGTAGTTTTTGTTATTGTCGCACTTGTATGGAGTTGCACTCTGCTCTTTCTTATCCTAATATTATTTCTCTGTGTAAAATTGCCAACACAGAATAGCTTTGAGGTTGCTAAAAACATTGTTTACTCTCTCATAGGGTTGATTTCAACGTCCCCATGAAGGACAAAACAATCACAAACAACCAGAGGTAAACTACTTTCATTTATCATAAGGTTTCCTACTATTTAGCCACAAAATAAGTGTTCATAGCTGAACACTGGAAATCTTATATCACCCCAACAGGATCAAGGCCGCACTGCCATCCATCCAGCACTGTTTGGACAACGGCGCCAAATCTGTGGTACTGATGAGCCATTTGGGTCGGCCAGACGGTGTACCAATGCCCAATAAGTACTCTCTGGAACCTGTAGCTGCAGAACTCAAGAACCTGCTGGGCAAGTGAGTGATACATTTGTACACTTCAGGCTACACCATGGTGTTGGAGCTGCAGTACATGACCGAACCACTTGGTTTACATGTGCCCACTCTATAGTAGATATAGTATAGTAGTAGAGTATAGTAGTAGATAGTTTCTAAGTGTTCAGCAATATGTTTGTGGCGGCACTGATTTTGTTACATTGCGTTCCAGAGACGTGACATTCCTGAAGGACTGCGTCGGCCCTGACGTGGAAAGCGCGTGTGCTGACCCCCCTGCCGGTTCCATTATCCTGCTGGAGAACCTGCGTTTCCACGTGGCTGAGGAGGGAAAGGGAAAAGATGCCGCGGGTAATAAGGTGAGTGACTCTGTGCCATGTCAACGGTGTTAGCCCTGAGTGTAGACGGGGGAAAATTGCTTGTTTATTGTTTGCATTCAGTCATACTGAGTGTGGAAGAGTAGGGTAGTATGAAAAAATAAGCCCTTGTTGAAAATTTTTAGTTTTGTGAACCATGTGGGACTTGGATCCATATATTGGATGTGTTATATCCTCAAAACTGTTTGTTTTGTTTAAATATGAATTGCGAATCTTGTGCAGAAGTTTTTGTATAGAAAAGAATGTGTGCTGCTGCACATTCACAGTGTCTGTCCTTTTGTCTGCACAGCAGACTCCCCAAGTCAAATGTACCACTGCACAGAACAGCTCAGCAGGAGCCGTGAGCAGTGAATCAGTTACTGTTTACATGCATGTTAAAAATGTTATTATAATCAGATTGACGTAATGGCTGGATTATCATTGCTGACATGGGGACATCCTAATCAGGTTACCTTAGTTAAAGTTATAATCTTCATAAAACTATAACCTGATTATGAATTCTCATCCATCACCCAATTTATTGATTTATATAATTTTAGTTGTTTTACTTCTGTCCATGCAGAAACATCCAAACAAATCCATCACTGTTGGATGTTACAAGGAGCATAAACTCCCCTTCTCATTTGCTTTGGTTTGCTAAGGTTTCCTTACTCATTTGCTAATCCAAGCGTAACCCTCAGCATCTACCTACCACTCCCTGTAAAAGCTGTGTAGCTGGCCTTTTAGCATTGCCACGAGGTCACTGAGGCAATCCTGGCCCTGCACGTTGCTTTTCTGGTCTGCAGAGCCCCAGCTGGAATGCAGTGTAGGGGAAAGAGAGATGAGGGGTGGGGAGGACATGCAAGCACCCCACTGACCTTTCTCTTAATACTTGACCTTTGTGGGGGCATCTTGATGATCCAATAATAGAAGTCATTCTCGTTGGCCATTCTGCAGAGCAACGGACCCATGCATTTCCAAAGCACATGCGTGATCTTTTGCTCAACCAAGTTCAAGGCACTTCAGCACAGATGCAGTCTGATCTGGGGTGTATTGTGGTGTCTATCTTTAGTGTGAATGTATCCTATAGATCTGTTCTTGATGGGGGTTAAATCACCTGCAGAAATTTAGAACTGCCAAGTTCAGAGTCATCATGTGCTTCCTGGCCCAACAAATTAGTATTCCTATTATCAGATTTTTTTTATTGAACATTATTCAGATTATTTGAAGTGTTTTCACACTTGTCTACACAACACAGCATTTGGGCATATAATGTCTCCTGGTTCTTTCCACCAGACCAAAGCATCAGATGAACAAATTAAAACTTTCCGGGCTTCCCTTTCCAAGCTGGGTGATGTCTACATTAATGACGCCTTTGGAACAGCACACAGGGCACACAGGTACATTGCCGGCACCAATGTTTTAACCTTCCACCTGGTAATGCCCTGTATGACCATTAATTCCCAAGAACCTTTGCAAAATCTGATCCTGCTACATATGTGTAACAAACACAATGGAAACATAGAACGATGCTTCAACATCGGAACTTAGCAGAAAGTTTATTTGGTAAGTGAGGTTAATGCACAGCCTGTAGGCTGATCACTGGCTTTTCCTTCAGCTCTATGGTAGGAGTGGACCTGCCTCAGAAGGCTGCAGGCTTCTTGATGAAGAAGGAGCTGGACTACTTCGCCATGGCCTTGGAGAAACCTCAGAAACCCTTTCTTGCCATCCTTGGAGGGTAAGGGTTTGATAGTTGCATGCACACAGGAATGTGGTATAGGATGGGAGAGGTTGATTTTTCTAAGGATTCTATTTAAGATAGAAACCCTGTAAGAAGGGAAAAACAAGGTATGTACAGAAGTAACTGAAGGAATGGTGATTGTTCAAATGTGTTAATTAGGCACTATGGATCACTTAAGATGATTTGAAAAGGTGGGTACATTTAAGGCCGTAAGGGACTGGTGTATGGTAAAATGGTGGGAGCTAATACCATCATCTGTGTGATGGTAGAGAAAGGTCGGTGGTTTAGGTTGTGCTGGACTAGAAGGGTGCTGGGTTTATTCATATTAAGCTTTTGAGCTTCTTATTCTTTATTGTATTTTGCATTTATTTATGATGTTGCTCCAGATTTTGCTGCACTGGGACAGGTCAGTGCGGAATGGGGCAGATATGGTTTACAGGGCTTCAAGCACTGTAGCTCTGCTGGGTGCTGTTACACTGATGTGCAGATTTGGGTGATCAGCTGTGGGTTTTTTTTTTTTTTTTTTTTTTTTTTTTGCTGTCCTCTTTTTGCACTTGAACCCTTGTGAAAGCATCCTTACAGGACAGGAGTAGTGCAATTTATCGTCTTCTGTAATATAGCAACATTTGTGACCATGGCCTGCTTACTACGTGCACAGTGCATAGACCTACGACTGCACAAATGTGCTACTGAGCAAGTGTCTCGTTTGGAAGGAGGTCGGAGTCTAAAACAACATGGGTTTGTTGTGTAATCACATTTGCCTATGAGGACTTGGTACTTTACACTAAAATAACCTTTGAATCTTAGAATAATGTACCAGTTCAAGGTTAAACTCTACAAAATGGAGTTCTCCAAGAGGTCTCCAATGACTTTGGCAATATTTGTACATTTTATAGTAAGGCATGTGATTGGGCTATTTGAAATGTACAACTCCAAGGTAATGGATCCCAGTCATTGGATGTCTCGGGGGGCAGTGCTTAGCATCTGGCTGCACAAGACTATTGTTTAAACAACTCTTTTGTTTCGCTGCTTGTTATTGCTGTGCTTATGAGCCAAATATGCATTGGCTGGTACTAATTTGCTTATGATGAACCCATGCCACAGATGGGCTTTGCTGAAAGGAATGGCCCATTGATGACCTGCAACCAATGTACACAGTTTGTGTTTATACAAATGTACTTAGTTTATTCAAGACTCCTATTTTGTTTTACTTTCTCACTGTTCTTTCTAGCCTAGGTAACATAATTGCAGTAGTCAAAATGAGTGAATGTACCACACTCACTGGCATGCTGGTTTCTTTGGTCTTTGCAGAGCCAAAGTCAAAGATAAGATCCAGCTGATCAACAACATGCTGGACAAGGTGGATGAGATGATCATTGGGGGTGGGATGGCTTTCACCTTCCTTAAGGTCCTCAACAACATGGAGGTGAGTGCCCTGGGAGAGATGCTTTGTTGGTAGAGATTATTATGGATAGCTCTTCAGATGTATCCTGCCTTGCTTTTCAAATGCCTTGGAGTGAATTTATTTCACCCATAATACTTTTTAAATTAAATACTGAAGTAAATGTTTGTTTTTCTGTGCTTTATTTAATTGTGAATGGTTTTCTATGTTCACTGTTCTCTCTAAATGTTTAATCTGTGTGTTCTGGGACAGATTGGCACATCCCTGTACGATGAGGAGGGTGCCAAGATTGTGAAAGACCTGATGGCCAAGGCGGAGAAAAATGGCGTCAAGATCGCCCTTCCTGTTGACTTTGTCACCGCAGATAAGTTTGATGAGAAGGCCACGACCGGTACAGCTAAGATGGCTGATGGCATTCCATCAGGCTGGATGGTACGGTGCTTGCATCCAGCCCTGGGGTCTTGGTCCCGCCTTGGTTGAACCGAATAAGTGATGTTTACTCAATGTTGAACTTCTGAATTGATTCTTTTGGTTCTATTGTCCCATCCAGGGTCTGGATTGTGGGCCTGAGAGCTCCAAGCTCTATGCAGAGGCTGTGAGTAGAGCCAAGCAGATTGTTTGGAATGGACCTGTGGGTGTGTTTGAGTGGGACAACTTTGCCACTGGAACCAAGAGCCTAATGGATAACGTTGTGGAGGCGACCAAGAAGGGTTGCATCACCATCATTGGTAAGGGCAGTGAGGAATTGAACACCGTGTCAAAATCCAAGTTCAGATTTACATTTAAGTTCAAATTGCTCCTCGGCTGTTATTATTTAGGAAAGTGATACTTTATTTGCTAGTACTTTTATTAACTGCCATGATTAGCAGGTATGTTATGTCTCATCCATCATGAGTTTCCTAGTAACCAGTAGGTGGCACCAGATTCTTGTTATCTCTATCCTGTCACTTGTTTAAATAATTTGTACCCAAGTAGCTCCTGATTCTAATACAACAGGGTGTCGTGGATAGCTAAGGTCCAGAAAGTAATAGTTCTCATTAAGATTTTATCCCAACCACCTAAATTTCAACCCGGAAGGTCAAATGGAAGTCTTGCATTGTAAACCTTAATTTCTGAAATAACCTCCTTTTATCATGAAGTATTTCCACTTTACATGTAAACCAGTCCATTCATATAAAGCCCCCACCCCCGATACTCTATTCAGCATTGTTCACGTGTCCGTGTGGGTAATATGGGTAATGTGGCTCTGATGTCCATAGGTGGTGGAGACACTGCTACCTGCTGCGCCAAGTGGGACACAGAGGACAAGGTGAGCCACGTGAGTACAGGAGGCGGAGCCAGTCTGGAGCTTCTGGAGGGTGAGTTGCATTACTTCATTTCCTGTTTTTGATTAAATTCAGAGCTTAACTTCGACCTCCAGTGGATCATTTGGAGCTATAATGTTTTAATAGATCTACTGTTTAGACCTTAGACTGAACCTTAGAGGTTTTAATTTTTTTATCTGTTTGCTTATATTTTTTGTGGATGTTTGAGCTCTTTTATTGCTAGGACTCGTATTTATATAAAAAAAAAAAAAAAAAAAAAAGCTGATCACCTCAATAAGATTGTTTGGTTTCTTCTGTCAACAGGTAAAATATTGCCGGGCGTGGATGCCCTCAGCAGCGTGTAAGCACCCATTGTCTCGTCTGCTGGAGTTGGAGTTATCCACCCTGGAGAAGCTCTCACTCCTTCCTGTTCACTCACTCGGCACTTGTTCAAAGCGATCACCTTTAAGGGATGCAAATGACGAATACCCACCCCTGAAGCCAACGATGTACAGTGCTGGTCTCTCCCACTGGTTCACTCATCCCTTCAGTTACGGCATTGCTTTGTTCTTACCTCATTGCCCATTGACTCTCACCACAGTCTGCAGATGGGGTCCTTCTGCACAGTTTTCCGTGGAGGACAGTAGTGTTATTACTTGGTTTACATCTCATTTTAGGGAATTGGTCATTTGTTGCAACTGCTAAAGTGTTCGTGTATGTCTGTGTGTGACATCCTTGTATAACTGCGCTGTGTGTGATGTAATTCTAGAGTTTACTTGATGCCTCTTCACACATGTTGAGACTGTATGTAATACTGTAGACACTTTTCCCCCCCATTCTTGCACTTGTCATCCTGGTCCTGTGGCTTGTAGGTGTTCCCCCAGTGGGGTAACGTAGATGGGTTGATCAGAAGACCTGGATAGTCGGCAATGGAATATAAATAAGAGTTCAAATAAAAAGTAACCTTTGTCCATGGATATATGTTTGATTTATATTTACGTAGCTGTCTATGCTCCCAGTTTGAAATAATAAGGCATATGGTTTTCTTTGCTGTTCAAAATTAATAGCCTCTAGTCATACTTAAGGATGTTGGCAGGCGAGTTATTCAGAATTCTTTTTCTTTGTGCTGTTCGGACTACATGTCCAATGAGGAAACAAAAGACTCTCGAAACTCCGCCCTTACCTGCCTAGGTGTGCGACTGTGACTGACAATAACCCATTCTTAACAGCTGGTAAGGGAAAGAAATAGCCGGGACTTCGATTGAGTGCTTCAAACGGTAAGATGTGCATATAAATAAATGGAAGGGATGATCAATATGTTCCGGGAAATGTGCAAATAAGTTGTATACATTTTAAAGCATGAATGGGTCAATGTAGTGTGCTCGACACATGACTTCTGTGCAGGATAAGCAAGCGCTGGAGGGGGGTCCTTGGGAACACTGATGTGAAGTAAGCTTATGTGGCATATAAAGGAAACGATTAGGCTCTTATTGATCTTTACTGGGACACGACAGAAGTGTGCACCACCATCATAGAATATTCTATCGCGCCCACCAAAGACATCGTGTCTGAAAATGACAAAATGTAGATCCTACGTCGTTTAATTTCAAAACTCGTCATTTTCATGTAAAATCTGACTCGTGATATCTGGGTAAGTATTTGCGACAATAGGGGTTGGAATTTGTCTGTGAATTTAACATGAGCTTTGACTGAAATGGCAATACAATTCCAAATGTTTCGGAAGTTATTTTGTTATTTTGATGTAAAGTGAGAGCGGATTCATTATTTCAGTGGAAGACTGGAACCCAGAAGAACTTTCAGAATGGATTAATAATATTGGATTTCCACATTATGAACTGAGCTTTTAAGGCAATATTGAGTTATTGGTGTTTTTGTGTAGCTATTACCATGGACCACAAACGGTGGTGATTTGAATTAACATAAAACTTTAAAGTAAAATATCTTTTCGTATTTTTAAGTGTAAACGCAAGGGGGCACTCCACTACCATTAAAGTTAAACACCTACAAGTCTATAGGACCCAGCGTGAGTAATCTGCACGTGCAAGTTGACGCCAATGAGTGCGCTATAAGATAAATCGTTTTCATTTCTTCACAGAAAATGAAGTTTCTGGACTGGAGTTTTTGGAAATTACCGATTCACTCTTGGGTGATTTCACTCTTTATTTTACCTAAATGGTTAGTCATACAGCATATGTGTCTAACATATACGTTTTGTTCCACTCATCTTTTGATCATTCCAAAAGTGTGTGCGTGTGTGGTTATGTGCTATAAAGTCTGGTTGTGTTACGCATCAGTCGTTTCATTAAAATATGTACCTTTTTGTTATTTTCATAAAAAGCATATACGTCCGTTGTGTCAGAACTTTGGAAATATGTAGAATGGAGACTTGGGCAGTAGTCTAAATGTCATGTCCGAAGGGTGCGTCTAGAGGCAGTCGGTGATCTCGTCATCTCCTTATTTGAGTGATTTTGCTATGATTACTTGTGTGTTGTCACGGAAACTTACAATTAATTTAACTCCGATAGTGCACCTGAGTTAACAGCTAAAATTCGCATGTTTCCCTCTCAGCAGTTTACTTTCATGGGCATGTATTTTTGTGCGGTTTATCTAAAAGTGTACGTATTCATTTCAATAGTCTACACTATTTAAAAGTTTGAATAAGCGACACCTTTTCTTTGCCCTGTTTTTTTTTTTTGTATAATTCAGAAAGCGGGCAGGTACTAGAATGCTTTAGTAGCACTACAGGAAGGTGCAAGGAATTAATGGGCTGTTTATGCGATTGTGAAATGAATAACAGCTCTGCCTGTCCGCTTTAGAAAGAGCGCCGACCTTCAAACGCACAAAAGCCTTTTGTGATTTTTTATTTAATGCTTGAGCGACGTTTCTAAGAACCAACGGAATAGTTGTGGACTCCCAAAAGGAGGGCGCTCTCAGCGCCTCAAAAAAATCTTTGGACTACCAAAAACCCTCCTTCGAAAGGGGCTGGGGGTTTTACTATGACCGGTTTCGGGGCAATTTTGCAAGTGCTGCGACTTTACGGTTTGTGAAGGGGGCCGTCCTTCTATGCATTCTCTTCATAGCGCTTTTTAGTGCATAACAGATTCCATAACTTTTAGACAACCAAATATGAAATGTGGAAGAAAGAACCGGCGTTGTTGGGGGCAAGGGCATACGACATTGGAATGTGCTTTCGGACTTATTTGAATTTGTCATAACTTTTTTTTAAAGTATCACCATTTCGTCGGGATAAACTTAAATAGTCTTTAATGAATGTAAAATAAATGGACGTTTACAACCGGCGCCAGCTGAAGCGGATCAGAAAACGAAACCTGGTGGTCAAGACCGTGTGAAGGTAAATGGGTGTAAAACTATAACGAATGACCCAAGAACATGTTTAGGCTTAAAGGTTCTTAAGACTGCGCTATACCCTAAACGCGGCCGCACTTTAAAGAAGACATAAACACTGATTTTGTGATAATGTTGGCTACTTATGCTTGAACAGCAATGACTCCAGTCTGTGAACTGCTTGCTGTTTGACATCAAAAGATGATCCAAGAATACCAGTACATGTACTCAAAAATGTTAATGAAGGTAACTGGTGTTGCTGTGTGGAAGTTGCTTAAGCCTCCAAGCAGAAATATTGCTCCATTGCCAAAAGGCAAATTCTCCTTGTATTTTGCTAACCGACTTGCATGTTAACTAGGCTACTACAACCCATAACTAGTTTGACTAACACCATGCCTACATATGCAAAACATATATATTTTCGAGTTGTCATGAATCAGTAAACCTACGCAGCGGAACAAAAGGAAACAGGGAAAAAAATTCCACATTTCATTCCTTAAACGTTTTCTCTCCCGAGTGACCTTAAGCAGTTGAATGGACAAAGCCTGTAAATGCTCTCTGATGAAGGGATTTCTGTTAAATAATTAACACTGATGAAGAGGGTGTCACTGCTACTACTGATGGATGTCACCGTGTTCTTCTGGGGAATGCTGTCAGAGTGGGTGAGGGTATCAGGCCAGACAGATACGCACCGTTACATAGGGCAGGAATGCAGTCGTGTGTTACTGGAAATCAAAGCTAGAGATTAAGTTATGAGGCATGTTCAGAAGGCTTGAGTGCTTCTCTTTATTAGGTGAGAGTGATTGGCCCTCCTCATGGCTCAAAGCAGAACCACAGCTGTTTTTATGATGATTTTATTGGATTGATTTCATGTTGGCTTAGTTCCTCATTTTAACTGTAAGCAGGCTTTGTTGACCCCTTGTTCCGTAGTTACTAGGGTAGCCATGGGCATCATTGTAAGAAGTGCTGCTGGCCCAATCAGAAGTGAGCCACAGCTCTATAATCTGCATGCGGTGCCTTCTGTGTCTTTTTTCCCTCTTCCTGTCGTTGGAACAGTGCACCAAATAAGCTGGGCCATTGTTTAGCTGTAGAGGTAGTGAGTGTCCGCCAGAAAAGTGCCTAGCGGCATTGACTCACAATACAGGAATGTCATCTTTCCCTCTCTCTCTCTCTCTCTCTCTCTCTCTCTCTCTCTCAGCCCCCCTTCATCTCTCTTTCCACCCCACCCCTCCTCTGTGTCGCACAGGGCCAAAGTTCTGCCTGCTGACTCAGCCTAGAAATCACCCAAATTGCTTCTTTTTTTTTCTTACACACTGAGCTTTTGCAACACCGAAGGCCTGTACTCACTGCTGAACTTTTACAATGAGGCAGTGTTTTACGGAGGAGTGTACACAAGTCAAAGCTGTTTTAAAAGACAGAACGAGGATCTTTCTTTGTGGTCCTGCACGCGCATGAAGCCACATGCTTCCTAAATCTGCATTACTCAGATCTGCGCTGAACCACAGAATCTGATGGATTAATTCCTCGGAATCTCACCAGCATGATCCCATTGACCTTAATGCTAATGCTGGCCTTAGCTGGCAGCGTGAAATCACCTGCACCCTGAAGAGTATACTCCAGCAGGCCTTTGTTGCATTCTTCCGACGCAAAGTATTATTTACTGCAAAGGGAAGGAACCGTATAAAGACACAGTGCTCACTAACGACATACTTGCCCAGGAGCCCAAGTAACCCAACGCCTCCCGAAGATCTATGTGGGTCAACGTGCGCCAGTCCCGTTTCAACACCCCCCCCCTCACCCCTCGGGCAGCGCAGACAGACACCTCTGCGGTGGAATGTGTCACTGCATTTCAGACACGATTCCATGATGGGCGAGGTTCAGCATCGTCCACACGGCCCCTCTATAGCATGAATGGTGTCTCAGGCAGGATGTGTCACTCCGGGTAGGGTGCAGATCAAGTCTTGTCTCATAGGAGGCGATCCAATTTGAGACTTGGACAACACATGACCTGTGTGTGTCAAAGACAAGCCTCTTAGTTTTTGTAATTGAGGTAAGTCACTTTTCCCAGTTTTTTTTTTTACTGGGTCAGTTCAGCACACAATGGAACAACTTGCATATCTTTGTAGATCTACGTCCAAACATAAACTGTTGGTGATTTCTATGAGCACTTGCCGTTCATTGTGTAGTTGAATGGCTGGAGCTCGTCAGCCCACATACTTTCCCCATTGTCAGGCTGAAGGAGCCAAAACTGTCTTCGTGGCCTCATCCTTGTTTAGGGGTTTGCTTTATTTGGCACTGGGAGCATACAATGTGAAGCCACGGGATCTGATGCAAATTCCAGTAAGACTGCACAGCATATTTCTACGTCATACCCAATGACCGCTGTGTTAATTGTGATTTTAATCGTATATTCTGCTTTCAATAGGTCTTTCTGAAAATCTGGGCAGAGAGAGAGGGAGAGAGAGAAACTGGCACACAACTGTAGTGACAGAGATGAAGCAGCAATCTCATCTCTCTACCACATGCTTTCCATTAAGGCTTTGGATGGGGGGGGGGGGGGGGGCGGAGAGGCGGGGAAGGGGAAGGCACTGTGTTTCCGAATACTTGGGCCTGTATCAGGGACTTGTGGGGGGAGAAACCACATTATAGAAACCTTGTTGGAGTTGGAGAATGAAGGGAGAAGAGAAATAGAAGGAGTTATTTGGTGACTCATGTTGGATTTTCTTTCTACCAGATTTGTGCACAGGTTTACAGAGTTTATTATTCCACCATCCTCGTGCAGACCTGCACATAGCGCATACTTTGACTATAGTTTTAGCTGCTTTCTTAAAACTTTTTCCCTAGAAGTTTAAGATGATTCTTGCAACGTTTTCTGAAAGATTGCAGATGAATTTGCCACTGTTAAACGACTTGTGATGTTAACCCCAAGCAAAGAATGCGGAGTGCGTCGCATCGAACAAATATGCAGGATCATTCCCTGGAATAATTTTAAACTGTGGTAGTAAATCAGTTGATGATCTGAAACACTGCTGCTCTAAATGTTGTCTTCTGCTTATTCTCAGCAAAGGACTTTTCCTCAAGTCCTATGCATGTTTAATGAAATGGAATCCGGTGAAATCAATCATTGTGAATTCTAAGCGAGCACACAGAGCAACGAACATGGAAATGGTGAGAGCGAGAAAGAGGGAGAGAGCAGATGTGTCAGAGTTTCTTGGCCTACTTCTTTTCCAGTCTGGCAGTGTGAGAAGCTCCCTGTGCTGGGTGTAATGGACACCAAGGAGACCATGCTTTACACTTTCTCCACGGTCTCAGCGCCAGACCTTTCCAGATTGGAATGTTGCATTTCCTGCTTGGTTCCTGCCATGTGTTTCTTGGTTTCCCTTTTCTCCCCAGTATCTGTCCCCATATCTTTTCTTCTCCTCCACTGTCACCATACTTTATCGAACTTAAGTGCAAGAGGTTTTTTTCCCTTTTGCTTAATCAGTTTCCTCTTTCTTTCTATTGCGCCATTTTGTTATTTTAGTCTTTGCCTTTTTACTCTGTGTTCATACACTTTCTCGTGACTTCCATCTTGTAGCTTCTTCTTTCCATTGTCTATGTTAAATGTCCCATAATTCTCCTCTTCCACAGCTTTCACATCCTACAAAAAGCATAAAACAGCACTTAGTGTGTAAGGGAGCCCTCTGGAGTTCATTAAACCTCTGGAAGGCTCCTCCGATGTTCCCCTGTTATGTAAACAGTGCCTGTGAAAGGTGGGGGTGGCGTTCCTCCTGTCGGGAGGTCACTATCTGCCTCTGCAGGAGCTCTGTCAGGTCACGCCTGTCTTCTGTCTCTCTCCTCTCACGTTCTCGTGTCGGGAGGTTGTTGTGTCAGAACTCAAGGCCTTCTGGAATGCACCCCTGCTGCTCCTTAACGTTCAGCATTTTTGCCGTTGATGCCAGAGGCACGGTTCCGCGTACTGCTCAGGGAAAGGAGCGAGATGGGACAACGGAGCGGAAAATCCTGCTGGCCAACATCATCCAGTTCTGAAAACTGAGATGAGTGGAACAAGAGGGGTGAGCTCTTGAAACCTCCCTCATTGAGTTACATATGTCAGCGGAATGAATGAAAAGCTTTTGGGACAATAGGCATAGATCGTGTACTTCAGGAGATGGTTTCCAAATCCTGGTCTTTTGGCAGGGATATCACAAATACTTGTAGTGGTCATTAAAATGTTCATGTCAACATAAAAGTGTATATTTGATGCCAACACCAACAATATGATTTGTTACATCATTCTCCAGGTGTACAAATGTGTTGTATTTCAAGTCTCATTCTTGTATTTCAAGAATTCTCCCATGTGGGTGTTGGAGAAAAGCATAATTTGCATTCATTACACTGAGTCATACACTAATTAGCTCTTGAGACACTGCACAGCAATATCCCAATAATGGAATGTTTCTGAAAAAAATGTTTTTATGTGACTTTAGATTGTTATTGGTTATTGCTCTCAGAACCCAAAAGAGTAACGAAAGAGACAGCAACTTTGCTTTTAGAAGCTTTTAATATACATAATAAAGGTGTATAAAGCATAAACGTACAACTCTTGTGGAACTGTTCCACTGTTATTTGTATGTTGACTATTACCATGTCAGTGCTTTCAACTGCAGTTGAGCACCTACACTTCAGTGTTAACAAGCAAAAAAAAAGGTAGGAACTGGGCCACCTGAAGCCCCCTCTGGCAGAACACTAGCCAAAAGGTAAACGTGTGCATGTCTGGTGAATCTTCACCATTCATAAATGACACGATAATGTGTGACGTATGAGCAGAAACATAAACACTGCTCAATAACCAGGCCATGATAAACCAACATCTGTATGGAGTTTTATGCTCTTTGGAAGCCTACAGGAAGGGTTTTATTTATTCTAGTCCCAAAAAAAAAAGTTTTTTTTTTTAGAAGCACTGAACAAAAGCTTTTTGTGGAAAATGCTGATATTTTCCCTTAAAGTTCATTGAAAAGCAATACAAGGTAGTCCTGGATGTGTTAGTAGGTGGTTTCAATGACCAAACAATGCATCAACACCTGGCAGAGGTTCACTGTCACCGCAGTCCCCTATCCCCAGTCCTCAGTCCTCAACCCATCCCAGAGAACCACAGAAGCTCCGCGTTGCCTTCTTCCAGCCTTGAGTCTCCTCTGCTCCCATCCTGGGTCAGGAAATGGAGTCAGCTTCACAATGGCACAGGCCGCCTGCAGTGCCTCTGGGTGATGGGGTCAGGAGACAGGACTGCACTGTCAGGTGATGTTCAGGCGTTGTTTGGCTGCCTTCCAGCACAAGGACTGTGCTGAGCCTACGCTGGGCCACATTCCTGCTGTATTACTAGAATAAACACTGTCGGCATGGGGCCCTGGGAAACCTGTGCTCGATTGGTAAATATTTACACAACTTAGGGCTCCATTCAGAACATACCGGACCTTCATGAAATCCAGGTTATGGTCCGACAATTAGAGTTTACCATCAGGATTTGCTACTAGAAAACTAAATGACTGGATGCAGTGACTTTATGCAAACCATCACAAACCATGGCCCATATCAGCCATAATGCGTTAATAGGTTGTACTCAAAACAAGTGAATTAGTCAGGAATGTATGATTGTCACTGAGTAATTATCCTTCCTATTTGTCATAATTCCTCTCAGACTGTCCTGATGTGCATTGATAGTTCTTGTTTGTTCACGTTTTTCACTATAGAGTAACAATCTGACCTAAAACAAGGTATCTTTACAGTTTTAAAACTCTCCAGATTGTCATGGCTGAGTTATTGCTTTTAAAGACTTGGGTTTTCCAACGGAAGTAGCATGTCCTCTGTTCTTTTGCCTTTTGAACTTGTCTGGCAGAATGCGGCCCCGTCGTTTGGCACTCCTCCACTGCTCCCACTGCTTGTGTGGCCCCTTTTCTTCATCTCATTCTCTCTCTCTCATTCTCTCATTTGCTCTCTCTCTCTATTCTGGTAGGTTGAGTGTGGGCCAGCACTGGCCAACACCTGTGGCCAGTGCCTGAGATGTTCTTGGCTCCGCAGAGCAGGTCTTTGATGCAAGTGAGCAAGGGGTAGTTAGCGAGAATGTGAAGCTGGAATGACTACTGGGTGTTGTCCAAGGCAGGCCAGGTGTCTCTGGACCTCTTATCTGAGATCATCTCTTCTCACCTGCCTTCCGTTTGCTTTACCTTTCCTGGCAGGTGGAAACCATGTCCAGAGGGATGTTGACTTGACCTGGAGAGCTTTATTTGTTCTACATTCTCTATACAGTGCTATATGTATAAGCACACTCAAAATACTTTTACTAACTTTCTTTTTAACATAAATTTTAAAGGAAATGCTACTCAAAGGCCCGAAAAGAACGAATAAAAAGCCAAAGTAACGTAAATATTTATATGTATATAAATTTATATAGTTATAAATTTATATTTATATTGATGTAAATATTTATATGGCTAAATATTTCATGTATTTTTATTAGATTTTGGAATCTACATTTCAGGCTTGTTTGGCCAAATAAGTGAAGAAAGTCAACCTCAGTTTTGTTGTTCAGAAAGGAGGGATACTGAAAGGCCCTAAATGACGAAAAGGAGTGTGAAAAACGTTTTGTCTGTTACCTGTTCATATTCACTGTATCAACAAACTAGATTCATAAACTCTGTGTAAACAGAACCCTAACAGGTGCAAACTATATAATAATGTCTTTTATACAGTTGTGCTATTTTAAATGACCCTGAGTTGTGAATTTTCCTGTGTTTCTCAGTCTTGCTCTTGCTAATTAAATTTCCTTATACATAAAGAGAAGTGTTTGGAAAGGCTTTCGGCAGCAGTTGGAGAAGCAGGTTGGTATGAGGGTGTGGAGAGGCTCCTGGCTCCACTCCAGGCTCACCTGTCCTCACGGCCACACCTGGAGGAACGCGGCAGGTAGCGAAGCGCACGGCCGTCAGCAGAACGGCGGCTAGGCGTGTGAAAGGAAGAGCGGAGCGTTCGTGCAGGGAGTTTAACGCTCGCTCCTGACCGTTAAGCGGAGGATTCGCGGGATTTAGGCTGAAAGGAATATTGACCGTTTCGGAAACACTATTTGTGTTTGCTCGGGATTTTGCTTCTCCGTTCTGCCTGGATTTGTTTTTCTTGCCCTGGTAAATTGGATCTGTATTTCAAAGGTGTGTTATTTCAACAGACAGAGGTAATACTGATGAAAAAGAATGATTATCTGAATAAAAATGTAATTGAAGTTTTAAAATGTGGAAAATGCATAAATATTATGAACTGCATCTTGAAAACAAGGCACGGTTTGCTGAAGTAGTGTGTGTGCTTGTATGTGTTTGTGTGCATGTTTTTATTGATCCATTTATTTGATAGTCTAAAATGATTAAATTGAATCTCTGGTTAAGGTCACACCTGCCGTCATATGGCATCCTTTTATCTTGCTGCTGAAAGGACAGTTTCAGTTTGTGCTTGGGTATCCCTCTCCATGTGCAGTAGATTGGTGGGGTGGCTCTATGAACAGTTAGGAGGTATATTGGTAAACATTCTCCTTTTTTGTCGGTTGCTGTTTTGGGGCTGACACTCTCCATGTCTTGGCCTGTACTTTAAATGTCAGCACGCAGTGTCACAGACAGCTGCAGTGAAGCTGCACGGGTCCGAGCCTTGGGAACTGTGCTCAGGGAGACCTATCTGTGGAGTCCTCGGGATGCCAGATTCCGCGAATTCACTCTGGGGCGCTTTGCCTGCGGAATAAACAGTTTATCTAAAGCAGGCAAGGAACTTCAAGTTCGATCGTCAGCCGTCAGAGGTGTGGGGAGACAAGCCATCTGGGTGTCGTTTGTCATCGGTTTGGGGGATGACAAGTCGTGATATAGCCTGATTCATTCTTGTGTGTGTGTGCATGTGCACACGCATAGTTAAATGATCTGTTGTGGTACTTGGGGAAGGAATGGAGGGACGTCTTGTCCCCCTTCAGCTGATTGTGTGGTTAGGCCTCACAGACTTAGGGATCCGTTTCTGTTGATGTTGAACGGCGACAGAACTCTGTACTTTCACAGTGTCATCGGGAGATTTACTATAGGAACTTGTTAATGGTAGAAGCAGTAAGATAGCCATGATTGTTCTCAACATGTGGTCCAAGTCAGCAGAAGAAAAGAAGTTTATTCACTTAGGGATCAAGCGAGCTTGGGGGGGGGGGGGGTTGGACCATAAATGTACCTTCTGGAATAGTTCTGTTTTATGTAGAGAAGCTTATTTTTCTTGATGTGATTTCTTGAAATGTCACTATCCCAAATACTGTCAGGAGACTTTTTCCACTGATCCATGCTAAAATGTCTGTACAATTTCACACGCTAGGCTGAGTGGAACACTGTTCCCATAGTGATTGTATTATTTTGCCTAGAGCAGCTCAAATCCCCTTGAGTAATCCCCTTTAAAACTATGCACATCCTCACATCCTGTGTTTGAATTTAGCATTTCTCTCACTAGCTGGTTTCTCTTCATAACAACTGATCTGGAATCAGTCTTAACATGCTCCACTCTTAACCATGAAAAGTGAAACATTTTAGCAGATCTCTGTTCATAATAAGGGTGCTGCCCCTCTACCGCTTGACCACACAGCTGCATGACCATGAAGGGGTGGGGAGTTGGGGTAGTGGGGGGGGCACAAGGGCATTTCTTTTTTAGTTGTCATGGCCAGGAAACGAACATACTGCAAGTGCTGTATATTCCACATTCCTGACCCCCCACCCACTTCTGTAGTCCAAAAAGCCCCCTGCTTGGATCTGGACCCCACCCTATTGTTCTAGCTGGTGAGAGTGCCTTCCTGTTGTAGAGTGGCTGGGCGTTCGAGAGCTTGTGGATCGCGTGTGCGTTTGGAAAGCCTCAAGGAGCTTGTGGGGAGCAGGGAGCCAGGCCAGGGCCGGCGCCATGAGCATCCAGTGTTAAGCCAGGACAGCAACTACAGCAGCCACACAGGTAGGTAACCTGGCTGGGGGCGGGGCAGAGGGCGGGGCTGGGGGCAGGTAGCACGCATCACCCGTTACAGAGGTGACCTTACACAAGTGACAGGAGGACTCATGAGGACTCAGGAAGGGTGCTCTGCACAGATATAGCAGTGAGAGTTTATAATGGACATATATTGTTCATGATTCTCTAGGTAGTTTGTTAATGTTCTACGAATACTTTATGTAAAGTATTAGAATAATGGTACATGTTTTGGTAACTGCAGTTTGGTAACTTGCTTTCAGATAAAACAATTCCACATCTATGTTTATAAAAATATGTCTTCATTAGGTATAGATCATGTTATTGATCTATTTTAAGCAACTTTTACAAGCTATGTGATAAATACAAGCAGCAAATCAGTAACCACATTGTAATACATGTAACAAAACAAAGTGTTTTGTTACACTAAACTAATGCTAACCCCCTTTCGTTTGTATTACAATAGTTGCTGCATTATAAATGTGATGTACCATAGGTGTATTGGTTTAATGTGGCATGTATTGTGTGTATTGTGTGCCTGTGTGAGTGCATTTACTCTGCTGCCATTTGTCCATCGCAGATTGCTAGTAATGTTTTCTGTCCATTTTAACCCTGAGCTTTGTTAACTTCTGCAGTGTCATCATTTCAGAGGTTGGATCTATGAGGGAAGCTGGGGGGGGGTGGGGGTGGGGTGGGGGTTGTTGAAGTCATCATGTGGTGCGGTGGTGTTTTCATGAACAGTGTGGGTGGGGCCAGAGGTGCAATACAGCATTGTGAAATGCATTTTTTTCCCCTTTGTGTCATTTTCTCCCTCCCTCTCTTTCCCTGTTTTGATGCAAAGCAGCAATATACCAATAACCCCCATTCTTGACTTACTGTACTTTTACTTATTTATTTATTTACCACAGATGTTTCGGAAAAAAGCCTCATCCTCCTTGAGAATGCGGAGAATATCTGAAAGCAATAGATGTAATAAATTCCCCTTCACTACTCTGTAGATGGTGCATTAACCACTAGACTGAAACTGTATGCAGAGGCAACTAATGAAACCATTCTATCCTTAAACTGTGTAAGTAGAAACGGAGGGATAGTGTTTCTAATGCACCGATTTAGCTTCACTCGCGTCGTCTTTAAATCGCCTAGGATTTAGTGCTGAGTGGATTTGGCATTCAGACTGATAGAATGGTTTCATTTGAATGGCTTTGTATGCTTTAACCCTTCACTATAACTTTAAATTGCTGTGTACAAAATGTAGTCTATGATATCCTGAGCTCATAATGTATAGTTTAGGTCAGCTTTGGATCTGGAAATAATGTCGATGATAAGCTTTTCTGCACTGCATGTATTAAAGAGCAGGAGTTTGTATAAAGTTGTTGTGGTGTCTAAAGGGTTTGCTGGCTGGACTTCAGTGCCTTGACTCTGGGTATTATCACTTTCAATCAGAATCCCACCAATCAAATATGACCATACAGGAACTAAGTTTAAAAGTTAGTTCCTAGCATGACTTGATTGTGGCTATGAAAAGCAAATGTTTCTTTTCAGCCACTGAATGCATGTTAAAAACTGTGATAAATCACCCAGCTGTCAATGTGTGAAGACTTTGGGGCAGTTGGGGTCTGAACTTTATTTTTGGGCATTAACCTCCTCAAGGCACAGGATTATTGCAAACCTTCTGATCTCATTGCATTTCCATTTTCAATCACTGTTGGCTACACATAACATGGACCTATTGCCATCATCTTGCTGTTGCACATATTCTTTGGCCTGTGCTTTGACCAGGATGTTGAAAATGTGCCCTCGGTGCGTTTTCTAGGGGGCGTGGACCGGGGACGAAGCTCCTCCTTCCATGAAGTGGGCGGCCCGCGAGAGCCGGACATGAGGGCGGCCGCCTCCGTTTCCGAAGAGACTTCGGCCGGCGGCGGCAGCGGTGGAGGCCACACCGTCCTGCAGCGCCTCCTGCAGGAGCAGATGCGCTATGGCGAAGGGCGGAACTACCTTGCCATGCAGCAACAGACGCAGCAGCAAGGTCCTTTGAGCAGCTACCCAGGCCCAGGAAGCCCGGGAGACGAGCACTCCATGATCCCCCACATTGCACGGCAGGAGCCACAGGGCCAGGAGCTGCAGGCAGACAGCGGCATGGAGAAGCAGCTGAACCCCCGCGCAGGGGGCGGCGGGAGCGGCGGGGCCGGCTCCGGCTGCATTGGTGGACCAAATCCCGAGGACCTGCCCTCCTATGAGGAGGCCAAGGTTCAATCGCAGTATTTCCGTGGCCAGCAGCCACCGCAGCCGCCTCTGCCCGCGACGGTGGGCGCTGCCTTCTACGTGACGGGCGTCAGCAACCCCAAGGTGCGTCCGCCCGAGGGCCGCCCCACCGTGCAGCGGGTGAGCGCGGGCAAGGTGCACCAGGACGACGGCCTGAAGGACCTGAAGCAGGGCCACGTGCGCTCACTCAGTGAGCGGCTCATGCAGCTGTCACTGGCCACCAGCGGCGTCAAGGCCCACGCGCCTGTCACCAGCGCCCCACTCTCACCCCAGTTGCCCCCGCCCGGGCCCCCAGGCGACTACTACAAGCCCACAGGTCCCCAGCACAGGGGCCCGCCGCCGGATTACCCATTCAAAGGCATCCCCTCCCCGGCCAAACAGCAGCAGCACCATCACCAGCCGCAGCTCCAGGAGCCAGGGCACTACTACTCAGACCACCGCGCTGCAGGCCAGCAGGGCAGAGCTGAGGTGCCCCACGTCCGCTACCAGCCCCCACCTGAATACGGCTCCTTCCGGTGAGTGTGCTGGGCAGGGAGATTTGGTAATGCTGACTTCCACGTCTTAAGATGGAAAGAATTTCTCTTATTCCTGAGGTAAAAGTGGCGTCTTGGTCAGCATTGGGTTACAATACCTAAATGAAATTGCAGGAAAAAAATGCTGTTTTTTGTTCATTTAAACTGCTAATATGAAAGTAAATGGTCCTATAAATTACTGACAACATTCTGAATGAGGAGTGAAAAGGAAAAATATTTAAAGGCAATTTTGTTTCAAAGAATCAACATTTCCCAACTCTTACAAGGGTAATTATCATGTTATATCCCATTTATCCTATGTTATATCTGGGATGTTAGACCCCATTTCCCAGTCCTGGTGTTCTCTTACCCTGCATATTCTAGTATTTCACCTGTTCCAACACACATTTTTAGACTCAAAAAGGTCTTTTTCATTGTTCAAATCTGACTTGACCAAATCAGTTTCAGGAATTAGAACTTTAAATGTTTTTCCAAAAATGTAGACTATGTCATAACGAAACATTTCACCTACAGGAAGTAAATGGATTTTTTAAGAAAAAAAAAGCTGAGAACTATGAACTACTAAAAGGCATGTGATGTACGCTTGAGTCAAACTAAGTATAAAAAAACATTTGAGTAATGCACTTAGTCATCATCTACGTTCTGTACAATCCACAAGGGTAAGTATTACACAGGGCCATGAAGTGGAAAAGGGCTTAATTCCCCTTTGAATGGCCCTTCCCTGAAGTGCTGGAACATGTTGTTGTGCATTGTAGGAAGAGCCAGTTTTGCCTGTTTTCCTTCAGTTCATTTACCTTAGAGCCTGTGTGGCATACTTCAAAAGAATCCAATCCGAATTTTAGTAATCAACTACTACAAGTCACAGCACGACTGTTTCCTTATTATGTTTCATGCAAACAGCAATGTTCATCTGAAAAATATTTTTCCATGAAACACCTGCTGAGTGTCGCATTTAGCAACTCTTGTGGCTTTTAACCAGAATTTAAAAAGGTCAGGGTTTTTTATTGTGTACTTGCCTACCCCTACACTAGTTATAGCTATAACATGATTGTGTACTCATTAGTGAAGGTTATTTTTAGTGTTACTGAGTTGTTACTGAAGTGGAAAATAACTTTTAATGAGCGCAGGTTAACAAACCAATCTGACTAAGGCTCTGTTCTCCTTTTACAGTAAGGAGAGCTCAGGCCACTCTCAGAGGCCCATCCATCACCACAGCCCCACATCCTCTGTTACTTCGGTGGGCTCATTATCCCGTGCTCAGTCCTCCACTCTCAGTGGCATCTTGGCTGCCTCTCATGCTCAGCCATCCATGGCCCACCAGGGGGAGCCATCTTTCCCCATGGGGCCCCGGAGTCCACAGGGTCCAGGCTCCCACCAGGGTGATCTCTATGGACCTGGCCCAGGTCATCCTCAATCCCACCAGCGGGGCCACGGCTTCCCCCATGATCCCTATGGCTCGGCCCCCAGGGGTCTGCACATGCACCAGCACCAGTTTCACCCTCAGGGGCTCCAGCCCCAGCAGCAAGGCCCAGCGCAACACTACCCCTACCCCCACTCCCTCCAAGGAGACCCCTATGAGATGCTGGCCCGAGCCCGGCAGATGGTGGACATGCTGACGGAGGAGAACCGGCAGCTCAAGCAGGAGATGGAGGCGTGTGGGGAGAAGGTGTCCAAGCGGCAGAAGGTCTTTTAACCCCATCCAGTTTACATCAACTCCAGTCTGATAAAAGGCCTTACCAGCAGCAGTTCATGACCTGTCCCTCCTCCACAGTTGGAGACGGAGATCCAGATGGTGTCTGAGGCCTATGAGAACCTGGCGAAGTCGTCCTCCAAGAGGGAAGCCCTGGAGAAGGCCATGAGGAACAAGCTGGAGCTGGAGGTGCGCAGGCTGCATGACTTCAACAGGGACCTGAGAGGTGAGTTCCATGAGCAGCCCTACTGGTTGTGGCTCGGTTTCAGAGGGTGCTGTGGAGACATGTTTTCACAAGACTACAGAGAGCTGTGAAGAATCCACTAAATTATACTAGAAAATCTGATAAGAAACTACTGAATGGATGCACTGTTGCCTTCTCCCAAAATTTGTTCCACTATTTCCGTGTGATTCACAAACCTTTTGTTGCCTAATGCTCCTTTCAGATCTTTGGGAAAGTTTGGGAAAGAAACACTGTAGTATATCTTACTGTAGTGTATTTTAAATAGTTCTCCTAAGAAGTATGGCATGCAAGATCTACAGCTGGATGTTCAAAACAAAATAACAGGACGCCTTGTGAAGCATCATTGGCTACAGCAAGAATAAGCAGAAACCTACTGCAGCAGGATATGACCTTGACTGAATGGGTGAAGCACTGACAAACACAAATAGCCAGTCCTTTCTTACAGGCTATTTTTGTCAGAAAATATCGTTTGAGTCTAGTTGTGTGTTAGAATTAGTAGACGGATGTTTTATTTAGCATTTTTTAGTACATTTGGGGGTTTTATTTTTTATTCATTTACTTGTTTTTGTTTAAAGCATCCAATCCAAGGAACAGAAGCGTTCCTGTTTGGCATATCCGGGCCTCTGAGAGTCTGAGCCAGGCTGAACGTGGCCACCTCTGCCATTCTGTCTCGGTGTTCTTTAGTGGAGCAGAAAACAGAAAACCCTGATTTATGGCACCAAGCCCAGACTCCAAGTCCATAGGGAGCCCCAAGAGTTTTACAGCGAAATCGCAGAGGAACCCCCCATCTCCTCACTTACTCCTACCCTCCATTCTTCCTCTCCATGTTTCTTATTCCAACAGACAGAGAAAGGACCCCCCCCCCCCCCTTCCCTGCTTTTTTAGAGTTCCAAATCCAAATTTCCATTGCATATTATGGAACTGGGAAGTTAAGGAGCAAGGTATTTTGGTTCTGGAATACTCCTCATATAGTCTAGTTGACTTAACATCGGGGGAAATATTGTTTTAACGTTTGGCCCATTTCCTTGATGAATGTTTCACTATTGGGGAAAAAAAACCCAACAACCCCTGTGGTATAATGGCTCTTTTGTTGAATCTTTTTTTCCCTGAGAACTTGAGAGCACAACGTGAATTATGCCTTAGTCCATCCTATGGGAATCAGGCTCATGTAAAGTTATTGTTTGATTTCTGTTTTCCAACCCGATTGGCATTTTATGTGTGAAGATCTCTCAAGAAAGCTTCAGAATGTTTGCCAAAAAAGGGGACCATTTAAACAGGATTCCTGTAAACCACTCAAAAAGATACAGAACTCACTTTTAATACCACAGTTAGTATTGTTACTGTAAGTTGATACTGTTCAGTTATCAAGAAAACCTTCCTCTTTGTGGTTTTCCTGTTACCCTTCTTGCATTGCTATAAAGTTTCTGCTGCTATCAATTCGACCCAGCTGAAGTGCTCTTCTTTCCACCATTCTATGGACATGATGCACCCAGAATAACCTCACAGTGCTGTTATCAGGGCAGAAAAGAGTATGTTACATGTGGTGTTTTCAGCATCAGTGAAGTGTCCCCCTTTGCGATCGCAGAGCGTATGGAGACGGCCAACAAGCAGCTGGCAGCCAAAGAGTGTGAGGGGACGGAGGACAACCGCAAAACCATCTCCCAGCTCCTGGCTCAGAGTGAGTACCCCGTCCCAAAGCTTTGCCCAAAGCAGGTAGGAAATGCAGACTGTGACCCACAGCTAGGTCGCAAGTCTACATCAGCTCAATGGTTTGTTTTTTCAAAGTCCGAGCAAAAAACCCTGAGCAAAGCCACCTGAATTGAGATGATTGCCTTCCACTGTTTGGTCATCCCCCAGACAAAGAGACCCAGCGGGAAAAGGAGAAACTTGAGATGGAGCTGAGCACGCTGCGATCGACCAACGAGGACCAGCGCCGTCACATTGAGATCCGTGACCAGGCTCTGAACAACGCTCAGGCCAAAGTGGTCAAACTGGAGGAGGAGGTGAGCTCCTTTCAGCCGTCGCTCATTCCGGCATGTTCCTGGGGTACGGGAGGTCACTGAACAGTACGTTTTCAGTTACGTCTGGGATTAATTATCGCCATGTCCCTCCAAGGGCTCTACCGGGGTACGTGTCCGTTTGTATGGTGGGGGCCCTCTTGTGGACACTTTTCACCCTGCCAAAGGCTATGTCTGGTTCAGTTTAAAGCTGAAAAAGATCTCAGTGGAGCTCTGTGGAATTTAGGGTTGTTCTTCATTGCTCTGAGCATGCCTATCACTTTGGTGAGTCACAGGACCATGTGCAAAAGAGGCTTTTTGTTTGCAATTATTCATACTGCAAAATGGCTTCTAATTTCAGTGAATTCTTTTTCTGGTAGACCAAAACTGAAATGCTGAGTGTCTTACAGTTTTCAGTGGCAGGCAATGGAACAGCTGTTTAAGTATAAGCAAAAAACGCATTTTTTTTTCTACCATGCTGCACAGTAATAAAGATTTCCAGTGTTGGTTTAATGAAAGCTTTGTTAAACTGACACATTTTTGAAGCAGTCTGTTTTAACCCTCGGACCCTAAAGCTGACCACAATAGAACTCGACCCTCCCCATGGACATCAACTTTGAAGTTCTTCCCATCATTTTTTTTAGTGCTGCAGTTAAGATCTTCAAGCTCGAGTGAGCTGCTGGCCATGACCTTCATCGAATCCAAACAACCTCAGAAAACCCTGCCCGGCAGCCAAACAGCCTCAGCTAGGGCAGATAACGAGAGAGAGAAAACATACACACACTGAGAGAGAAACCTCCCAACTCAAGCAGCGAGCTTGAAGTCTCGGGGCACATTTTGGAACAGTTGGAGTCTGTGGCATGGCTCCACTGGCTGGCTCCCAGATGGCCTTCTGGCTGCCGCTGAACAGGGCGCACACCCAGCCGTCCCAAAATGCACCAGCCTGTGCCACTTTTCTCCGGCCCTGTCACAAACGGCCGCTTGTTCCCAAAACAAAGCCTCTTGAGTTGTCTGCCATGAAAGGACTTGAAGATGGCTGAATTCTTAACCCCCCTCCCCCCACCCACCCACTCACTCACCCACCCACCCAGCCAGCCAGCACTGTCTAAATAGGAGTTGCATACTTGTCCTCGTTCTCCGGTTCCTGTGTTGCAGAGCTCTCTGAGCTAAATTGGGCTATTCATTTGGGTTACCATTATATCTTCTGGTGGATTTGAAAGTCATTTCTTCTTTTTTTTAGGGGTGGGGGGGGGCTGTAGGACACAAGGCAGTTATTGTAAGGTCAGTTTTCCACTGTGGAGTGAGCGGTGGGGATTACCTGTGTCCTCATGTGTGCATGCGTGTGTGTGCGCCCATCCGTGTGTGCGTGTAGCTGAAGAAGAAGCAGGTCTACGTGGAGAAGGTGGAGCGGATGCAGCAGGCCCTGGCTCAGCTGCAGGCTGCCTGTGAGAAGAGGGAGCAGCTGGAGCACCGGCTCCGAACTCGCCTGGAGCGGGAGCTGGAGTCGCTAAGGATGCAGCAGGTAGGAGGCCACACGCGAGCCCCTCACATGCCCGCGAAAGTCACCACCGCTTCAGGGCTGAGGAGGCTGATGCTCAGGCTGGGACATAAAGCGCACTGCAGGAGAGCGTGGGTCACGCTGGGGTTCTCTCCCACGCTCACTAGCTGACATGGGTATTAGTGTGCACGTTAAAGCATCTAGCAGGCACGGCAGAGGCTCAGCAGCAGTCAGCGTGAGCTGCTTCTCCCATCGGAGATGTTCCTGCCCTGCACTTCCACTACACTCTTCCTGTGCATCAAGTTGAAACGTCCACCAGGGTTTTTACGTGACCCTTAATCTAGGGGAAAGGTTACTGCTCAACCTGTGTGTGTGCGTGTAAGAGAGAACGAAATACATGAGAGGGAGAGACAGGAAGAAGAGTAAACAGCTGTGCTATCCATCAGGGGCCCAGGCACTAACCATCCTATGTAACATTTGTACTGCACTACTGTACTGCCAGTCTGTGTTGTATATGAAAATAGTCAGTATATAATTTTTTACAATGAAATATAGAATTGAATATAACACAGAACAAACCCTATGTGCTCTTATGCCTTTAATGCAGATTTATAAAACACCTGTGGGCGGTGGACCAAGGATAATGGGATTAATCTAGATTTTTAGAACTAGTATAGGCCTGGAATTCAGGCTCTCAAATCTTTCTTGTATTCTTACAGAATCTGAATTTCTCTCTCTTTCTCTGTGCAGAGACAAGGGACCTCGCAGAACCCAGTGGGCCCAGAGTACAGTACCACGGCCCTGATGGAGCACTTACGGGAGAAGGAGGAACGGATCCTGGCTCTCGAGGCTGACATGACCAAATGGGAGCAGAAGTACCTGGAGGAGAGTGTCATGAGGCAGTTTGCTCTGGACGCTGCTGCCTCCGTGGCCACACAGAGGTACATACAGCTGGCACATTGGAAGCAGGGTACCTGTGTGGGTTGGCTTGTTCACATGCATGTTCTACACCCTGTGTAGCTGAGAGACTCATGTATGAATAGCTGAGTCATGTGGTAGCCAAAAAACTAGTTGGCTCTTGGTAAGGGTAGAATAATATTCACATCTTTTGATATGATTTTAAGTTGAGGTGAAGATTTTAACTCTAAAACATCAAAACAACTGTACAACTGTTAGGACTACAAAAGTATAATTGCTTCAAATAGAATATTACATAGCATAGATCCCTCAGAAGAGAGCATTGACAATACTTTCACATTTTAATGCTATTTTAACTGGGATTTTTTTTGCTATATTGATATTATACTGAAAATATTAAACCCTTAACTCTTTTTTGCTCAGTTCAGTTGGAAAACAGCAGCTATCAACTTTCAAAAAAGATGTTTAGTAAGCTTGCTGACTTAGCGTGGTTAGCTTAGGCACTTGGGAGTATAGCTAGAATTTTTTATCGTCGTCCATAAAGAGGCAAGCATGTGTCATACATTAATGCACAAATCTTTGTGATATTGCTTACCTTTCTTACATTTGACTGACCTTCACCTTGACACACTCTCACCCTGACCTTCACCTTGACACCTCTCACCCTAACTCGACTCCCCATCTATAGCCATCTATCTCATTAACGCTAGCTAGCCAGCTCACTAGCTCATTTTTGTTCTTCAAAGAAACCGCAATATGTTCACCTAACAATCCTTTTGTGAGTTTTTTCCCGAACCGCATAGAAGTTGTACTTAACGTTAAGATGCAAACATCTTTCGCGCAAGCTAACCTAACCTCGAAGTTATGCTTACCTTCACGAGCTAACTCACGAGCTATCTCGTGAAGATGTAGCCTCCTAACATTCCTAGTTTAGCGATAGGTAAATAACTATTAGGTTACATGTTGAATATCAAATTAGCTAGCTACCATGAAGTTTGTCAAGTGTTACAATTTTTCCAAATTCAGCCAATGAAATGCTCTCAAGGGACAAGTCACAGGACAGGGGCCAGTTCAATTTCACCTGGGGCCAGTGTCCCTTTGGATCCACCCCTGGATTTGCAGCTTCTCAGCTGTGAATTCTGTTATTATGGATCAGACAAAAGATGTATATCTGCATGAACCTGATCTCTCGCCTCACCCACCCCACAGGGACACATCCTTGACAACAATCAGCCATTCCCCCAGCAGCAGCTATGACACATCGGTGGAGGCACGCATCCAGAAGGAAGAGGAGGAGATCCTCATGGCAAACCGCCGATGCCTGGACATGGAGAGCCGCATCAAGAACCTGCACGCGCAGATCATCGAGAAGGACGCCATGATCAAGGTGCTGCACCAGCGTTCACGCAAGGAGCCCGGCACCAAGGCTGACGGCCCGTCCGCCATGCGCCCCTCCAAGTCCCTCATGTCCATTGCTACGGGCACAAGCAGCTCAGGCCTGCTGTCCCATTCGCTAGGGCTCAGTGGCAGCAGCCCAATCACTGAGGAGCGCCGGGAGGACCGCAGCTGGAAGGGCAGTCTGGGTAAGACAGTCCTGGCTGCTAGCGGTCCTTGTTGTGGGATTCAGTCATTCAGACTTAGTGTTGCCCAGTTGCACGCTGTTAAGCACCCTGTGGTCTTTCCCGCCGGCTCTGCAGGCGTGCTCCTGGGGCCAGAGTTCAGAGGTGACTCGCTGAGGACAGAGTCCATCTCCTCTTCTCCGTCCCCCGTGCTGCCCTCCACCCCCATGCCGGCAGCCGCCCACTCTAAGACGGGCAGTCGGGACAGCTGCACGCAGACGGACAAGAGCCAGGAGACGAGCAAGCCCAGCACACCTGCCCTGCAGAGCGTTGCCGTGAGCAACCGCATCAGCAGCCCCAGTCCTGTGTACATCCCTGACCGCATAGCAGGTAACACACATGTCCATACCCATCCATGCACAGTTATACACACCCCATGTCAGGGAGCCAACCCAGTAATCCCAATACCAGAGCAGATCTCTGACACTTACTGGTTGCAACTTTGATTGCTTATGACCTTGGGTGTTGAATTTCCATACATTTTGCTCCAACAGATGTGCCAGTGTTCCACAGCAGTACTCTAGAGAGGAGAGCACCAGTGCAGTCTCTCCCTTCTCAGGCCCCGCCCACACCCCACCAGGATGTTGACAGCGAGATGGTGGAAATACTTATCTGAACCCTATAACACACACACACACACACACAATAGGTGAAGGATTCTTTATTTCTACCCATTATGCTCTGTCAGTTCTTTTTGGGGAACGCTAATGGTGTACTGAAATGCACGACATTTTTAGTGGTATTTTATTCTTGTAAAGAACAAAAGCCTTACTATTACTATTAACTAACCTCTTTGTACAGTATTCTCTGGTGGTGTTTACATCCTTCAGAGTTTAGGACCAAATGCATTGGTAACCTCTTTTTTTTTTTGCATTTATTGCACTACTTTTCCTTTTAGCTTTCAATGTTACTTGTTTTTGTGTAGTACACATGTACCAACGTTACAAACATGGCACTTGAGTATATGATAAAACTGACTTTTGGAACAGTCATTACATGTAAATACTGTATCTGAATACTGTAAGACACGTGTAAGATAGCCGAACTGAACATGTGGGCTGCAGTGAACCAAGCGAGACGCTCGGCTCAGGGCCGTGGCGGCGAAGAGAACCGGGATCCGCCGGGATCACACTGCCACCCAGGACCCGGCACCGATGTGCAGCTGGAACAAATGGACTGACCCAACTGGTTTGGGTGTGCTTTTGGCTGAGCGCAGGGCGGGAGAGGACTGGGGTTTGGGGTTCGGAGCAGCACTAGGAAGTGCCCCTGGTTCCCAGAACAGTCTTGCTGTCCCCTTTCCCAAGAAGCACAACACCTCTTACTGCTCCTGCATACAGACAGCTCGCATCACACGTCACTGGTGTTGCGACGTCTCTAGCCATTTCAGAACTTATCTTAACGCGATGGTTACTATGAGTACATTGTTTGGTATGAATGGTGTGGTAAGATGTAGCTGGAGGTGTGTTTCGTGTGGGAGACAGGTGTATTTCACAGTGTTTTGAGATTTCCAGGAACACATGATATACATTTCACCTTTGACCAAAGGTTACTGTAAAAAAGAAACAAAACAAAACCGTCTGAATGCAAGATCTAATGGTAGTGTGAGGTCGAAACCGAACCTTGAGCTCAATTTTCCTGTTAAAAAATTGGGAGGAGAACTGATTGCCATCAGGCAACGGATCCACATTAATTGTATGCCAGTTCAGTTGTCTGCCAAACAAAACCAGTACTGTGACACTAAATTTGTTGAATCACAAAAGTAGAAATATTTGTAAAAAGGATTTTACTCAGTGGGCTATTGATTTGCTTTGCAGTTGCCTTCAAAAATCTGACCCTCCTAATAATTGTTAATTTAACACCACATTTAACCACCATTTTACAAACACAGGACCAAAGAAATGTAAGAGTGTGATTGACATGTTCTGTTCCAGGACTAATATGACATGGATGTGTTTTATTACTTATACAAATATCTGTAAGCACTGAAAACATACCATGAGTGTTTTATCTTTATTTTGAAAGTCAATTCTTTCCATTCTAACACTTTAGTATTCAAGAGGAAATACATTTCACCAGCATTTTAAAAATACCTCTCATATATAGCGACTCAAAAAACAAATTCGGAGTATATTTTGGATAACCTCATGTAGTGCCTTGAATTTGTACAAACGTATAAAGGTCCCCTTGCCGGGCCCCCTATATTAAATTTAGAGTCGCATCATATCTGAATACATGATGACCCACAAATGTGTTTCACAACGTACATACACTTAATACACTTACGTTCTGTTTAATTCATGTGGAGACAAGAACAATGTTTTCATCCTTGTTGGTTAATAAGGAAGCAGTGTTGTTTTTTTTCGTATCTGGAGTAATGTCTTCAGTGAGGAAGTGATCAGTAAAAGGGGTCTTTGGCATGTAGTCTAAGAACCTGTGTTCTGTATTACTCAGTACTGGTACTTGACATTTCCTGCATAACAATGCCAATCAGTTTACTATGTCATACATTTTGATACATTTTCCAAGTTTTAGGTTTTTTTTTCTATTATTTATTTATTCCTTTTTTTATAATCATTCCAGCACAAATATAGCAACCACTGTCAAATGTGCCTCACAACCAGCTTTTTGAAATCTTAAATATAGAATAATAAAATAAAAACTTGCTACTAGGATATTTCCAGTAATTTTGTAAGTCACCTCCAACTTTGTTTGGACACAAAAATGGGACAATGGACCTGAGGTTTGCTGACTGATCTTTGGGTGGGCCCAGTGGCTGGAAGCGCCATTTTAACTGCACATGCAGTACATTTTAGCAGCAGACTTCAAAATACAGGACTCAAGCCCAAAGAATATGGTTCTCACTAATAAAAGTCCCTTTTGCCATTTCAAATCCTTCATCACAATGACACTAACCTTGACATTAGCTGCTACCACCTTAAATGGTGGAGGTCAGTGTAAAGAATGTCATGGAGTCATGGATATTACAGTATCCCCCAAGGCCCCACCTAGGGTTCAGTCACTGTGTTATTAATCTGGATGGTCTTGCTCAATTCGTTAATCAAAATGTTACGCAGAGCTTCAAAAGGTAAATGTGTTATAGTCCAGCTCAGGACAATCTAGGATCCAGGGGGAAGTGTCCCCCCCTTGTTCATCTTCAACTCTCTCCAGTTTCTGTCCCTGTGTGGGCCAGTGACGGCTCTTCTATGGTGTTGTGTAGGATCTGTCCCTTTCTCTCTGGGTTTCTTCAGTTTCGTTCTGCCTCCCCCAGGCAAGGAATGTCTCTTCATTTTCTCAGTATGTGTTTCATCACAGATTGTGTACTCTAGTTGCTGCTTGACAATGTTATTACTGTACAATCATGAATAATTTTAATTAAACTGTATTCTCTTTAATCAAATATATATTTTGTTTTACAAAATTCATCTCAAAAGTTTTCCATTGCAATTTGACTTTTTTATTTGGTTTATACTCCTGAACACATTCCAAATAACTTTTTTTCCTTGATGAAATTTAAGTTAATTTTTCAATAAATAAATATACTGAGCAATGAACTGTCTCATTTTAATGGACACTTGGACGACAGGCATGCACCAACTTTAAAGAATCTAGGAATTATTGTCCTACTTTACAAGATTAAATAGCTAAGGTATTAAGATATATTAAAAAAAAAGTGTATAACAAACCAAAATGGTAAAAAGGGGCAAATAAATAAAAGGAAAACTTCATGCATTATGTTTAAAAGACCAAACTAACAAGGTCTGGGGAGTGTATCATAGGAAAAGAACACGACCATTGCCATCATGGCTTATGAATAACAGATGCTTTGATATCACAACTATTTTAGAAATGATCAGATTTTACTTTGCCTACTGCATTTTTTAATACACCTCCTTGTTTAATCCATGCTTATACAATGGTTAGTGAAAGAAAGGCTTGCCCTTATACAACATCTAGTAGTCTCCTGCCTTGATCGTACCTCAATCACAGTGCGCAACCAAGCCCTATATCATGCCTTAACTAAGTGCATGGTTTAATAGGTGGTAGTGGTTGTGTTACATTAGGGCTGCTTGAACAGACCATGGCTGATCACCCGGAAAGCTTTGTGGGGGTTATCTGCGTGTCCACAGCCAGCCGTTAAACAGGCACGCAGACAGTAGCAGGGAAAAGAGCACCAGTTCGGTCTGCCTGTGCTCGGCATTCTGTCTCTCCAGTGCCACTATTCGCCTGCTCATCTTCACCACCTGAGAGAGCGGCACAAGGAGAGGAGTTACTGGAACTTGCAGGATCGGTCACGAAACATTTGGGCATGCAAACAGGCCAGTTCATTCATTTAACCACTGGCTTTATCAATTATCCATGTGGTGGAATGGAGCACCCTCTTCTGGTCACTTTGCAAATGACAAGACCAAAAATAAACTGTCCCCTCACCTTCCACGCACAGACACCACACAGGCTATTGAACAATGCACATCTATTAGATCACAGGTCCAAAATGAAGATAGCCAAGAACCAAAGTTCTGGAGTGTTCTACGGACTGACCTGTCTTCGAAGCACGATGAATTCGACGGCGGCTCCAGACTCACCCTCGGAACCGAGGCAGGACTCCTGCATGGAACTGTGGGATGAACACAGGACAGCAGGGAGTAACTTTAGTGCAGATCAGAGTTCTACCACACCCACGTGCCTGCTAATCTTATACTTCCTCATCTGTTCTAATTCAACTCCCATTCATGATTAGCAGACAACATGAAGCAAAGCAAGACAGACATGAGCAGCATAACAGATGGGGAGGTATCAGAACAAAGATAGCTATGAGGTTCCCAGCTTCATCCAGAAAACTATTCTCTGGCCGCTTAAATCCTCATAACATGAGAAAACATTACAAATTTGACAAGCAACAAAACGGCACATTCATCAACATCAGAACATAACAGTCACCTTCTCTGGGCCCGGTCAGCGTGAACCTGGACTGGCAGAGGCGGAGTGCTCTCGTGGGAACAGAACCTTCAAACATAAGAGACAGAGACAGAGCCCACAGGAATGGACATGCATTGAACTGGAATGGAACTGCGACCTTTTTAGCTTCCCAAACATGGACGACATACGAGCTCTAGCAGGCAAGGCAAGAGGCGAGTTGTGCATCGCTGCATGTAGGTTGTGACAGCTTGCTAGCGGGAGAGCAAATACAGCTAATCCAGAAAGCGAGAAGGGATAGCGCAGGCAGAAGCTCAAGGTGTTCAGATGCCTCCAGTGAAATCAGACATGCGGAGTTAAAAAACATAAGAGTTGCGACTGAAGCAACAGCTTCAGGCTGACAGCAGAGTCTTCTTTCGCAGCAACAGGCAGGCGGGAGGGGTTACGGGTTAGAGGGGTGCATCACCTGGAGGAGTATTTCTGAGTGACAGTCTGAAGGATTCTCTGCGAGGCCTGCTGGCCCAGCTGCCTGGCCAGCTGTAGCACACTCTGGGGGGACAGGAGGCTCTGCGGGAAGGCAGGTATCTCAAGGGGTGTGGCCAGGGGTGGGTCTGAGCGCTCAGTGGAAGCCCTTCCAACACTGCGCCTACCATGGCCAGGTCAAGGGGGACAGGCAATGGCCAGAATAAACAAGAGGAGTACCACTGTTACAGCAGCTGCAAAACACTACACAAACTACCATAATAAAACGGATGGGGGGGGGGGGGGGGGGGGGGGGTGGGGGTTCTTATATTTGTGATTATGATTTTTTAAAAGCTCCTGATAATATAAGTTTATAAGTTTGAAATAGAGCCAAATTGATCCAATCTCTTTATACAAAGGCAACTTTAAAATGGGATTGATGACAGATGGCCCACTTGTCCTTGTTACATTTACATTTACATTTACACACAGGTTTCATCTCGGATCTCGGCTTGTCTTGCTGATATCTCATCTTGGATGTCGGCTCATCACTTCAAGCTGAACCCCAGCAAGACTGAATTACTGTTCATCCCTGGAACTTCAAGTCCTCGCCAGGATCTTTCCATCTCTTTTGAGAACTCGCTGGTCACCACATCTGCTGAAGCTCGAAGCCTTGGTGCAGTTGTGGATGACCAGTTATCGTTCTCAACCCATGTTGCAAACCTGACTCGGTCATGCAGATTTCTCATTTACAACATTCGGAGAATTCGACCTTTTCTGTCTAGCGAGGCTACTCAAGTGCTTGTTCAGTCTCTTGTCATTTCAAGACTTGACTGCTGCAACTCACTCCTGGCTGGTCTTCCTATGTGTACCATCAGGCCCTTGCAACTGATCCAGAACTCGGCGGCTCGACTTGTCTTCAAAGTTCAGCCATGTTACTCCTCTGCTGCGCTCTCTTCACTGGCTTCCTGTAGCTGCCCGCATCAGATATAAAACCCTGATGCTGGCCTACAAGGCTAAGAATGGACCAGCACCTCCATACATGGTGGCAATGGTCAAATCCCGATCTGTACCCAGAGCTCTTCGAGCTTCAAGCACAGCTCGGCTTGACCCACCATCTCTCAGAACATCACGGAAAACATGCATCCAGACTTTTTTTTCAGTTCTGGCACCTCAGTGGTGGAACGAACTTCCCCTGAGTGTCCGAATGGCAGAGTCTCTTGCTGTTTTTAAGCGAAGACTGAAGACACATCTGTTTCAAGAGCACTTAAATTAAATTTTACTACACTAGCATTTATTAAATATTTGTGACTGTAAAGACTTTTCTTGCTTTTATCTTTTAAGTAGGGTTTTTTCAGTATATATTTGAGTATATCTAGGCGTCCATACTGACTGTATCTAATAATATCTTTGCTTAAAGTTTCTTCCTGATTTTAGCCTAAACTAACTAGCTAGAGATTTTGTTCTGAGTAAAACAATGAAGCACTTTTTGTAAGTCGCTCTGGATAAGGGCGTCTGCTAAATGCCGTAAATGTAAATGTAAATGTCCTTGTTCAGGTGTCTCATTCAGGTGATTGTACAAAAGATATGTACAGTAATGCATGGAATCCCCCAATTTCGATAAAAGTCTTGACTAAGCTAAGCAGCATGCCCACTGGCTTGTGCACAAGAGGAGCCGTTTCAAATCATCTACCTAAAATAGAGATAAAATTCTACCACTACAGAACATAGAAGCATTATTGGAGGAGAAATGTACAGACTCTGCATATGGCAAACATATACTGCTGTGAAGGCCATGACTGGTGTTCTATTCCCCTTGATATTTCCATTGTGTGGGCATAGACAGTAGATCAACACCAGAATCTGACTAAAACAGATAGAAGGAATTCTAAAAATAGGTTCATTGCTCATTCACCGCAATTGCCTAATGTCCAGTGTACTTACTGAGAAGGAGAATGTGGTGTTTGCTTGGGCTGTGTGGGGGTTCTAGGTGGGGTCCTTCCAAATGCCTGGTCACTGTACGACCTGCGTAACGGGCTCTGTGGGCAACACGTCGGACTGTTACCACAAGGCATTCCTCACAACAATTATAATGTCCAAAGTATACAGCCTAAAAAAACAGTTTGATGAAAGATCAAATATCTGTAGCTAAAGTGTACACGGTAATAAAGTCTGAACAATGCAGCAGTCAGCACATAAGTGGGACACAATGGCTGAGTAAACAAATGTGGACAACAAGCAAACATCTGCACTCGCAATCACACCCCACTTATCAGACACGAAAAACAAATCTTATTGTCTCTGGCCATTATTGCAATTGAATCACAAACCAAAAACAAAAGAATCTTTAATCTCTTTAATCCCGTCTCTGTGTGTCTGAATTAGGACAGAGAGGGCAAAGTGACATTTACTGACTGCCGCGTTCAGATTACCTGAACCTCCCTTTGCCAGGTCCCATGCTGCACGAGCTGCAGGTCACAGCTGGACGCGGCCTGACCTGTGGAGCTTTGTTTGGAAAAGAGGGGCCGCGGACTCAGGTCAGGAGCATCTATGATGAACAACATGTCTGATAAACATATGTTTTGGCAACCGCGTCAGCAGATAAAGCATCGTGAATGTTTACGACATTCCGGTTTCTTGCAAAATTATAATTATAATCTTGCAAGAAAGATTAAAATATTATAATCTTGAATACGTTTTTTTTTTGCCCGTGTGTGTGTGTTGTTTTTACTTGTAAATGCCTCAGGTCGACGCACCTGTTAAAGCCAGTCTGTCAGGTACATGCATGCTGTACACTGGATGGGGATCCTCAGACGTTTGGTTCAGCTCGTCAGGTAGTACTCCATGTCCCACTCGCAGTCTCTCTGGTACCCTCATCCTCTGGCTGATTACTTCTGTGAAGGTCGGGTCGTGACCATGCATCTGCGATGCTTCGTCCAAATATACAAGACCTGCCATGACCGTCTAACAGGCTGTGAATCAGAATTATAAGTGATTATATAGAGCCCTGCATCAAACTTTTAAATACTGGACAGTGTACGATTACTTTGTAACTTTCATGCGATTACAGGCATCACGGATTACAGTCCTTTAAGGAAATAACAATCTACCGGATCATAATATCAACGATAAAAGATATTACGAGGTCGTAAGGTTAATGGGTCCAGCAACGAAGTTAGACAGATAGCTAGCATTTTTACGAATTTGGTAGTAGACAAGACACTACTTAAACTTTATAGCCTGCGACGTTATGCTATATTATCTAGCTCGTTAGGTTGACAGAAAAGGCAATTATATCTAGTTATATGCAGGTTTGGAAACATATGACAGTCGGATTGTTGACACAAGTAGCTATAGCTAATCATGTGAGTCAGGGCTGACCATTTAGCCTAGACATTTAAAGTTCAAATCACTTAGTTCAGTTCACTGTGGGATCACACAGTAAGGAAGAAGCGTAACAAACCACAAGCCAGTAGTTTAGTTACCTTACAACTAAACTAGATGACTAGCCACCACATCTGCCTGTTCTAAGTTAGCTAAGTTAACTAGCTGCAGTACGAAGTAGATAAGGCCAGGCTGCACACAAACAAGACAAACTAGCTGAACAAACGCCAGAAGTTCGAATTAACTTATCTTAACCGATGTTGCAATATGTATATGTTGCCTAGCTAACTAACACAAACACTTCTCTCGCTTCCTGGCTAACTCCTACGAGTTCAACAAACCTTCCAGTTCAGGCTGATACCTTTGCATCACATGATAGTTAGCGAGCTAGGCTACACAGGGAAAGGGAGGGTCGGACCGCTTGACAAGCCTCCAGTTTATAACGTTACGGTACAAATAACATTGAAAAGCAACAAAAATGGAAACTCCTAGTGTAAAATGACCACAGAGTATGGTTCACTGGTTTAATATTCGCGAATGATACAGTGCTTTCACGAACAGCAAATTTGGCACTTAGAACAGATTGTTAGGACAGAGAAACTTAAATGGGGAAACTGACAGGAGCAAAATACATAGTGTTTTCAAACCACTTACCAAAGCAAGAATATCATAAATAACCATAGCTTTTTGTACACATAGGGTCTGTGACTTTGCCTTGGCATCAGTGTGGCTTGAAAGGAGAAAAATGGAATGATAGAATGGTTTTGGGGAAGACTACATCTTTTTGCTGGTTTTAAAGTCATCAAAATTGGCAAAATCAAAAAAAAAAAGAAGAAAACCTTCTGGTATTGTGTTCATCTTCATTTTCTTTGGCTGAGCTTCTTCATTGACCAGCTATAATGCTCTCATAAGTGTTTACAACTTTATGTGAGCAAGATAAATTCTTGCATTCTTGTTTTATAAAACAGTATTCATGCATCAATGGTTATCTAAATACATAGCCTATAGCTGTGTAAAAATATGTCTATGGAATGGAAAATGTTAAAATATGGTCATATATTTTTATACAAGTTCACATACACAAATGTACAATTTTATATTACATAAATACGTATTACAATTTCAACAGTGCTTATGTTGTTTCAAAAAGTGTTTAAATAGGTGTAACCATCACATACAGATACAAGATACACTATATTGCCAAAAGTATTCGCTCACCCATCCAAATGATTGGAATCAGGTGTTATAATCACTTCCATGACCACAGCTGTATAAAATTAAGCATCTAGGCATGCAGACAAACATTTGTGAAAGAATGGGTTCCTCTCAGGAGCTCAGTGAATTCCAATGTGGAACTGTGATAGGATGCCACTTGTGCAACAAATCCAGTTGTGAAATTTCCTTGCTCCTAAATATTTCACAGTCAACTGTCAGTTGTATTATAAGAAAATGGAAGTGTTTGGGAATGACAGCAACTCAGCCACGAAGTGGTAGGCCACGTAAACTGATGGAGTAGGGTCAGCGGATGCTGAAGCGCATAGTGTGAAGAGGTTGCCAACAGAGTCAATCACTACAGAAATCCAAATGTCATGTGGCCTTCAGATTAGCTCAAGAACAGAGAACTTCATGGAATGGGTTTCCATGGTCGAGCAGCTGCATCCAAACCATACATCACCAAGTGCATTGCAAAGCGTCAGATGCAGTGGTGTAAAGCACGCCACCACTGGACTGTAAAGCAGTGGAGGTGCATTCTCTGGAGTGACAAATCGCGCTTCCCCATCTTGCAATCTGATGGACGAGTCTGGGTTTGGCAGAACGGTGCTTGTCTGACTGCACTGTGCCAAGTGTAAAGTTTGGTGAAGGGGGTTTTATGGTGTGTGGTTGTTTTTCAGGTGCACTTCTGGAAGAATGGTCAAATATCCCCATAGATACACCCATAAACCTTGTGGACACCCTTCCTAGAAGAGTTGAAGCTGTTCTAGCTGCAAAGGGTGGACCAATGTCCTATTGAACATATGGGATGTCACTTAAACTCATGTGAGTCAAGGAAGGTGAGCGAATACTTTTGGTAATATAGTGTATATAGAGCCTCATGTGGGTTGAAGCCTTAAGAAATACAACATTTGTATGCATGAAAAAAACATGCAAACAAAACAAACCAAGGTGTACATAGATTCTGCAACTACATACATGATCCATAATGTCTAACTTAGTTATTAAAGAAAACCTGTGGCTTTGATGAAACCTTCTGGGTAGATAGGTGGGATGAAACACACACACACGTCTCATTCACCACCAAAAAGACAATAAAAATGTGAGGTTAGACGCCTATAGCACTTTAGTGAGAATCCATAACCCTTTTGTTTCACTAGCGTTCCTTCAACGCTAAAGCAGGTGTCATTTTCAAAGGTAGGTTTCCGCTTATTTACTAATTAATCTTCCAACGACAAACGTTCCCCTAACCTTAAAGCAGCAGTTTCAGCCATCAAACAGCATGGTCTCTAGGATATGGTCTCTAGCCGGTGATTGGTCCTTCAGTATAAAGTTGTTTGGCAAGAGCATTACTTTTATTCATTTCAGCCTTGTAAGTTCAGAGTCTCAGGTGACATGAAACCACATCAACGGTGACGCTAAAGCGGGACCAGCCCCTCCGTTTTCAAACAGGTCATTTAAGATTCACTCACACCTTCACAGCCTGAGCACACATATACACGCATCACATGCCAACGTATATATTTAGCATCCTTTTCTCTTTCTGATCATTTGATGCTCATATTGCGACGTAAAAACATTTTTGTTAAGACGTTAACCCACAGTCGTTGATGTGTTCCGGTGTCATCACCCAATCCCAGAATCTTTGGACAAGAGTCTAACCCAGTTTCTCAAAGGGTTGTTCACACGAACTGCGTTAACCGCTGCTGTAGTATTTCACAAGATTGTTCACGTCTTGTACACGATAACACAATCTGATAATGGGGAAAGTGGCAAAAGTCAGCATGGTTCGGGTTTCAGCATTTGTTTGTCGGCCCAGTTTATGAGCTTCGAGTTTGTACTTGATCAATAGGTAGCTATCGGTCTTTAGTTGTATGCAAAACAAGTTATGCTTTAGTTTATCAAATTAACCTGTACAATAAATATCTTCCTGGAAATTCAGTGGTTTATAAGAGCTGTGTTGATGTAGTAAATGCTGATGCACAAATTTGCTAGTGCTGGGCGCGTTGCTCCCAGCAATACTCACGGACAAGAAGTCCGTGCCGATTACAAGTCACTGTTCTCAATTTAGCCAGCTTGTTTGGGTAATTACCCTACACAATAGGCGCATACAAGGGTGTTCTGACGTCACATTTCCAACTCCCTATCCTCTGTCGACATGCCTGGTCTGACACCTACTCATTCCAGAGTGAGTAGTTGCTGGTCATTGATCCATATTTTAGCGTGTCACTGGGTTTAATGCTTGTCCGAGCAAATACCTCGATTTAACAGATTGTCTCGTACCTCACCTACCGGTAAAACGCACATGAGCTCTAAATGCGTCAGTTAGGATGTTTACAACATTACAAAAAATACCATGACGACTTCAATAAATACCAAAATGTGTAAAACTTGTCCTCAAAACCTGATGTCGGTACACATGCAAAGAAAAATGTTCAACGTTTGCGAAATGGACTGCAAACATCCTGCAAGGCCAAACTGCTTGAAATGAACTTGGGGGAACTACAGCACAATGCAGTCAGTGTGATCTTTGAATGGTCTTTCACCTTCATGAACACCATTTGAGTAACTGGGATGGACTAGCGTCTAATATACTTTTATTTTTATATGATTACATATTGTGCAGAATCATTTTCGCGCTATGTAATAAGTTTAGTGTTTGTCTTCTTCAAAACTGCGTAACACCACGTGTGACTACAGTAATGACCTAACGTGACGTTTTTCAGTACCACTCAAAAACTGTATTCGACGCGTCACCCCTTGACCCCTTCCCCCATTGGTTGGCAGTGATATATTATTTACATATTTGCTGCAAAGGCGGCAGTTCATTGGCTTAAACCTGAGCTGAAAAACACTGTTCAGGCGCATGTTATGGACGGGCAGTTTAGCTGATTCGTGAAGTCTCTGAGCCAAGAGTCACAGATAGTGTGTGAGGAACATAATGTGAGGACAAGCAGCATTATAGCACCTGGTGAGGTCGAAAGCCACATAATGCTTTATACATGTTCACACAGTTTATGCTATTATAAAAAAGTAACAAAAGCTGTAAACAGTCAGAGAGCAGAGGGAAGAAAATGGTGAAGGGGTGGGGGATATGGGGTTGTTAAGGGTCTGGAATGTTATATTATCCAGTAATTGTGCTCTCAGTGGGTTTTTGTGTATGGAGCAGTCTTGTAAAGTGTTGCGTCTTGTAAAGTGTTGTATGAGCACAGTATTGGGAGTAAAATATAAAATTTGGTGAGTTCACTCACAGCAAGAAACTGCCGAGCAGACAGTCTGACAGCTATTCTATTGATTGTGACATGTATTTAAGGCCTGAAACCAACTGTGTATTCATGCAGAGTGAGCAATAGTGTGCTTAATAAAAGTGTGCAGCAAAACTATGTGCCTTTCAAACCAAGAATATTTTCTACATGGCAGCACATTTTTGAAGTGCCATTGCTGACACAGTTATCTCAAACAGCCCCTTTAGACATGTGTCAGAGATCCGTTCCTTGTTTTATAAAATAGTTCAGATCACTCGCCTCTAGGTCATTTTTTTGTCTGAGAGCTATGTTGGCTAGCGTTTTAAAGATCTCCTTAGAACCCATACAATTTTCATCCTGCATACATCCTGTAAACTGGAGAGTGAGCACACTTGTGTCACTTCTTTTCACAGCTGTACCTTTCTCCTAAAAAAGGGAAAGAGATTCACGAGAAGCACTGGGCATGGAGTGATAGGTCAAAGGGGCAAGAGGCTTTACAGTGCAACGAGCTGATGCCAGGGTTCAGGAAGAGTTCAAGAACAAGCAATAAGGAGTCCTACCCACCAAGCCTTCCAAACATTTGACTTCAAGGACACAACTTCATGACAACAACCACCATCTCTTAGTGCAGCTCACACACTCCCATCAAGAATCTCGGCGTCAGCCTGGGGCAATTCAAGAGGTCAAAAATGCAACTAGCACACTCTGGCCTGACAGACCCAAACTGTGATGAGCACTTGGGAATAAGGACGTCTTCGATCAGTTCAATCCCGCGTCGGGCAGCAAGCTACCCTGTTTCACATCTTTTGCATGTGCACTTTCACTTTTCTTTAACAATCTCCTCATACTTGGGCGGCGGATCACTATAGGGGGCAGTGGTCTCGTCGCTACTGCTCTCCAAGTGGCCTGTCACCTCTTCGTAGGAGGGAGGAGGTGTGGCCCCCGACAAACGCGACGCCACAGACATGGAGAAATCCTGGACATAAAGGCTGCGGCTGTTTGGCGCATGCCCACCATGCTGCAAGGAGTCTGGGTTCACGCCGCTACCTCTTTCCCCACCGCTGACCACCACGCTGGGCCTCTCAGCGGCATGGGAACTCTCTGTGTGGGAAGGGCTGTCACGGTGCACTAGGATTCTGGGAAGGCTGCGCGTGTTGCGGTTGGCCAGGTAGCGGTTCTGAGTGTAGGCCGGGCGGCGACGCGTAGCTTTCTGGAGCTGGCAGCGCCAGATGAGGAAGAGAGCGATGATGATGAGGAGGGCCACGCCCAGAAGAGGTACCACCATATACACAGTGTCTGCACGCTCTGAGCGGGATTCATTATTGCTGGTCACCGTGTAGACACTACGTGTCTTCCAGAACTCCATCTAAAGGGAACATTGTATTTTTTATATGTGATGTTATCATTGATAATAATAGAACATTAATCACTGGAAAATTCTTTAGTGATCAAAATATTTGACACTGGTATATTAAACTTAATATTGATACTGTCAAATTAAACTACAGAAATGCATGTATCATAGCTCATATTTCATGAGAGACTTCATTACTCAAAACAAAAAAAATGGAAGCAATCACCAGATCTTACTGTTTTTTCCTTGTTATCGAACACTTCATTAGCCTCCTCGAAACTGCAGCTCTCCTCCACGCACTCCCTCTCAATGTTTCCCGGCCAAATCTCCTCGATAAACCCATTAGCCCGAGGAAAGCGCTTGAGGAGAGAGTGTGCATCCTTCCCATTTAGGAATTCTATGATGTAGAGAGAGCATCAGATCGTGAGATGGATAGAGAGACCGGAAAAGTTGAGGGCAAAGGCGATGTCAGAACACGGGACAGGCAGATGGGATTGTTGACGTCTGTCAAAGCGTTGGAGACAGTGGATTGGGTGTAGATTTTCTTATATAACTCACAAAATAAAAACATACCCTGTGTCACATTATTAGAAATGAAAACACTAGCCTTTCCATCCACTTTCCTAGTCTGAGTGAATGTCATTCCTTTCTTCATGAATATCCATGTCCAATATGAATATGTATGTGAACTATTTAAATACTCAAGTAAGTGTAGCACAGCACAAACGGAAGGTTAAAGTGGACCCACCACCCCTGACACACCATCCATCTAACAGTGTCAACAGTGAGATTAAACACATTCTGTAAACCCAACGAGGCTTTAAAAAATAAACAAATAAAACAGACTACACTCCTTAATGCCAACTCTTGACAGAAACCCTTACCTACTTTTAAAGTATTTCGCATTTCAGTACTGAAAATGTGCTCTGCCATGTGTTCACTGAACTGAATGAGAAATGGAAAAAGGGTTTTTATGTTTAAAGTGGAGTGTGTGTGTGTGTGTGTATACACATGATGTAGGTTGCATGCAACCATGCAAGGTGAGATGTTGATGACATGCAAAGCTCTTACCTGCTGCCATGCTACCACTGGAGAACGTAGCCTAGGATATTCTGTATTGGGGGGGAAAACGTCAATTTAAAGAGTTGCATGCGTCATGCCTTATTGTGGTTTTCTACCTGTGCTAGTGTTCTAGTTACAAATTACAAGAATAAAAACAAGATTACATAATTTGCTCCAAATTACATAGGCTTTATGTGAATAAACATACTCTTGAACAAACATTCTCAGGTTCTTTATTTCACACATAAATATAGAACGAAATTGTGCTCTTGCCCTATGATCTACAATGTATTAAAGCAGCGTTTCAAAATGAACATAATGTATTATAAGCATTTACTACAGACTAAAGTTTTTATTTATCGACTTATCTGTTAACGGATACCACCTTTTATAGATTTAAGCACGTAAATATGCCGGAGGAGGGCGGGGGAGGATGTTTCCATAGAAACGAACCGGGGCAGACGTGTCGAAAGAGATGTGCCATCTAAATTTATATCACTCGAGCCTACTAGAGAATACAGTAGCACTATTCTTGTGAGGATACGAGTCTATTTGCCAGTTTACCACTTGCGATTCCAGCTTTATAATAGAGACGGACAAGAGAAGATGTCTATATCGCGTTGCAGTCTCTTGTCTAAGATCAAATAGGTTACAGTAAGGACTGAGCTAAGAATCGAAACGTGCGGTGTTGTTATTTGCTGCTGAACAACATTTCCATAAATAACATGTGAGGCTATTGATTACATGTGTCGTTAGTGTGCCAAAGGCAGAATGTTTAAAAAGAGGCGCAATTCGCCATGTCTGACACATCTTTAAATGTCATCTTGCTACCATAAAGATGAATAAAATATTCATTAAGACACGCATGCAGCGAAGTAGACTCAGAAAACTCCTGAGCTGAGCGGTATAGGCTTATATCTTATTTAGTATAAATGATTGAGTTTCATTTCTTTGCTTTGCTTATTTCAGCCATCAACAGAAAATAAACAGAAGGCTACACGTGTAGCTAGCATCTGTAACTTACGTGGATACACATAGGAAAAATAAACCCCTACCTTCCGCGCCGTTACGATTGCGGAGCCATTCCATTCCTGTTTCCACCAAGGGAGCGCCCACATGAGTCACACACATCTGACAGAGATCTTGATCGACCAATAAAAACTATGAGTTTCCTCTGCTTGTCCAATCAAATCTTTTTTGATTATTTTGGACGCTTAAAGTCATGCCTCTGGAATGAAAAATATATATATACATCTTGGGTACTGTAGTCTACGAACAGATAAGAAATTTGCACTTTCGCGTAATTTCAGAAAACAGATTAACAATGTTTACGTGGCATCTTTGCTACTTTTTGCCAGCTATAATGTAGCAGACAACACAATCTCCAATTTTTATTATACGGAGGGTAAGGTATCGGGGGTCTCATCCCATGCCACACCTTATGTTAAAAGACTACATTTCCCTGCATCCAGTCTTCTTCACCTAATCTGATTTATTAGGTCACTGATGAATCTTATCTGTATGTGACGTATAGTGTGGGTTTTGTTGTGGTAGTGCTGTTATTCTACTGGATGTACCTATAATAATGAAAAGAGATGCTGGGCATGATGTTGAGAGTAAAACGATGAAAATCTCTATTATGTACCATGTAATAAAACCAAAACCTGAACATATGCACAGTGAAAATGCCTAATAAACAAATGAGGACTCTCTGTATTACTGGAGACATTATGCATTCCATCAAATTGTCAATAAAAACGTAAAAACACTGCACTCTTTTGTGTCGTGCAGGATAACCAAGAACAGCAGGGCTGTCCTGTGACCTGACATCAGAGGGGACAGCCAAATCTTTTAACCTCTGACATCCTCCACTCTCCTCTATTAGACCTGATATGCCTAAAATCCAGACAGACGTGGAACAGGCCCTGCCTGGACGAGCTGATTGGGTGAGATAACATCAAAGCAACCACCATGATACCAGAGTTTAAAAAGGAGAGGCACTTCTGATCAAACCCAAACTAGCAATTAAAAGCAGGAAAATAAAGACTCATTCATTTTCTTTTGTATATATATATCGTTTATTCTGTGTCAAATGCAAAAGTAAAAAAATAGGACATAAATATATATGTGAATATATACAACATAAATTAGGGACAGGGGGGAATAGGACCCTGAGATAGCTTGGAAACCACACATTCATCCCAATGTGGGACTGTGTGGTTTCCATTATTCAATTCCCAGAGGAATTTACAATTAGGAAGACAGATAGGAGAACATTTCTGAGGAAAACGGCATTGCATTAATTGAATTCCTGCTATGAGACAAAAAGAAATATGCCCAAACCATGCAGCCAGGGGATGGTGTACCCAATCAAGAGCTTCCATCTGTGAAGAGATGGAGCAGACCTGCCAGAATGAGTGATAGCACTTGGGTCCACTGGAGGCCCTTATCATTGAGTCTGTGAATTCAGTTGGAGGTGGTGACATGGCCCTGGGGTTTGAGGCACTCTTTGTCATCGCCGTCCTCTTCTTCATCCCAGCTGTCCTGTTCGTCCTCCTCCTCGCTGTCGGACTCATCATAGAAGCTGATGGTCGCCTGCACAGGGAAGTTCCTCAGCAGGGCTTCACCATCGCTGTACAGGTAGTCATATGACTTGGACTTTGGCCAAAAAAGTCTGTGATAAAAACAGAGGTAATATTTAAAATGACACTCTTTTGGGATGACAATAGATTTTACTTTGTGTTTGGCTCCAAGTATAGTTTAGCATTTTCGAGCTACTACTGATTTCATTTGACTGACCATAAAGCTGCAGACCCTCAAAACACTGCAAACGTGTGTGCTAACTAAAAAAAAAAAGCACTGACCTGACAGGGTGCTGGAAAGACTGAGTTTTGCCATCTGCTGTAGTGTTACTTGGCACTGTAGCTCTGGAGTAAGGCTGTAAAGAGAGAGGAAAGAAGCATAAGGGCTACATTCACAAAACACAAAACAAGTGAAAACATCCAACACAGCTTCCTTTCCTGCGTTTATGGGGTGATATCAGCAGCAGCTCAGTGGCAGTGCTGCGCCGCAGGCAGGGCACAATAGCCGTGACTCGGTGGGTGTCAGGCAAAGGGTGGGAAACCGGCTCAAATGCTCTCCCAAGATCCTGAGGTGTCTGCTTCGGTCTTGGCAGGAACATGCTAGCTTGCTGAAAGCTATTCTCCCTACACCTCTGCACTGGGTGCCAACTCTTGTCTTCTCATTCTGCCTCAGACAGTGGTGCCATATGGCAAAGTGTCTCAGTGTTACAGTTGCTCTCTCTCTCTCTCTCTCACTCACTCAATCAATGAGTGGCATGGTGTCAACAAAACAGCTTGACGGTCACACCTTCTCCTCCAGCATCCTGTTGCTAATGTGCTCCACATGCCTGTCTATCTCCTCAGAGCTTCCTGCTGGCTCCATGGGCTCGGGTTGCGTTTTTTTTTACAAATATTGCAGGTAAATGCTGCTCACATCCCAGACAATAGCTCAAATAGCTCAGCAGTTGATATCAACTATTCTTAGGGGAATGGTACTAAATGTTTGAATGTGAGGTAGATACTCACAATTAAAGCTAATTTATTATTAAAAATATTGACAATTATTCTCTTCTAGAAGTACTTGTCATTAAAACTAGCATCTGTAAGGCGGTTGAGACAGTATTAGCAGATAAGCTACACTTTAAACATTCGAAAAGTCAGAGGAAAACTTACACAAGCGAGCTTGCGTCTCCGGCACCCAGTTTGCGCATCTTGACTGGACACGAGCCAGGGTCTCCACAGGACAGCGCGGCTAAAAAGAAGGCACGAGCCAGGGTTGGTGTCAGACAAAAGGAGTTTTGGAATGTGGAATTTCAGACTTAGCCTAGGAGCAACGTACATTGTTTATTGCCTTAAATAATTATATAAAATTATTCCATCTATCTTTCTCTCTTATATATAAAATCTAATTTCCTCATTTCAGTCAAAGCCACCATGTTCTTGTTCTTAAACAATTTGCTCGCTAAATCACGGATATTATATATCATTGTGGTGTCCATGTACAACACAAAATTTAAAACCTGATATAAAATATCTCTTGGTATTTTTTGTCTATTGATATTTAGGTAAAAGCTCACCTGCCGACGTGTGACTGCTGCATTCGAGAGTCTGTCGCAGCCGAGATAAAACCCGGTGCCTTGCCGAAAGACATCTGTGTGGCGATGAGACAAGCAAAATGCATATTTCTTTCGTCTGGTAGTCCAAAATAGGAAATTAATGGGTCCTCTAACGGATGGTCCGCTTAAGGTGGCTAGGATGGTCCGCTATTCTCTTTTGTAGTTCAGGCACGAAGAATCGTCGGCTGCAAGCGAATGTACGGAATGAATGGCAAGGAGTTGAATCCTGGGGTTTATAAAGACCCAGAGCAGCAGGGGCGGGGTGGGACTGAGTTATGGCGACAGAAGTTGGAGGAGTGAGCCCATCTGCCAAATGACTGGGGTGCTAAGGGCATTTTGGTGTGAAGGCTTCTCCAGTTGTATAAACAATGCGCCACAGCGTGAGGGTGAGAAATCTGGTACCGTGAGGTTTTTGCAATAACAAGAAGGGGCAAACTTGGACACCATCTGCGAGAAACAAGACAGGGGGTCTTGAATGCAGGAGAGGGGCCATATATAGTTACTTAATAAGTTTCCAATACATTGTTAACATAGTCAGATACACGTTGCCTATAGAATAAAGTGGATAGATAGATAGATAGATAGATAGATAGATAGATAGATAGATAGATAGATAGATAGATAGATAGATAGATAGATAGATAGATAGATAGATAGATAGATAGATAGATAGATAGATAGAGCAAAACTGCGAAATTGATTGGGAAAATCTAAGCTGAATTTAAAGTATCTGTATTTTTACACATCAACAGGCGTAACGCAATGCGTAAAATAATCACAATCAGGCTATATCATCTTCTACTAAATTGTTGCTCCTACAACTGATCTATGATCTGCTCCCTTTACTTTTACACGTTGACAAAAATGTAGAGCATGTCTCAAAAACTGACCTTGGATCAGTCGTTACACTTTCAGTCCGTGCTGAGTATGCATGTTTTTCTTGAAGCACGCGTTCGCACTTGATCCCGTTAAGCCAGGTGCAAAATATCTCACCACAGGAATTTAATGAACCTTTAATGGGGGCTTGATAGACTTTCAGGCTCCGTTTGGAAGAACAAATTTGAGGGACAACAGCAAATTGGCTTCCTATAGGGCCAGCAAACAGACACGCAGGCAAAAGGCACAAATGGACGCGGCAAGCGCATGCTCTCAATGGGCAAAACAATTAGGATACCATACTGAGGATAAACCATCCTAAAAATAAATGAATACTAAATCAAATTAAACTAGACATTAAGTCATGATTTTTCCATTTTAATGGACACATTTTATGCGTTATGGTAATGTTCTAAATCACAGAATCACATAGGTATCACAGAATAAGTTAAGCTTAGCCGTGTATATGTACATGTGTACATATGAAGTACAAATTTGCTATTAGTGTGGGAGAAGTGAGTCTTTAGCATGCCTTGAGAAAGATTAGACTGGGTTCGCTATATTAACTTTGGGTTTTATATGAGCCCTGCACGGTACACTGAACTCGTTTACGCGTTATCTTGACCAAATGTCTAATCTCGAAATAACAAATCTAACGAAAACAAAAGGAACCCTGTTTATTCTGTTCATTTGGAACTGTGTCTTTGGGGGTGGACATAAGTTAACGAACGTATGTTTCCACGTTTGTTGAGCTTTGGAAACCCCCCGTCACAAGCCTCTCCTAAACCTTTTCTCCCCCGGAGTTTGGAATTTCAGTAATCACCAACCCACTGGTCTAATTATTTTTTTAAGCGAGTCAACACGAATCCTTAATTTAAAACAACACTTCAGCACACTGTAAGAGAACTCGATGGTTCAGTTCACCAAAAATTGAAAGTAATTATTATTTATTTCAAGAATCATCACACCTAACATGTTTGATTGACTGTAGCTAGCTATAACCCTCTCCTTGAACAAAGACACACTTTTTGAGATTAAGTAGATCACAGATTTACATTCCAGGTGCATAATTGGTGGAACCCAGTATTGCTTTAAAGAGACTTCTTATGATTTTTCTCAAAAGCAATAATATCTTGTCTCTGGGAATGTTATTTGTTCAAGAGGTACATAAGAAACTGCTGACTTAGCATGCTGCTAAACGTATTCTGTTGAACAGATCTACCAATATTATAGTTGAGGTGCAATACGGGTAAAGCTATTGAATATTTACCTTTATTTGGCTAATGCAAAATCTAACTAACTATTTTTATTCAGAACTGTGTAAATAATTACATAATATCAAATTGCTGATATACTGATTGTAATGAAATAGTCGGAGGTTGTTCAAAGACCAGTCAAACATGATTGCTTCATTTACTAACATTTGTCTGTGGTTTTCTTTTGTTAACTGATCAAGTACTGGTTCAACTAACAGTAAGTTAATGGCTTGGATTATGGTTGATATGTACAGGCAATGCTAGTCTGGGAAGATGGTAAGTATAGCTGTGAAATCCATTTGCTCAAATGTGTTGTTAGGTAATTGCTAAATATGTGAAGTTAAAAAATTATTCAAGTAATAAAATGTCCATTATTTCCGAATAGATATCATATACGTGCTGATCAGAACTTTCTTACAAGTTGTTTAATGTTATTAAGTTGGTCCCAGTCTATCATCTTTGTGCAGTGACCCTGCTAATCTGATTCACTTCACCAGGTCTAACACCTCTGGCCTCATTTGGAGAGGTGCAGGGATGACACCAGCCCTCACACCTCCGTAGGCACACTTCTCTCACCCTCTCTGCTCCGCTAGTCTCTCCACTGGCACCCAGTCACACTCAGCACATGTAGAAGAGTCAAAGTCTGCTAGACACCGAACATGAGGTCATTTTGCTGAATAAAAGTAGTCAGTGCTGACAAACAGGGTTAATCTTTTGGCTGAAAAAGTGAAACTATTTGGGGGATAACATTCAAAGCCCGACTGGCAGCTAGTTCATAATTCGGGCCAGTGGAGCGCTCAGTGGATGCTGCATGCACACAGTATGTTTATGGAACTGTGGTTATTTTCGGGGGCAGGGGTCAGTGGCGTGCATGTAGGTGCTGATGTGGGAATTTAGTCCTGGCTCCGCTACTCTCCGTAACCCAGACTAGGTGCCAGAATAGAGAGAGTGTTTGGGGAATGTGAGGGCTGGTGTCACCTCAACACCTCCTCAGATAGGAGGAGTGTGAATGACACTGGGACTATCTGGGTTGTTTTCATGTACCCTTGCTCATTAATAAACATTTGTGAAAAAGTATGATGCACTATAATAATATTTATACCAATATAGCAATGTTCAAGTGTGTTCCTGGACATCATTTGCTCTACATAATTTAGTGCCACCCGCTAACTCACTTCATCCAGTTATCATGGTCTTCAGGATCTTTTGAATTTTAGAGCATGCTGATGAGTGGGTTGAAATAGCATTTATCTTAACTTTATAGGGTGGTAGAGCTCTAGGATTGGACTTGGACACCCATGCCCCAAGGGTTAGGGATGGATACACAAGGATGTTTTTATCAAATTTAGTCTCAAAAAGAGCAATGCCATCTAAACTCCACCATTGGCCTAAAATCACATTTGAAATTACTTTGCTTAATGCAACTTTCTCATGAGCTAGGTATTAGCACTAGAACAGTAGCATGGCTTTCACAACAGAGTACGGTCTGTCAAGAGCTCAAGAAAGAAAAACTCATCCTTTGATAGGTTTGATAATAAAGATAATCATAATAAAATATGTGTCAAAGATGCTAAAACAAAAGCATACTAAAACAACCCACTCTGAACACACACTATTAAGCTATTCCTAAATTCTGCTGAAACACTTCTGAGAATAACTGCAAGGGAATTTACCTTAATGAAGAATTTCTTGCTACTAAGCACTCTGTTCTGTCCATCTACCTCTCTCTCTTATAGTTTACCAAGTAGTTGTGGTTATCTTGGCTGAAAGTTGGAATGCAGGATATTAATCAACTGCTGTCTCTAAACCAAATATTATAAAGTGACTCCCACCATAATACACATGTAGATGACCATACTGCTAAACCTAAGACAGAAAAAATGAGGTTTCAGTTAGAGCTAATATTCCATATCAGGTCAGTAAGAGGTCAGAATTTGTGCCCAGATCAGAGTGTGTAGGTGCAGCAGTGGGAATGGTGCTGACTCCTCTACATGTACTGAGTGTGACTGGGTGCCGGTGGAGAGACTAGCGGAGCAGAGAGGGTGAGAGAAGTGTGCCTACGGAGGTGTGAGGGCTGGTGTCATCTCTGCACCTCTCCAAATGAGGCCAGAGGTGTGAGACCAGTGAAGAGGAATGAGTTCAGCAGGGTCACTCCACAGGGACAATGTGGACTTCAAGCCTGGACACTGTTACTTGGGGGGACTAAGAGAGAAATACTGATATTTTTAAGCTTAGCTTGAACAAATTCCCCATCTTTTAGGCCATGGGTGCTAGTGTTGGTACTCAGGTTTGAATTCCAGCTCTGCCATGTACTGTTTGTAGCTAAGGGTCCATGAGGGGAAAGGTGGTCGTGTTTCCATCACAAGAAGCAGGATGGTAGGGTAAATCTCTGCTACACTTCTAAAATGTATAATACAGTGAGACACGGATTTCTTTCTTTCGCAGAGTCACGAAGTGGCAAGAATTTAGTTCACCCCTCTAAAGATCACTTCACAAGTGACCAAGCTATATTTCTTAGTGTTTTTTTGAAAAGAAGCATAGAATGTGTGTAGGGGAGCCTTTAAAGAGCTGTTGTGGAAAGGGGCAGAAACATTTAATGTAGTGTAGACTACACTAAGTTAAATGGTTAAACAAACAACAAACATGCTACTTTAGTAAACAGACATACATGGTACTTTAATAGACATAATGAAAGCATACAGTGGCAAGAAAATGTATGTGAACTATTTGAAATGACCAGGTTTTCTGAATTAATTGGTCATACAATGTTATCTGATCCCCATGGCTAACGACCTGAGTCAGGACTCCAATCAATGAAATGAGATTGGAGTGAGGTTTAGAACTACTTTAGAACTACTTTGACTAATAAAAGACATTCAAACATTTTGAGTTTGCTATTCACATTTACTGAAGTGAACCATACCTTGCAAAAAAAAGAGATCTCGGAATGATCAAGAATTGTTGATTTGCATAAAACTGGAAAGGGTTACAAAATAATCTCCAAGACTTCATGTATTGACCAGTGCACGGTGAGACAAATTGTCTACAAATGGAGACGATTTAGTACTGTGGCTACTCTCCCCAGAAACTGACTCCAAAGGCACAGTGCAGAATACTCAGAGAGGTAATAAAGGAACCCTAGAGTAACAGCAAACTGCTTGAGGGAATCATTGGAACTGGTTAACATTTCTGTTCATGGGTCTACCATACACAAATCATTGAACAGGCATGGTGTCCATGGCAGCACACCATGGAGGAATCTGCTGCTTACCCAAAATCACATCACTGCACGCCTGAAATACCTTTACACTCCACAATGCTACTGGGAAAATGTTTTGTGGGCAGATGAAACCAAGGATGTTTGGGAAGAATACACATCACTACGTATGATGTAAAAAGGGCTCTGCATGCCAACATGAAAACATCATCCTATTGGTGAAGTATGGTGGTGGGAGCATCATGATTTGGGGCTGCTTCAGGACCTGGACTGCTTGTTATCATTGAGGGAGAAATGAATTCTCGAGTTTATCAAGGTGTCCTACAGAATAATGTCCAAGTGGCTGTCCGCCATCTGAAGCTCAGAATAAGTTGGGTGATGCAATAGGACAATGACCCTAAACATCAAAAGTAAATCTACTACAGAATGGCTTAAAAAAAAGAAAATCCATCTTTTGGAGTGGTCCAGTCAGAGTTCAGACCTGAATCTAATAGATACAGTATGCTCTGGAATGACCTCAAGACAGCTGTTCACACCAGACATCCTAAGAATATGGCAGTTGAGAGTTGACGCAGTTTTGTAAGGAAGAATGGTCCAGCAGCTGCCTGAAACGCTTGTTGGAGGTTATTGCTGCCAAAGGAGGTTCGACCACTTATTAAATCCAAGGGTTCACTTACTTTTTCACCAGCACTATGAATGTTCAATGGACGCATCCAATAAAGACATGAAATATAAACTTTTTTGTGTAGTATTTGGTTAAGCACACTGTTTTTGTCTGTACTTGGGAATTTACTTGACTTTGACCAATTAATGCAGAAAACAAGGTAATTTGAAAAGGTTCACTGTAACTGTAACTATGCACAGGTCAGTTAGAGGTCAGTGTTTGTGTCCAGATCAGAGTGTGTAGGTGCAGGGGTGGGAATGATTCTGCAGACTCTTCTACATGTACTGAGTGTGACTGGGTGCCAGTGGAGAGACTAGCGGAGCAGAGACTGTGAGAGAAGTGTGCCTACGGAGGTGTGAGGGCTGGTGTCATCCCTGCACCTCTCCAAATGAGGCCAGAGGTGTTAGACCTGGTGAAGAAGAATGAGTTCGGCAGGGTCACTCCACAGATCAACACATTAGCAATGAGGCTAGAAAGAGAAATTTTGTAATAATGAATGATAAATACAAGAACAGCTCTCCCAGATGAGAATTCTAGCTACAATATGTGCTATCTGTGGCCAGGGATCCTAGAAGATGGAGTTCTAATGGACATTTTAATTAGCTGAGCAGGATAACAGGGTCCCATTCCAATAAAGCTTTTTAATACATCAGCATGTACAGCGTCTTCTTAGTCATATGACAAACACACGAACATTGTGTTGCCTTTCAATGTGGGTAAATGCATTTAATTAAATGGCAAGGTCAATAGATTTAAAAGACATACAGTATAACTACTTTTATTAGAATACACATTATATAATGGGTATGTTGGTTTTGAGTAGTCAAAACTGGTGATGACGATTGGCAAAAAGAAAGAATCCTAATATACTGGGACTATTATATTAAATTTGAAGAAAATATCTTTAAACATCTTCAAAAGTAACATAACTACTATTTAATTTTCAGTTCATGTTTATTCCAAATTCCATATAATTCCATATAAGATGAGGTCAGTAAGAGGTCAGTGTTTGTGTCCAGGTCAGAGTGTCTAGGTGCAGGCGTGGGAATGATTCTGCAGACTCTTCTACTGAGTGTAACTGGTAGCCTAGCGGAGCAGAGAGGTGGAGAGGCTGGTGTCAGCCCTACACCTCTCCAAATGAGGCCCGAGGTGTGAGACCAGTGAAGAGGAATGAGTTCAACCAGGAGCACCACAAAGAGAAGCCATGGACACTCAGAGACCTTTCCCACGAAAAAGAAACACATTCCATTCAGGATCGAGCTCCTGAGAACCTTGGTGCTATTCAGAAAGCTGGTCCATGTTTACATCAATTTTTAAATAGTTGTGGAAATATATTAATACTAGATGCAGGCAATGTTACAACACTTAATGTTAAGAACCTAGCATCAATACTGGCCGATGTGGATGGAGATGCAGGGTCAGCTTCTAGCATTGCTGTAGCTGGATTCAGCACCCCACTGTTCTGGGTTGCTGGTCTGTTAAGCAGCACGCCATCAAACACAACATAATGCACTGGAAAATGACCCCGTCCAAATCCTGCTGCGTGATAACTCTTTCCTCAACAAATTGATATGGACCCGCATGTCGTCACAGTTTGCACCAAAGAACCTACTACTCTTTGGTTACAGCTGGGAACAATCTTTTCAGGTTCTGGAACCTATTTATTCTGGTGGAAGTGCGTCGAACGGTTCAAAATTAGGTGCGCGAACCGGAACGGAACCCGTTCCTCATTGGTGGGAAAGGGCTATGAGAGTCTGAGATCACACAAGGAACTAAGGTCAATCGGTGAAATATAATAAAGCTAGAAGCCCATGAACTGAAGCCATTGACACTGTACTGAGAATTCAATCCTAATAGAACTCACAAGCGTCCTTGTTTTGGCTCCAAACAGATATGATTGTGAATATTTGGAAGCTAGATTTATGAGACTTATGGAGGTTGGTCTCCACATCATAGCTCTTTGTCAGGTGTTTAGTTCCAACATTAATATAACACTCATGATGAGGGTTAGAAACAATCTACCCATGAGAATGCCAATCATGCACTTTCTCTGCCTACACTGGGTTGTTTAAGAAACTCATAATTACTCAAAGTTACTATCTTTACTATCTTTACTACACACATTAGGTCATTGTGCATAGTTCAATAAGAGGCCAGTGTGTGTGTGTGTGTGTGTGTCGAGGTCAGTGTGTCTAGGTGCTGGGGTGGGAAATGGTCTGCAGTCTCTGCTACATAGACCATGGTACGTGTAGCACAGCACCAGAGGGTGAGTGTGCCTACGGAGGTGTGAGGGCTGGTGTCATCCCTGCACCTCTCCAAATGAGGCCAGAGGTGTGAGGCCTGGTGAAGAGGAACAGGATTAGTGGCATCGGTACACAGATCACCACTGCACCCTGAGACCATAAGGTCACACAGCGGTCTCAGGTCAGACGAAACAATATGTAGTATCGACATCCACTGGGACATGTCCCAACAAATAAGGCCCTAGCAGATTCATACAGTACTGTGCACATACTGTACATTAGCCTGTTAAGAAAATTCAACAAGACACGCAGAGCATCTTAAGGACCTTCTCTGTCCTGGGAAGCTTCCAACTTTCCAGCTTCTAAACCCTTAATTCATGCCTAATCTAAGATCACTGGGTCCAGTTACAAAACAGATCTCCAAGGTTTCTTGAATATTTGAGCTATGCCTAGTATCTCATTTTACCACCAGACTATCCAGCAGACTATCCAAGATCCAAGATATCCAAGATATCCCATGAGATTTATTGTCCTATTTATTATCCATAAAGTATAAAATATATGAGTAAGAACTCATAAGGAGATCACTGGGAGTACCTAAGAACAACGAACATGGTACAACCAGCAGATACATACAGTTCTACTTTTTATAGATATAGATATTTATAGATATAGATATTATAGATATTGCTTCATTATTCTTGCTACAACAACAGCTAAGGTCCAATCGTGAGAGTCTAGAACTACTCAAACCTCTCATCCACAGTTACTGGACCAGAGGGTTGATTTTCTTGGAATGCATATTTTGATGCAAAACATTCCCTTTTGCAGCCACACACACAAAGTAAGAGCATATGCACCTTTGTGTTAGGGTCAAAGGTAACACATAACACACATAGGTGCTGATGTGGGAATTCTGGCAGGGACTTTCAGGCCGTGCTGTAGTGTGTCTCTCAGCACCTCCGGCTTCATTTGGAGAGGCGTAGGGATGACACCAGCCCTCACACCTCCGTAGGCACACTTCTCTCACCCTCCCTGTTCTTCCACTCTCTCTGCTGGCACCTCCATCCCCGTGTGTGAGGTCAAGATCACAATTCCCACAGCAGCACCTACCCACACTGCCTTTAATCCAAAGCCAAATATACAATTACCAACTGAACACATTTTGACTCACTCTCAGAATGAACATTCATGGTTTGGGGTTACAAACCCAAACACTAAGGATTCACTAGTTATGGTGTCCAAAATAAATGCCTTTCATTTATAAAACATCGAGATAGCATAGAAATAGCACTATGCTGACCTTAATGGAGAACTCTTAAATGAATATTATATGAAATAATATTTCACTATGACTCAAAACTTATAATGTGAAGACCTGACCAAGTGGCAAAACAGTTTAAATGTAACATAGCTGACTGAAAGAAGATAACGAGGGGAAATGACCTCATAGTATCCTGAACAAGTGAAAATAATTAGACTTTTCTGAAAACTCTCCTTCAGTTAGCAAAACTAATAAATTGTTTGAGAATAGTTAATTACAGAGAGAATATGCATTCTGGATTATTAAAGTGCTCAATAGCAACCTCTAGAGACAAGAAGCATATAATGGTGATTAGTGTGTTTTGATCCAAAAAATGGACTTTGACCAGTTGTTTGTATTGTTTTATTTAATGATCATCTTCATTTCATTTGAACCAGCCGAGACATCAAAATCTTGCTCACAATAAAAATATGCTCACACACCAGTTCCCTAGTTACTTGATTCTTGTGTATTGGTTTAATTATAACCCTCAAGTGTCTTGGTGTTACGAGGTACCGCATCAAGTAAACACATCAAATATGGGGAGGCAGGATGTGGAGATGGGATGTGCTTACTGCCAAAACCTGGTGCTGACTGTTGGCCCACTCATTCAGTCAGAGGAAGCAGATGCTGGATTACATTTTAATCTCATTACTGCATTGGCGACATGTGAGCAGAGATTTGGTTAGATTAGAATCAAGTCTAAACCAGTCTAAACTATGCATGCTCACAGGAACACCCTGCCTGGAACCAGAACTGTCCCAGCAACAGAATCCTACCTATCATCATTCGGAATCAAACTAAGAGAATGAGATTACATTGGTAAGTGTGTGTGTGTGTGTGTGTGTGAGTGAGAGAGAGAGAGAGAGAGAGAGAGAGAGAGAGAGAGAGAAAGACTGAAGGAGATGGAAGGGAAATTGGCTTGTTTAGATGGGTTGGCATATTTATGCTAAAACATCCATAGTAGTGAATGGACTGAACAAAATGTTCTGCTTGGTTTATTATACATTTTATAGTGGATATTACAAATAACCGAACAGCAGCATTGTACTTTAATTTCACTTTATTGTTGCATTTTACTGTGTCATATTTTGTTGTAGCCAGTTCATTTTACTTCATCATTATCCATTTTACTTTTAAGTGTGAAACATCTTGCAGTCTTGCTATATTCCAAGAGTAGTAAGCTGTTTTCCTCTGCTCCTTAATGAAATTATAGACTAGGGATAAAACTTTTAAGAACTTTTAGATGATAATGATAAGAACTTTTAATGATAATGGTTCTAATTACAAAATTGTATGGATGACATTAATAAGTTATCTTACCCAAGATTAAATTTCCCCCAAATGATCACAACTATATATATATATACAGTATATATATTCTTCTTGACAAAGGGGAAACCTGCTGCCCTGCTGTGACTGACCTTGTCCTCCCCTCAGTGGCCTTGGCTTTGTGATGGCAGCAAAGGTGAATCTTTAACTCATTCTGCTGTGTGTGACTGATACGTGAGCTGTGGAAGCTTTCAGTATTTAGACACAGGAGCACAGAGTGCACACAGTCCGCCACATATAGACAAAGCAACTCATAGACCTACCTTGTCTTTTCTTATCTTTTGAGTCTTTAGCATATGAAGAAGGTAGCTGACTAGCGGAGTCATTATCCGTTTTCAGTGAGCAGACCTCGGCTTGTGTGGCGCTGAGAAGGGGGCGCTTTGCTGTGTACGGTGCGCTGCTTGGTGATGGCCACCGTTGCACTAGAGATTATGGGCTTTTTCCTGGGAATTCTGGGTATGATAGGGAACTTGGTGGCAACCCTGCTGCCCTACTGGGAAATCTCTGCCCACATCGGCTCCAACATCGTCACCGCGGTGGACAGCATGAAGGGCCTGTGGATGGAATGTGTCCACCAGAGCACCGGTGCCTTCCAGTGCGAGACCTACAACACCATCCTCGGCCTGCGGGCAGACCTGCAGGCGGCCCGGGCGATGATGGTCATCTCCGTCATCTCCTCCATCATGGCCTGTGTCGTGTCTAGTGTGGGGATGCAGTGCACCGTGTGCATGGACGGATCTGCGGCCAAGACCAAGGTGGCCGGAGCCGGGGGGGGCTTCTTCCTGACGGCTGGCCTCTTGTCCCTCATCCCTGTGTCTTGGAAGACCCATGAGGTGGTGCAGAACTTCTATTACTTCAATGTGCCCGACAGCCTCAAGTTCGAGATTGGCAGCTGCCTGTACGTAGGCCTGGCTTCCTCCATTTTGTCTCTGATAGGAGGAGGTCTGCTGAGCACGTCCTGCTGCGATGACCCAGATGGGAGTCGGCGTTTCAGGCGCCACGCCGGAGGTTACCCCTACCCCGACCGCACAGGCACCAGCGGCGTAACCCGTGGGGGTTCTCACTCCATGCCCCACCGCCCGACTGGCATCACCCTGAACCCAACGAACAAGAACCAGACCCTGGCCAGCCAGACCAGCACCAGTAGCCACTCCACCACTGCCGCTCAGGGCTCAAGGAAACCAGCACGGCAGAATCCGGCAGCCAGCTATGACGTTACTGGGTACGTCTGAAGACTGGACCTTCTATACTTCATTTATGTCACTCTTTTGAACCAATGTGTAAAAAAGGATATAGTGACTAATTTGGAGTGACTGTAAAAATACGTTTCTGTCTGTGGTTAACAATTTAGGGCACAAATAAATGGGTATCTGAAAGGAAAAGTGGGCAAATGAATTTCTCCCCCTTTGTGAAGAACAACACCGTGACATTTAATGCTGAATCTGTAAATAAAACTAATCAATACTTTTCAGTTCAGCTGTGCAACTGTGCCTTGGGACTTCTCACAGTGTAAATACACAGAGCTAGAGTTACCCAATGCCCCATTTGGCTGTAAAACAAGTGTCTGTAAGAAAGAGAAGTGTTTATCTAAAATGTTTTTGACTTCAGAATGTTATGTGACAAAAAATATAAATGCAAGATTTTTTTGTAACACTGTGCATTTTGTATTAATACAGAAAATTTGGCAGATTAGGTTGTCAGTTTGTTTTTCTAAAACAGCACAAAATAACTTTGTAATGTTATTAATAAAGGAGATAATGATTTCTGTGGTGGATTCGCCGGTGTACATCACCAGTAACATCAGTTCAACCGCAGTTCAACTATAATCCTATATGGACAAAAAACAAAAACAAACAAACAAAAAACACCAACATTGCACATGTTGCTGGAGCTCCATTAAAACATTGTCATTAGCTAGGTTAAATGGATGAACTGTGTAACATCATGGCTCTAATAAGCTTTAAGAGCTACAGCTAAGAGCTTTAGAGCACTAATATAACATTTTAGTAATTTTAGTAATTCTTATTATTGGTCTTAAACATTCTTTAGAAGCGACAGCACATTGACATTTCTTTAGCATAGTAAATGACACTGCTAGAGTGTGAAGTACAGCTCTGAAATCAAATGTATTGATTTTAGATTGGTGACTCCGTGAGAAAAAATGTTCCTGTAAACATGGCATTTTTTTTCTTCATCCTGTTGATCAAGCACAGCAACTTCCCCGTTCTCAGTATTTACTGCGCTCAAGGCCACGAGACAGGTGGAACATAGCGACCTCTGCTGGTAAATCTAAAAACACCACTTAAAACTACCCAGAAAAATGTCTTAGCTCAGCATTATGGACGAATTCCCCTGAGATCATTTGCAGAAAGACGCTGACATATTTACATATCTACATGACGTGTTTTATTTACACAGTGAATAACATTTATATATAACAAATATGCTTTAGCAATTTCAGAATGATGAATGAAATGCTATGGAGTCCTTTTAGTCCTTGTGGAGTTCCACAGGCCCTTGTGCTATAGCTGTACTGGAGTCCCCGGAACAGTTCCCACTGTTTGGAGCTTTCCTCTCTCGGCCAAACTCAATCACAAGAGGCTTGTCCAGCAGCCTGTACCCATTCAACCTTTCCAAGGCCGTCCCTGCAGTTTCCATATCTGCAAAACAAGAGGCAATTACGGGTTAGGATTACTATGGAAGATAAAGTTTCTAAGTCAGAAAGAAAACATCAAAATGTGTTGAAATACAATGCTCCTCTTCTGTAGTTTTTTGTTTACATTATCATATCACGACTAAATGCAAAATGCGTATGTGAATGCAATTCACCCTACCGCATATCTCATTTAAGGCCATGCATCACTAAACTACACCCAAAGTCTTTAGGAGTATAAACGGACATTTAAACGGAGAAACCACTGCTTGGCTACAGACACAAAGGGAACTATAGTGATGTGTGCTGCATTCATGTGAGTGACCTCTGGAGGGTGTCAAATGCAACAGCTACTCAGATTTCATCCAGAGTACTGTATTATCAGGGCAGTTTTCCCACTTGTCTTGAATACTTCATTCTGCACCCAGGACCGATTCTGGGCTCGTTTGTGAAAGGGGCTGGTTCGGCGGTTTGCATTCACACAGGCGTTTTCATCTGGATCGGTTGAGCAGTTCCACATTTGACTTTTCTCTGCGCAGGTTTGCAAAAATGTTGGACACCAAGTTCATCTGTTTTCTAGTTTTTTTTCCTTGGATACAAGCACACAAGTGCTGATGAACAGCGCTTCTTTGGATCCAACCTCATACATTACGAAGCTTTGAGCCATGCAGGAAGGCACGGACATTTCCCGCTGTGCTCTCAGATCATGCAAAGGTGAGCTTATTACAGTAACCTTCCCCCTGTCCTATAAAAGTGTGCTTTCATTAGCCATACTCTTGAAACTGCATATTAAACCACATAATAGTGATAAGACGGGACTGCCATATAGCTAGCCTATATGAAACACTCCCGCCATCACGAAACTTGAAAAGGGAAGTGATGGGCTACATCAAAACAGTCACGTCACAAAATGAGCCAATCATTCTACTTCACACGTGGCATCTCACGCGTAGAACCTCACAGGATTCCATATGCACTGCGGATTAGGCCACATCGCCTGAACTCCACAGGAATGACTTCAGGGGAACTGAGGACCTGAGGTTGGTTCTCTGTACTGCTTCTAGACACAAATACAGCATTCATATTGTTCAACATATGAAACTGGCAAAGTACGCGGCCCTGGGGGAAAAACCTTTAGTGTGAAAACCCCCCTAGATCATCGCCATGATCCTATTTTAGGGCAAAGACATTAAAACAATCAGGTTGCGATTTGTTTGTTTAGCCATTGCATAATACATGACAAATTATACATGATTACAAATTGTCTTTTTTTTGCATTTCATATGTTAATCAGAGAAATATAAGAGCTCCTGTATGATGACTAATAATATGCACGTATACATGACTACACATGCACGTAGAAAACCTGCACAGAGAAACTGATCCAAGCTGATTGCTTTATTGTATGTATGTAATGTAAGTATGTATGTAATAATGTATGTAATGTAAATGTAATGTATGTAAATGTAAATGTAAATTGCTTTATTTAAAAATATCACAGAGCTCGACACTTTAAAAGATTCCTACATTTGAAGGTTAGTGTTACTAAGGTGATGGCCAACCTCTCCTACCAGAGAACGTGATGAAGGCCTGACCCTTGAGTCTTCCCGTGAGTAGGCGGTACAGGATTGGCTGTGCATCCCTCTGCTGAAACCTGGAGAAGAGGGACACCAGCTGGGCTAGAGTGGCCCGAGGGGTCATGTTCTTCACACACAGCACCTGTGCAGAAACCAGCGAAGTTACGCACGGGAAATGTAATGTGCGGATCACAGGAATGCAGTCATTCTAATCACACACTTCACCACGTGCTGGGTATGTGTACGCATTGGTACGAATTAGAAAAAAAAAAGTCACTGAATTGGTGACAACTGTGGAACTCCAGTGACAAAATCAGAAAAACACTGCTACCAATGTGCTGCTTCTGTGCACCTTTTCAATGAGCAGATTAACAACTGCAATGTTCAACATTGTGAGGGAGGTAATGGAAAAACAACAATAACTGAAAACAGATAAAAAAAACAAAACAAACAAAAAATGTGCTTTTATCTGTAATCCAGTGTGCACACACACACACACACACAGCTTCAAAAACCTACATTAGACGGCTCTCCACGCTGGTAGTTGCGAAAGCGTGAAATTCTCCTGATGCCCTCTTCTGTCTCCCGATTGTTTGCGATCTCCTCATCCGAAATCTCCTCTATCCTACCGCTGACTGTCACTGGACTGTCCTGATCCTGCCCAGGAAATGCAGTCAGATGTCCAATTGGCTGGTTTACTGCTATTTTCTGTGAGGCAGCCAATCCACTGCACCTCCCTTGATTTAGGGAGTGCGTCTGACTCTGCGTGCCAATGGCTGGCTGAAGTACGTGGCTGGAAGAGGTAGTGTCTTCACTGCATGACTGATCAGGTTCTGTGCCTTTAAGAGTTGAATGGTGATGAATGATGTCTGTGTTTGACAAATCAGGTCTATTTGAAGGTATTGCTTCGTGGGAGACCACCAATGTATCAGAGTCTTTCGGCTGGTCTTTGAGTAAGTCTCTATATAATGTATCCACTGGGTTGCAGGAGGTTGCCCCCTGCTGGCCATTTTGTGAATCTTCCTCTACAAATAAAACAGGAAAAAGAAGGCAAATTCCAAAGACCATTAACATCATTAATGTCAATGATTAATTTTAATGTTAATAATTTATTACTGGGATAATATTTAAGTCAAAGATCACCGTAGAAATCTGTGCTGCTCTACATTACGGTGGCTCATATGGGTTGTCTAACCTTGATGGTAGAGGGCAGTAAGGAAGCTGCAGCGGTCGTTGCCATGGAAGAGCGCCCTCTCGATCTCCATCTCTCGGCGCGAAAGGGCTCGGCTGGCGGAGAAGCGCTGGGGGCGTGCGAGCAGCTCCGCCCGCGCCGCCATCTTGTCCTCGATGACCCGCAGCCGCTCGTCCCGTGCCTCTGGTGCGGCGCGCACCCCCTGTCCCTACGAGGAGACGGCGGACAACTAGACATAAGGCTGCATCCCCCACAGCGTGTAGCATTACTGGAAAACAATGTAAAAATCCCAGCAGGCGAACCTTCCCGCTCTCGTGCCGGTCTCTGCTCCTCCACAGTTCGATCTCTGCGTCGGTGAGGCCCAGCTCTCGCAGGCTGGCCAGCTCCTGCTCTCCGTCCTGCAGCGCCTGGAACTGGGTGAGGCTGCGCACGCCTGCTGCCTGTTCCCCGAAGGGCTTGTACACGGTGGCTGGGGCGAAACATTTCTTTTTTGCTACGCAACTGTGGGGGGATGGAGCACAGGGGAGAGGCGGCTGTAGGTACACGTCCAGCACGCTGTCACACGTGCACGTGAGGGGGAGTTGATTTATGGTGCGTGCTGCTTCAGTGTCGGTTTTTACATTTGTGCACACAGAATAAACATCGGGGTGGGTTTAGCACTCTAAAAACATGGATTTGGGTGTTGCTGTAAAATATAAACATTACTGTGCAAACATGAAAGAACTGTGGTCTTGCTATGGGTTTTGTATACTGTGTACACTTGATGGGACTTTTGTAGTGCTTTTAGATATAGCCCAGTTTACCCTGGGTTTACAGTGTAATGGGACACATTCGGTCCAGTTACATGAAATCGGTCCAGTTACCAGCCCCCCAGCTCTTGGTGTCAGTTAACGGGTTCCGATTCTACACTGTGTGGCTCCGGTTGAGCGGTGCCGGTGACTGGGTTACCGGTTGATGTCGACGTCCGTGTGGAGCTGCTGAAGCAGCAGGCTGTGGAGCTGCCGCTGGCCCTCGGTCTCCTGCTCCTCGGGGACGGGGCCGTCGTCGCACGCTCGACGGGCAACCCTGCAGAGGGCATCAGAGAGCACCAATGTGAAAAGAGGGAAACCGGTGGGGTTTTGAGGAGGAAACACGAAAAGGCCTCACTAAAGGACTAACAGGGTGTGGCTAATTGCCTATGATTTTCAAAGGGCTGGACACTCAAAAGCAAACTCTCAAAATACATTCCAAATTCAGGTTTAGTCAGGTTTAAGTAGACTCATTTATACTGCATTCAAGTGCTACACAGAAACTTGCATTTAGTATAGGCTGGTATGTGTTATTCAGCCCTCATCCAACAACAGGAGGAAAAAAAGCAGTACGTTAAACAGATGGGCACTGCCTGCCCCACCCTTCTTTAAAACGCTCACACCCATTAACTAACTGACAACTTCACAGGATGACTGTGACAAGTATTGACTGCATGACAAGTACTGACTTGCTGAATTTAAAATCCCTGGTCATGTGTATACATAATAGTAGCAGTATGCATTTAGTAGTATTGTAAGCCAGACAATAGGTTAAAATCTGCTTTGGTAAAATGTTACTTTAGTTTAGCTAACCATGCTGGCCTAATAACCTAGCAAGGAATGCCCTGTGGGATGTAAGAGCATTAATCCAGGAACAGGCCCTAAAGTTTACAGGGTTTAAGATGTTTATAATAGTGGAAGGATAAGACGAATGTTCAGCCTGAATCATAGCCCAGCAAACACCTATAAAAACACATATGGGTTTGCCTCCTGACTTTCAAGATGCTATGTCTCCACCCAACAATTTTGCATGAGGTTGCAAGACTTGTTAGAGAACTTATGAAAAATGATTTATGTGGAATATCTTTGAAAGAAAATAAAAAAAAATCAGGAGCAAAAAACCACATATAAACAATAAACCCACAAAAACAAGTAAGCAAATAATCCAAACACATACGATTTGCATGTCCTATACATTTCCAGGAACCAAAATGCATTTTGAGTCTCACAGATATCTACGCAAATTTGCTTCACTTTTAAATGGCAATCTTTGTACTTTACTCCATGGTGTTTTGAGCTACCTGTTCCCATGTACCTAACAAAATTTACTTGTGTGTTATTAATAAATGAGGCTATGGTCACTATGGTAATTGCCAGTGTATCTGTTGAGGTGACTGATCAGTAGTTAAGTAACCAAACTACCATAAGCTCAGGGTATTATGGCCCATCAGAGGTTTTATGAAGTGACAATATTATTATTATCAGTATCATTAATCACAGTACAACTAATCAAAATGTCCAATCAAATCCATTTATATTAGAACTGTATTGAGATATTAGCCAAGAGAAACATCACAGTGAAAACCTCACTAGTAATTTTATTCGTGATTACATAAGGTGTGAACAGCTATGCTGAAGAGCATGTTCCAGGGTGTCAATCATGTCGGTATACAAAGACATGTTCTGAGTGAAGCGATAAAAACTCCATACTATTTACATATTAAAAGAGAATGCTACAATACTGTCATCGTCACTGTCTTCTGTGTGCATGTTAAAATATACATGACATGGATCCTTTTGTTTTAACATTCAGCTAAATGTACTTTTTTGTTGTAAACATTTCAGTTTTAAGTATTCCAGATGGACAGTACAACCACTGTCAGTTTTATAGTAGCCTAAATTTTGTTTCTCAAAGACTAGCCAGCACTTTCTGAAAGCTCATTAACCTGTTATTAATATATGCTTGTACATGTGGTTGATTGTCATTCATACCTTTGGTTGCATTTGGCATTCAGATCACAGAATTCAAAAATACTTTGAATAAATATGAATAAGATCACGACAGTGGATTTAGCCAGTCTGTCCGTACAACTAACACTATGTGACAAACTAGGCGGATACGAAAAATATTTTCCAGCAGTCCAAAATAATTGTAGGTAAAACCAAAGACCAAAAGAGTCCTTCTTTTCTTCTTTGGTTCTAATCTCACTGTGATCTGGCTACCTCGCAATATTAGTTATAAAGCTGTTCATATGTTTAACGTAGGTCACGTCTTGGTGGTTGAATCTGAAGACCATGTTACTCAGACACTTTTAATGACAAAGTCAGGAATGTGTGTCTTAAAATATTGTAGCGTTAATCAGTTAATCAGCGTGTGATCAGTTTAATACTGCCTGTGCTAGTTAGATTTTAGATCTGCGAGAGAAATCCGGCCCACTTCAGCTCTTACTATAATAGCTAGATTAGCGAGGTAACTTACTTGTTGGTTTTCTAACCATGTACAAGAGATGTTGAAACAATATGACGACTTAGTATAAATCTAAAATAGTATTTGCAGCATTATATCAGGAAGTAAAAGGTTAGGCAAATACGATTAAGTGTTTATTTCTTACCGCTTCATGCTTTCCAAAATAGACCCACTTCCTGCATTAGCGGAAGTGTTGTTATTCAGACAAAGAACTCTGGGAAGTGTAGTTAAAGTTAGTTTGGAATGATTTACAGTTGTTCATAAAATCTTTAAAAAACGTAAGTAATCAGAGTTACTTTCATACCACTTTGTAACCTGTTCATCCTGGGATAGCCTCATGAAACGGATTACTCACTCGAGTGAATCCCCAATGGCAATAACTGTTTCTAAATGTACATGTACCTTTTATAATGTTGCGCATCGCGATGATGTTGTAATGTGGCTTTATCCTCATCTCACTGCGGCTAACAATAAGGATAAACCACACATATATACACACATGTATATACACATTCTGAGTATATTCTCATGTGTTATGTGTTCTCAGAATATATATACCCACACACACGTGTGTATATATATATATATATATGTATGTATATATATATATATATATATATATATATATATATATACGCGTGTGTGTGTGTTTATATATATATATTTATATAAAATAGCTAACGTCTCCGTCTCGGTTTCGGTACACAGGTGTATGAAAGTTCTATGCAGTCAAGAAGAAAAGAACATCCGGTACATCTTGACGTCATTAGGTGAGGTGACAGGGTGTGTACGGCAACTGTGTACTGAAAATGGCGATGATTTTGAAAAACTGTTATCATGCAAAGGCTGACTTGGGCAATGTTAGGCGCTGTTGCTGGTTCGAGCTGCTCTGCAGCTGGCTGCATAGCCTCTGATTGACACAGTTGAGGGGTGGGGACGCAGGGTGGGGTCAGAAGCAGGGAGAGGCGGAGGAGAGACGGAGAGCTTGAGCCCAACCCTGAACACGGCAACAACACACACCGAAAGACGCCAGGGGAAGGAAAGAGGATTTTCGACGCTGGGGATATGATTTATAAGACTTGCTAAAGCAACGACCGCCACTTTATTCTTCAAATTGATCTGAAAGGTGAAAACTGCCATCAAGATTACTGTTATTCAAATATACCCCGCCCGAGCGACCCCCCCCCTTCCACTCCACCCCTTTTTACCACTGCACCCGCTTAGCTACCGAGATGCACACGGAGACCCGTAATAAGAAAGTAAGTCCTTTTTTTTATCCGTTATTGACTTTTTCTTGTCCGGAAACTGGTCGCGGCGTTTCGGGCGAGTTGAGATTTCGAGCTGTCCACACGAATTTCTGCGCTGCAGAATTGTGTCAACAAACGAACTATGTGCCCTTACTGTAGGCAGTTGCCCACTTTGCTTAGCCGTCAGCCCAAATTAGCAGGCGAGGCAGTAAGGTGGCTAACTACCCCAGCTAGCGAGTCAGCTTCGTAAGAATACGGTGACTGGGAAAGAGCCGAGCCGAGCCGAGCTGCTAGGTGACTAGCACAGTAACGTTGCCGTGGCTAGCTTAGCTAACGTACTCCACTATCTTCCACTATTTGCTTTTCCTATGCTAGCTGAACACCTCCTGCGGAAAGTTAGAGAACGGCGAAGTATTATCCAAAGTACGTATTTAAGGAAGAAACAAATAACCCGGTGTCATCAAATTGGGTAGCTACGTTAACGTTTGAATAAGTTTTGTTCCACCCGTTTGTCTGAGCCTCATCCTTTCATTATCGGTGCGGGTTTTAAGTGGTCAATGCAAGGCAGGAAGGAAATGCATCGAATGCAGCTAGCTAGTAAGACACCATCTTAGTTTCTTAAAGTGACAGGAACCTTAGATGGAAATGCTCATGTCTAGAGTCTGAGCGGTTCCTCTCAGCTACTCCGCTTCTATTTGAATACAGACTTGGGGAGGACTTCTTGAGCACGAATCCTCTCATTTCCTGTAATTGGTCGCTTAAACAGAAGTTTGTGCATGATTTACTTAGTCTGCAAAATGGCATAGGAGGACCACATTAAAAGTCACGACTGTCGTGTTTCAGCTGCTATAGGTGTGCTACAGTACTAGTTTGGATGAACACCACATGTAACACAAGTACTGAGTATGTGTCTTAAATGAATATAGGATACATTGGAATTGTAACCTCCATGATTACATTACTATTTATTAACAAAAGTTACTAGAGAAACCACATTTATCTATTGTGCGGATCACAATTAAGGCCGGGGTGTGCGCCATAACAAAAAACGGGTATTTATTTTGCTGCCTTATTAAGTGCGACACCTTTATCCCTGTGACATGGATTAGCTCCGGAGGTGTAAATGTGTAAGGGAAGCCTAGGTGCGCTGCAGCAGGGCCCGACGTTGGCAGAGCCAACAAGGCAAGCGTGCCGACGCGTTGCCATTGGAGGAGGAGCAGCAGCAGCGAGTGCCTGGGTCTGGGCGTGTCAGAGCAGCTGGCAATCATTAACTAAGACTGTGGACAAACTTTGGTCAAACTGGTTAAGCACTCAGCGCCCAGCCACCGGTCCCAGCCCTTGGGTGTTGCCAGGGAGATGTTGTTGCTGGGATTGGCATGACGGGCCAAAGTATCTGGCCCCCAGACGCCCCAGCTGGGGTTAGCAAGGGCCTGTTATGGAGGCAGAGGCTCCTTTTAGGCACTGAGACAGTTGGGGTCTGTCACTGTCCTAGAGTGGACAGTTATTTTTAGGAGCTGGGTACCATGTTCACAGTACACTCTCTCTGGGTGTGACTGAGGTCATGCTTTTTTTTTTTTTTTTTTTTGGCATGGTTGTAGAGATGGTGACTGAGGGCTTAACCACACCTTCATTCTCCCTCCCTTCCTCAGTTTTCTGTTTTGTTTACTTCTTTTTTCCAGTAACTCAATCACACCCATAGCCTGTATAATACTGGAGCTTAGTTGTTGGACATCATATAAACAAATTGGTTCTTGTTTTTCTGTGTGAAGCACTCAACACTGTTTCTCTTTAACAGTGCTAGTTACGTAGGCCAGACTGATCTGCTGACTGAGCTATTTCAAAACAGGCTTTCTTGGTAGACTTCACTAAGTGCTATTGGACTTTTACCCCTTTTTAAATGCTCATTGTATGCCTGTCTTTTCAGGGACTGTATGCGTAAAGGCATTATAATTGGGGCTAGCAGGAGAACCTCATGCACTGGGCTGTCAGGTTTCGAGCTTTATTCCCTGAGACAGAACTTTCAAAATGTGTGAAAGCCTGGGCTGCTTTTTATGATCTGGTAATGCCAAGCCATAAAACATAAAAGGTGTTCTCACATAGCCAAGTGTAAACCCTCTTTACTCCACAGCAATGGTTGACCTGGAGTCAGTTTTTATACCTGCAGATCTAAAGTTACTTTCCACTGCGAGAGACCACACTCTGAGCAGAAGGAGACCGCATCAGTCCTCGGACTGTCATAGTGAAAATGACGCAATGCTTGTCAGTGAAAAGCTGGTTTTGTGTCTAGCAGTCATAATCCTATGCTGAACACTCTGGCGAAGACTCTTCCTGACTCACTTGAGGCTGTGGAGTTGATTGTCACATCAAGAAATCTCGAAGGATGAGCTCATCGCAAAAAGCAAATTAAACGACGTCTCCGGAGGTCCGTCGGCTTGAGAAACGCGGCGACCTGATCTGCACTTCTGTTGCAGCAACGGAAACTTTGCGGACGGCCGTTGGCGTCCCCCGCTGTCTTCGTCTCTCTCCACTGCCTCGTCGTTCCACTCTCTGTTTCTTGTCATTGTGGTTTCCCTCAAATGTCAGAGGTGTCTTCTTCCTCTTCTGTACTGTCATTCTTGCATTGCTGACCTCCCTAAACCCACACGCTCTCGGCCGCCATGACCTTACCTGCCCTCATCTCAAGGGTCTTGGCGCTCGGTTTTACCCAACAAATATCCAAGACCGCGTGCCCTGAGATCTTGTCAAAGCACTGCATATTCCCTAGTAAACCCTCATGGGTGGTATGATTCATCGCGTTTGCCTGTTATCGCGCTAGCCATCGATTTAACGATACGCTCGTGAACGTGCGCATGCACTGCAGTGAATAACAGGAAGGCGCCGCAGGCCCGTGGCCGACGTGAGACGGTGGCGATGAGCGGCGAGCGGGCGGCCTGACTGCCGTCAGCTGCTCCCACGAAGCGCTCCATGATTGTGGTTTGTTACGAGTTGGTATTAGCGCCGCACGATGACAGTTCTGCCTTTTGTCCCATGGGTGTAAGTGCCCACCCCCACCTCACACCTCACGGAAGCACGCAAGGCTCCACACGTAGTTCTGCGTGTGGGCACGTGCGACGTTGCAGTCCTTCCTTGACATTCAAGCCTTTGTTAGACAAACAAGAAATTCTTGAGGTGAGTCAGTTTAAAAGCGCCAAGCCAAGTGGGCAAAAATTGCAAAATGAAACCAAGTTCCAAAATGAAACCAAAAGTGCTTTTTTGTCCGTGAAGGCCTATGTGGCCAAATGGATCTCATGGTGAAGTCGGGTAATGTCAAAACAGACAGCACAGCTCATTTTTGCAATGGCGACGCGTTTACACATATGACCTATTTTGGTGTAAAAGTCTCTCCTTGTGAAGCCTGTGGTTGCTCACGGAGGGAAGCGCAGCTGAAGGGGGAAGAGCCTAGTGCGAGGCTGATATGATTGTGGAGCATTTACTTTGTAGGTGCTGCCTGAGGAGAGGTGTGGGTGGGTGGGTGTGTACGCGTCGGGGTTTTCAGGAGCATACTTTCAGGAGGGTGGAGGAAATGTAAGAGGGAGGGAGAGGATAAACTGAGTTTTGCTGTGTTCTGTGGCCTAAAGTAAGTGTGGTGTGTGTGTCTTTCTTTCTTTCTTTTTTTCATTCATTCATTCTTTTTTTTCTGGTGTTTTGGAATGGGTGGAGGTGGGCTTTGCATGCGTGGAAGCAGAAGAACTGAAGGAACTGAAAAGTGTGTGAGTGTGTGTTACGGGGGGCTGTGAGGATATTGTCCATGTCTCCCCAGATTAGAGGCGATGTGACAGAATGACCCCCTACCATTGCGGCACAATCATTAACCAGGGAAAGAATCTCGTCCCCATAGCAACCCCTGCAGTTCTGCCAAACTGGCTGCAATGAAGAAAAAAAAATGGGAGCGGAGGTGGAGGGGGTGGGGTGTTCAAGGGTGGAGAGGGTGTGTCTGAAAGTGTGTGTGTGTGTTTGTGTGTGTGTGTGTGTGTGTGTGGCAATTGGCGTTGGACACCGGGAACAGCCCTCAGCTCAGTTCGTGAGGCCAAGCGAGTTGGTAATCTAGATACAAATCCCATATGTGTAGCCTCATCATGTGAGTGCCAGTTATATTCTCAAGGAAAAGCCAGAAATACCAAAAATGGTATCTGCTTCACTGCCACTGTTCTTCTGTGGAAGTAGAATAGACTGTGTTCTCAGGTATGCACTCAGGGAATAGCTGCCCCTATGCCTCTACGGCTGACATCACCCACTCTCGATCACTCCATCTCTCACTCACTCTTTCAGCGTGGTTTCAATCAGCCGTCCCTGTCTAGAGACAGAGAGAGACAGAGGCAGACAGAGACACAGAGAGAGAGAGACAGGGAGAGAGAGAGAAACTTCCTTCCTGTCTCGGGTGTTAATCTGCTTCACAGTCAGCAAAGGCCTTGCAAACAGAAACCAAGCCTATAAAATGTGACATCTAGATGTTTTGGTTATGTAGATTTTGAGGGGGGGGGTTATTCCTTTGTGGGTGGACAACATAAAGTTTATTATTCCTTTTTTTAGACTGTGTTGTAGGAATTTTTTAAAGATAAGTTTTGTGTGCGCAAACTAATAGGGTACTAGGTCTAAATAAGCGAAGCATGTTATGGGGGTGGGGGTGTGGGTGTAAGCGCGCGTGTGTGAGTGTGTGCGTGAACGAGAGAAAGAGAGAGAGAGAGAGAGAGAGAGAGGGCGGGAGGCCTGTGGGAAGTAGCAGCAGGGCTTGCGTCAGTAGGGTGTGGTGAGATAAGAGCTCGCTGTCTCTGCTGTGGTGACTGTGCCAGCCATTTGGGAGACACTCCTAGGCGTGTATGTGTGGGGTGTGGGTGTGGGTGCTGTGTGCTATCATTTGTGTCCATAAAACTGTTGACTCCCAGCTGTCATCTGGGGCACTGTTAAGTTCCGAAGTGCGCTGCCCTAGAGCTGGCACGGCCCTAGCGCAGAAGTGACGAACCGAAATCAAATACTGCCCCCATTCTGCCTGGCACCATGGGCCTTCTGTGCCTTGTGCGCGCATGTGACTCGGCACAAACCCTGCCGAGGCCTCGCTGACCTTGGACTCTGTGAGTTAGGGTCCTGTCTTGGTTGGCTTAGCTTCACACATCCTCCCACTCTCTCTCCCTCTCTCGCTCCCTCCTTCGCTCTGTCTCTCACTTTCCTTCTCTCTCACACACGCTCATACACACACACACACACACACACACACACACACACACACTCTTCTCCCAGACCAACAGGCTGTTATGTGTTTCTTGGTGGACGTTTTTCTCTCCCACAGAGGTCACACCCTGCTAAAGAGGAAGGGCGGAGCTGTCAGAGGAGCCCTTGCCTCGGTGCGTTTGTGCACGCTGTGCGGAGGAAGGAAGACTGAGGGAGACTCTGATTTGCACGGTCAAGGAGAGATCAGGGGGAGACCTGCCACCACAGACGATCAAAGTAGCAAGACCGGGTGGGGGAGCTCGGCGTGTGGGACACAGAGTCCCTGTGAAGACGAGTGTGGAGGCACTCCGGCCGTAGAGACAGGTCAACAGCATGCACGCAGACATTTTATATAGAGGGATTAGTGGTCCACTCCCTTGGCTATAATGGAGACAGAAGTAGGGACCAGGACATCGACTTCAGGCTACAGCGGTGGGCCGTGCGAACATCTCTGGACAGAGAGGAAAGAGTTATGGAGCGAGTGGGACCTGGATGTCTCGGAGAGACCGGCAGGGGAAAGCAACCGGACACAATTTTGTTCAAGAGTCGTGAAGCAATCCTGCAAGTTCTGGTAGCCAGGAGGGCATATGTTATGTGTCCCAAGAAGAGAGAGTCAGACATGATGAGACTGCAGGGAGATACCCGCAAAGAGAGACCAGCAGTAAAAGGGATTCATAATAGAGAGGGGGTCATTCTGAGGTGGTCCTTGTACCTTTAAGAGAGTAATGCAAAACTCCAGAGGGGGAGCAAGTCCTTACTTCACTGCCTTCTGCTGTGTGTGTGTGTGTGTGTGTGTGTGTGTGTGTGTGTGTGTGTGTGTCACCCCTCTGCCTCATCCCGCTTTCTTCCTCTCGCACACACCACCACACAGCTGTGACCTTACATGTGTATCCTCTCACTCACTCTCTCCATCTCTTTTTCTCTTTATTTTCTCTCTCTCTCTCCCTCTCTCCCCCCCCCCCCCCTCGTTCTCGCCCTCATTCTCTTGGACCGTTGGTGCGTTGGCTGCACAGAGGGGACACGGTGACGGCGCAGGCTGGTGCACGGAACAAGATGTGCCCCAGGGCCCAACAGCCCGCATTAAAGCGCCGCCGCCCTGACATATTTAAACAACACCAGCGCATGCGCGCGTGCCTACATCACCCCACCCCCGCCCCTCCCCGCTCCACCCTGTGCAGCACCGCAAGCGACTCCACCCACCTCCCTCTAACCCCCGACAGCGCACCAATGCACTTCCGCCCCCGACCGCCATCCCCGAGTGCGCCGGAGTCCAGACAACCCCCCTTCCGGATTTGCCCCCCCCGTGTGCCTTATTTGATCTCCCGCTTCGTCGCAGGGGCAGCACTCCATGGGCAGCGTTAACCGGCGCACACGTCGTCCCCTACGGTTCCCTGCGTGTCTTGTCCACGGTGCTGGCATGTAAAGATGGATGCCACGTAGTGATAGGGCCTGGTGAATCTTCCCAGCGAGTCGGTGTTTTATCCGACGAGCACTTGGGTTGCCAAGAGCTGCCCTTTACAAATTCTCTTGCCCTAAATGTGGGTGTATCAAAACAGTTTGTCCTGAACCTACACCTGTGCCGAAGTCAGTTTATGTTGATCCTTCATGACACCGGCCTGTTTTGGTTCATTGTTTTAATTGAGATGAGGATGTCTGAGGTAAAATCCTGACGTGATGGAGGGTCCCGTACGCTCAGCCCAGCACTCACTACGGCGGTAAAGAGCAGTCTTCACAGAACATGACGTGGTGTAAAAACGGCCGGAAAAGTCCGTACAGGTGCGGTGGCTTCATTACGGGCCGTTTACGTCCCTGATGCAGTCAGATGAGATGGGTAACCCTAGCTGTTGGGTTTGATGTGATGAATTTAGGAAAAGTAGGTTTTGGTGTGCAAGTTACGAGGACATCCCGAATGCCTTTATGTAGTCAGCACCCTCTAGTCAGCTGTGAGTGTGGACTGCGCTTGGCTCTGTGTACTGATTGGTCTCCTTGTCCTCTCCTCTATGACCAGCGCCCCACCCCCTTTTCCACTGCCATCAGCTTGGGGAGGGGCTGCATTGTTGACCCCCGCCCTACTCCACCCTACACCTCATGTCAATCCCACCCCCCACCTTCTCCACCCTGGAGACACCCCCACCAAATTCCGCTCCACCCTCTGCACAGTGGGAGGGGTGTGTTCAAGAGGCAGCTTCTGCACTGCAGAATTTGGCTTGACTTGTGTCCTCAGAAGGGTTATGGAAAATAGGTACAGGGGGTGGTTAAAGTCCCCCGTCTCCCCTCATCTATAAAGCCACATTGGGGGTGGGGAGGGTCCGCTCGGGGCCCGAGCCGGGGTAAAACATGCTCACCAGCTCAGGTTACGTGATTGTGCAATGCGCTGTTTTGAACCCCCCCCCCCACACACATGCACACACACAAGCATTGCCCTTCGAAGTTGACGCTCATGCTCTCTCGGTGCCTCATGTGGTACGAGTTTAGCTTCTTCTGCTTTCGTTAGGCCTCGCGCACGTCGCTGTGCGTAGAAGCAGGGTGGCCGGCACTGCCGCTCCATCTGCCAAAGGGAGGGTCTGCGCTGAAGCCCCGCCCACCTGCCCGCTGAGGAGAAGTGGGACTCGTCATGGCTGGAAATCCCCTGAAGTTCTTGGGAGCACAGCCCCACCCAGCCATGCCGCCAGCCCCCTCGCCCAACTCCCTGGATGGGCATCGGTGACGGACGGCCGTTCCTCGCCGGTGCCTCCGTTGTCGTACAGCAGAAGTAGAGTCCGTGTAGGAAAGTCCACACCTTTCCCCTCTTCTATCTGTCATGAAGAAATGTAGCCGTGCAACTCGAGCGCTGAGTCAGGACAAATCGGGTCCGGCTAATATTGACTGGTCGGTCGCGTCCCACCCCAGCGCAGGCAGGATTTACGGCCGTCGGTAAAGCCCGTTCTCGCGCTGAACGGGACATGATTTGATTGGCTTCTATTGGGGCGCCTTGTCTTTACCGAATCGCATCGCGTTTTTTTTTTTATTATTATTTCCTTCAAAATCCCGGATGGCTGGCTTTGAGACGGATGCTCGTCACGAGTACCTCTGCGAGTACCACATCTTGTGACGGCAGTACCCCTGTCCCTCTGTGACCTTTGAAACAGTCGTTGTGTGTGGAGCTCATATTCCATTAATAGATATGTGGGTTTTTGAACAGTTATTCCTGCTTATGTCTTCAGTGTAATCAGCTGGGCCTCCGTGGGCAAACGGCAAAAATCATGTAAGGGATACGAGGGATGAAATTGTTCGCCTTGAACTTCCCGGGGGTTGATTTGTATATCAGAACTAAGGTGGAAGTTACAAATGCTAAAGGCATCTTGTATACTCAGTGAAATTAAGCACAGCCATCAATTACTTTTAGTGTGTGTGTGTGTGTGCGCCTCCGTGTGTGTGTGTGAGACGTCCGTGGGAACAAATGAGAATGGGTCAGAAGTGTGTGTGGTGAGCACTGCTGTCCCAGGTGGTCCTTCACTACCCACGCTCCACTGGGGCAGGGGCTGACTGCCATGGGGGCATGGGAGCGACAGAGAGGAGTGAGGAAGCCATGACCCAGATTGTGATCTCTGTCTGTCTGTCTCTCTTGGTCTCTCTGTCTGTGTCTCTCTCTCTCTCACAGCTCTAATCCCTTCCATGGCTATTCTCCAAAGAGAGAACCCCCCCCTCTCCCCACTGTGCAACTTCCTGCTGGGGAGTAGAGGGGCTCCAGTCACACCCACCCCGCCCTCCTTTATTTCTAGTGCAAGCTCTCTGGGGAGTCTTCTCTCTCTCTCTCTCTCTCTCTCATACACACACATGCGCACACACCAACAAACATATAAACAAAAACACATATTCACGCATGTGTGTATATATAGAGGTTATTTCAATCATACCTATTCCTCGTCCACATAGGGATAGGTTGGTCTCACCAGAAAGAACCTCTTCCACTTCTCCTACACTTTAAAGAGCGCTCACACACTTTCAGTAGCAAAGTACCTCAGTAAAGCATGTTTAGCTAACAGAAGTACCTTTTCCAACATGTTTATGTTGTATATGTTTGCCAGCTAATTTTATTACAGCTACAGCTCTACAATACTGTTCAGATTTCAGAAATGAGTATGTGTATGTTTGTCTTTGCGTGTGTGTGTGTGTGTGTGTGCGCGTGAGGTCAGGGGGAGGGGCACACTCAGTGCAGCCACACCCCGGCTGATTGGGGGGCCACACCTCTGTGTGGAATCTGCTGCAGCTGGGTCACATGGCCCCTGGCACCCACCCCCATGCCTAAGCATTACCACATTGTGCTCAAGCTCTCTCTCTCTCTCTCTCTCTCCCTCTCTCTCTCTCTCTCTCTCTCTCTCTCTCCCTCCCTCCCTCTCTCCTTCCTCGCCCTTAAAGAACTGGGTGTGACTGTGCTGTGCTGAGAGAGGGAGGATACACAGGATTGCTGACTGCTCCTCCCTGCTCCTGTTTCGGTCGCTCTGTCTTCCTCTGCCTTTGCTCAGTCGTCTCCAGTCTCGGGGCCTAAAGCCCAGGACGCACTTCCTCCTCCCCGTTCTCAGGGTTAGTCAGGACTCCTGCGTTCAGTTCAAATAGCTTGTAAAAGGTAACAGCCTTCTCTGCCCTGATCTTCTCCTTTTCTGAGCTTCCCATCTTTTCACCATCCTTCCTTCTCGTTTCTCTTCCTTCTTATCTCTCCCCCTGCTGTCATGTTAGTGAGTGTGATGTCTGTGGTCAGTGTTTCTAAGCATTTTCCCTCTGTTTTTTTTTGTTTTTTTTTTTAAATTGATCTTTGTTGTTCTCCATCAGTGTCCACCAAGGCTTTTCTGTCTTGATCTCTGCGTCTTGCTTCCGAACTTCTCTCAGTGGGGGTTTCTCACTGTAACTTTCCACCGCCGAGCGCCATACGTTGCCCCTTGCTTTGTCTCCTGTTGTATTAGCATGTAGGTAACCCCTCCAGTTACCAGGTGGTGGTGGTGGTGGTGGTGGTGGGGGGGAGGGGTTTTGTGTGGTATCTGGCCACCTTGGCTAGCATGTGGCTAACTGTGCTCCTGTTCCTGCTTTTTTCCAGTGCCAGTCAAGTCCTGAGAAACCCGCCGCCGCCACAGCAGAGCCCTCCGACGAGATGCCATCCATACAGATCAAGCCAGAGCCAGATGAGGTGGCGTGCACGGTGGTGAGCGGCTTTTTGTGTCCATGTTTGTTTGTGTGTGTGTGTGTGGTGGGGGGTTGGGGAGCCGGATTGAATGGAAGAGGTGGGCGGGGACGGAGGGGCGTGGCCGCCATGTCACGCAGAATGAAGTGGCTGCCTTTCACAGCCTTGCTAACGCGTAGCCCAGTTGGCCTTCTTCCAAGAGACTAAGCTTTTTAGGATTTTTTTTTAATCATTTTAATTATATGGTTTTTTGTTTGTTGATTTCCCCCCCCCCCCCCCCCCCTCCTCCTCCACTGGTTTGGTTTCATTAGTGATCCGGGTCTCCTCCGTCACACCAGCCGGATGGCTGAGCACGGCTGCCCCTGCGGCTAATGGCCAAGTATGCAAATTCAGCCCGGAACCGCGTCAACGTCCGACCAAACGTGCACGTCCCCCTTGGGAAGGCAGTGGGTGTCCTCTTTACCGCATTGGGTGTCCCCTTTTACTGTGGAGTGAGTCCTCGTTACCACAGTGGGTGTCCCCTTTAACTGTCCGTCTCCTCGTTGAGAGGAGTCACCTCTTCCCCGAGCAGTCACCTCCGCAGATGCGAGGCCCGCAGCGGTGTGTAGGGAGGGTCTGAGGCTCTGTGTGTAACCGTGTACACCCTCTCGGAGCGCCGCGCCTTCACCGGGCCCCGTCGCGTAACGGCGAGTGCGGTCGGCCGGAGTTTAACCGTTTTGGGTGGCGCGCGGAAGGCACTCTTGCTTCAGCCTCGTGCGGAAACGTGAAACGGAGTACATGGTTAACAAAGGCACTTTTGTACTGCCAGCGAGAGAGAGAGTGCTTCTCCAACTCCGAGCCTATTGACTGTCTTCATAATGAGGGAGAAGCTGAAAGAGATCCGAGCGCCTCATAACTCGCCCCTGCGCTGGCTGGAGCCTGCGGACCTGCTTCTCTTTGTCTTCCCCGCTCGGTACCTTTTTCTGTTTCTGTGCCTTTTTCTATCTGGTTCGTTCCAAGCCTCAGCTAGGCCCTAATAGGATATATCCAGGGAGGCTTCCGTTCTGCCGTAGTCATGGCAACGGGGCTCTGGCGGGAGTTGGAAAGGCTGTGATGTAGCCTGCCCACACCCCTCCTTCTATACACATGCGCATGCACGCGCTCACAAACACACACACACACACACACAGGCGTGCACTCCTCAGTCTAACCCACCTGCTTCCACTCCTACTCCCACACTATGTGCTCACTTACCTATGAGGGACTGAAGACTACATACCTGCAGGGGTGTGTATACACACACACACACACACACACGCCTACCCGCACACCACCACCATCAGCCGTGTGCTCATGTATACATGCTACATTCTCAGTACCTATGCTCACATGCACATAGGAATGCATTCATCCTAGACCTGCCAGGAACGTTCATGCAACAAAGATATTCTCCATACTCCTTTTGTCCTCTTTGTCATCCACACACACGCACACACACAATCAATGCCTCAATTCAACTGTACTGTTCTTTCTCATATCTAAAACCGGTCAACAACTGTCCACTTTAATTACAATGACCTGGTGACGGGGTCGGATAGATGACACCGACCCGTGGTATTACTGGATTGCAATAAGACCTGGCCGTCCGTTGACTGCTTGAATAGTTGTGGCTGAGCTGCCACACCCTCTTTCCAGTGGGCGGGGCTCCAAGCCCTTGCATTAGTAGCTCCCTCAGCGGACACACCCTCCCCCGCTCAGCTCACGGCGCGGATAGACACCGCAACGAGCGGACGGGCTCGACCGTCACGGGGACATTGCGTCTCAGGCTCCGCCCAAGTACTTGGCGCTCTCGTGATTGGTCTGCGAAGGGAAGAAAGAGAAACGAGGAGAAGGGGGACATGCGGACAGTGATGGACATAACGGACAGTGTTCAGGGCTAAGGAACAATCCGGAACGCTGGTGCTTCAGTCACAGGACATGTCAGGGACATGATGGAAGACACGCGTCGTCTGGTGGCTGCATCAGCTCTAGTTTGACCTCACTTCCTCATCTGAACGGATTTGTACTCTTTCACAAATCACTCTTCACAGCCTCGTTCATGTATAAAATATTCATATAAAACCTCTAAAACCTCCACTCTGTTAACTTCCAGCGAGCCCTGTTAATGGTACTTGGTGTTTAATTGTTTTGATGTTTTTACAGTAAGCACATATGATTAATAATCCGATTTTAGGGTGTGTGGTTTTTTTTTCCTAGCTCTGTAACTCAGTTTAGTAGGCAGCCATAGAACGCGACCTTGTCTCTCTTCTCCCTAAATAACCCATTACCGGTCAATGAAAAGGTCAATGGAGTCTCTTGCTGAGCTCCATCACTCTTAATACGGTCAGAACGAGGGGATTTGCTTTTATTTTATTGCAGGATCTGACATAACAGTTGAAGGACCCCCACCTGGTTCCTGTCCCTCTGACTTGTGCCGTTAGCTGTGCGGTGTAGGGAGGTGTGTGTGTGTGTGTGTGTGAGGGGCCCCACGCTTTCCCGCAAGCGTCCTGTAGTTAAAGGATTGGCCTCCCGCACCGGGGCTGCTGTTTTGAGCTCTGAGCGTTCTGGAGCGTCAGGGTCAGGGGTCGTCCCCAGCCGAGCTCGGCTCTGGTTGTCAGCGCAGAGCTGTAGAGATCCACAAGCCATGTGACGCCAGGTCTTTTAGTCTGCATGTGCACGTGACACTAAATACACCGAGACTGACTTAAGCATAGGTGATCTATGGGAACACGCATAGGCCGTAGTTCACATACGCGTGCGGCATACTTCCACTTCCATGTGCGAAGTTCACACGCCCTCCCGCATCCTCCCGTAAGACTAAGCTCCGCCTTTACTCCACGCTGGGCCTCATTCGCACCTCTCCGATCACCTCGTCACTGTGCTTGCCACCCCCGACCCCCTGTCCAGCGGACACCGTTAACACCACGCCCCCGTTGGCCGATAACGATCAGCTCCCTCGTTGGTGCCCCCCAGCCACCCCCCCCCTGCCTGCCTGCCAGCCTTTCGCACGGGGGGAGGAAAACAGAGCAGGGGGCGGCCGGGCGGAGAGGGGTGGGGTGGAGGAAGGGTGGAGATGGAAAGAGGGTGAGGTGACTGGGTGGAGGAGCGGAAAGAGAGAGAGAAGAGGTGGGGGGGTGTGGGCGGGAACGAGGGAGCAATGGGGAAGATGAATCAGCTGATACCTCCCAGTTTCCATGGCAACCGGAGGCCTTTCCCACCCACACCTTTTTTTTTTCTCTCTCTCTTTCTCTCCGTCCGTCTCTCTCTCTCCATTCCTCCCGTTCTCTGCTTTTCTTTCCCTCTCTCCCATGTCCTGTCCCCTCCCTGCCACCTAAGCTTCCGCCGCGTGACCTCTTTGTGCGCGGGCCGCCCAGCAGGGGAGTCGTCGCCCTCTGAGGTTTTTATCCACTTTCCCAGACTCGCTGCGCTCACTCCGCCTCTGCCTGTTGGTTCCCCGGGCCTGTGTGGTGTCGCCGGAGGCAACGCCTTGTGAGGTGAAGTCGGGTCCGACCGGCCGACGGCACGCGGGGCCTCGGAGCCTCGGAGCCTCGCTGCTCTTCACATGGTCTTGGCAGGGTGTTGCTTTTCACTGACCTTATAAGATTGGGTGGTATTGCTGAAGGTGCTTGTGAGCGTTGGACTCTGGGCCCTCCTAAGGAATAGCACTCTGGGATACCCTCAACATACTGGGAGGATGTTGGAGGTGGAGCGCACACACACAGACAGACAGACAGACACCACACACACACACACACAGACATGGCCTGTTCTCTATATTTGCATTTATATGTGTGAGCTAGTGCTCTTTCTCTCTGTGTGTCTGTGTGCGTGTGTGTCTGTGTGGACATGTTTGGGCTGGGCTCAGATGGATGTGTGCCAGACCCAGGCCTGCTCCTCGGCTGTGTAGACGGCCCGTCAGGGCAGCCATTGTTTCAGCCATGGGGCTGTAGCTGTAGGAGGCTGAGCAGCTCTTCCCATGCTCCAGGCCCACTGCTCTCCCCTCATCTCATCCCTCTCTCTCCTGCCTCCCCTCTTCCTTCTTCCTTCTTCCTTTTCTGTTCCCTCCACACCTTCCACTCAGTGCCACTTCAGCCATGTTTCTTTCTCTTTCTCTTTGGCTTCTGCTTTCTGTTCCATTTCTCTTCTGTTTTATTTCCTCATTCTTCTGTCTCTTCTGTTTCTCTTTTGTCCCCCCCCCCCCCCCACGTCCTCCATGTGTCCTCCTCCTGACCCTTTGTTTGGTCCTCGTCTCTTACCCCTCCCTCTCTCTGTCTCTCTCTCTCGCAGAAGGAGGAGCCTGCTGATTGCTCGGAGCCTGCTGACCTCAAGCTGATGGCCTCGCCCCCTCCCCTGTGCGTCGCCGCCGCCCACCTGCCCGACGCCGATCAGACCGAACCGGTAGACCTGTCGCTCAACAAGCCCCGCCCCTCTCTGCCCGTGGCCGCAGCCCCCGCCATGCCGGCCAACCCGCCAGCCCCCACCATCCCGGCCGTGCTGTCGCCGGGCTCCATCCTGGCTTCCACGCAGGGTGTGGGCGGGCAGCAGATCCTCCACGTCATCCACACCATCCCCTCCGTCAACATGCCCAGCAAGGTGGGGCAGCTGCAGACCATCCCGGTGGTGGTGCAGTCTCTGCCCGTAGTCTACACGGCCATGCCCACCGACGGCATGGCCACCGCCGCCATCACCGTGCCCCTCATCGGCAGCGACGGACGCTCCGAAGGCTCAGGTGAGGAGTCCCGCCCTCCACCGTCCTGATAGGCGTGGGAGCCTGATAGGCTGCAGCGTCTTAAGCCCGTGTGAGTCAGCGCTTATGGTGCTAAGAGGGTTAGGAACTCCAGCCTGGACTTCTCACTTTTTGTTCATGCGCTTAACCTCACAAAGGGCTTGATCACTGGCCAGTTGCTTCAGGTGTGGAGTGCGTGTTAAAGTGAAAGCATGAGGTGGAGCCCCATGCCTGTGTCCGCACGCTCCAGTCCTGAGGCTGCGTCACGGTGTCGACTCTGACTCAGGGGTGGTGTTTGTGAGTGCGACTTGACTCACGCTGTGCCTTCTCCACCCTGCTGCCCCGCCCACTTTTGCTCTCGCGCTGGCCACACCCTCCGTTCCTCCAGCGGCGATCAGCCCATCCTTATCGCGTTATCGGTACACATACACACGCTCGAGCACAAATATGCGAGAACACACACAAGAATGACTAAAAGCTTTTAATGGCAGGTGGTTTTGTGACACCCACAGAGCTGTGTCGGTTGGAGCTGGCGTTGACCCATTTTACATTATTTTTTTTTCTTCCTTTGCCTGCATTGTTTCCACGCAGCAACACTGATTGGGGTAAAAATATATATATAATACATCACAGTGACTCGTATGACGTGTGTTAAGGTCTTAAACTTTGGCATTGGGAGTAGCTTCCTGAAATCAGGATTTACCAGCCGACTCGAAATGGACAGATGGAGGACAGATCTTAGTTCTCGTGACTTTTTAAACTATAGTTAGTACAAAGTGAAGGTTAAAAACTGATGTTTGAGAATGACTGACTAGGACAATACTTCTAAAGTTAAAAAAAAAAAAAGGCTTCATCAAAGACTTAAACTAGGATGTCTGCTCTTATAACCCCCCCCCCCAAGGCTGGAATGGTTTGGTCCGCCTTAGGCCTTTTTCTTCTCATTGCCCTTTTGACTTCACAGCTTTCCACTCCACTCCATAAAGAGGCCAAGGAGGAAACGGATCCTAATAATGAAAAATAAGAGATCGCAGAGAAGAATGAGGGGAAATGAAAATGAACGCACACGGCTTGAGCAAACGAGATGGTCATTTGGAAGAGAAAAGAATGTTCTCCGTTTGTAATGTGTGTTGTAGTCTTCAGCCCTGAGGCAGGGAGGGGTCGTTTCTGGGTAATGGAGTTCAGATGCTTTCATTTGTCCTTTGGATATGACTCATTAGAGCTGAGTGAAATGTCATGGGCTAAACGTAAAGACTAGCATGGCGAATTATGATTTTTGGGTGGGGCTCCCCTTTAAAACGCCTTATAAAGAGGATTAGTTTCTCCTGCACCATACTGCATTCAGAATGAACACACACACACACACACACCCACTGAGATCGCTAATATTGAGATACCGAGGAGATGAGTTGCTTTGCCTTTGAATGGTCAGGGGGCGGGTGGATTGGGGGGGACTAGTCAGGGGTCACCCTGCTGAACAATGGACTGTAACCCTTCCCCCCCTTTTCATTGGGGGAAGAGATCAACTCTGAATGGTGCGCAACTTCTCCTGTTCTTGTCCAAACGTTGGGTTGTCACCCCATAGAGAGATCAGCCCACATCCTGGCCGGCCCGCCGGGTTGAACCGGGTTGAACCGGGACGCTGGAGGTTATGTTGTGGCCCGTCCGGCCGCTGGCCCGTGGGTGCACTCGAGGAAGGAGCCCCGTCCCATAGCCACACCCGCTTTTAATGAGAACCTCGCGTCGTTCCCCCAGCGCAGGGCCGGGAGGGGTGGCGTCATGCCCTGGGAGCGGCCTTGTTTGGCTGGAGTAAGTGGAGATGGGAGAGTTTGGTCTCTCTGGGCTCGGCTCGCGGGGTCTGCCGGAGTGCAGCCTCCCCACGCCCAGCTCTGAGCCGGCCTGGCTCACCGTAACCAGGGACTTGCACAGTGAGCAGGATGCCACGGACTCGATGGTGTTTAGCACCATGTGGTGGGGTTAGTGGTGGTGAAATGGCTAAAACCCTTGTCTTTTTTTCTGTTTGTGTGTGTGTGTGTGTGTGTACAGTGCGAATTAAGCCTGGCTCAACCTCTCCAGTAGAGTTCCAGAGTGACAGTGATGCAGAGAGTTGCACAGAGTCTGTATCAGCCTCCTTCAGAACACAGAGTATGGACAACAGGTGAGTGTGTGTGTGTATGTAGGGCATCTCTGCTTGTGTGTGTCTACAGTCCCATAGAAATGGCATCGCTGCATCACCGCTGTGGACACTTATGTAACCCCCAGTATGCTGGAGCACAGACCCCTGCTCTGCTCTGCTAGGGCTCTGAGTTGGGTGTGTGTAGTTTGTGTGTGTGTCTGTGTGTTGCTGGGCAGGGTTCTCTCTAAACTGGGTGTAAACAAGGTTACGTAACTCAGTTTGCCGTCACACCTCCTTATAAATGCTTTGTAACAGAGTAATGGGGGAAAAGAGGGAGAAAGGCAGAGCGGAGCGTGTGGAGAAGGAGAAGACGGGATGCAGGACTGAAAATCCTACGTCTGCCAGCGTGCTGAATTGTGTGTTTGTGTAGGTGGGTGTGTAGGTGGGTGGGTGTTTGAGGGAGAGAGAGAGAGACAGAAGGGGAGAGGGAGAGACAGATGGAAAGAAACTAAGAGAAAGGCGAGTTAGGGAAAAGGGAGTGAACTAGTTGGCAGGGAGGGAGGGGAGCGGCAAGACTGGGAGAGAGACGGTCTGAAAAAATGGGGGGAGGGGTAGGTACATGGAGTAGGAAAGAGGGAGAGAGATCAGTATTGGACTGGACGTGCTCCAGCTGAATGGAATTTAGGAATTCATGTTCTTTAGTGCCCTCTTGTGGTAGGCTAGGAGTATTACACCAAGCGGTGCATTTGGATGATCACAGCGACCCATTGTCCATTAAGAGCAGTAATTTACCTACTACAGTGCAGTAGCTACTACAACTGCTGTGCAGTTGGTAAACGTTGGCCATGTGCATCTTGTGCCTCAGCTTTCTTAGTTGTGTCATACAGACTTTGTGATTTAAATGTCTGAACATGTTTGGAACAGTTCCAGCAATTAAATGGATTTCTTCACAAAAAAAGGCTACTCAATGCATATGTTCACCGTTTAGAACACATATAAAAATAATATAAATAACTATTTACAAATACCTGGCTGCAAAATCCCATTCTTAAAAGCCACAACGCTGGAAGATTTGGGAGGTTTCACATGGGCAGGCCATCGAGTTACACATGAATGCAAATGTTTCCAAAGTTACAAAAATGTGGCTTGGCTTTTGTTATGTCCTGTGCACACTTGTGCAATTTGCATTTCAAATCAAGATTCACTTAGTCATCTGCACAGGCTTCATATCATGTTTTGAGATGAAGCTCAGAAGTTACAAAGCAACTATCCAGTTATCTAACAATTCATCATGGCTGAAAGAAGCCCACTTAGTCTTATTATATCAGGACCCAGGGAGGTGAGGTGGCACCCCAGAGCCCAAATCCTGCAGGCCTGAGGAATTCTGCTTTTGGAGCTTTTAAAGAGGAGAGAGTCTAGTCTCTCAATCTAGTCTCACCGTAGATTGGTAGCGCAAAGCTACCTTAAGTCCCGAACATTAGCATGCAGTTTACTCACAAATGTCCTGACTGGGGCTTTAAGGCTTTTCTCTCTTCAATATCGACTGTTCAGTCAGCATCCAACCTAATTATGCCTCAGTTACACCTCATTATACTATCATGACACAGTGTCAGATTTGGAGTGGTTAGGGTACAGTAGCATTATGTGTGATCTTCTGGGGGGTTTTAGTGTGCTTGCCTACCCTTGTAGCCTGTTGCTAAGGGACCAAGTCGGAAGACCACACCAAAGGTGTCTCAGTTCAGCAGGAGCTGACGCCGCTATTGGTGCGGTGTTGGTTGTGTTTAGGTTGGAATGTCTGTGCCCAATTTGTATCCTGAAATCCGGGAAGCCCACATCAACGCCGTCTCTCCTCCGCTTTTCTGTAGTTTAAGCACAGACGTTGACATCCAAGTGGACCCCGACTCGCCTGACATGAAGAGGAGGCGCGTGCACATGTGTGACTACGACGGCTGTAACAAAGTGTACACCAAGAGCTCCCATCTGAAAGCCCACCGTAGGATACACACAGGTATGACTTTTCAAGTATTTAAGGGGGACGCCATTGCCAATGACCAAAAGGGCATAAAAGCCAATGCGAAAGGTGGCGAAAGCCGATTGAAAACTTTCGCGCTATTGGCAGTCAGAATCGTTCGGTTGACCTTCCTCTTCACGAGGAACCCGTGTCTTCTATACCGAGTTGACCATTTCCCCTGGGCCTTGTCTTCCACAGGTGAGAAGCCCTACCAGTGCACGTGGGAAGGCTGCACCTGGCGCTTCGCCCGCTCCGACGAGCTCACGCGGCACTTCCGCAAGCACACGGGCATCAAGCCCTTCCGCTGCACCGACTGCGACCGCAGCTTCTCTCGTTCCGACCACCTGGCTCTCCATCGGCGGCGCCACGTCATGATGTGAGCCCGCCCCCTACCCTCCCCCCACTCGTGGCCCCACCCCACCCTCGCCCAGTTACCCCGCCTCCCTGCCTGCTCCTCTGGAGGCCCTGCCTCCCGCCCCCCACACCCCACAAGAGGGACTGAACTACGAGGCTGTCAATCCCTTCCACTGATCCGGATATGAACGCATTTGTTGGAGGATGGTGCAGAGGACGGCTTCAGGCTTCGGGGTGGACCTCCCTCGTCAGTACATGCCTGCAGTCGTCTGCCGCGCTTCACGAAGCCCCAGTCCGCCCATCCGTATGTCACTCATGCCCAGATGATGCCCTCTTGATGCTTGCTTCAAAGGCAGTCTCTCAAGACAAGACTACAGGGAAGCCAAACCAGTGGAATGCACTGCTATTAACTGAAACTGAAGGGGTAGAGGCTGCCCTGACTCTGAACACGGTGAACCTGCTATTCTTACAAAGCAGGGCCGGACGATAGGAAAGGGCCCAAGAAAAGAATGGAGACATTATATTCGTTTCTGAGTGGTTTGGTCATTTTAAGAAGACAGAATAAGTCTTCGAGTTGTCTTCTTTTCATTTGATTTGTATGTTTTACCTGAAATTTTTAGTTGTCCAACATTGGTATGCATGAGCTAGTTCCGTGTGTAGTGGCGTTTGTATGACTGTGTGGCTGTAACTTCATGTAGGAACGCTTTTTCTTTCAAAGACAGTTCAAGATGTGTCCTGCCCCTGTTTGCTGTCATTTTATGAACAAAAGGTGTAAGGGGTTTGCTGTTCTGTCTGTTCTGTTTATCAACCAACTACCCCAAACCGCCTGAGAGGTAGAGCTAACAAGACTGTGAATTTTTTTTATAGAATTCCGTTTCCTTCATAGTGTCAATCGCAACTGTATCCTGGCTAGCAAGCCATAATGTTCTGCTGTAGCAGTAGGCTACATAGACCAAACATCCTGGGCACTCACTTTGAAGTTGTCAGCATAAGTCGCATTTAAAGAAGGGCCTGTGACTCTGTGCTGATTGTATAGCGTGACTCTTTAATTTTTTGTGCTCTAATTGGCTTTTTCTTTTGGTCCTTTGGTATATTGCGTTTATTTTCATGAAGAGACGTATCAAAGTCTTGTCCCTTGCAAAATATGTACAGTAAGTCCTACTGTGGGGGTTAATTGAATTATATTATATATATTTGGCTTAACAGTATAACAGTATTCTTTTTTTTGTTATTGTTGCAAAAATCTTTTTTTTTTTTTGTTTCTGCCAAACTTGGCATTTAATAGAAATAATATTTGATGGATGTACTTTGTCTAACCTTCAAATTTGATGAGGCTGTGAAAAATGTTTAGTCACAAACGTGATACTCACAGGGAATGGGGAAGCTCAATAAGCCTGAGTGTGTATGTGTGTGCTTGTGTGTGTGTCTGTGTGTTTTTAAAAAAGACATAATCAGATTTTTAAGAGTAAAAGTGTGTGGAAGGCACATATTGTTACTTCTAGCCCGTCAGAGCCTTAATTGAAGTAAAAGTGCAACTTAGTTTTGCACATCTGGCTTCTGGAGTTCCTCAGGGTTCTAGGTTGGGACCCCTAGTTAAGTGAGGCACCCTTAAAAACATATTTGCACCTAGATTAACAGTAACCATGTCTTAAATGATCAGTTTTTACCGTCAGCCCTGGCTTAATTTTATTATGCAAAACTACTCAGACCGTTCCCCTGATTGCTGTCCAAACTGTTTGATGGGGGATCACGTTGAGCACAGTCCACACCGATCAGTTCAGAGAGGCTGATTTGACCTTCTCTCTATCCCCTCATGCTAGCGCTCATAGCCATGGTCATTATTTCAACTGCTAGCAGTTTATGAAGAGTGTGTGTTCTGCCTTTTTGAGAAGCTATAAACAACGCTTGTTTGATTCCAGCCTTCAAGAGTTGACTGCATGTCTGCAAAAAGTGGCACGATCTTTGGTCCGGAGAGCGATGCAATCTTCAGACTTTCTATCATTTTCTTGCTTCAACTCTAAAATGTTACTAAGCACATCTTTGTAGAAAAGTATATGCATTTGATTGCAATTCTTTCTTTTTTAAACTGTTCATAGGCATACAGACAATTATGAATAAAAATAAAATGTACATACTGTATATAATCAAAGTTCTGAATAAACGTAACGGGTGGATTTCTATTTTTAACACTGACTAGACAATGTGAAATATTTCTTTTTCCCTTAGTTGGTTCTATGATGTGCTCCTTTTTCAAATTCATTTTTAAATCTTCTAAGTTCCTGTTGTGTTGTACTCCTGTGTTGCATGGAGAGTCCGATTTTTCTTTGTGGAATTGGTGAGCATGTCTGTGTGTTGGTTCACTGATAAACCTGTGCTGTGAGCACTGATAATCCATGAAATCTACAATACAGTTTGGCATTATATGTGCAACTAAAGCCACTCATTCCACCTACATGGCTAATACCTGACTTCATACAGTTAAATTATCTAAATGCACACTGTAATAAGTGTGAATTATTGATCTAGCACCCTCAATTCATAAATAAAACAATGTGTATTGTGTGACTTATGTGCCATGCAAATGCCCTCATTGACCTCAAGTAGGAACTCAAAGATTTTATTCTAAATTGACCATTTATGCCACAAAATTCCATTCATTTATATTTGCAGGTAAAAGTTGTCCCACGACTGAATTTGAAAACAACCACATCTTTTCAAGCATGTTTACTCATTTTCTCCTTTGACTGATTTAGTTAAATTAAAATCCTAATGTCAAGCTAGAATATTATATATATATATATATATATATATATATATATATATATATATATATATATATATATATATATATATATATATATGGGGGTTTGTGTGAGTGTATGTGTGAAAGTGCTTATAAATCCAAATCATCTTTTAAAAAAGTAAAAATCATAGGTATTTTATATTGAATGCAGTAACTTATGGGCCAGTACTATATTACTCAGTGCAATGCAGTTATCATTATAATAAAACAAGTAATTAAATGTTTCTTTTGTATTTGTACAGAACAAATGTGTAAAGATCAGTGAGGCAAACAAAAACTTTTTGATACTGTGAGAAATGGTGTTAAAAGTCAGTTTCCCCCTGTACAGTTGTGATTACCCAACTCCTTTTATAGAATAAAATGTTTTTGGTGCAAGCTGCTGTCCTTTCATTTGTATCCTATGTCTTCAACCCTTTTTCAAATAACAATCATGCCATTATGCTTTAATTCCTAAGGGCTCTAGTTGCTGACACTTTACAGTGTTGTCTTTTAAAATGTAATGATTTGATTGGGTCATATAATATTGATTATATCAGGCTAAAGAACATAGAACGCTATTTGGAACGTCAATCTAAGCTTATTAGGTTCATTTTTGTAGTTTTCCCCCCTCCGTCTTAGTCAATGCACAGTAACGACCACAAGAGGGAGTGTTATTTTAATTTGGTCCAAAGGAAACAGCTTTTGGAAATATCATAATTAAAATGCACTACTGGTGTAGTTTGTTACCTTCATGCATTTTGCACTGTGTTGACTTGTTTACATTGTCTTGAATGCTGTTGATGAAGTATTGAAGTACTGACCTCTGACCCCTGCAGTGTTCTTTTTTTCAATTATGCATATTTTGACTAAAATTGTTGCTCTTAATTGTCAAACCTTTTTGATATTTATTTGTTTTTAATTCTAAATATAGCTAGATACAATCTATGTTCTATGTACCTGAACATCATAATGATAATAATAATAATAATGTACTACTACTACTACTAACAATAATAATAATTTATTGTCCCAAGGGAATAAAACCCACAAACAATTAAAAACAAACATAAAACATAAGATCAAAGTTATTTTAAAATTACCAGGAAACTGGGCAGTGTGAAAACATTGTTTAAAACACCTGCTCCCATCGGAGGAGAACACATGATGATGTGGTGACATTGAAAAGTTTATGAGTTTATTAATCATCTGAGCACCTTGCAATTCTGATAAACTTGTAGAGTTATTTGACAAATACGTGACAAACCAGATAGATCTGCATGCTGAAATAAAATATAAACTGAATTACAATCTCATGCATTTCCAGTAACCCTGCGGTTACAAGGCTTACAAGGTTCAAAGTGCTTTTGTATGTATGCTTTTAAAATGCAGAGGCATTTTTTGCTTCTTGAAACAAAGTCTTTCTCTGTGTACTCAAGTTCATGTAATGTTGCGTCATGGGTAAAAACAAGGCAAGTTATAACTGGATCCTCACACTGTACTAATCACTTAAGACGCCACAGGAATGAGCAGTACAGGGTTCATCACCCAACTCTCGAGAAGATAGCATAAAACGTTTTGATCTCTATGCTTAGATATTAATACCACATTTTTAATGGCCACACTTGTTCACTCATTGGCAATAAAAATATAACTTGGTGCCCCAACAAATGTTGTCTGTGAGAATAAGTCTCACACTTGAAGAATGATATAATCACTCAGCCCACTCTGCTGACTAGGGCATGTTCCTTGCTCACACGCTCAGCAGTTGTGTAGCTACAAGTAAGGAAGCCGTTTAACTATGTTTAGCAATAATGCCGTCATTGTTAGGTGAAGCATTTTCACTCACTGACTGGCTGAGCTCCATTGTTGAAACACATAAGCTATATTCTTGCATTTGCTACCGCCCACCCCCACTCAAATTAGCCCACCTAAGCATCTTTTTAGGATTGTTGGGACGACAGGTGTGTGTCCTTGCCTAAAATATTATTTTAATAAGTTAAACGAAGGGATGCAAGGATGTACTGTGGTACAAATGACTTGTTAGCTATATTGCTTCTGGCTGTAATTATCTTAACCTTTTAAATTATTTACACAAATGCATGTTGTTGAATTAGCTAGCTAAGAATCTGTAGCTAATACAAATACTGTAGCTAATTCCAAGATTTTTGGAATGAATGCAAGGATATCCTGTGGTGTGAATTCATTTGTAATAGTGGTCATATTTATCTCATTATGCCATTTACTTTCACGAGTACATTTTCCTTACTGTGCTAGCTAGATATCTAATCATATTTCTTGTGGCCCGATGATTTTTGCTGTCTGGGAATATGCTTCATATATCATTTCATGGTACTCTATCTAATAAAGAACACTTAAACAAATTATATTTTTATTCTACATAACATAACATTTTATTCTACATATAGAGCCAGAGAAGAACTTTGTATTTGAACTAGCTGTATAGAGCTTCCACTGAGACCTGTATTACGTGACACAGTGTAGTGTAATTATGTGATCATGTCTTTCCAGTCCTAGCTGGACATGGTCCCTGGTAACTACATCTGTAATAGTTAGTGAGCCATTAGATATTAACTAGATATACACCTGAATTTATATTATACCTGAATATATATATATATAATTACTTAATTCCATAATTATAAAGTTCTTTTGGATCCTTTCTATTGGTGTAATTGGTATTGTCACGCTACGGAGGCCCCATTCCGGCCGCCACTGTTAGCAGCGGCAGTATTCCATGTTGTCCTGTTGTTGTTTGTGTCGTGTTCTTCCCTCAGGTGGGCGTGGCCCATTAGGGAGTTGCCCACCTGAGGGTCGTTTGTCTGTCTATATATGTCTTGTCTTTGTACCAGTTGACTGCTGGTTATTGTATCCTTCATTTGGATTATGTCACGGGTTTTTTGCGTTGGTGCACTTTATTCATTATATCCTCCATTTTCCTTCTTTTTTTGCACTCCCTCGCCAGTCACAGGTTTGTGTTTTCAGGCCATAATTATATGTCTGGCCTTTACCAATGGACATGTAATATTACCATTTTACATAAATTATGAATGTTACTGTAAAAAAAAATCGATTAAACAAGAAGTGCCTTATACATAGATCCAAATACATGCATCTCTGTAGTATAGCCCAGGCCAGATGTGAAGTGAACTGTATCATATGACATTACATTACATCTGGAGATATTTAATTAACTGAATGAAATGGTAGCCCAGATTGACAGATCCAGGGCTCTCAGTCCAAGCACCCTCCTCAGCACCTTCCACAGGTGGGGTGAGGACTAGTCTGGAGGAGCTAGTGTCTCAGTTGTGTGGCAGGATCCTGTCATGGTGATTTACCGCAGTTGAAAACACAAGCATTGCTGGATTCATGCTGTTACCTGGGTATGGTTTGCCTAAAAAGCTAGACTGCATAACCTGTAAAATACAAAGATTTTAACCCACATTATCCAACATAAAATGCATAACATATTTTTGCAAAACACTTTGTCCATACTTGGCTGCAAAAACAATTCTTCATCCAGGTCTTATTTCCTCCAAACAAATATTAAACTTGGATGCTGCCATAGAAAGAGGAGAAGGGTCCTTTATATATAGTTGTGTATCCTCAGCATTACAGTAAAATGACATGACATGATGACTGATAACATCTCCAACAGGAAGCATATAGTGAAAAGCATGGGGCTAAGAACCGATCCTAGTGGAACTCCAGAGGACACAGAGCATGGCTGAAACCTAAATCTAGTGATCTCAGTCCTATCAGATAGATAAGATTGAAACCAGCTCAAAGCAGTTATAGAAACCCCAGTAGTTTTCTGTAGGTACTTGAGAAGAGTGTTATGATCCACTGTATCAAGTGCAGAGCTCAGGTCCGGCAGGATCAATATGAAAGCATATCCAAAATCAGCTACCATCAAAAGGTCATTTGTCACCTTCAGAAGTGCGGTTTCAGTACCGTGAAACGCACAGGCTCCAGAGATCTTTTGGTGCTCATTTATATGACTAGTAAGCCTATATTGTCTAAAACATTTCTCTAGAACATGACAAATGGTTAATTCAGGTACAGTCCATAGAGCTGAATGTGAAAAAGTCACTTATCTTGTCATAAATGGGGCATAATGAGTAAACACAAAGTCCAAAGTTGTACTATGGAATTGCACTGATTCAGCTGCTGATGTGAAATTATGAAAGGAGATATTTTCAAGATCTTTTTTCACATTAGCTGGGTTAATACCTGCCCAATTACAACAGCTTATGAGAGGCTCTAGCTTGGGTTTAGTGGAAAGACACTGAAGTGATATGTCCATGGACATCACCTTATGATCAGACAGCCTGAGATCATAAACATGCAAGGTGTTAACTTTGTTTATTATTATATTTTAAATTTGTTTATTTATTTTTTTACATATTATTTTATCTCATATTATAACATTATATTACAACAGCTGGTCATGGCTTTGGATTGAGTTTATTGAAACATGTGCTTGAAGATTTGAACTTTTTTTTGCAGTATCAGAAGCAGAAACTGAGATCCAGTATTGTGTCCATTGCACACATGCTCTTCTTGTTTGGCTTCTGCTTCTGTTGCTCTGGCTCCTGTGTTGTGTTCTGCCCCTGGTCCCATCTCTTCCTATTCCTGCTTTGTCCTGTATTTTTTCCGCTCCTGTCCCTGCTCTCAACGAAGTACTCAAGTTTTTCAGACATGTTGGCTGGTCTTTTAAGTGCATGGGGTAGTGTAATCAGAGTTTTATGTTGTATTGGTAATATGCAAAGAAACTGATTGATATCTTTCTGAGATTCTAACCTAAACTACGAAGAACTGGTTAGGTTTAGGGTTAGGTTTATGGTTCTACCACCAACATACATAGATGTTTATCTGAACAAATAGCTATCTGACTCATATAGCACCCAGCTGGTCTCGTCAATTGGTCGCAATAACAGTAAAATGTCTAGTTACCTTGGGACTTATTGTTATTTTGTAGAAAGACATAACATGTAAACAAGCCCTTGTTTTCGTTGTTGTTGCATACTGACCAATCCCGTATGAGTATTCTGAGTCTTTTGAAAACACATAGTAAGCAATAGTAGCCCATCAGATCTGCAATACAACTTAGTATGGACATTTTATTATATGGCCATGTGTAATATGATATTCAAAAGTCAAAGTCAAATTGATTTGTATAATCTGTTGTATAATCTGCTGATTTACATCTGTTGTCTCAAAACAGCTTTTCTTATGTCTGAATCCGAGCTCAGCGAGCAAGCCAAAGGTGACGATGGCAGGGGAAACCTCCCTAAAGCATGAGGAGGAACCCTTGAGAGGAAGCAATACTCAAAGCAGGTGGGCATTGGGGGGTGGTGGGAGGAGTCATGGCAGCTGAGACAGGTTAAGACTCGGTAACAACATGAAATCAGGAGTAGGATTATCCCAGCAGAAAGAGAGAAAAGATTATTAGGTATGTCTATGTAGGGAGTGAAAAGTAATGTACTATAGTGTGTAAGCATGGCAGATGTAGTTATAGCAGCACAGTTAAAAGGGGCGGAGCATGGTAACACAGGCAGCACGCCACCACTCTCAGACAACAAACAATATTAGTGGGTTTGTTGTATAGCACCTACTCATTAGAAAGACTGAAAACAAATCTTTTGGGACCTGCACAGAATCACTTCTCAGTGAAGTCCTTCATCACTCAGTGACTCACTGAAATGTAAGAGTGATCATAAGAGTAATAAGAGTGATCGAGTGAATCGACTCTTTGAATCAGTTCTTTCAAGTGAACAATGGGAGCTTGTAATGAAGAGCCAATTTTCATTCTCTTTTTTTAGACAAATGAGGTTCTGTAACTCTTTGTCTTGAACTGTATCCAATACCTTATGTTAAACTTTGTATCCATATCTGATTTTAGATTTAGCTCCCAGTCTTGCAGTAATAGTAAAACCCTCGAAAGCTCTTTACCTCTGACTTATTGCAATAGCCATGCTGTAAATGGCATTGAGGTACACAAATAGTTAATACAGACATCCGAAAGGAATCAACCGCTCTATATCAAATATCTGTAAATTGAGCACCTCATGATCTAATTACACACAGATCTTTGTCACAAAAGCATTTGTAACGAAAGAGAAAAACAATGAGATTTTCCTAGACTCTGAGGATAATGGTAACAGTCCACCATGTCCCATGCTGCTGGAGGATGAGCACCCCGAGGCTGCTACTTCAGGGATGGAATACTACACATTCACAAACTGCACTGAGCTTTTTTAGATGCTAATCTACAGATTTAACATATAAATAAATGGGTGATTCAGTTTCATCTGTAAAGAAAGATCCATGACGTGATGGATATATAATGTTATGTAATTGCTAAAGTTGGAAAGTTTGAACAAAACACACTGCAAGTTAGAGGACAGATGCAACTCTCCATAAAAATCTACTCATTCTACATTTAACTAATTGGTTAAATGAAAATAAAATCTTAATCTGAATCAAACAAACAAAAGCAACATTTAGACACGTATATTTATTTGTCCACTACAATCAGTGGAGAGAATTTATCATCCAACCCTCACACTGAAAAAAGTTTTAATCTCTCTCCTGAGATACCAGAGATAAAGTGCTCACATTTCTTACTTGCAATACATATTCACTTATGTGGAGTTAAATAAAAGCCATGGGTGTAGTTCATGCACTGGTATTTTTGTCAATTGTACATATTCTACAGTATATCACTATAACAACAAGGGTGGTTCCCCATTTGAGTAATCACCTTATATTCTTTGGTATTGTTTGGGGGATCTCATCAGTAAGCGATTTTGGCAGACAGTGTAATTATTATTTTCAGTGTCAGCTAAGCCCTGTCCCACCCAGTTGTATTATTTTCAAACTGCTTCTATTTTCTTGTTTGAGCAAGGCATTTATTCTCTTGAAACCGGTTCTCAGTGTTAAGGTTCTCATGCCCAGATGAATAAGTCAAGACAGTTTTATATGGACATATTTGTCTCATGTAATTTAAAATATGTATTAAGTGGAATTTTCTAAAACATGTCATTAATGCTAATCTTAAATCAAAGTTATAGCATTCTTTCATGTCTTAAAAATGTCGACAGAAGAATAACCCCACAAGATCAACAAATATCATAAACTTGAACAGATATGTTTTAAAACTGAAGTCAAGGTTAGGGTAATAATTAACTTAAGTTGGCTTCTACTTGTAGGCAATCAATCTTTTAATGCCTTACCAAGTTTGCTAAGAAACTACTGAAAGACAATGGCAATTCTTCTGAAATAATAGTACACATTAATAGACCTAAACAAAGAGCTTTATTTTGTTAGTTCCAAGGAAATGTTATTTTAGATTTCTTGACACTACTGCACATAACTAAGAAGGAAATGTTTAAGTGTATGGGAATGGACAAATACATATGCTATAAAATAAATGCATTGGAATTACATTTTTAAATTTGTGTTTTTATTTTTAAGACTTTCTGTATTCAAGCAAGAAAATACAAAATGATTTTTGTTGGTCTTGCACTAACACAATTGACAAACTTGTACAATACAGACCCATTCAAAATAACTCCCATTTGTTCATAATAAAAACAAAATCAGCATAAGAGAAAAACATATTTACATGTTAGTTATATTAACTACAGTATGTACAGTACCTCATGGTACATCAGCGTTCCTTCCATACAGCACATGATGGAAATGTATACAGGCACGCAGAGAACTTTAACTCATGAGCAGGAAGTGCTTACAATCTGCTGTCACAAAAACAGAGTAGAGACCAATGGTTGTCTCTGAGGCACACCCATTAAAGGAAGGTGTTGTCAAATTATAATGAAGTTCCATACAGAAGAGCTTTGCTCAGAAAGAGGTTTGCTCTTCATCGTTATTGGCGGGAGTTTAATGTGACAGTCGCTAAATCATAGTCCTGTATTTTCCATAAACTTACAAAAGAGTCTAATAAAACCACAGTGAAAAGTAAAATGCTGTACCAGGGACATTTTCACATAGTCTGCACTAGCAGCCATTCTCCAAATAAATCCCTCCTTGTTATCTAATCTATTCATTTGTTCATTCCTAATTAATATTTTGTAATAATTTGGCACAAATATTTTGATAAGTTCCATGGGATTTCACACGCTTTTACACAGGGCTGCTTCTCCACTAATCGGTGAAGGTGTGTCCACAATAGAGCTACGCGCAGGATTATTTACTAGGCCATAAAGATAAATAAAGTTAACGAATAATTTTTTAATGCACTGGCAGTCTCACAGCTGCTTCTGTAGGCATGCACGTATACGCAGAAATGTGAGTTTACTTCATGTGAACATTGTAAGTCTTGCAGATACGCAATTTTAGTTTCATTTTCTTTAAACAGATGATTTAAAAAATAGTTTCAATAAATTACACCAGCTGGTACACATTTTAAAGAAAGAATGCAGGGAAACATGAAAGAATGCAGGGAGACATCTATTCTGTGTAACTAGTTGGATTAAATCCTGTACTCAGTTCCTTTACAATAGCAAACAGGGAGAAAAGCTGTCATACTGGTGATCAAACAGAGTGATACTTTTGTTATTGAGGCTACCCATAAAAAGGTTTGTTTCCATGGATACAGATCTTTGAGAAAAACAAACATTACCCAGTGTTGTATCATAACTCCTTTGCAAACAAGTTAAGATATAAAAGGGGAAAGATCCAATATAAATAGTGTAGAGTAGACCTCGCTGTCAAACTGAACAATGATCTAACCTGCTTATTATTTTGGGACAATCCACTGAAACATGATCAAGTTATGAGGGAAGCTTTACAAACCAACCAATGCATGAAGTAATCTCTTTCATAAACCTGACCGTTTACGCTCTAAAATAGCACTGATACGTCTCAGTCAAAATGGGAAGAATGAGGTCAGCTATAGATTTCAACACATTCTTTGTATAATACATAAAGCACTCACATACAAACATACAGTATATACAGTTGCACATCTACATATAATAAACCTTTCTGTAGGTGACACTTGAAAGGGTGTTCAGTTCCCTTTAAGGCAATGTAGCCTACTAGTTCTAGAGCTAATGGTGGTCATACGGAATTGGCAGCTCTTTTGTAGGTGAAGACAGTTTGTTCTTTGATGAAGAGAATGATATACTTATTAAAAATATTATAAAAGGTAAAAAAGGATCAACGTCTTAGTTTTGGTGGCGCTTCATGTGCAGTGCCAAGTGATCCGAGCGCGAGAAGCATCGGTTACACGCGACGCATTTGAAGGGTTTAGCTCCCGTGTGCTTCCGGTAGTGCCTCGTGAGTTCGTCTGAACGTGCAAAGCGCCAGTCGCATCCTTCCCAAGTGCAGCGGTATGGCTTCTCACCTGAAAAATAAATATTCGTTTGAGAGCAGACCGCGCTTGACAACTGATAACATATTTGTTGTCTTCATGTTGAGAAATATATAGCAAACATTAATGCCTCCTCTCTCATGGGGAAAAAACACTTTAAAAACTGGGAGGAAAAGCCCCCTAAAACAAAACCTCTGGAGGTTCATTCATAAATGGCCTGTGAAAAGAGAAATGTGGGATTCCCCACGTTATACTGAGAAATATATTGCAAATATTAATGCCTCCTCTATCATGGAAAAATATTTTTAAAAAGCAGAAGGAAAAGCCCCCCAAAAACAAAACCTTGAGTGGTTCATAAGGGTCCTTTGAAAAGAGAAACGTGGGATTTCCCACTCAAAAGTTTTTCTGGAACATAAACCACTTTATCCTTCTCGACTCATTCAAGCGTAACAACAGCTCCAAAGGTTCTTAAATTAATCAGTGATTGTGTTGTTTAGGTCCAATTTAAATGCATAAAACTGGGAAAGCAGGTAGGTTGAATTTTTGAATGCCCTCCGAAAGTGTTTGTGGTTTTGAGAATAATAGTTTACATCTCGCTTGTGTAAACACAAAGTCATTTACATGCATGATATATATATATAAACATTAATCATTCATTATCTAACATAACATTTGTTGAACATTGCGACATGACACTGCAGCATGTCAAAATCTAAAAATCAGAAATAAGAGCAAGTGTCTAGGTATGATAGTGCAGTCAGTGTTCAGCCTCGTCCTCTATCTCTATGTCTATATTTAAAGGGGTGCCAAATATATCGGAGCGTATTCATTATTTACTCTTAGGTTGTACATGACATATTCTCATACATATATATGAGAATCCACACAACCCTTTGACGTGTCGTCAGATTACCCATAGTGCCTTACCCTACAGTAAAGAGTGCTGTTCACTGGGATATGACTGGTAAATATTAGCAGCTTCCTGCACTCCAGTCATGAGGCTTTGAACAGTTTTCCTGAAGTGATGTGATGAATTTATTAACATGAGCGTATGACCACTGACATCGTGTTATATCGCCTATAGAGCAAACGCTAAATGAATGTGCTGTGTCAGTTCTTCATCAAAGCAATGGGCAAAGGCAGGCGAACCTGCAGGGTCAAGTGCTCATGTGAGCAGTGACTGAGCCAACTCTGCTAACCCCATGCGACTGGTTGTAGCAGGTGTGTTTGTTTAAAACCTGGAGCTGCTCACGGGGTCAAAAGCATTAAAGTCTGCCATCTCCCTTATTGCAGCACTTACAAAACCAACTTCAAGAGGAACTGCTTAGGAACGAATGCAACAAACTCTTTATGCACTGAAAATGAGCCCGATGGAATAGCTAGTAACCTGAAAATAAAAACGAAACAGTTCCTTTGACCTTTCAGCCTTTGGAATGTACTTTTTTAAAAGGACAGGTTTGTAGAAACAATAGGGAAAGTGTGGTATTATTTGGTTAGGTTGTGCAATGGTTGATTTCTTATCACCAGAGCACTTCATTGCTCTCACACATAAGCAGATGCATACGCACAAGCGTAATGCAGACCATACAACTCATATTCTAAAGTTACATTTGCTTTACTCATAGATGCTTATGTCACTTATGTGAATGTTTGGGAGGTTCTCCTTAACAAGTGGATATCAATGCACAGTTACAGGGATACGCAGAAAAAAACATCATTACCACTAATATGACACGTCTGTCTAGAAAATGGTTCAGTCATGGCGCTCATGGCTAAAGACATGGTTCTTCTTATCACACTGCTATGAAAACTAGCTGTAACTATTTAAACTCTAACATTTACTCTGTTAAGCAAAATTAGTTGTAAGAACAGTGGATAACAGAGCGATAACTTTGCATTTATGGTATATTTATCTTGGTTTCTTGGCACCACACCGTGCTCCTTGAACAGCCTTCCTCCTAAGATGGACCTGGTGCATCTATTGTCAAACTCTTTTAGCATTGAAGCTCATTTGTACTATCAGTATTGAATATTTTACAGGTCTAAAGGTGTTTTTGATCAGTAACATGACAGGGTCAAAACCCAACAAGGTCTTATGAAACTAAAACCTGAAGGATGTCTTGTTGACCTTCATGTCCACAAAAGCACACAGTGTGAGTGGACATGGGCTTGAAAGTTGAGCAGATCGTTGTATGGTCACATGCTGAAGGATAAGGCCCACAAGTAAGCAACAAGAACATCTCACCTGGTCTCCAGCTGAGCCCCCCCCCTTGTACCTCCCTGCCCACCTGGAAAGAATTATGGTTCTGCTACAATTTCACTGGGGATTTAGATTTGGGCAGGATAGAGTCTGATCTGGTTGGCACAGAGTGAACGTATTCATAAATGCCTGACTATCAGCATAAAAAATACAAGTTAAATTATTTAATTTATTATTTGTTAATAAATATTATTATTATTATTTTTCAATAAATTATTTGTGCTAAACGCCATTTTCTCGAATTAGGTATAGACTCTGCCTCTCCTAACCAAAGCATGCTACATTCTGGATAATGGATAATTTAGCAGAAATTAATTTCCATTTGGGTGAAGGCAATGCAACTTGCAAAATGCAAAGATCTGCTTATATCAAGGTTAAATGTCACCCTGTTCAACAAAACGAAAGGGGACATACCAAGCCATTCACACAGTCTTCTCAAGAACTTTGACACTGGACCCTCTATCATTAGGCATAACAATGCAACAGTCCCTTAGGGTAAAAGGGAATCCCTGCATACCAGCTCCCATTTTCACATTAAGACCCAGTGATGGGTGACAAAGTGACAACAGACTGGGAGGTGCTTTCACAATCTCACACAACACAAATTGACATTTCAACCTTACTACACGGTAGACTCCCTGCTTTCATGCTGAAGCCATTTCTGCTTTATTAGCATGGGGGTTGGTTGGGGGGGGTGCGGTGTTCAGTTTGAGCCTGAGAAGCTGTGGGACTGCTGGGTTTCAGCTTACGCAGAGCTGAGCACAGTGAAACTGCCGCACTCTTTCACTCCTCCCCCCCTCAGGGCAAGCACAGAAAAAGCAGGAGGAACAGGTTTTTCCTCCGCCACTTGGCGATTTCCCCCTTGGGGAAGCGTGCAAGGCTTGTACGGGCATGCACGCACAATGTGTATAAAAGTGAGAAATGAGAGTCAGTTCATCTCGCCCCTCCACCCTTGCCCTCTCAGTCTTTTTTCATCGCTGTTTCCCCGAGGCCCTCTTTTCTGTTGGTGCATCTGAGGGCTTTGTGTTGGTGGTACATTGCATGCGGTCAGGCAGTTACAACTGCCTGAAACCTAGCTATTCAGGTTTGTGTGTGTTTTCCATTTCTTACCTGTGTGTGTCCTTTGGTGTGCTTTCAGGTGGGAGCTCTTTGTGTAAACTTTGGTGCATCCTGTCAAGAGAAAAGGAGGCAAGGTATTAAGCCACACCATGGGAATGTGCACACCGAGTGACCCCAAAATAAGCTCACAAAGTAGTGCATGACTCTCTCTTTGTCGGACACCACAGAAGTATGTCTGCTGCTGAACGTGTGGCCCACAACTGACCTGGGAAGTCACAGTGGTGGATCCTTCTCTTCTCCAGCTCTGGGTTGTTCCGTCGGTTGTACCTGGGTCCTGTGAGGACACCCTGCCCGTGGGTCATCAGAACGGAGTGAGGGGTCATCTGGCCTAACTTCAGGCCCCCTCGCGCCTGATAGGGTGGGGGAGGAGGCACCGTGTTAATCAGCTCGGCCTGGTTCTCGGGGCTGCCCGGTTGAGAATTGGGCGGTGAGGGGGGCAAGCTATGGGGCTGCGCCTGTGGGTAAAACTGCTCGGGCATCACGAACTCGCCCGATGGCGTGGTCAGGGTCACGGTGTTCAGGTTGAGCATGGTCCTGCCACCGCCGTTCACCGCCTGGCTGTGGGAGAAAGTCATGGAGGTGAGGTCGCCGCTGGTGACCGGCATCTGGTAGACCTGCGGCTGCTGGGGTCCGACATGGAGCTCGTCCGTGGCACCCAGGTCGGGCTTAATGAACAGGCCGTTGACGGTCTGGGGCACGCTGAAGACGGAGGTGAAGTCAGGGAGGGTCTGCATGTTGCAGGGCGTGTCCACCCCAGGCTCGGTTTTAATCTGTGGAGGCAACGGTTTGGCTGGACGGTACAGACCCGTGCGGAGGTGAGTGGTGTTGGGTAAGATCACGTTGATGTTGAGGCTGTAGGGTGCAGGTTTCTCATCAGCGAAATATTCGTCCACCACGGAGGCGCTTTCCCGTCGATACTTCTTGTCCGTGAGGTTTAGGGATGGCATGGGCAAATGTTGGGGCAAATATTTATCCATCTCCATTGGGGTCTGAAAACAACACACGAGAAGGACATACGAGTGGTGAGAAGCTGCTGCATTCTTAATTCAATCCTTGCCAAGTTTTAGTTTTAATGTTTAGGATTAGGCTGTCCACTGCTAGTAAAGAAAGTGTGTTCTACTAATAATAACAGCTGTAGTCAAGAGAAGTTAGTGCTGTCTTTGGTGATGCCAAAAATGAGGGGCCCTCCCTTTAGCAATTCTACCACAGATTTTAACCACATATTTGAGAGGAAGGACATGGACAGGATACACCTTTCTAACACGCTTTAACTTTGTCTGTTGGTGTGCTGAAAGGTAAGTTGTTGTCCCAGAGCCTGGTGGGCCCTCCTATGATGCGGATAAGCGTTTCCGGATTTGCCCATTCACACCACATTATGTGCGGCAGACAAAGTGCACAGTGCTACAGTGCACACGAGTAAATATCTCACCTTTAGGAGAGTTCAAGGGACAGGAACAAAAAGCAAAACCAAAACAATGGCATGCGAAACGAAACATCAGCATGAACAATGTCTAAGAATAACAGCACAAGAAAAAAAACAATTGTGAGAAGACGTTTCATTGGTTAGTATTAATAGCAATAAACTCTAATGCCACTAAAGTTTTCTTGCACTCACCAACCAAAGGCAAGACTAAACCTAAAATAGTTCACACCTTTGATGTCATGTTTTGTACATAACTGCAAGTATGACAAGAGTAAATCAGATATTTAATTACTAAATATTATAGACCAAAAACTAAAACAACCAACCAAACCACAAAACAAAACAAAAAAACAAACAGACACAATACCGGCTGAGCACAAAAACCTTTTTCAAAGATTTGTTGGAAAACTTTCCAGCTGCTTTCAATTGTTAGCAAGCTTTCAGTCATCAAAGCAGAGGAGGACTGACATTTCAACAGCATCTCTGTATACAGCTATTTAACATTCCTGCTATGTCAACACTGGTCATATTGTTGATTTTCCAGCACATTTCCTTAGCAACCCACTGCTGTGGTTTCATATGTACACTAAATGTCTTCACCCCTCTGGACAGCTCATACCCTATCATGAGAGGTCATGTACGTTCCACGTGTGTCCAATTAATGCTGACACTGCCGTACAGCATGGGACATTTATTACACTGAATTTGTGCATCTCTCCTCTGTTCTATCATCTACAATGCCACCAACAGCCCCAGCAGAGCAGCTGAGGAAAGATAAAACCAGGTCATTAACGGAAAATGGCTGTCGGTGTGTATTTGAGGCCTGGCGATGGTGCTGCCCAGACCCTTAGGCCTGGGAACAAGCAGGGGTTGTGCTATGGCAGCGCTGACCGGGCTCGTGACCTTGGCTGTGCCCCCCAATTGGCCCACGTGCCCCGCAAGCAACGCAGCCCGAGGGCGCTGCTCACTGTGTTTCTGTGTCAGGAGAATGTCGGGCGCCTGAACCCTGGCCCAGGATCCTTGCAGGTTAATGATTTGAGGACATTTACAACTGCGCAGTTATGTATGGCAGAGGCCGATAACGAACGAGAGATGTAAAGCATGAGAATATGGGAGACGAGGGGCTGAAGGAGGGGAGAAAATACAGCCTCTGTCACAAAGGTCTATATGCATTCAACCTAAAGAAAACGCAGAAGGAGCTGGATTAAATTAATATTGTATAATTCAAGTAATGTATTGCTGAGGGAAAAGATGGATTAAAAAATCCCAAATGTTTCCATTCACCACTGCACATTACACAGTTCTGATTTGCTCACTTTTTACCAAACTGGTGATAAATTTCTTGAAAAATCCCATTCAGAAAGCATGAAGCCAAAGAACCCCCCACACCACTTTCCTCACTGCATAGCAAATGCACTCGTCTCCTTTCTAATGGTTCTTTATGGCTGAAAGGAATGCAGAGAGATGGCGATTTGTCCACAGTTCCCTATAAAAGAGAACTGATAGGCTCCTTGTCTGTTAACCCAAGCAATAACAGCACAAATCATACCAGGATGGCAGAGAGGGAAAACAAAACCTTTGAGACCAAAATGATGTTTTATTGCTTCGGGGAAAAACAGATAACAGTTGTTTTGTCTTTTCGGGACACTAGCTCGTAAAGACGACATTTTGGCTGATCTTCAGGGCACAGAGCATTAAACACTGACATGACCACATTAGACATAGTCATATGTTGAGTGCCACTGTGGAGTCTAGACAGAGAACTAAATTACTACAGGAGACATGACATGTCACCAAATGATAAGATATGAGTCAGACGGCCATATCTACAATATATATCTGAAATCAAACTATATGTCCAAGAAAACTGTAGATAAAGTGGTCGCATGACTGAAACTGCCAGTATACTCCAGGCACATTTTCCCATCGCCTCTACATCCCACCTGACCTTTGACCTAGCATATACAACATCGTGTTAAAAGAAAGAAAAGGAAACGCATCGAGGCAATATGACGATAGCAGAGCCATTTAGGCCCTATTGAGTGTGCTAAAATAGCATGATGACTCAGGTGTTTCTGACATTTGTTAGCATAGGGGACAGAACTGGACTACTAATAATTGCTTACCTATAGGATCGACTAAACAACTTAGAATATGATAAGAGGTTTATATTAACATTTACATGGTTAAGTTTGCATGTAGGGCTATGTTAAGATGTCTTAAGTAAATGTCATAGACTCTTTTCTAACAGGTTCAACAACATGCTATATCCTGCTGATGTCACAGTATTTCAGAGTGTTTCAGCAGACACAATGCCTTGACACAAAATGTGATTCAAGGTATAATCACCATCAGTGCACCATGTCATTTTAGGTCATCACCACAATGAGAGACCATGCTTGTCATTATTCAAGTGTAAAGACTACATATTTTGAGGCAATACGTGTTCTTGTACACCTATGTATGAATTTAGTGTGTGTCTGTGTGTGTGTGCGTGTGTGTCATTATAACTAACATGAAAATAAATATAACTATAAATATTATAACTAACATGAAATTACAGCATTATACCTAACATGAAGATAAATAATTACAGAATTGTTTATTAAAGATGAAACTTGTGAAAAGGAATTTCTCTTGCATTAATTTATAGTTTATTTTAAGCAATATTAACCAGTATTTTGATATGATAGTATCTTAATCACTAATTATTATTATTATCATCATTAATATTATTTGATGTTGTTGTTTTTGGTAATGAGGTTGAAAGCAAACCAATCATTGTGCTATCTATCTAAACAAATAACCACTTCCTACTCCAATTAACGGAAGAATCCACATTACGAAACAACGTGCTTGCTGTGTTTTTGATGCTATTTTCAATCTCGCCACTGTATCGTTTAAACGCGTCGATGAAATTGCACATGAATGATTTTGAACAATTTTTATGACTGAGTTAAATGTGATTTTCACGACTAATGGGCAGTTCCTTTTTCGCGGATTTTCATAAAAGCGACCAGAGTAAACACGCGAATTAACATTTCTTTTCTCACCCAAAAGAGCTACAACTTCTGGGCCATTTCAGGATCACAATTCTCACCGTTGGTTTGACGTCCTCGAATACAGAAGAGTCCTCTGCGCCGTCAGTGTTGGACAACCGAACAGGTTTCAGTTGCGCAAAAACGGCCCTTTCTTCTGTATTTGGGGCGCTTACGGCTAGTCCTATACTTGCCATACTTGCTAAAAAGATACTTTTAAAAACGTGTATTTCTTAAAGACAACTATCGCGTATGAAGGTAAATATATACACCGCCTTTTGTGTTAAATCCAGGTGCCCGGTACATCCAAAACCCTCCTTCTGTCAATCAGGTAGCTTTACCTGTTGTGAAGTAGTCGAATAGAAAGTGAACGGAGAAACCATCATCCAATCAAAAGAAGGAATAGGTTACTTGTCCAATCACTAGCGGCGTAGGTGTAACTCACCTGTGAATTGAGAACCTGAAGGCATAAGTTCTACCTCCAGCACTTTGTGCCATTTTAATGTACTGAACAATTATTTAAACCAGTTATTTTTTATTTTATCAAATCTATTCTGGGATGATGCTGGGATTTTTTTCCTATATGATCATCATGTGTTATATTTTAAGAATTAATATAAAAATACTGTATGGTTCAGAAGCAACCTATTTATAGCCTACCACTTTAACATCTCAGCAGATATGACAAGTGTGTACATCTATGCACTTGTCACGCAGGCTAGTTTCTGATAGATTAAGGAAACATGTACACTAAAATGTTAGCCCCTGCTTGTTCACAAAACAGCACCGCTTTAGTTACCAAGCCTACCTCTCCGGTTAATTAGCATTTCTGTGGCTTGTTATTAGAACATTGCTTTCAGCTTTATGTACATTTCTGGCTGTTATCCAAGGTGCCAATGTAGACAGGATAAGAATGGCAGAATAAACCTGTAGAAAAGGATCTGTGTAGTCGACTAATGCAGACTCTAAATGAACAAACACACAGTCATCGCTGGTGCCGGCGGATGCCAACGTGAGCACACACACATACGCTGACGCTGAGCTAGGCCATTATGACGTCATCATACATTATGTTCTGAGTGATGTTCACAATACAGGCTCTTTCATCTGAACTGCATCTTTAAATATCAACCCACTCACCTGTTCTTTCATTTGTGCACCTGTGAGTAACAATGCATGCTGGTGAAGCTGGGAAGAATCCGCATGAAGTGACTAGAAAACTGAACTAGACTTTGATGACTGTGCCTACGGAATGTACGAAATTGTAGACAGACATGGTTTATACAGGTCGCTAAGGATTATCTGGTTCATGTTTTCTTCCTTAGTGTTTCGACACTAGCCCAGAGGTGGGGCATCCATAAAAACTCATAGATAGCTCAAAACCCAAAACTCAAAACCCTAGACTAAGTACAGCATGTACTTGGTATTCTACTTGTGTTCTTTGGTCTGACTCCACCAAACTGCAGGTTAAATCAGCCTTAATACTCAGGGACCTGTCTAACTAAACCGACCAGTTTTATGGTATCTTTCATCAGTCAAGAGCAACAAATTCCACGTTTTCATGTTTTGTTCCTCATAATTAATTCTCTCTCATAGGAAATAATGGGAATATAGGAAGGTTGTAGAACGAAAGGAAACTGGATCCTCTGCATTCCATCACTCTTTGTGGCAAAACCTAGAGACCAGAGGCCAGGATTAAAACAGATGTGGGCACCACAGGTGTAGGACCAACCTGTTCAGGGCAGATTAGCCTGGGTGAAAACCTCTTCCAACATAATCTATGCTCTGGGGAGGTCTAAGCACCTGTGTTAAGGTCAGAAGACCTTTGCTCAAGTTTTTGCGTTTGCACATATTTCAACATTTCTATTTTTAGGTTAACTATTTTTAAGTTATGTCTCCATGATTATATTCTAATTAAGAATTAAGACTACATTGTTGGTTTAGTCACAAAGTCATAGTTTAATCTTCCATCCCAAAAGACACTGTTTGAACTGACAAGATAAAAATAGAGCATGGGGACTAGGTGTGCTCAGTAAGAGGGGGTGGGGCTTAGTGACAGAAGAGCCTGTAGATGGGCTCTAAACACTGTAAGTAGAAGCAAAATGGCGTCAGTTGTACTAGAGCCCTAAGGCTTCGACTTCAAAGTGAAAAATACGGCTTACTCGAGTTTCATGTGCCTTTCACTTACTCAGTCATTTCAGTATGATTTTTTCTACCAAACTTCCTCTTTATGACATCAGCAGCTCAAGAATAAACATCTACAGGCATCAACCGTTCTTTACTTTCAGCTCTGATCTCTCATGTGTGAAATAACCTTTATGTCGATTCATTAGAATTAAACAAATATAAAACTAAAGTGAAATGTGTGCTTTCGTATTCTACTGTGTGTGTGTGTGTGTGCCTTTCTGAGAACAAATACAAAACAGTACCCATACTAGAGAGCTGTCTGATAGCCATCTATGTACACAGACAAAATGTTAGAATTATTATCATGGTCCCAAGCAGAAGGCTATGTGGCAGTCCGTCTCTGTAGACGAGGTATTTTAAGGTCACTGGAAACTTGTTCACACTATAACAAATCCCATTTGTTGGCTTTGTGACGAGTTATAATGGCACAGTTGTTATGTTTTCATCTTGTTACCAAAGAGTTGCATACCACATACTTCCGATCAACTAGGCCACCATGCTTTTATAAACACATCACAAACTCAGACGCTACGATGAAGAAACACAATCAAACGTTTCCAAACTCATTCATTCACCAGGTGCAAGCAATCAGCCTACCAGGCGTTCTCTCCGAACGGTCAGCTCCCCACACGTTAATTGAAACACCATTGAAAAGGAGCGAGGTGTTTATTCATGGATGACTTGCTGAGCATTGCACCATGGTGCTGGAAGCTCCATGTGCTTGTGCTATGCCTGCGTGATAAACACGCCAGTCTCTGCTTGCTCTCTTATTTGCATAGGGAATTGTGGTGGGTTTTGAGTATGTGGTTACCTACACTCTACCTGAGATTGCTCGGCCAGCCACACTCAGGTTTCCAGGGGCTGCTCACGTGTGCTCCTCCACACATGCGTGTGCTTTTGCGGTGAAACAACAATGTAATATTGTTTTGCTCTGAGGACTATTAGAACAGCACATGGCCCCACAGTGGACCGTGTACACAAGACAGTAGGTAAAAAAAAAATCATGCAAAAGAGTGTGGTTTGCTTTTGTAGCCAGTCATACTACTGAACCACCAGTGTTCATAGAAGGTGCATGACAAAACTGCTATCAACAGGTGATAAAATCTGAGTTGAATATCCAGCAATACCAGAAACGTCTACAAACCTCCCGGCTGGTTTTTTATAGCTACCACCAAACTGGTGTGCTGTCACAGTGGACCTGTAAATGAATATCCAAAGTATTGAGAGTAAGTGATGCATCCTGGGGCCACAGAGTTTGAGCTGGCTATGGATTTGAGAGCCAAATGTTGACTGAGGGAGGGTGTCCTTCAGATCTGAATAGGCCCTGATTGTTCTCCCCGAATACAGCACACCGGTTAAAATGTGTACTTTTCAATAAGGCAAGAATCAGCATTGATCTGAGCAAACCCAGCACTGCTGGCACATAACTCAACAGGCTAACCAGTCCAGCACACGCCCAAATGCTCATTGTGCAATAACAGAACGGGCAGCTAGACAAAAACGCACATGCTCTCTCTCTCTCTATCTCTCTCTCTCTCTCTATCTCTCTCTATCTCTCTTTCTCTCTTTCTCATACACACACACAGACACACACACAAAGAAAGAAAATACTGCTCCTTTCAACTGCAATGGCCACTTTGGACGACTATTCACTAAATCACTTAAAATATGTAAAACATACAGTATACATTTAGAGTGTGTAAAGGAAGAGTAACAAGCAAACAGAAATGCTGCATGTATAGCGCACTCATTCTGTCTAACGTTTAACGACTCTGAAACGAACGCAAGTGCACACACACCACACCAAGTTTTTTTTTTTTTACACTCAGCCTCTTGCGTCATTTTGTTAACTTTATATAGCCACTCTATTTCCTTAACCACTTCAGAGGAGACAAGTCATGCATACTCAATGACATTATGGTGACAGGACCAGATTGAGAAACAGCATTTATAGCCATGTTCTCATTAGTATCATGGGTGGACCTCAAAGATCACCACAAAGATCTAAACTTTGGCTCAGCACAACTAAACAGTTATGTATTAAATATATAATATTGTAATATATCAGTGCGCACTATGATCCAAAATCATTTCTGATAAAAGCATGAGTATGTAGAACTTTAGTACATGCAATATCTGCCCAAGGTTTACCCTGTAAGCTATCTGAACTTTCTGAAGACAAGCATTTTTTTTTTACTTCTATAGTTCTATTTTTTATAAACTCAGACAACCCACCTGATTACACAAAACCAGAAAAGAAAAACAGAGGGGCATGAACACACAGATGACTTCAGCCCATACAATTACAATGCAAACAGAAAGGTGCAGTTAAGCTTCAATGCAAAGCAGAGTCCAGGCTATAGAAGTGCTTTACATTCTCAGTTAATCTCAGCCCCAACCTGGAGCGCTTTATTCTATGGCCCTGCAGTTTGTATAAAGTAACATGACTTAAAAGAATATGTACATATTGTCTGCATTGATATTTTTGTTACAAGTAAACAATTTCACTTTTTACACTTTTTTGCACTTTTTAGAGAAGAAATCCTTAATTAAGTACGTTCATATGAAACGCCCGAAAATTACAAAATGAAACTGCACTTTTTACTGATAATTATAGGTGATGTGGCAGGAAATTAAAGGGTTACAAGGTCACGCCCAGCATATTTGCTTATTGCACTAGTGAAATTGCACCTGTGTACGTAGGCAAAAGGACCCAGATATCTAACAGGATGTTGCCTGTGCCTTTAAGAGTGGGAGTTATCCCACTTTATGTAGAAGTCTCTAGCAGGATGTGGCCATATTTGGGTCCAGGAAATGTTGGAATTCCTTCAGCTGAGATAGAGGAATGATGTCACAATACAATGGGGTCAGAGGACATAAGTTTTAGTGATTACTGTACTCTATCAGTGCAACACGCAATATTAACTCGTTCATTGCTCACACACCCACATACAGCAGGCCTGACAATGGTGATTATTTTATAGACAAATTATATGTATATTTGATTCATGTCCTTAACGTAAGGACTAAAAAGTGAAGTTATGATTGTCAGCAATGTTAGCATAACATTAGCAATAAGTGTTACTGATTAAGTAACTAGTAATTATAAATAATAATTACAAATTATAATGTAAGCAGGTAACAGGTAATAAACAGGGAACGTTTGGAGAATGTCATCTGGTGGGTGGTGTGTTGCCCATGTCATATATTACATCTGTGATGTTTGCAGAAGTCTCAACCAACAGTGCGGTTGATATGGTTACCACCTGTCAGGCAGACCAGGAGTATTTTATGGGAATTGCATAAGCAGATATGTTGGTGCTGAAAATATGATGTTTTAATAAGCTTCACATTCACATCCTTCCTCAGAAAAAGCTGAAACTGCCACCTTCATATACAAATAATAGCACTGGCAACCAATGTATAATTGCATTCGTAAAAAATAATCTTTACATTTACATTTACATTTACATTTACGGCATTTAGCAGACGCCCTTATCCAGAGCGACTTACAAAAAGTGCTTCATTGTTTTACTCAGAATCTTTACACAGTAGTTCACAAAGACTACACAAAGACTAAATAGATAACTGATATTAATCGAAGGTGTCGCCATCCATTACAAAAGGCTTAAAAAACTAGCGAGATTATGAATGTCTGACTCGTGAGACAGTATCACCAATAATATGAATGAGTAGGCGGTTACTGGACTTGTTTATGTCTGGCTGCAGTGAGATGGGGAGTTATGCTCCAGCACCTCATCCCACTGCTGCACCCCCATCCCCAGTTCTATTTCTCAGACACTTCTTTTTCCAGAACTTTCCTTTCTTTCCATTCCGTGTATCTTCTTGAACTCCCTCAGGTCTCTGAGTGTCAGATTACGATAGTGTCAGGTTGAGAAAAGGCCCTGGGATCTACTCTCTGTTATTACCCTGTGAGCTATCAAACAGGCTAAGAGAACCCCAGACTCAGGGCTCGAAAGGAGCATTTTGCTGCCTCTCTCAACTGCATCCCGATGCCTCGATATCCATCTCTCCTGGTTCAGACCGGCCCTGGGTAGCACCAGCTCCACGCTGATCATTATCGCCCAGCGCACAGGCATTGTTGAGGCTTGGGAGCTGTGCTGAGCCAGGAAGCTGTGTCTGGTTACACGGTGAAAGATGTCATCGATTCTGCTTGTTGAAACGAAGCAGAAAGTCAGAGGGTTGTGATTCATCAGAGGATCTGGGGTTCAGTCTGAATGGACAGAAGTTTTTTCACTTACATAAACGTGGACTCACAGATTGAATCCAACCTCAATTGCATGGCCACCATGGGAGGTTATCTGAGTAACACACTAAAAATGAACAGTGGTCACGTAACTGTCTTGGTGTGATGTGATGGAACTGAGTTTGAGGTTCGTAACCCACGCTCTCTTGAAAGGAATGACAGAGAGAACACAGCTCCCAGAGTTATAAAATACAGCTTACACGAGCAATAATGACCTTATATTCCATAACGGTGTCAGTGCTTCATATCATGTGTTTTCATGCTCTTGATCTGCTATACTCTGAGGCACTTCATAGATGCTCTGAACAGGGACACCCAGAACTACACCCAAATCCTTGTGGAGTGAGAGTGCTACCATGTGCCCTGAAATCCACTGGGGTCAATGCACAGAACACATATTTTTGTAGTATGTTGTAAACGTAGTAGTAGTAGTTTGTATGTTAGTATGTACACTTTGTGTGTTTGCTTATTATTAGTTTTTTAACTGTTTTTTATTCCCTTGTCATATAAAATATTGACTGGCTTGCTGCATTTCCAGTCAAACAAATAGTAAGAAGGTTAATATCTAAACTCCACCCCAAAAGGGAATGTGTTCTTCAGTCTGTTATTTTCTATGCACTGTCAATATATTTCATGTATCATATGCAGAAATAGGGCATAAGAGTGCTTAAGTAAAACTGCCCAAAGAAGGTGAATTAAGTCAGTACAGTCAGCTGCATAATCACATGGTTTGCTAAGGCAAATTAGCCCTTCGTTCCAGGACTTCTCACACATATCTCTGGTTTATAATTGAGGCTAAACCAGTTGATGTTGAAATATGTAGTCACATATTTTAACCATGGGAACACACTTGACTAGTTTAACTATGTGGTTGATGCAAGTGATCTTTGCTATGTGCTAAACAGTAGGCTGACTTTATATAGGTATTATTCTTCACTTTTTTTGCTGTTCTTGTTGTAATATGTGTTTTTATATGTTTGGATGGTACACTGTGTTTCTTTGCTGAGTCGTGAAGAACTCTTTAATTGCTGGTAATGTGAGTACACCTACCTGTGCCCTAAGGGTATCTGGGAGCCAGCTTGCGTCAGGAAGCTAGGTCTGTTAAGAGGGGCCGGGCATAGTAGTTCATACCTGTGGTTAGAAACTTTGCGTGTGATTTAAATGTTAGGATGTCCTTTTTTTGTTTCCTGGGCAACCGGAGTAACACAGGAACAATGACAGAGTGAGTACACGACATACTGAGCGAATGGAAAAATAATTTGACAGCGAGAGGAGGGGGAGGGCCTTGAGGGGTGATTGAGGAATGTACTTCAGAAGACGTCGGAACTTTGGAGCGTGGGATGAAAATATTCAAAAAAGCACTTGCATTGCTTTGAACTCATCACAGACAAGCTAGTTGTGGAAAAGTATTAAAAAACATGTGGATCAGGGGCAAACTAATCTATTCAATCTTTCCCGACTATTAGTAAAATAGCTAAGGTCATAGTTCATTAGTGAGTCCTCTGGGTGCCTCTTGTTTGCACGTTTGTATCTTGAGACTATGCTCAAAGAGTCATTGAAATAGATTAAGAGCTAAACCTGTCTTGAACAAATACAACGTATGTAAGGCCATCATCACATGCCCTATGGACAATTGAGGGTTTTAAAAATACTGGCTCTAAAGGGACTTCGGAGGATGGGTTGTCTCTTCTCTCTTCGCTTCTCTTTCACCTAACAGTTAGTCTTCTGGCTAGCCAAGTGACAGCTGACATATGAGATCGCTGCGCTATTTACAGCACCCTCACCTGCCAGCGTTACACGTCTCAGGTGCGTTTCCCCATGTGTGCTTATGTATCTCGATCCGGTAACACCACACTACCGAGCAACCGCCGAATAAACGCCGCGCACACAAAGCGGGAGGTAAACCGAAGCGCCAAGGAGCGTGTGACAGCCAAACAGCGATTACCTTAGCTGCTGTTCGTTCTGCAGCCGGGAGTGCAGTGACGCGGCCAATCAATGGTCCTACGTGTGGAATTTCACCGAGCCTTTTGTCTCACAGCACGAGCTCGTGGATGCTGTTTCTTCACTTTGCGCCCAAGGCTATTGTGGTCCTACTGCGAGGTACCAGAGGTGATAAATTATTTCAGGGCCAGTGCCTCAAGGGTCAGCTTTCCCAACTTGGACGCACAAAATGCGAGTCGAAACAAAGGCTCTAACGGTGTAAAACAACTCAGGAGGAAAGACTTTGTCTGCATTTGCTTTAGATTTACTCTAGAGGCGTCAGTAAGGATCTGAGAGGCGCTGCGTTTGACTAAATAGAGAATATAGCTTGCTTTGCAGTGATAGTGAAATGATCAATAAAATCTGTAACAAATAGTTAATCAGAGGTGGATTTGTGTTTAAGCAGCGATCAGGGCTGCAAATGAAGTGACAAAAACTTTAGTTGTAGACTGTAAAATACCAACAATGCCACATCCATTTAAAATGGGCAGTTACTGTATATTATAGATTTGAGGACTTGCAAAATACTATGATTTTATTTTTACTGAAAAAAGACCTACCCTGCTTTGTAAATAACATAAAACCTCACAGTTCAATTCCTAGATTAAGCAGTTCAAGGAAATCTCCTTTGATTGTGCAACTCAGGTAACTTTCCTAGATTACTAACAGCAAAGACAACATATCACAACAACTTCCTATCAGAGTCATACCAGATGTATAGCTGCATATTTACATTCTCTAGCCAGCCACTATTCTAAAATGGGGTATAACACCATTTGCCCTCTCATTTGATTTATGTTTGACGTCACCACCCGTTTGCTGCGGATTTATCAGATGCAAATTCATGCTGGGAACCTCCCATGCTGTACTACATCCAAAGGTGCTCCATTAAATTCAGATCCAGTGACAGGGGAGCACTGATGAACACCAGACTTACTGTCATGAGCATGGGACCAGTTTGAGATTACTTTGCTTTGTGGCATGATACATTTTTCATCTTGGAAGTAGGCATTACAAGATGGGTAAATTGTGGCTATAACAGTAACATGGTCAGCACACAGGTATACCTGGGCCAAATGTGTGCATCCCCCCCCAAAAAAACATCCCCCATTCCCCACACCATCAGCTGTATTGCTGACACAAGGCAGTTTGGGTCCATAGATTATGCTGATTACACCATATATAAACTCAGATTATAAATTCAGATTCATCAAACCATGCAGCTTTCTCCGCAGTCCTAAACTGTACGTTTTTGACTGACAGCCGTGGATCCCGTTGTGGTCCTCTGCTGTTGCAGCCCAACCGACTCCAAGTTCAATGCGTTGTAAGTCCTGAGATGCTTCTCTGCTCACCTTTTTGTTAAGAGTGGTTATATGAGTTAGCACAGCCTTCCTGTGAGCTCAGACCAGCCTGCCTCTTCTCCTCTGACAGCTCTCATTTCTGCATCTCTGCCCTGAGGACTGCCAGTCATTTTTGTTGTTTTCCACACCATTCTGTGTGAAACTCTAGACTCTGCTGTGTGCTTCCAGGTCAACAGTTTATGAAATAATCAAACCAGTCCAAGGCCACTCAAACCATGAGCTGCGGTTAGGGTCACTTAGACACGTTTCTACAGTTTTTAATATTCAGAAAAAAAATCATGAAGAATGCACTGTGACAATCTTCATACTCATACTCATCTCTTAATTTTCACATATGGCTGAAATCTATTTAATAAAAGAGATTCACAAATTCAGGATTGGTTGAAACTGGAACATTTGGAATTTTTTTAGATAAAATCCTATCCCATACTTAATAATTCAAATTTACAAGTTTTGTCTATCTCACATAGCTTTGCGGTTAGACAGTCAGGATTCATCCAGGCTGCTTACAAAAACACCATCCATAAGTGTTGAGCTGGCACAGGGGCTGTAGTGAGTGCTTGTTCCCACTACAGGAAAAACCCATTTAAAATGTAACTCTGGAAGCCTGCTTAAATCTGGCATGTGTGCCCACACCAGGTTCTCAGCAAGTGCCTACAGCAAACACAGTCTAATCATTCAAGACCTCAGTTGCCCTGTCATGAGAGATATTTGTCGAAAGATATTAAGGTCAGCACGCACAGATGGAAGCGGATGCTGTTTGAGAAAAAAAAAAAAAACTCCAAAACAAACAACTATCTCTGGATGTCATCTAAGTTGCATCTGCTGTCTGAAAACGGCAGTGTGGTTCCGGGAGCCGAGGTGCTAGTGCGGACATGCCTGCATCTGGCTCAGGGCACACAGGCTCTAGCTGGGGAAACCTGACATTCTGCAACTGTCTTTCCCTCAGTCTAACCATGGAAAACGGCCAAGGAGATGAGACATGCGCTACGCCGGTCCGGCCGCCAGCTGTCACGGGCAGATGTCATGGGCCCTGTTGGTTCGGCGTGTCTCGGGAACATCAGCTGCTTCGGGTGGCATATTTGTGGTAGCTTTGGAGTGCTCTCCATTGTGTGGGTTTGCCCTGTACCCCCTTCTGTTCCTCCTGTCCTCCTGTCAGCGTGGTGAAGGGTGTGTGGTTGTGTCACCTCTGTAGCATGGCAGGAACTGTCAGTGTAGAGGACTGACGCCTCATTGTGCTGGTGTGTGTGTGTGTGTGTGCGCGCTCATGTGCGTACATGCACGCGTGCATGTGTGCGTAAGTGTGTACACACACGTGCATGCATGCTTGTGTGTATGCGCACGTGTGTGTATGTGTGTGTGCACACGGAGGGGGGGGGTACACTACTTCGGGTATGTCAAAGGAGTAGCCAGCGTAGTCCTGACGCCAACTTGGAAGTCACAGAGCCCAGTTTCGAATGCATGAAAGACGATCCGTACCGAAGCTTTGGGAACAGCAGATCTACGCGGAGCATTTCGTCAGTGTGAAGAGACTGATCAGGGAGATGTCCTTGTGGCCTGTCAATGGAATAACAATGTTTAAAGGCAAACGTAAAGTCATTATGCCAAGGTGAAATTGAAGTCAGAATGCAACACAAAATAAAGGTGGCATCAGAGATCTTGTAGTGTGCATTACACTTGCAAAACACACATGCTCGCACATGAGGTCACAGCTGGGAGCACTGTCTGAGCATGCAGGGCTGCTGGAATACATTGCTGCTTCTATGTAATCAGCTCCGTCAGTGACAGGTGGAGGTAGACAACGCACACCATATAAACTGGTACACACACATTGACAAACTGTTATGACACCTGTTTTGACAGTAAAATGTAGTGTACAGATGTACCCAGACAAATGTCCTCATGAGGCTGGTAGGTACATAGAATGAATACATCTTTAGAGACAGGAGAACAATCCAGGAGGATGAGTCGACACACACACACAAAATCTTAGAATCGAGAATGCTGGTTTTAAGTCAGGTTTTGCAGTCAGTCTGAGCCCAGCAGTGTTTCACTGTGTGTCATTGCTCCACATAGCCCACCATTCCACTGTGTGTTATTTGACTGGCCTGAAGAAAATTACTCTTTGATCTTTGAATAAAGCCCCCATTTCTGTCCAAGCAATACAATCACTTAGATCTCCAAACAGTAAAAAAAAAGTATAACTGTGTCCCATGAATTACCTTTTTAAGACACATCATAGACTTTAGCCCTTTGGAACACAGAGGTGAGCTGTGAAACCTTGCTGGAAACCATTGTCTCAAGCATTTTCAAATCACATGCAGTTGCAGTTACACAACAGGTACAGTGAGCGTCGAAAGCATCCTGACTGTGACATTAATCACATAATTGGGTGAAAGGACTGGTGCATACCAAGGTCTGTATTGCATGTCTGTCATTGCCTAGATCATTCTGAGAGCCTCCCACCATGGACCAGTCACTGGTTCAGACAAAAAAAAAAGAAAAAGAAAAGACTCTGCCCCAAGTGAAATTTCCTGTCTTTCTGGCATGATAAAGCTTGGCTACAGGTCTCTGTCCTCAAATCATGTTATTCAGTGTCCATGCTGACTCAGTGTCTTTGACTGTCCAGACATGTTTCTTCATAGAATGGCATGTCACACATAGTTTAGTTACGTAGAAGGAAAACCTGAGAATTGTACTGGATTTGATGAGACTCTTTTGTGTTGGAGAGAGTGAGGTGAGGTCAAATACATTTAACAGCCTAACCCATATTTGATAGTTGTCTTGGTGACAAAAAAACATATCTAAGTACAGTACGTATGTGTCTTTGGCCTGCGTATCAATGACTTAATTCATGTGTAACTGGGTAAGATTTGTTTTTAAGATTTGTTTTTTAGTCTGAAGATTGGGAATACATATTTCCCCCATTCCTTTCCTAATGGGTTGTGCAGTTGATTTGCTCACAAATTCCACCACAAACATAAGAACCAAAAATGATTGTACAGTCATTGGCTCATACCACGAGCATCACATCAAAAGAAAAACACCCTTAGAACTTTGATCAGGGGATGCTGGTCGTATCTACTGATCAGAAACCACTTTTCTTTCATTTTTATAAACGTTAAGATTGTGATTTGGTAAGAGTGCTGGTTAAATAGAAGAGATGTGTCAAATATGTGCCTAAGTAAGACAGCGCCCTCTGGTGTGCAAGTAAAGGGCTTCGCCTTAGATTCTGCTTTGTTCGGCAAGCAGTCACATGACTCAGTATTTTAAAATACTCAGTACAGTAAAATACTGTTTGGTTAAAAGTAGAAAGAAAAAGAAAAAAAAACAAAAATAAAAAGGTAGAAATGTGTTAATTCTGAAACAGTTTATATTAACAGCAATAAGAATAATATTTTTATTTACAATAATATTCTTCTATTTATATTATATGGCCCAGTGTCACTTTTCTGAACCAATCTAGGTTTAGTCTAGGTGTTAACAGTATATGTTAGGTTTATCTTAGAAAGACTAGTGAGAGTAGTGAAATTCCACTCTCCTTCTGTCTAAGGAAGCCCACATGATTCACCAAGAGAGTTGCATGGCTTGTATTCATCTGCTATCAGGAAGCTTAGTGTCGTCAAGACAAGCTATTCACCTTCTCTGCAACTATGAGTCATTTCCTAATTAGTATGAACATGTATGATTTCAAAGGAACTCAAACCGGAAGAAATGAAAACATAAAGATATAGAGACTGATAGGAGAAGTGCCTGATAACAGATACCACAAACATGTTCAGGAAGAAACTAATAATTATGGTATTTTTTTAAGGTAATCTGTGTTCAGAGCTCTGTTGCCATTACACACACATATACACACCTACCCTACAAATATTCACACACACACGCACGCACGCACACACACCCTATATAATCCTATATAAATATGCAACACGCACACACACAAACACACACACACACACACACATACACACCCATACATACTGAATAGCTGATGTTCCAATCTGTTAGTCTTGTAATTTAGAAAAATCTGATGCCACCTTTCATACAGCCTGCACTGACACTGGGCTAATCCTGTATTCTCCGTCAAGGAGTCATATAGGCTACATGTGTATGGCCCACACAAAGGGCCAAAAATCTAAATCCTAAAATCCTACAAAAAATGAATTATTGCCTCTTTGCCCAAGCGTGCGCACACACACACACACACATACACACGCATGCAGTTGTGATGATGAGATGCAGCTTTCAACAAGCAATCAATCCAGCTCAGCTTTGCTTTAGGACTGCTAGGAGGAAACAGAGAGGGGGGCGTCTCCAGTGTCCCCTGGGACCTTCGGATTAGAGACTCTCTCTCTAGAGGGGTCATTAGCCCGTATGATTATCTAAAGACCCAATGATCCACAACTACACTCATACCCCTTTCCCCCCCCACCTCTCCCTGCATACCAGGACCCTTGGGGTTCAGGTGGGGGTCGAGGGCAGGACAGTTAATAGTGAGGGTCCTGTCATCTGATATCACACTGCGAGTGTGTGTTTGTGCGTCTGTGTGTGTCTATAGGTTTTTGACTGTGCTTTATGGTTATAAAATGGACTGGCAATTTCGGAGTTTGCCCTCTGCTCATAAGATTATTGGCTTTCTGCTGCCATAAAAGACATCAGACGGAATGAGGAGATATATAGTCCATTGGTTTGTCAGTAGTGAGTCTGAGGATCATGGTTCGCTTGCTCGTGCATTGTCCTGGGGGGAGACCAGCCTCCACTACATGTGGCACTGCGTGATACGGACTATGTTCCCTGAAAAAAGCTGCACTTAGCCACAATCAACCACTTCAATAAGTACATTGGCTATATGGAGGTAAGACAGCAAACTGCTAAGGGCAAGGTTGGATGAGCAACTTTTTTAGATTCTATTATTGTAAAAGGAACCACCAGGTGGCAGTAGTCAATCGGACTTTGTTGGTTAGCTTTGAAAGGCAAGACAAAAGTTCCTCTTGTTTGTCAAACACACACTTGGCAAAAAGCCATCTTTATATCAGGACCTATAATATGGGCTAATTAACACCTGATGTTCTCTTCATTATAATCACTCAGAGAGTCCCACTGAGATACTCTTAATCTCTTGACAGATTGTTGACATTATACCAAACACGGTAATTAACCCATCAGCTAACACACACAAACAAAAACAATATTGCAGATATATATATATATATATATTTTTTGATCCTCTAAATTCTCCAATTGGTGTCAATTTCCCTGATTGTAAATCCATCGGCATCAGCTCTCATGTAGGCAGCTGGTGTTTTAGAGGTTATCAAAGAAATGCAGGACATGTGGTGAGAGCGTGCGCATGCCTGCCCAACCCAACATGCACTGCAAGTGGAGCGCCTGTACTAGCCTCCCCTCCTCACGCCGGGAGGATGTGCATGTGTGCGTAAGCTGCATTCATCAGGTCGGCCGCGCCATCAGCTGTCTCTGGCCTCCCTAATCGCTCCAGCCCCATTAATGCACATCCATTAGAGCACTCCTCCGATTCCCCCATCCTCTTCACTTTAGGGTACCTCTGAGACACACAGCAGTCAAATGTGGGGTGAGGGGGGTGTGTGTGTGAGGGCGGGGGGAGATGGGTGGGGGGGGGCCCAGGTGAGTGTTGAATAAAATGACCCTGGTCTTGACTGGCAGGAAGACAACCTTCCCGAACGTGGAGGGCCGGAGAGGTGAGGCACTTCCCATCTCTCCCCAACCGCAGTGGACAGGAGGTGTGACTCTCCTTCTCTGTTAGCATCATGTCTCATCATGCTTCCACCCACCCCCACCACCACCACGCCTGCCAACCCACCCACACCCCCACCCACACACACACACAAGAGCTTCATCACCAGAAGCTCTGTGAAGAATCTGTGCTCGATAAACTCACCCGGCCTCAGATCAAACCTGTCGCAAAACAACACAGTGCACAGGGCGATGCTCCACGCCAGTTCTTCCTTGTCCCAGACACGCTAGCCGCTCACCGAAACATAAGGCCGTGCGCCCGTGCCAGAGGCACCGCCTTGGCGTCTCGAGCGGTGGGGGCGCATATTCGGCCTAAGGTACATGTTTATTTCAGCGCGTGATCAAGGCCCACCCAGCGGTGACATTCCCACACTGTGTCGCCTTCTGAAGATGCATTTTTCATGGGTTGCTGCGCTCCTCTCTGTCACTCATAGCTGCAGGGCATTGGAACTGCAGGACAATGCCAGCGGAGGAGGAGGTTGGGGGGCGGGATTAAATATTAAAGTCTCACTCTTCCCCAACACCGGGAGCCACTTGTTCGGCGGTCCCGTAAGAAAGCAGGCGGAAGCTCCAGGATCAGGGGTGGAGCTCAGGGGTCAGCGCCTCGCCAACCTTCGTGCCAAGAGGAACCGCGTAAGAACATGTCCGTCAGCGCCTAACGGCGTCGCGTGGTGCGTGCGGCTAATCTGGGGATGCCTCTGTTGCTGTAGCGTCTGGATTATGAAGAAGAGATTGACCCGTGGTGCCCGCGCAAGCAAACAACGGAGTGAATTTGTAAAGGTTCCCGAGGCCGAAAAGCTGGAGCGGCTAGTTCGAGGCGCTAGTTTGAGACACGTGGAGGAGCTTGTGTCTGACCAGCCGCCTGGGCTGTCAGTCAGGCAGCAGTGCGGCCGCTGAGGGACGGCCCCGCGCACGACAGGCTGTCAACACCCTAACACCCGAGCAGGCTGACTTCACTAAGGTTCATGAAAAATGGATCCATACGTGTGGATGAAATGCTGCCTCACACACACCCTTACACGCATACGAATGCAATACAAACAGATAATAATACCCAGATCACACTTGTCAACACAAGATGGGGTTGGAACAGTGAAAACTGAGGGCATGCCTGAGGGATGAAGGGCCGAAAGAGTGACAGAGAAAGAGATGAAGGAAGATGAACTAGTAAACGATTCTTTCTGATAATAAATCTCTGCTTCCTAAATGTTATGTCATTTATCCTTTAAATATATCAGGAATTAAGCAATCCTTTTTTAATTGGTCTTGGAGGTTTTCTGTATAATAGATCAAGATTACATAACAAGCAGTTGGCAGTTCAGAAATAACTGAAAAACTTCTGCCAAAGTCTTGGCCGAGCATTCAAAGAGCCTTTCGACCTCCAGCGTATCCCTGTCACTGCAGCTGCATTCCTCCAAATCTACTATTAAAAACAGCGAAAATTGCTCATTGCTTTCTTGCAGACGGCACTTCCAGACGAGATATGTAAATGTGATTCGTATGCGAGAGAGGCATTTTTGAACTTGAGAAAGGGGGCGTGGGCAGTAGGGAAAGGGGTTCCATTAATGGGCCTCTGGCCAAGAGCCTTAAATATTGCATGGTGGACAGAGTGAAACATTTCCACCTCTCTCTTCCCATCTCTGGCTCCTGCCTTCATTCAGAGCAGTGGGCACATGGACCCAGGAGCAACCTGGACCTTCCGGGTGTGAGAAACCTCCACAGTGTGCATCCACCTGCTTTGCTGCTACGCCCATTAGGGTCAAAAGACACGAGGTCACGTTTTTTGTTTTGGTTTTATTGTTTTTTTATCAAGGTACAGTAGACATCTGTTGGTTTTTGTTTAATATTGATGATATACCAAAGGGTTATATAATCAGCTCATATTTGATAAAATAAAGAGATTCAGAAATATTTCAAAAATATTAAGAAAAACATTGAGTGAAAGTTTGAACTTGGCCTTTTTTGGGTGGGTAATCATTTAGTAGTGTAACTAGGAAATAATATTACCACATTTTAATTTTTACATTTTACCAATATTACTACAGTCCAAGAAGGCCAATTTAATAAACATATAGATAACATAGAGACAACTAGAAATGTTAGCTGGTTATACGCTTTTGTATGTTAGGTTGTGCTCGTTGCAACTCATGTCCGTGGCACTCATTTAGGAAGAGTTTAGAAAAACTGCTTTTTTATCAGATGTATCAGATGTTTCAGATAAAATTACGCTTATAGATAGAACGGTCAGGGGGGTTTAAAGCAGTTTTGTCCTAACAGACTTTTTAAAAGTTCCAACAGCAGCAAAAAATCACACATGCTCTATGGATCCAAAATTAACTTTTAACGGAATAAACTGTGATAAACTGTGAATGAAGTTTAATGAAGGATAACCAATTTTTCACATTTTAAACGGGTAGATAATATCAATGCAAACATCATTGTACCTTCTTCCTGGAATAACATGTTCTTTAGCTTATCATATCCAGCATGCAAATAAATGACAGCAGACTGTCTGGACTACCCATGTCTGGACCACCCGTCATGCACCATCTCCGGCACGGACAGGAACCGACCAGGATGGCTCGAGTCGCTGAGACGTTTGTCTGTGGAAATTGCATGGACGGTCACAGTCGCAGAGAAACAGTGTGAGAACAGAGAGGCCCTTTGTGCAGGGCGTGCAGCGGTGCCTGAGGGAGGGGCTGGACACCGTCTGAGAGCCTGTTAACCGCACGACACTCCTACAGCTCCAACAGCTGTCCTGCCGCACGGAGACTGTGCTTGACCCCGCAGCCGTGAACCCCTACTGGTTGGTGCACTTAGCTCCACTTACCCACTGCCATCTATGTACTCCCCACACTATAAAATAGGGAAGGGGGGCGTGTGGGTTCATGCAAACGTTTCATGAAAAGAGATGGGATGGCTGGGACTCGTTGCGGTAATTGCTACTTGATATATTTGTGAGATTAGGGCTCGACTTGAGATGGGATTGAGATTTGAGATTGAGTTGAGACGGGATAGGAGATGGGTTTGAGCTCTCAGATTGGTTGATTCTCAGATTAGTTAATTGGAGCAGGCAATGTATTTTAATAAACTACAATTACATCATAAAGTGTGTATGGCTCTTGATCAAATTCACATTCTGCAGGTCTGAGTGCTAGTGTCATTATCAGGCCATCAAATAATCAATAACTACGAGGTAGGAGGCCCAGGAGGGTTTATTGCCAGACTGATCACTTCCTCAAGAGGAGCCATCAACAACCCTGGTTTCAGAATAGCAACATGTCCACCGCCTTAAAATGTTTCCCTGCTGCAGGAATTCTAAACCCACAGAGGAACATGCGGAGTTAGAAGCTTCGATGTTAGTGTCATTACTGGTGCCGTGGATTGGCATGGTTCAAAATCAGCGAACACTCGGTACGTATTGATTTGCTTCACTAACGCTAAGTGCATGAGTGCGCCGTCTATCTGCGCTCACACAGTTCTGCCACGCACATCTGCAATCCAAGAAAGCACGACAAAACAAAACAGGAGCCAAGAACGTCCGTTGCCAAGAACATTTGCATGAGTCGACTCATGAAACGGCTTTGGCCTTTCCCGAGAATGACTGATGTTTGATGGCAGTTCCTCTTTCACTACTACTCGCGGTGTTAATCTCACCTTTTGATCAAAACCTCGCATCCCACTTACAGCTCACTGGCCGAGCCTCTGCCGCTGCTGTTGGCCGCGCAGCTAACTGGCTCCAGGGCCCAAACATCCCACCCTTTGCCTGCCTTGTATTCCACACCTGCTGCTACTGGTAGAGCAGTGGGGTTTTTACAATGGCGACAGATTGTGCTTTTTTTTCCCACTGGGACCAAACAATAACCGGCTTCCATTCTGCCAGAGGGTGTATTATTCAACACCGAAGGTGCCATAAAGGAAGGCCAGCGTTCTCACTTGATTCGTCTATCTACCGATGCTGCACACAGAATGGTAAGCTGAACAAACTGCATAGATGGTTCATATTTTAATTGCCCGCTTGCCTGCTTTCTGCTGTGGTTTGGACGTCTTTTTAAGCATGTGCATAGCAGAAGAGGCAGTTAATGGTGTGTAATTACATATGGAAACAGATCCAAAGTGTGCACACATCCAACCCAGCAGATGCCTATATGTTGCTAAGTAAAAAAAAAAACCTCATTAACCCTTGACTTCAAAGGTGAAGTCCCACTTGCTTTTTTGACATGGTTACAAGGAAGAAAGCTTTGTTTCTATACTGGTCCTGTAATTTGCCAATGGAAAAACAAACAAAACACACACACAAACACATACGCGCACCTACACACACACACACACACACAGTACACAACAGAATTAGATCCCTGTTCACAACATTCTCCATCATACGAGCCATTGCTGATCCCCTAACAATTCACACGGTCCCAATAAAATGCTCAGAGGCTTCCACGAAGTGTGACTAAGTGGGATCGGATTGATCGGGGCCCCGTCCCGAGCTACTGTCCCGAGCCAGCGTCCCGCACCAGCGTCCCGCAGGCGTCTGCTCCGTGATCCGCGTGATGTCAGAGCACGGCTGAGTGGCACGCTTACGCTAATGAGAGGGGACTCGCTCATCCATCTTGGGGAAGTGACCCTGGGTACGTTATTGATCCAGCGCACACATAAGCCCCAGCAATGGTGTGTTTCCACAGGCTTCATGACTCAGGACTGTGCCAAGTGACAAGATCCCAGAGATGTTGTCCCATGTCCAGGACATGAGCCAGAACGCTGTGGGACTCCACGAGCCATGATCCAAGATGTCGTCTCTGAGTTCGAAAGCCCTTCGGTCTCCGGCTAAGCAAACGCACTACAGCGTGGCTAACCAGAATCAGAGTGGACAAATTACTAGCAGCCAGTCAATACCATTCACAAGTAATCAGGGACTCAGAGAGGCAAACATGCACATATCGGCACTTGCTTCAATAAAACTGTAGAAACAGATCTGAATATAATACCTGTCATTAATCAGAGATCATTACACGAAAACACAGTTTAACTCTAATGCCAATTTAGCCTTTGCAATTTAGCATCAGTTCAACAGTAAATAGAACATGACTGATGGATCACAGATAGATAGGCTGGTGTACTTTTTAGTGTCTAACCAGCCAAATATTAGCACTAACTAAGCAATTATTTGACCACTAATGTGATGGGCCTGTGAGACCAAGTGACCATGAAACAGGAGAAGGCATTTATCTGTTTTCTACACAGTCAATGTTTTTATGGCAACTACATATATTCACACATATGCACAGCACTTATACAGTGAGAGATTAAACTTCTGAATAAAAAATATTTGCTGAGGGGTCTATTTAATTTATTTAATGTACTGTATTTATCTTATCTATCTACTTATTTTACTTATTTTATCTTCCATAGCTATATGTTCTATTCTCAATATTCATATTAAGGCCATATATATGTATACACTGTATATATTCATGACATATATTAAACTATATAAGTTTAAACATAAACCGTTAGATTAATGTACATTGACTGGCACCGTCAATCTAAAATATCTTAAATATGAGAATTGGGACAAGATCACTAGGAGAGCTGAGATTGAAGGGATAATATTCTCTAGAACTGCAGCTCACCCCTGAGTGTGTAGACAGATGTGATAAACCACTACAAGCGTCCAGTACGTTATCTCTGAAGGCTGACGGTTAAGTCAGCCCCGAGGGCCACACATAAACAGAGCAACACAAAGGCCCCATGAGGACAGGACACTGGAACAGAGCGGATCAAACGGACCACCGACGCTCCGAGTCCTGATCTGCTTCTCACCTGACGCGGGACAATGCAGCGAGCCACGCGCCTACAATGCAAAGGGCGTAACCCCCACCCGTGGCAGAACAGCCTGAGACGCAGGAGAGAAGGGTGGGGGAGAACAGGGGAAGATAAGGGCAAATTAAACGGGGTTAATAAATAATAGTCAAATAAAAGACAATGTAAAACATGCATCCAGACTTTTTTTCAGTTCTGGCACCTCAGTGGTGGAACGAACTTCCCCTGAGTGTCCGAATGGCAGAGTCTCTTGCTGTTTTTAAGCGAAGACTGAAGACACATCTGTTTCAAGAGCACTTAAATTAAATTTTACTACACTAGCATTTATTAAATATTTGTGACTGTAATGACTTTTCTTGCTTTTATCTTTTAAGTAGGGTTTTTTCAGTATATATTTGAGTATATCTAGGCGTCCATACTGACTGTATCTAATAATATCTTTGCTTAAAGTTTCTTCCTGATTTTAGCCTAAACTAACTAGCTAGAGATTTTGTTCTGAGTAAAACAATGAAGCACTTTTTGTAAGTCGCTCTGGATAAGGGCGTCTGCTAAATGCCGTAAATGTAAATGTAAATGTAAAAGAGATGGGGTTTCCCGTTCGGTGGCTGGGGACAGAGCCTGACGGAGCTGAACGGGAGGTGGGCGGGATTGGGGTACAGTGGCTGGGACCTTTCTGCTTCGTCCGTGACGTCTGATGCTATCCCAGTCGGTCTGAAGAGGTGACCGACTTCCCCCCACCTCACACACTTATACGAACTCAGAGGGAAAGCCTGGGTAAGTCTGTTGACCATTCTCAATAATGCATACACATGGGTATACGTGAACGGAGGAAGCTCATTCAGCTGACATCAGAGCTGGCACGGAACTCCAGTTTCACACGTTTCCATCTAAGTTCCCACCACTTTATCACATGCCATAGAAATCTTCTGTGGAGACAAGGCTGAATATACACACATTGTAATTCAACATTAAAAATACAGTGAATGTTTCTGAAATTTGCCACAGTACTACAGTAACTAGAGACAGGGCTGTGCTCAGAGCGCGCAGAGGAGCTGAAGGTACAGCGGACAGCGACCCGGCATTCATGACTGCTCACGGACCCACTTTGGCCTCTAGACTGCTGGGGAGAAGGTCCTCGGAGTCCAAATTGAAAAGACACATCGAAAGAGAGGACTTGTCCCACCGTTAACCCCCTCCTAGTCTTCCATACACAGCACACACACACGCGCGCGCTCAGGGGAGACTCAAAACACAGGAGCATGTACAAACACACATTGTTCTGTGTTATGTGGACTGCTGTGTACTGAATATAGGCCAAGCTGGTAATTAGGAGGTGACACAGACGCCATGTAGCCCTGGGCTGGACACTGAGGCCAGGCTGTAGTGCCAGGCTTCCCAGCTGACAGGAGCTCACGTGAGCCTGATTGGGAAGCCACAGTGTGTGTGTGTGTGTGTGTGGGCCCTAGACACTCATCATATGGTGTGCTGTGGAGGTGTGAAGTAAAATGGTACGATGGGAGAAGTGATCATTACAGGAACACGCAAATAATCACCATCTGAAAGTAATGATTACAGTATTCTCCTACTACTCCCCAAGGTCACTGCCTCTGCCGCCTCTGACCTGCCTGTGTTCTCCATATCTCTGCTGCTGAAGACTTGTGTACACAGAAGCGCTGCACTAGAATTTACACCATCACGGTAGTAGCGCCGTTAAAAAGTACCGTGAAAATATGGTCATCGCTGCACAGAAACTTGTTCGATCCAAACCATCCAACGCCAGATGGTAGGAGAATATCACTTTTCACGTCTGTTAGACAAGGACTAGTGGACCAAGAAATGGGGAGATATAGGCCGTTGCAAGGAAAAGCTGTTGAAAAATAGCCAGCGCGTCTGTGAAATAAACAATACAGGAAACATAAAAAGCAGAACAGAACAGAAAAAGCACATTAAGAGATGCATTATTAGATCGCAATATTTTTCATCGCTTATTTATACTGTCCCTTAGAGACTTAATTGAAAAAATACTTAGCGACATTCTATTTAATTAATCGCTTTTCCCAAAGTAAATAAGGGAAAATGTCACCAACAAACAGAACCTCTAAAGGCTCCCAAATCCACCTTTGCCCCAATTGTTTCTCTATTTTAGATTCTCTTATTAGATTTGATTTATATTTAATGATTTATGAAAAAAGAACATACATTTTTTTCGAAGTTATCCTAATTGGTAAAGCAAGATTAGATTTCTTGTAAAGGGACGCTGTACTGTAACAGAAGGCAGTGTTAACCGTAACCACTTCCTTTTCAAGCTGCATAGCGCAGCTCTTACACATATCCGAAATTGGACCCGTGCAGCAGGCAGACATCTTAATTTTTAAAGCATTCCAGACTCTGGTAGACACCATCACTTCACAACCACAAGAACAAAGTCTCTTTAAAACTATTTGCGTCTCTAACAGGGAATGCAGCCCTTGTTGACGGCATGTCAAAGACGTTAGCACGTTCTAGTTTACCGAATGACGGCGGGTCCGCCCCGCCGCCCTCTGGAATGCCCTTATGATTGTGAGAATATGTAACGACGCAGGACTATTCATTATACATCAACAACATAATTTATTCATCTGCTTTCTCTGTCTGTAAACATGCCTACAGCCTGTGATCGACACCACCACGATTCGAGCGTGTCTGTGTGTGGGTAGGGGGAGGAATTGTGTGTTTACACCCTCAGACCCCTGCCTTGCTGTAATAAATACCTTAGACCGCCAGGTTAAATGGTGCTAACAGGCTGGACACTGCCTTGTTATACCACCTAATAAACAGATTAAGATACAACTCAAGAGTTAGCTATCAACTAAGAGGTCAATTATAAAACAATCTTAATAAGTAAAAATGCAGTACTATTCATTGTTTTGGAATATTTGCTAGCTTGTGACATCAGAGGGTCAGGTTTTGGATTATAATAGATATATTGGTAATATTTTTTTTATTATAACCATAACAAATTCACCAATTGTGCAAAAAGTGATTGGATTCCAAATAAACAAGCACATGCCATCACACGTCATACAATTGGATGGAAAAAATCAAGCTCTTGTTGTAGTAGTAAATGCATGTCAAATGTCAAAATGGCATGTCATGGAATTCAAAAACCACCCACAATGCACCACATTGCAACAGTGCACAGCCCTAATGGCAATGCCAGCTAGTTAGGTAGCCTGGCAAAACTACGATCTTCCTGACAATAGAGAGAGAGAGAGAGAGAGAGAGAGAGAGAGAGAGCAAGTACATTTCCATTATGTCAGTTTGGTGAATTTTACAAGATTTGCTAGACTATTGTTCTAGATTTTAGAATATATTTTTGGCCCTAAAGGATATTGACTTGTGTCTTGGTTTTAGTCTAGATTCTGGTAGCCATGGTGCCAGCTGTGACACCTGTAGTGGCATCTTAAATTTATATCTCACATTTATATCTCACTTTAGCACTTTAGACGTTCAAGTATATCATTATAAATGAACCATTTAAATGAAGTCTAAAAATTAGTTAGTAAAAAACTATCCTGGTGCCCTTGTCCTTGTGTGATAATGGTCTATAGGAAGATGAGGACAGCGATCCTAACCAGATAACCTCACATCACATTATTAGATCGCCAAAGTAGGAGCCTAATAATGTAAATCAAATGGCGCACTCCGTGACTGAGTTACTATGGTCCTCAATTACTGGATCTGAATGACTGTGGTCTTAAGTGTTCACCATAGCCCCCTCCTCCAGTAAATAGAGTCCATTCTTATCCAACATGTTTCATATTATTGGCAATGCATTTTCTCTTAATGGCTCCAGAAGTGCTGATATCCACAATAAGACAAACATTAATGCACTAGTGAGTGAAAGCAGTTCAGCTTGGGGGGGGGTTGCTTTTTACAGGCATCACAAATATCGAGTCCTTGAGAGGAATAGACATGACTGAGGTGCAGTAACTTTGGAATAACACACTCTTTAAATGACAGCCAAGGAGTGGAATTAAAGCACTGAGGATTAGAGCCCTTGGTTAAATCTAATTCAAGCGATTTTGGAGTAGGTACCTATAATAGGAATAATGGAATTTGTTTTTAAGAAAGTATGATCAAACATTGAGTTTGATATTGAAATATAGGGGTTCATTCTGGTAAATGGTAGAGAAGCTGCCAAAGTCTTCCTGGTCGGCCAGCTTTTGTCAGTGAATTGGTGCCATTATTGTCTCAATGTTTTACTTAATTCTTGTGCTTCACGATGAGCTAATGAGAACCATTTATTCCCTCCCCATCCCAAGGTCTGGTCTGGGAGAGCGAAGTAACTGATATTTCAAGTCAGCCAAAAGTTATAAAGCCATTTTTCAATGTATGTCATGTAGTTACTTCTGCTGTGTCCATAAAGAAAGAGAGAGAGTGAGAGAGAGAGAGAGAGAGAGAGAGAGAGAGAGAGAGAGACAAGAGTGGCTAGTGCCACACTACCCTCTGGTACCTCCGTTAAGTGGAGGAGGCTTCTCCCTGTTTTCTCTCTTTACCTTTTGCTCATCATGAAATATTCACGACTCCATTCCCTGCTAATTGTTAGCTACAAGACAAAGTGTGCTGCCTGGTGGAATTAAATTAACCCATTAGCCGGTGCCTCCATCAAAGCAAAGAACATAGTGAGTGTATGAGCAGAATTTTAGATTTCTCATTTACTTTGCCTTTAAATGACCTGAATAGCAAATCAGCTTGAAAAACAAACTTTGCATTATATACATACATACATATATATATATATATATATATATATATATATATATATATATATATATATATATATATATATATATATATATATATATATGTGTGTGTGTGTGTGTATGTATATATATATATACACACACAAATATATAGTTATTAATTCAGTATGTCAATTGGCCTGAAGATCATCTTAAATCCTACATGTCTGAACAAGGAAAGTAAGAGAAGCACTCTAACACATTAGTTTAGTGTTTAGCTCCACTCCTATCATGTTCAGTTCAGTCATATCCTCACAAACTGGGTCATATTCAAACACCCCGAATGTATCACTCTCGTCTTACCATGGGAATTATGGGAATTGAGTGAGCTGATTGAATTCCAGTGCAACTGCATTGTTACTGATTATTAAGCATGTTGTCAACAGCAACATCCCCAAACAGAGAGAAGAAAAACTTATCAGTGGGGGTGGGTGAGGGGAAGTGTGGCAATAAGTATGTGTGTGTGTGTTTGTTGGGGGGGGGCTAATTGGTGGTTCAGTACATTGCAGGCCATAGGAGGTAACTCACGGTGGCTCAGATCCCCCATTGTCACAGCAGAGGTTAATGATGATATATTGACAGGCAGAAATGCTCTACTTAGTCCCCACTTTAGACTGTGTGATGAAGGAACCTGGTGATGGTTTCAGGTGGCAGACACATGAGGAGAGGGAGAATGAGAGCTGACAAAGGCACTTGGGTAAACATCAGCAAGCAACAGAAGAGACGAGAAAGCATGCGGCGTTCGCCCCGTAACACATACCTATATCATGCCGTAACTCTAGAGCAAAGAATTCAGAAGCTGCAGTAATATACATACAACAATCAAAATACAGTTGAGTGTTTAATGGTCACTACTGTAACACTTACCAACAAACAAATAAATGTTGCGATTGTAGCCTTAGTGTTTTTTGTGCGTTTTAGCTGTGAGAGACACATCTGAAAGGGGACAGTAAATGTGTCACAGTTCTGTCTTATCGCATGGGGAAGGAAAGCAACACCCGCTGGAGACCTCTTTCTGGTTCCTTCTGTGCTGGGCCCAGAACTGCAGCTTAGCCCTGGTCTAGTGACCTGTTTCCTGGTGGTCCAGGGGAATCCACATCCAACAAAAGAAACCACTGCATCCTGCCACTAATTAAGCCCCAATCTCATTAGGCCACTGTTATCCGATGTCTCTCGATGACTTCAAAATGTCTCCCTACTGTTTGTTCGCACTCTGCTGTATAACTTTGACTCTGTTATGGTGAGTCGCAAAAGTGGTTAAATCTGATAAACGAGGCAATCTTTAAATATTAATTATGCATTAATTACATTCATAAGACAAAACAAACTCCCAGTTAAAGATTTATGAGGAGCCAGCATGGTTGACTTCCTGTTATTTTGTCCAATGCACTTGCAGTAAAACAACTGAAGGGAGGGATTTTGGTTTTCACGGAAGGTGATGTGAAATGCAGTTATTGCATTCCTTCACTTATACATGAAAACGATATGAAATGAGTGTAATTGGAGAAGAAGACATGTTTAAATGAAGAGGCAGATAGAAGGACGACGCAGGACTCGGGTGTGTGGCGTCTTTTAGCTTCTGTGACCTATAACCCCTTCATCCTTCTCCTCATCTTAGATTACAGCACATGTGGGGCACTGTGACCCTGTGCTCCTGATCCTGAGTAGAGGTGGATATTGTTGCCAGTGGACGTCAGTTAAGCCTGTTTGGATACAGTAAAGAATCGTGCCGCTTGCTCCAAGATCATGCACATCATCACTGCCGCCCAGTGCATCCTGGGACGTCTTGTCATCTCCACATTCAAGCACATTGTCTAAGTGCTGACCAGAGCACTTTCTGTGTGAGAATAAACCAACAGACACAAGTGAACAGAACAGAAACATAACACCCTTTCCTGTAACATTCCCCTCCATCTCTCAGCCCTAAGCCCTCACCCGCGCGCCCTCCCCTGGGTTCAAGCTGCCTCCCTGCTCTAATAAATATTTCACAGGTGGGAAGTTTAGTAAACAGAGGCGTGGAGGGGCCGTAGTTGCCGAAGAGATGAATCATCTGGGGAACAGGTGAGAGGAGAGAGGGGATCGCCCCATCTTTCTGGCTACTAGGGAAACCAAATCTAACCTGCTCCACAGTATACTGTACCACGGTAGTATACCACGGTATACTGTACCACAGTACTATACCACAGTATACTGTACTACTGTACTATACAACTGTATACTGTACTACAGTACTATACCACAGTGTACTGTACCACAGTACTATACCACAGTATGGCACATCCACAGTATTTCAGCTGGTGCGGCGCAAGTGTCTTCTTCAGTGTAGGCCGCTGAACGACTGTTCTTCCTTAGCACCAGCAGGACGGCGATGGTGAGTGATAAAATGGGGAGTGCATTGCAGGCCTGTGATTATAGACTATCCGTCTCATGCTTGATGAGATGATCAAAGAGCCATGGCTTAATGAGAGCAAATCAGCAGAGCTACATTGCAGCTGCCCTGCCATCTCTTCAGGCAGACGCAATTCATCCCACCACACCAGAACCACCAGAACTCGGTGCTGGTAGAATTTCCCATCTCTGTCAAACTGCATGACTTCGTTCTGTCTCAAAACACCTCAATTATTCCAGTATAAACGTTAAGCGTCCTACTTACACCCCCTACTTATCTGTATAGTATAGAAAACATAGAACATACTGACTTACTGTATTACTGCAGTATTGTTCATGCTTTACATAACATTATCATCATATCAACTTTCATCCCTCCATTAATACCCGAACATCAGAGCTTGATGGTCTACTTATTTCTAGAGCATAACAGTTTCTAATAATAATGACTGCATTCCTAACATAAAGTAAAATGGCTACTGTGTGTGCTGTGTTTGTCAATGTGCAAGAGAAGGGCAGGGAAAGAGAACCAAAATGAGTTCATGTGTGTGTCTGAGTTCTGTGTGTGTGTGTGTGTATGTGTGTGTGTGTGTGTGTGCATGTGTCTGGTGGTGGTGGTGTGTGTGTGTGTGTGTGTGTTTGGTGTGTGTGTGTGTGTGTGGGGGGGGGGGGGGTACAGGGTGCAAACGCGGTGACAGCAGTGAGATCCGCACTGAAACAGTAGCCGACCCCGGCGGGCCAGCCACACAGGCTGTGAGTGGGTCCTAGCTCTGGGGGAGGATAATTGGAGCAGTGCAGGCAACATATGGCCAAGCAGGGGCGCCTGCTGCTGCAGCAGCTGTGGACTGGTGCTGGAGATCAGAAGCACATTAAAGAGACTGCCCCCCCCCCTCCACCTCCTCTGCCCCTCCTGCTCCCCCCCGCCACCCCTTCCTCACGCACTCACTCTGCCCTCCCTTCTTCTCTACTCCTCCTCCTGCTCCCATCCTCTCTCTCTGCAAACACTTATTTAAATGACAGCTCTTAACAGACTGCCCTAGCCTGCCTGCCTCCCCTCCCTGCTCACATGCCCCCAGGCAGCCCTTAATGCAGATATGGGAGTGAGGGGTGGTGGGGGCGGAGACAGGGAGAGGGAGGGAGAGAGAGAGAGAGGGAGAGGGGGAGAGAGAGGGAAAAAGAGAGAGAGAGAGGGAGAGAGAGAGGGAGAGGAAGAGAGAGAGCCAACAGGGTATGCCAATAAACTTCTTTTTTCCCTCTTCACTAAGACTTTATGAGCTCGAAAAGCAATAGACTGTGACTCTTTATCTTCTTCCTTCGCTTCTGTATGTCTGCAGTCATCTCAGCTAGATCACAGGGAACAGCAGAGTTACCAAAGATGTCAAAATACATGAGGCTTCTTATGGCATCTCAAACACATCAGACTGGCTGGCCCATGCAGTCAGAAGAGCGATGACATCTTTTACACACACGCACACACACACACACACACACACACACACACACAGAGAGAGAGAGAGAGAGAATCTCACAAACTAGAGGATTATTTTAAATGAGACTTGCCCAAAGCAATATAGGCAATACAGTAAATATAGTCAAGGTGTAAAAATTTAATTTAATGTGGAAAAAAGAAAAAGACAAACAGAAATTTAAGAAAAACTAAATACTACCATACCGTACTGGAATAGAGGCAGATTAAGGACTTGTTCTTAATGCCTATGCTTGAAATTTACATGTTTGAACACAACTGCAAGTAAGATAAAACTGAAATATTCATATTCAACTCTCTCTGGGAAAGACATGGTTTATTCCCGTCAAATGAACAGACCACTGCAAAACGAGGCAATGGTTAAAAGGGAGTGAGGTCATTGCTATACGTCTTTAAGTCTCTGACATCATAGAAATAAAGAATTAAAAAATATATAGCTATGACTGTAAGACATGTAAACTGAAAGTTTTTGCTTGAATTTGCTTTCAAAAACTTATTACTTTATCATTCATCAAAATATAATACTCATCTTCAATTCATTCATTCCAATTATAAAAGAATATATTATTTATAATGGAGACAAAGGCAAATCCTGTTTTTTAGCTATTTAAGAAATCTTTACACAAAATTGAAATGTTTCTGAATATCCTGTTTGCACAGCAGTTGACCCATTTTTAAAACTTGCTGTGATGCCATATATTCCATTCAAATAATAACACATAAGCTTTCAACACAGTTTGTTCTAATCTCTTAATGATTAACACCTTCGTTAGCACAGTTAGTTTGCTAATTGTTTTTATCAATACTACTACTACTACTACTACTACTACAGTTTTAAAGACTGTCAAAGAGTTTTACATAAGCTGTTTGATGCTAAAGTCTCTTCCTGAGCATTGTAAAACTAGCCCAGTGCCAAATTCTTGTATTTTGCATTCCAGGATGCGTTATGATCAGGTTGGCCCATGTGTTGTGATCAGTTTGGCCCGGGTTTTACAATGCATAGCACATATGTCTTTGTTTGGCAAATATATATATATATATATATGCTTTCACAGATTTGACCATTCTTGGAATATTAAAATAACCTAAACATTTGCCAGATCAGAAGCATTTTAGCCATCAATCTAAACACATATAGCATCAATCTAAACAAACGTAGCATCAGTCTAAGCTATCTTACACATTGTCTATTCCTCTACATGTATGTCAAATTGTAGAAAAGTAAATTGTGTTTACATACTTTCAAATGGCAAATGAGTCATAGGTTTATAGGACCTTTAAACACTTTACAATTGAAAAGCTATATCATGACTGTAGTATATTCTTGCGGCAGAATAATCTGCTTGATCTTAAACCAGAGCCTTTGAATTCAAAACCTTACACCACTCTGTATCACTTTTTAAATAAGTGAAGGTCTCCATAAAAGATTGCTTAGTTTAACACTTATTTGAGTGTTATGCAAGGACACTCAAATAAGTGAACACATAGTTGCTGGGCATAGACATGATGTCCCTTGAGCCTTACTTACTCTTGCATGGTGTATCTGTTGTCTAACCATGAAGTATTAATCGTGTGTTAGGAAGAGGGAAACGATGGAATGGGAATGCAGACTTGCCTCCCACATCTTTCATGAGCCCCAAAGAGAAACAGGCCCAAATAGACCAAAAAAAGAGAGAGAAATGAAAGGAGAAAGGGACTGAAATTATTCCAGTAGATTGGAGAAGGGGAAAAAGAACAAAATCTGATATTTGAATAATTGATAATGAGGTGATGTTTAATAATTCACATGAACAAATCAGGGAATGTGGTAAGTTATTAATCTTTTAACTGCACACCTTGGTCCAACAGGCAAAAGCGTTCAGCGAACTAACTGTGTTGCAATGGCCCCAGTCCAGAGTTCAAGGTTTTGGTGAAGTAAGATTCTATAGTCTGGCAATCTTCTGAGCCTAATCCTATAGGCTAGCTAATTCCTGATCTTAATCCTATAATCTAGCTAATGTTTGAGTTTAATCCTATGGTCTATCTATTTTGTGAGTCTAATCCTATAGTCTTGCTAACTTTTGAACCTAAACCTATAGTCTAGCTAATTGCTGAGCCTTATATGCTGACAATTCCCACGGTATTCTTGCCAACATATCAAACAATAAAAGAAAAGGAACTACTACATGTGAAAAGCTCTGGATATGAATGATGTGTGTGTGTGCGTGATGTCCACATGCAAAAGATGGTCACTGTAAACTGAAACATTCAAATGTTGTCTTTTTGTATCTGTCAGTGTTGGTTTTTATCAGAATGTGGGATCATGAATAAGTAATAAGAGTTTCATGATTATCAAAACAAAACGAGGTGTTTTATTTGACGTGATAAATTCACTTCAAGAAGAAAATCATAAACAATTGCGACGTGACGCACTTCTTCAACCATGAGCACAAATACACATTTGATGTCACCCAGACACTCAACTTCACCCAACCTACTCTTCATACATCAGCCTACGCCTTGAGCTCAGATGCAATGCAAGAGCTTACGAAAGTTCAGGTTATGTCACAGAAGCCCAGAGCCCATCGGCAGATACAAATCGGAACCCCAAGTACAGTGGTAGCCAAGCCTGCAAGTGATGTGTTACAGTGTACGGTAACAAAGGCCTCTTCTGTTGCAGCTGACCGAGCAGCATGTGCATCTGCTCCATGCTGAAGCCCCTCTCCCAGGCCGGGATCGGATGAACAGATGAGAAAGAGGAGGGAAAGAGGAGATGGGCACCTGCGAGACCCCGCCCTTTGCTCCTGCTTTCCCCCTGTCTCCAGTCACTGAAGAGCTTCGCCTGTTGCCAAGCATCAGCTATGGTGTTGCCAGGCAAGCACTGCATTATTAATGGTGCTGCGTCGAGCGCTCTCTGTCACCCCTACGCCCCAACCACCTCACCCCACCCCCACCTACAGCACCAGCCAGCCTCTACGTTCACCGTGGACACCCCTTCAAAACGCGTCCGCATTAGCCCACCTTCCAGAACTTTCCGTTCTACGCTCGCCACACCTGAAGTTGACACGTCTCGACAAAATCCCAGTCCAAAAACTTTACCTGAAACTCGGAGGCATCCCAAGCTTACTCACCTGTTGGGCACCAACGCCTCCAGCGTAGGTCGGAGTGTCGCCGCTCGTGTAGCGAGGCCCCATTTTTTGGCGTCTGGAGTCCTGGCCTTACTGGATGCTGATGCACAAGGCCTGGGATTCGTTCCAAGATCTCAGAGGAAGCTGGAGGAAGCCGAACTCCACATTCATAACATCTTGTAATCATCAGGACAATGAATGCTGGAGCACGAGTATCATCCACATGCTGTGAGTGCAAACTCAAACAGTCCTCTGAGACAGAGAGGACAAGTCGTCCCTGCATATCTGAGAGGACGGTCCAGGCATAGCATCCTAAGGCCTAGCGAGTGGCAGTGGAAGAAGGTGAGCTAGCCACTGCTTTGAAAGGCAGACGGGAGTGCAGGGGGAAGAGAGAGGCTGCAAGTTTATATGTGTTCTCCCTGAACCAGGGGACTGAATAAATAATACAATAGATATTCCTCTGATGAAGTCTCGCCGCGGCATTCATAATTATTTCATTGTTGCTGTAATGAGAGCAGAGTCCCGGTGCACCACGTGCTGTCAGGTACGAGTGTTGTGCCTCCGGGTGGACTAGCACTGCACCTACACCAACAGACAAGACTACTGAATCACATGTCTATCACACACCCGTGATCATTCATTCTGCTGTCAATAAGGGCTTTACTAGCGGAGAGGTAGGAACAGTGCTGATACCTCAAGGTGAGTGTTATATCTGTCAGGGTACCTGATATCTCGTTTGCACAAAATCAGTTGGAGGGTGGGACCAAAGCTGAAATTTCAGGATCTTGGCGTGCCGATTGATTGCAAATAAGATAAGGGACACATTCCTGCTGATAAAATCATCATGGTTCAAATTTTGAAATACTTGTGTGAGCTCAAATTAAGAGTCCTTGCATCTACACTGAATTAAACTAACCCAAACATCAAATATGGCCTTAACAAACTAGGAGCATGAGATTGTCACAATGACACCATGCGTGTTTGGGTCAGTGGCTATAAAAGGGCAGCTATTACTGCTCATAATATACATTTAAAATCCACAGAGAAGAATAAGGAGCAGAATGAGAACGAGGAGGAAGAAAGAGCAAAGGCTTCTCACCACGAGCTCCCTCTGGGGCACCATTATGGTCTATCAAAGCAGCACTAGGAGTTCCTTAAAGCCCCGCTCAGACGAGACACGGGAGGAACAGCCTGGAGCTGTGAGGAGCGGGTGTCTCTCCTACGCTAATCCTGTTAGCATTGTGAAGAGGAGGGCCAAGGAGCACAATGGCTCCCCGTCCTGCACCAGCTGGGGTCCCGAGTGCGCCTGCATGGGCCCCCCATGTCTCAGGACCGACCCCATTCCCCCGAGGGCCCGCAAATGTAGCCCTCGCCGCCTCTCCCCGCGGTGCTGCTCAGTCGACCACCTGCAGGGACCCTCCCTGCCATTGCCTCTGGTCTGACCAGAGACCACAAGAGCACCATGGCGATCGAGCATTCATAATGCCAGATGTGAAGAGCAATAGTTCACTGTCACTTGAGGATAGAAGGAAAAAGAAGCACCCTGAAACTTTAGATTCAAGGCGTAAATGTAGCACTACGTACTAGGAAGAGAGTCGCCATATTGTGGCAAACTACCGAATGAGCTCCGAGTCCAACCTGACCTGAAGATTCTGCGTTCTGTCCGCTAATGCCAGCATCAAAGCACATGAGCATTCTTCCACCTGCTCCCTCCACCACACGCTGCCTCGTTCTTCACTTTCACACTTCATTATCCGCACCACTGAGACTTCAAGAGGTCCACCCTAGCCCTCACACACATATATATATATATGTGCTCTCTGCTACAGTTAGCGCCAAACAACCCAATAATTAACGCTGCTTGCTTTGAAGCTACTGACACACAGAGCCCAATCAGACCGTCTAGCAGAAGGCCAGCTTTTCATTTTGAAAAAAAAGGGAAGATGGGATTGAGCATCAGACAGCGACAGGAAGGCACAGCGGCGCTTTGCCGAGGTCACAGGTGATGGAGAAGTGACTCAAATAAAGCCACGCTGGAGAGAATCAGTTTGGTATCACTCAAAATTTCAGCACGCATGTCGAACGACACACATAAACACATCTGGCCTGAAGCTAAAGCATTAATATTTCACTAAATAAAGAAGAAAGACGATCCAAGACAAATGTTTGAGCTTTTGGTCCTCTTCCTCTTTTCTGCATTTCTCCTTTGGCTTTTAAACAAATGCCTGCCAGTTATCTACTATATATGACACAACACATCTGTCTTGACATGTCATCTCTGTTCTGTGGAAAACTGTTGGGAACACAGATGAAACAGAACTGCACAATTCTCCATAGTTTTGGCTGGGAAAAAAAGAAAACATTAAAGAGACCCATTCCTCCTTTTGCACTGTTTGTAAGCACTAGAGACTGTAACCAAACTGAAATTTACATATCATTAATGTGCCTTCCTCTGTTTGCTGGTAGATTTACATCATTTTGTTTGTTTATTTGTTTTTTCCTTGTTTACTACTATCTATTCTTGTAAAGAAAGATAGAAAATATGGATATCATGTATGATTATATGAAAATCTACAAAATGTAAGAAATACAAATTCAAAAGTACAAATAATATAGAACAAGTTACACTATTTCTACTGTTGTATATGTGTCTTCAGGGGTTTGATTTGCAGAAAAGTTGGAAGATCCTGTTATAATTCTACCTTTTGAGATGCCAAACCATCTTCAAATCCTAACGTTCTTATCATCAAAATAAACTTTAGAATATCCATCATCATATATGTCCAATACAACAGAAATAAAAAACTAAACACTATTATTATTAATTTAACTTAGTTGTAACTTCAAACTGGTCAAAAATGACTTCCATGTTATCAGGTAAAAATAAAACACACACACACACACACACATATAGATAGATAGATAGATAGATAGATAAATAGATAGAGCGAGAGAGAGAGAGAGAGAGAGAGAGAGAGAGGAACTGTCTGTATTTATGACAATCTAAAATTCTACTCACATCATCTCTATCTCCTCGCATATGTCTTATTTGGTCTTATTCTCTTATTCTGTCTTTTCCCGAATATGATGTCCAGATTGTGGATCATGGCTGCAGGGATCTTAAGGCCCAGAACCCTGTAAGATCTGGAACAAATAAACAGGACTGTACTTTAAAGCTTTTACACATCAGTTCGGGAGAAGACACACTTTATGTCCAACTGCTGTAAGTCTCCTCTGCATAATTCATAAGCACTCAGTTAATCTATTGATCTGTGCTTTTCCAGAGTCGGCGAGGCCGCCCTGCATGGACGGGGAACGGCAGGTGAACGTAGGGCGAGAGACGATGGAAAAAAAAGGACTGCAGGTGGAAAAGGACAGGAAGAGACAGAGGCAGCTACGCAACCAAGGGTGGGTGTCCAACAAAGGGGATCATACAGCAGGCTGACGTAGTCGTTATGATTTTAGACTTTCAATGGCAAATAAAGGGGCTGAAATATGACACACTGCAAGGCTACCACAGACAGGAAACACACTCATTTATTGACCTCTTACACTCTAAGATATTGCGGGTGGTTCCTGAAATTCCACACTTTCACAAATTCATACGTTTCATCATTCAGGTCCAATGTAGTTACTGAATAGTTAATATTAGTTACTGAATAACTTACAATTACAATTACTAGCTGAATAATAAGCCTGGAGTTTAATAAGGTTTTAATAAGGTTACTTGACAACATTTCTTGGCCTGGATGTAAGAACTTGTTCTCAGGCAATTTTATCTTCTCAATGAGGCCTAACATCACATCCAGGTCAGCTTGCTGTCTACAACCCCATAACCTCAGCTGCTATGCATATTTCATGAGTCTTTGGCCACTGACCTGTCAGTCAGTGAATGTTTCCTGTACACATTTTGTCCTGTCTTGCGTCATGTTCCATCTTAGATCCAGCAGTAGGTAAAGCTCCCTGCCCCCCCCCCGACTCCTTCTCTGCACATCCGTCCAAACCCACTTAAGTTCCGAGTGGTTTCAGCATGAGTGACCGGCACCAACGCTCACTCCAAACCACTTCCACAGCATATAACTCGTAAAGCATGCACCTGCTAACCTGCCCCCCAACTACACAACTCTTCATTTCCTAGATACTTGGACAGCAACCCGGACGACAGGGTGCAGCGTGCATCTTCTGTACCTACCAAGCAGGTCAACGTAACAGCGGGGGTATGTGGGGGGGGGGGCAGTTTCTGGCTTTGTATCTTTAATTTGTACTGGCAGTCAATAAAATATTTACCGCAAGACCTAAAGGCAGTTACGTTAAAGACGGTAGTTAGACACCCTTTCTCCTCAGCAGTCCCACAGTATGAACCTGCTGATTTGGTGAACGGTCACAGGTCTACCTTAGATTTTACAAACTATCAAATATTTATCCATTACCATGAAGTGGGAAGCAAAGGGCTGCTAGAATGACAGACCTAGATGGGATGGGATGTGTTGTTCTGCTCACTGTGGAGTTTGTCCATTTGCTTATCGTAGCAGAAAGATTCACTGGTGACGTTTTGCCCCCCCACCCCCTGCTACCCCAGGGCACAGAAGCGCACACCTTACACCTAATGGGTCAGTCAGTGTATGGTGAAATTGGACAAAACCATCTGAGGGCAGCACATGAAGAACAAATGGGTTCAAAGTGAGGGAAAGTGTCTATGTCTGCACTGGGCATGGAAACACTGGAGAATACTGGAGAAAACTAGAGAATTCTGGAGAATACTGGACAGCGTAATGGGACAAGAGGAACAGCCTGGGAATTAAAGACAAAAGCCAGAGAAATTATGTCAGTGTGTGTGTGTGTGTGTGTGTGTGTGTGTGTGTGTGTATAGATACAATTATTTTTATAGACTTTACTGTTAGGAAACAGCAAATTTCATGTAGATCCTTTGACTGTCAAACGTACTTAAACACATACTGTACCTCTCAAACACCTAACATTTAGGCTGTCACCCACAATCTTTGTCACTATTTCGTATAAGCCATTTGAGTGTCAAATAAAAATTTACAAACAGTCTCAGCTCCACAACCTATTAACTAGAAGAGGAACAGCCAATACCACCAATTCCCCATTCCGGCATTAATATTCATTGAGGAAAATGCTCCATTAGCAATAATCAAGCACTTCCCCAGGCTTGTTTGCAGAGAACTCATCAGGAAAGCAAGAGCAGCTCCACACTGGCAGTCTGGGAGAGAAAGCACATATGACATTAGTCAGGAGGAGAAGCAGGCAGTCCATTCAGTTATAAAGGCATGTATACAGGCATCATGACCACTTCCACTCTGTCTGTATAACTAGGCTTTTCATATGTAACTATTTGTGCAGCAATGCCACATCTTCCCACCATTCTGGGGTCTCTATCTCTCTATCTGTCTCTCTCTCTCTCTCTCTTTCTCTTGCTCTATGTTCCATCTCTTTTCCCTTCCCTTACTCTGTCCATCCCTCAGTGGTTGGAGTCCCCGGTGACAGTGGTTGCCAAGGGAGAGGTGGCGGCACTGATATATATTTGATGAGAGGGTGCCAAGATTCAAGCGGAGAGCCAGGCACGAGGGGACAATGTCGCTGGCGGTGTTCGCCGCTCGGGTTTCCGAGTCACACTCACCGAGTCTCCCGCTGCCTTTGTGGACTTCTATTGTCAGTGTCTGGGGTTTCAGCTCCAATTAGAGTGATGGCTGTGCGGCCTCAGCGTAAGCCAAAGCAAGACAGCTTGCGTGCGTCACCAGAAAGGCCTGTCCCACACTCTGCCCTTTAAAAACGTGTATATTTGATCTATGATCAAGATCCTGTTTAGCAATTTTGTTATCGGTTACAACAACAAAAAAACTGGTTATGGATTTGCATACTGTAGCAAGGGTCATTTGGAGCTTTTTACCTTTGCAATGCCTTCAAATCTCACTACTAAAAAGTTACTACTAGCTTTACTAACTCTGACTTAACGTGACAATTGGCTGAGACCAGGAGATGTTTGCATACCGATACGGTGATGATAAGGTGAAGATTGATGATTTTATTTGGTTATGCACTGGTTTTATGATAAATATTTCATTGTACATGTGCTCTTATCCATTTTGAGCTGTTTATGCACTAATTGGGAATCCATATTGCGGTGTATACCACAAAGTAAAAGGCCAATAATTAATTCATGCATGAATCTGTATGGCTTGCCAGTCAGAGAAGCAACTATCAGATCAGTGATGTGCTGTTTCAGATAAGTAATTTAAATAAATAAAAAGTAAAACAACTAATTACTTCATTATTTATGAATTAAACTGCCGAAACAGATTATTCTAAATTACAGTGTTAATAGCTTAACCACGCAACACTGAAAGTCAAAAATAGCAATGAAAGCAGGTATCTATTTTTATTTCACTATCAAACCTTTATTCATAATAACTTTCTGGTGTTCATTAACGCTTTCGGGATCCACATAACTGCAAGAGCTCTGGTACATTGTTTAAATGTAATTTCAGCCCATAACATACTCTCGTGCGATCTGTCATATTTTCAGCACCAATGAATGCGCGTGATGGGCGGGAGATCGAGGCACCGTTCTCTTCGCCGGGGACACTATAGTTGATTCAGCGGCGCATATGACAGAAGGGAAGGAGCAAAACGTCCCTGGGGCGTGTTCAAACGCAGTTTCACCAATAACGTTTGAGAAAAGTTGGAGAGGGCGGGCTGATTTTCGCTGTCTGGGAGGGACCAGAAAGAGGGTTATATTTAGGTGCCTGAGTAAATACCTACCTTATCAGACTGTTAAAAGTCGCGTTTGGGTGTACGCTTCTGCTCGAAAGATCTTTCAGGCAGGACTCACACCTGTCTTTCTTATCGTCATATTTTAGTTCCAACATATTACGTGTTTTGGAGCAAGAACGGAGTTTAACTGCGAATACGTAAAACGACCTTCACTAACTTCGGCAATTATGATGTCCATGAACAGCAAACAACCTTTTAGTATGCATCCGATCCTCCACGAACCGAAGTACACACCTCTTCACTCCAGTTCCGAGGCTATTCGGCGGGCATGCTTGCCTACACCCTCGGTAAGTCAAAATCCTCATGTTTTTCATATTATCTACACATTGTAATCTTTACCACCTTCAAATATCCGTAGTGAATGCAACGTTTAAATACCTGCGCGTAAAAACCCCGCGCACTAGCACTTGGAGAGAAAATCACTTTCGGATCGTAAATTAACCATTTATGGAGAAAGCATTAATTTTTGAAACAAAGTAGACAACATACTTGTTACTTTGATAATGACGCAAAATTAAGTGTTATTGGTAAAACGCTGAGCGGGGTTACATTACTTGGGTACGAAATTTTGCGCGTGTGAAAGAACGAGTAATTAAGCACTGATTTTCATCTTATATGTATTCTCTGTCATAGCTACAGGGCAACATCTTCGCCGGTTTCGATGAGACATTGCTTCAGAGAGCCGAGGCTCTGGCCGCGGTGGACATCGTCGCGCAAAAGAGCCATCCGTTCAAGCCAGACGCCACGTATCACACCATGACCACAATGACAAGCATGACCTGCACGCCCACGTCGTCCTCAGCCCACCTCCACCATCCGTCGGTGCTGACCTCGCCGCACCATCATCACCATCAGCCGACACAGGGCCTAGACGGCGACCTGCTGGATCACCTCACTCCCGCCATCTCCCTCGGAGGCATGCCCGGTTCCGACGTGGTCTCGACCGCCTCTCACCCGCATTCGCACATGTCAGCTATCAACCACATGCAGCATCACCACCCGCAGAGCATGAACATGCATCCCCACAGCCTCGGCTCTCACACTTCGCTGGTTGGCGGAGGAGACTCCGAGCCCGACCCAAGAGAGCTGGAGTCTTTTGCCGAGCGCTTCAAGCAGCGGCGAATCAAGCTCGGAGTCACACAAGCTGATGTCGGAGCAGCTTTGGCAAACCTTAAAATCCCTGGGGTAGGTTGTTTGAGTCAAAGTACTATTTGCCGTTTCGAGTCGCTTACTTTGTCTCACAATAACATGGTGGCTCTTAAGCCCATTCTCGAGGCATGGCTAGAGGAGGCAGAGAGAGCCCAAAGAGAGAAAATGACCAAGCCAGAAATTTTCAACGGCGGGGACAAAAAGCGAAAGCGCACTTCAATCGCAGCTCCAGAGAAGCGCTCCTTGGAAGCTTACTTCGCCGTGCAGCCGAGGCCCTCCTCGGAGAAAATAGCGGCCATTGCCGAAAAATTGGACCTGAAAAAGAACGTCGTGCGCGTGTGGTTTTGTAATCAGAGGCAAAAGCAGAAAAGAATGAAGTTTTCGGCGACACACTAGGCCATTTGAAAGACCACTGTCATTTAATGAACTCAAATTATAAGACCCAAAAAGCGAATAGCCAATACGGGATCTCGGAGATGGAGAAGAAGCGCTTCCTTTGGGACGGGAGCTGGATATTAACATCGCAGAAAATGACATTTGTCTTGGTGACATAACGAGAACAGAGTGGAAAGACATTCGAAGGCTCAAAAATGTGGAGAGGAAATGATCAAATTATTATGTTGCAATTACTGTATAAAACGGAAATAGAATAATAATGATTATTCTCTTAAATAACTTTTATATTAATTCATGTACATTCCTGTGAATACATCGCACCTCTGTGAAGAGCGCATCAGTTTTAATTTTTATTTTCTTTTTTGAACAAAAAAAAAAGGTTTAAAAAGTTTCAGAAACTTTAATGTTGTCCAGTGTGTTCCAGAAAAAGACTCATTCTCAGTAACACAAGGGAATTGATGTAATCCATTGCATGGTTTACTAGGGCGTTAAGTGTGGTTTTATAGTTTTAAACTCCCCCATTTCGATGTATTGCAATAAGAGTATACGCACACGCAAACGCACATACTCACGGACATACACAAAACACACTACCAATTTGTGTCTACCTCATGATTTTCGATTTAATACAACCATAGACATTTGGGAAATAACGCATAACAAACGAAGTTTAACAGGGTTTTGTGTGTTTTTAGACACGGTTTTGGTTGAATTAGATAGAAACACAGAAACGTATGTCTCACTGCAACGACGCTATGACAATCAACTGGCTAATGATGTTGTAAAGGCCCCTCTATATCTTCACCTAAACTCTATCTGTGTTGTCATTTTTATTATTATTATTATCGTTATGATTATTAATTATAGCCTAATAATATTATTTATACTATTCTTGGGCCTGTGGATGAAAATATTGATTATCTGGAATTACATTCGCAGACGTACATTGCACTTTGTAGATATTGATGGTACTGATTTTTGACTTATTTATATTTCGAATGATTTTATTGATTTTTCTTATTTACTTATTTATTTGACATTAATTTATTTTTCAAATCCGCGTATTTTTCATTTGTGAAAGTGTGCTTGAATGTGTCTGTGTAAGCGACATAAATTCAAATAAACCATGCACGTTTTACCACACTAGCTGCAGAGTTTTTCCTTAAACCCATTAAACTGAAAAATCAGAATCTGAACGTCAGTTCTGTTTAGCCTATATAATACATAAAAAGAAGCTTACAAATCAAAAAGCGGTCAACATTATTATTATTGTTATTGTTATTATTATTATAGTATAGTAGTAGTAGTAGTAGTAGTAATAGTAGTACAAACCACATAACGCAAAAGGAAAAATATAATTAGGAATTGTGCCCCCACCCTCTTCAAATAACCAAGAATTGCCTATTTTTAAATGTTTTGTGATAACTGAAATTTATGAGTTTATTTTTTGTTATTGGGTGAGATATAATTGGTGAACTGAAATATACTTCATACACGAAGATTTAGGAATAAGCCTGTTGAAATACTATTTTAATTTTGAAGGTATATTGCCTTCTATTACTAGTGACCCTCGGACGTCATAGATTCTACTGTTGTTGGTTCTAAAGGATATCTTAGGTTCCAGCTTGTCTTCCTGGCTTTCAGCAGGTGGTTCTCACCCTGTAAAATCAGTTATTAATGAATAATAAATACGAACTGTTATGATAGTATTGATTTTTGTATGTGTTTGTTAAGAAGAAGATATCCTCTTGCTAAACGGTCGGGCCATGTTGTACAACAAGACAGCGTCCTTTCCCCGCGGAGTTAGTAGACTAACTTAGTACCGGTTACTCTCCAAAGAATTCTGAACGCCACTTGCAATTAAAATGATTGTCATCAAAAACAATTACAGCAACGACATGAATGAAAACAATACCAACAACAATAATAATAGTCTAATAATAACGTGCGTGGTTTATTTGCTTCCGTTTGTATCTGATTGTGGGCCCCAAACCAATTGGGCCTTATACCGTTTTAAGCAGCTACCACAGACAATCATTATGTACTATGAATTAAAGCTATGGATGCCTGCGCTCTTCAAGCAAAATTATGTAATTTTTTTAATAGGATATTTGTAAAATTCCAAATGACTTTTAAACATTTTCAATAACATGTTTAGCAAAGTATTATGGACCTGTGTATATTTGACGTAAAAGCATGAGCCTGATAGAATTTCTGGACACATATAAATCTATATGGTAATATATGGTTATTTACAGCAAATAAGAAATAACTGAATAAAAAAATATTTTTTACTTTTTTCTGTGAAGCACGACCACCGCCAAGGACAAGTCTCGTTCCAAAACACGTTCGCTTGAACCATAGAAACAGTCAGTCGCAAAAGCGTGAAGTAACATAGGACTACGCCAGCCGTGGTTAACCGGTCGAGTTCAATAATTCACATACGGGAGTGCCGTGCTGTGTCCTTTGTGTTTTCTTGTCGTATCTAAACAAGATAGTTGTTACGCAATCGAAATGACCTCTGTCCCTAGCATCCCGGGGCTGATGCTGAAGTACTTGGCAAAACCTCGGCAAGACGTTATTTTTAAATAAATAAATAAATGCATATCCAAATCTCGCCTAAGTTCATTGTACGCGGTTGCCGCGTCATACGCAAAATGTACCGAGTTTGAGTATTTCGATAATCAATCATGAGACTTCAAAGGGAGCAAAGGGAAGAATAAGTGCTGCTTTGTCTATATTCGAGCAGAATTTGTAATGGACAACATATGCTGAGCTTCCATTAAGCGTGCACTCAGTACAAGTCGCTGATTGCTGATGGAGAGAGAGAGAGAGAGAGAGAGCATAACGGCTAAGCAGTCAGGTGTCCCAGGAAATTCGAGAGCAAAATGCTACTCTCTACCATAGCCCACACGACACTACATTTATGGGCACACATTTGAATATTCGAATATTCGCATACTCACTGGTGACTTTATTTTCTAAATCGCTTTTGGGTGTAGATACGCTACTCACAACTCTTAAGTGTGTATAATTCTGCTTTCAGTTTTTACATTCCTCCCCATGGTTCTTACTGACTTGTGTTTTCCATGAAGCGGAAAGCGCATTTTCATAAATAGACCTTGGCCAAGCGCTGCGTATTAAATTTTAATGAAGCCTGACTCCTGAGTGCAGCTCGACTCAGGGCCTTGGAGAATCAGCTCTCTGTAACATTACTATGGCACTCTGTTTTCTCGCTCAAATACTGCAACACCAATGCTCGTTCGGCTGGCCTAGTCAATCGTACTCGTCGAAAAAGAAACCCTCATCGTGAGTGTACATCAGAAAGAATCTGGGGTTTGGGGGGTTGCCATCTTACGTATTTACAAAACTACCATTTTCAGCTTCAACATCGCTCGTCGCGTGTGGCTAAAGATGCCTCTTCTCGCGTGTGCACACCAGCCATTCTAGATTACATGCCTAGCAGTAGAAATGTGAATCAAATTACTATTACTATTACCTACATAGCTATATCTACTCGTCTAAGAGTTTATAATTCAACAAGCCGACCCTCGCAAAAGCGCACGTCAAATGAAATACAACTAATTCTTGAGTTTCCTGTTAAGTGTGTTTGTAAATAGAGACACGTGGTTATAGAAATGCATCCAGAAATGAGCCTTAAGAGCGATGAAGGTGAGTGGAAGAGGAACTCAAATTGATACTGACAAGGTGAACAAGGGAATTTCATTGTAGCACTTGCTGCCTCTGGTTTGAATAACAGCGGATAAAATAAACAAATACGCATAATTTGATCTCTCTGGAGCACGCCAAGGGACAGACAAGAAATGTGCATATTCATCAGTAATTAAACAAGCCGGCGTAATTAGGAACATGGTATGCTTAATCAAGCCTAATTGACGACCGATAAGACCGGCAGATGATGTAATTTTATCATAGAAAAGCAATCATATGTCATTTCAATGTTTTAGGCTTCTTCCAATACCAATAAAAACAACCTCTAAAACCATGTCAATGCTCTGCATTACAATGACTTTAAACACACGTAGATGTCACACGTGGATATATAATGACTCAGTTTTCAATATTCGTTTGTACTGTAATTTGTTCGTATTTACAAATAAAATGATCGATTAGAAAATCCTCGAGAGACACATACTGTATTCTTCCCTTGGGTGAATAACGAAATATGAGCTTGTAGTAAATGTTTGATGGATTTCGGCTAGTCAGGCAAAGATTCATAAGGCACTGTCCAGAGTACCATGACTGGTTCAAACCTGACTGGATATCAAGCATTTCTGAGAAGATTCTCTTTCGCCTGATCTAGTACAGAATTAACCTCCCTAATAACTCTACAGCACAAGAGTGCATCTGAACATCATGTTCAGGTATTTAAAATAATAGTTTTGATAGCTTGACTTAAAATAGTTTTCCAACTATCCCATTGCTAAGGACAAGTAATTAATATACACACTTTGTACCCAAGAAATAAATGCTCACCCTGAACTTCATTCAAACGTTCATTTTCACACATAAACCTGACTAAAGGACTTTGACCATTTCGCTCCTACACTCAGTATCTGTGACGTAGGCCTATATTCTGTTAAACTTAGTCATATTCCTCATGCCTCCCATAAAAGGGGATACTGAAGAAGTAAAGGTCTAAGAATCAGGTTTACTTTTTATTTATCAATTTACATTAAGATGCTCTCAAAACCCCTCCAGTGCAGAAAGATTCCATACAGCAGTCTCTCTTATTTCCACGAACACGATGGGGAATGATTTAGCAGCAAACAAGGAAAACCACGAAGACCATACAGAAAGAGAAAGAAAGGAAGAAACCAGTTAATTAGAACGAGCCAGAGAGTCTGTATAGGCCCACTGTATTGCCACAGAAAATAAGTGGGCCTGAATATATATATTCAGAAGTATAGTCAGAATTATTCAAAATAATAAGCGCTGTCTTGTAATGGTTTTTGAACTCAGAGAAAAAAATATTCAAGATATTCAAGCTGTCCTGTAAGTAAGAACGTGTAAAATAATTCAATATAGTCGAAGCAAAATATTTTGTACATTCGGCCATAGTAATATTTTCGCATTATAATTCCGAATATCTTATAATTGTTTTGTCCCTGTTAAAGCTATCTTAAGTGAGAGAGAGAACTGTTAAAACTATCTCAAATGAGAGAGAGTGTGTTCAGTTGGCTATAATATTCGCCATCCCATTTAAATATAATCTTTGTGTTACGATGCTTTTGAGAATCCAGCCGTTCGTTAGCAAAGGTAAAGGGCCATGTTTCAGGACCGTGGACAGCTCTTTAACTGCGTTTTCAATGGACTTGGTGCTGCTGAGGTATCAACCACAACAATCCGTTTGAGAATTTATTTACCAGAAGAGGAATGTGTTTCTGAAATTGATTATTTAGTGGATTAACACACATTATTATTTATATGTTTATCTCACGAAATATATAGATTACATACATATACAAATACACGCACAAAACTGCGAAAGCAGGTTACTAAACAGTAGGATGCTGAGCAGATACCATGTAACCGAAAGTCAAAAGGCCACATATATAGTGATTATAGTACTACTGCTGAAGTGTAAACGTGTAATCGGAGAATTTCTTTATCATCGATTCTCGCACCTCGATCTTCCGCTATTCTTCTGCGCAAAAATTGTCATAACGCCTATTTGTGTCTGTGTTACACAGGAGTTTGAAATACTTGTGTGAACTTTACTTTTAATATAGAAATTTGGATAAAGTTATAAACATATTTTATACATATAAAAATATATAAACTAATAAAGTTATAAAGATATTTTAAATGATTTGGTCTCGCTGCACGAACATTTCATGCATTGGCAACGTAAAACTAAACTGATTATATACATATGCCTAGGTATACTCGACGATCAAATAGTTTGTCTTGCAGTGTAACTTAAAAAAGTATGAATGGAAATCACTCTTTTGCATTTATGCTAGCTAAGGAAAATGTTCAAAGAAATGCGTATAAGCGCCCAACCATGTCCTATACATAATTTATTTAAGACTGACAAGATACCCAAGCCTGGTCCGATACCGCATAAAACCCCGTTTACAGACGGACACCAACTAAATATATTCGTTTAGCGGAGGCACAAATGTAATGAAATTAAATACACTGATGGTGATGATTTATAAGGATGCGCTTCATAAGCTATTGAGCGTACAGTTACGGTTCGGAATTCCACATGGTTTAATGTCGAAATGAGAGCGAATATTTAAACCCAGGCTCGTCTGTCAGGGAAGCAACATGTTGAATTTCACTATCCGATTTAAAACACTAATAACATATATCGAATTCACACAACGCATTACAGAACTAGATATTGAAAAAAGCAAAGAAAACAAGCGGATGTAAAAAAAACTTGGGTATGGGTTTTGTACAAGTGTTTAGAATTGTAAAGTGTCTAAGCTGTAAGAAGTCACTCTTAATTCGACTAATTGAAGGTGAAATTGTTGACAGAGGACCATGTCCATGTACAGCGTATCTGTGACCTACTTTTCAGTACTACTTTCCCGGAGAGACGTCCGCATCCGCATGCTCTTCGCCGCCGAACTTGGAGCGCTATTTTCTTGCATAGGCCCATGAATAATGCAACGCTCGGAGGCCAGCGAATTTCCAGTTAAATACCAATTTGCTTAACCAATGTTTCCACCCTCCGCCAGCTCCACTCAGCGCAGTAAAGGGGAGCTGGACAGGACTAGTGTGCGTAATTAAAAACAAATAACACGGTATGTGGGAATGCCGTGGCACGCACCAACGTCTCGAGCCAAACATGTGTACGAGTAGATTAAGTAGGAGTAGATTAATCTACGTGTACGAGTAGATTAATCTACGTGTATGAGTAGATTGCAGGAACGATGATTGCATCACTAAGAGTGATGTGGAGCACTGCACTGTGTAAGTTCAAAATGTGTGTAATGCATTATAGAATTATTCTGCAGTGGGAAGCAATACCTAATGACACCACGAAAGCAGTTCAGCAGAAGAGCTAGTGATTTCTGAGGACTTTGATTTTCATCTACACGAATCTGACCAGCAATTTACATGTCGTTTACATAATCTCATATGTTAGTCTGGGCTACTGGGGTTCACTTCAATTTATAATGAGATGGAATGTGTTCACTATATTTCTTAGATTTGTTTATGCATTTGTTAATCGTCACACAATAACTGAGATAATGAATTCTGAAATTATTTTCATTATTTTTGTGTGTTTCACGTTGTTGTTCTAATGCAGATTTACATAGATAGGTGGTGGTAGTTGTATTTTACAGAAGGAAGAAAGTTGAAAAGGGCTTAGGGCGGGATCGAGAAGAGTTTTCGCTTCTATTACAAGTAAGAAAAATATTATAGTTACATATCAAGTGTGAAAAACAAGCAAACATCAAACTCACGTGGAAAAATATGATAATAGCAACAGGATAATGGCAGTCACTCGATACAACAAAAGTTAAAGATTTATAAAACCTGTCAATTTATGCCAAGTAATCCCGTGCAGGTTATGTGGGACTGGAGAGCGAACTGAACTTGTGCAATATCCCGCTCAGGTATCCTGGACTTAACGGCTATAGGGCTCGGTCCAAGTGTACCAGAGTAAACACACTGTCGTCCATCACCAATTGTTATTCATAGAACGGATAAATATTTAATATCTTCTAAGGATACCTTTTGTTAACAGAATTACCAACAAGCGTCCCACAATGAATTTAAAATTTACTTGCGCTGTTGTGGGGTGCATGTAGGCCATGCTGAATCCAGAGTCGTATGAGAGGAGTTAATAATAGAGGTGCTAGGTCACTGGAGCTCGGTCTGGCTTTACGACGGTAATCTCGGAGTAGGTTATTCTTATTCGGTAAAAATACTTATGTGTCGGAGAACAAACCTAAAACTTACCTGTAGATATATTCACACTCGCTCCCAATACTATAATGGGCGGATAAACGTTAAATAAATAATAGGATTTATTAAGCAGTCTCTATAGAGCATCGGCATGGGTAGCCGAAATGTCTGACGATTCCTGTAATTATGGCAGCCCTGGAAAGGTGTGAGGCGCAAATCTGTGTAGAAATCAATTGTGTCGATTAATCAAGAGTTGACGTGCAATGTTTGCCACTGTAATAAGAAAATAGACACTGAAGATGAATTGTAATAGGCTAAGGTACATGATTTTTTCCCGGTCTAAATGCTTTGTCTTATAGAGCAAGGACTGCCGCCCCAGACGCATAGCTGTCCTGGCCTCGCTTCTTGTATTTACTTGAATAGCCATCCGAGATTTACTCAACGACCTGTTGAAGCCACAGAGAGTGCAAAAGTCTGTTGGTCGGCCATGAAAATTTAATCAGCCCTGGTGCTTCTTTCGCCGTTTTTCGAAGGCGCTAATAAAGACCATAATTTCAATAGATTAAGAATAGGCGTGCGAAATTCTCCCACGTTCATGGCAGCGCGCTGAAGAGTTTAGCTGGACCTGCTGAAGATCCGTCATTAACGTGTCGTATAGAGAAATTCGGAATCAAAAGCGATAGAAAATCAGACTCGCAAATTCATATTAAATTACGGGCTAATAGAAAATCCACTTCACTCTGAAGTGGCGAGATCATACTGACGAAGGGAATTAGAATTCCCAGCACAAGGTCAGCCACTCACCTCATTAGCAGAGAGTAAGGCACGACGAAGGGGAGTCTTTTGATCTACATCGGCATTGGCCATCAAAAGAGCCCATTAGTCAGTGAAGGTTAAATAATAGCTCCAATTTAAAACGAATCTGTGTAAGATGAGACACAGGACATACAGTACTATACTTTCCGTACTGATTTCGTTCCCTCTTAATAACTTACTGCACGCCGAAATAGCGAAAAGAGTCAAAAAAAGATTTTTTTTTTTTGGGGGGGAATGCTAGCCACATTGCTTGAGCATTACTAGTCACAAACGCGGAGCCTCGCGAGTGGAGGGCGCGTATTATGCTGAATTTAATATTAATGAATTTCATAAGCTTCACACTAGCATATTCATGAGAACGTTCTAATGGAATCAAAGCGAAAGGGAGTTAATGCCGAGTGACAGTATTGATAGATGGAAAACTGTCAAGTTTTCCATTGGCTCATATATTTAAGATTTTGTACTTTTACAGTATAAAAAATAAGCAAATAGGAACTTTGCACAGCAAAGGGGAAATTATGGTGTTTGTGATATTTAACTATTTCTCCCTGATTGAAAGTATTTTGCATTAAAATAAAGGAAATGTAAACAAATTAAACAGTTGATGCAAGAGTGTGAAATAAAAGATTGTAAAGAAATCTTCATGTGAGATAGGATAATCTTTGAAATAAGGATTAGGTAAGAACACAAAACAAGACCTTAAGCATCATGATTGTTCCACATAGTCTCTCCCCTCCATGTTGTTTGCCCATCTGCTATGTCACCTTACTCACAGGCTTGTTTTACTTCCATACTCTTCCTCCACACACACACACACACATGTGGACACACACACACAAATGCACACACACACACATACACACACACACATACTTTCTTTCCATATATAAGGGTCTTGTTTACTTTATCTCTTAGCACATGGTCCCGTTTGAGTCCTGTGTTTGTTAGTTTTGTATTCCTTTTGTATTTTGTCACTTCCTTGCTTTCCTCTTCCTCGGATATGGACTTAAATAGAACACCGTCGTACATGCATTGTGCTTTTTCACCTATATCACCAGCCTCATCGTTACAGAATACTGGCTCCACTAAAGATGCAGGGATACTTTTTCTCCAGTGGAAAAGTGTCCAGCTTTTGGGACTTTGCAGGCTTCATTTCTGCCCTTCAGACCAGAAAACCTGTGTTTCTGGCCTTGAAGGAATCCCTACGCCCAGCTCCAACAAGAGCACTGCCTTGAGGACAACTCTCCTGCAAGAGCTACCATCTCCGTGCCCTGCATCTTCAGGGGCACAATCGCTGAGATCCACACCAAGGAGGACTCCACCCCTGTGTCGAGCATGGAGGAGCTCCCACTGTCCCAGCCTGGAGCAAGCATGATTGCTGCAGTTGACCCACTGCTGGCTCCAGCACCTGCTTCATTACATCTGCCGTGCTTTGAATAACCTTTTCCTGACAGCATTCCTAGCCCCTCCTCTGCCCAGACTTCTGTTACAGCTTTGACAGGACCTGCCTTTTTGTTCCTTTGGGATATGTGTGCCAGTCATATGCTTAGTCATATGCTTTTGTTTGTTTTGGATCTAAACTCCACCACTATCTCTATCTCCACCCACTTGTCCTGCTCCTCACCGATGACTTGTTCTGCCCCCCCCCCCCATTGACTGATCTTGGTCAGCTGTTCCTTGTTTCTCTGACTTGTATATATACTCCCCTGTTCCCCGCTGTCTCCGACCAAAGTTTTTGTTCTTTCTCAGTGCTTGGTCCCTTGCTTGAGTCTTTTGTTTGTTTCTAGCCCTCTTCTGTCAGTTTTGTATTCCTTTTGTATTGCTTCCACTGCCCTGTATTCCCTAGGATGCCCTTGGACATGAACTTCAGACTTCAGTCACACGTGCACCCTGCCTCCACGCCTGCGCCGGCAGCCCTGTTGTTACAGTAAGGTTGAAATAGGTGAAGTCATTATACGATCTAAAGTTGCTGAGCTGCGGTTGGAGGGAAGTGAAGCTGCAGCGACTTGAGACTGGGCTGCGGAAGCGCTCACATCCTCTCTGATTAGCCAAGGCCTTTGAGTGCTCTAATGCGCCTCTCGATTAGCATGTTTTCCTGGATGCCACAGGGTAGTGCTCTACCACGTCTTTGACATGTCAAAACCCATAACAGTCAGAACTGCCTCTGCCATATATAAGACTGTGTGTGTGTGTGTGTGTGTGTGTGTGTGAGAGAGAGAGAGAGAGAGAGAGAGAGAGAGGGAGAGAGGGGGAGAGACAATGCTTGAACTTCCACCTACACGACTCAAAAGGAACCAGGGCAGTTCTAAAAGCTTTAAATGTAAAACATCAAAATGTACCAGTGTCCTTTGAGAGAGAACTTGTGAGTGAAGATCCAGGAGCAGAATGTACACTGGCAAAGGGGAAAATCTGTGGATTTCATTTTGGTGATCTCAAATGTGCCTCTACAGCAGCATGGGAGAAAAGAAAAGAAAGTTTTCGTATTACTGTCACGTTTTGTCATATGATCAAATATGGCAATATTACATATTTCAAAACCAAGACGAAGTGATACCATTGACTCGACATCATAAAAACTGCATCACCCAGTGTGCATAAAGACGAGGAGAGACAGGGCTCACTCAACACAAATCAGGCAAAGGAAGGATATAAATCCCCATGCTTCATGATTTATATTTACATATTTATATTTTTTCTGAAAATATTTCTGGTCTCCTTGCTCATGCAATGTTAACAGAAGTAAGTAAATGACAGAGTACTCAGAAGTAAGTAAAAATTAAAGATTCTAATTTAAATACGAAACCGCACTTATCCCCAAATGCAGGCATTATTAATTCCTCTGGTTGCATGCTCTGAGTGAGATATGTGCCAAATGGTTCAGAGCTTGTTCACCTAGGCGTCCAAGCACTTGTCTCTGGACGTGGTATGTTGCACAATCTCATTTATTTCCATAGTATTTATTCAATAAAGTACTTTTGTAAAATGTACATTTTGTGAAAAGCCCCAAACCCAATACTCCTCATATCAAGCTTAAAATGTGCATATCACATGATGCATTGTGTATGATACTCCTAATATGTGTGTTAATGACATCTGTGCCTTTCCATCCTGTGTTCGTATTGAAGTTCTGTGTATGTTCTGGCAAATAACGGCAATCCTGCACCTCTTGTTGGAGTGTGTGTGAAGAGCTGAGAGACAGCTAAAGGAGAGTCCGGAGAGCACTCGCACGGAGCACTCGCACGGAGCACTCGCACGGAGCACTCGCACGGAGCTCTCGCGCATAGCACTCACACCACTGACTGGGGAGCTCCTGCTCCATCGGGGAGCCAAAACCAGCAGGTCGGAGACGAAGCGAGCGCACGGCACGAGGGAGGCGAACGCGTCTGTGGGCCACACCAACACCCATCAGACTCCCAGACTTTGTTACTCCACGCTGCTTTGCAAGGCGATAGAGAGAGAGATAGAGAGAGAGAGAGAGGGGAGAGAGGAAGAGAGGGAGAGAGGGAGAGAAGAAGCCACAGTGGAAGAATGAGAAAGCATCCAAAGGAATGCGAGCCTTGGAAAGAGGCTGTGAGCAAACCATAGAGAATTTTTTTTAAAGAGGAGAGTAGAATAAAAATTCCCTTTACCTTCCCTCATACCCCCACCCCCCATTATTTCTCCTGTGTTACTTTCTTCTGAAATCACCCCGAGGCTAAGCACTCTCCTGGGTGGCTAGCCTGGAGCCAGCCTTGTTTTCACACACTGGTAATAATTTCACTGGCGGAGAATGAAGGCTTTTAAAAGATCACCCCCCCCCCACACACACACACAGACACACACACACCCCAGAACCTCCCCTTCTTCATAGCCAGGGCCTTTTTTGGCATAACTACATGTGTGCTTTGCTACATCTGAATTCCTCCCTGCGAATTTGAATCGAGGCCCCACGTCTGCACCGCTCTCTCTGGCTCTCAGGCAAATCCTCCTCGCTGGCCCCTCTCCGCTCCGCGAGACCGTCCTCCCAAGGCCTTCGTCAGAACTAGGACTGCCGTTCATCTGCTTTGCCCACGAATAAGAAACCAAGAGAGCCAGATGTGGACTGGGGGCGTGGAGGGGGTGGGGTGGCGGTTGATCTCGGGTCTTCTGTGGATTCATGTATTTTGTAAAGATACGGTGCAGCGCGCTGTCCAATTTGAAGCTGCCGCCTTCCGTATGCGGTTTTATGCCTCCGCCTACACGTCCAGTCTCCTCTCTGGGCATGATTTTTTAATCTTGCCTTATCAGCCATCTGCTGAGATCGAGGCGGTGGGGGTTGGAGTTCGAGAGGCTCGTGGGCTGCGTCTGGGCTGAAGGCCAGTGGCTAATATAGTGGAACAGTAGCTTGGCTGACTGCAAAGAAATGACAAGAACAGGTTAACAAGTGATTAAACCTCCTAGGCTTCTTTCATCCTCCATTCTGGCTCAATCACAGAGACCAGCACTGGATGCTCAGCGTTTCTTTGCCCGTTCTGCTGTAATGGTGAACACATGGTAAAATACACACGTGTTATTAAAAATCTATTCACTGCTGGCATCTCCAAGATCTCGCTGCATCACGGAAACACGGCGCGTTATTTTGGGTGAAAGATTACGGTCACGTTCACTTGACATTTTTGCTGAAGGTGCTGATGCTAAGCAACTGCACTCTTTGGCTTGGAGCAACGCCGCTTAGCTAAGACTACGATAAGACTACAGTTTGGATCAAACGTGGAGATGCGGCCATGTTCTCCGGCTGCCTGGCTACCAACGTCTGGCCAAAGCCTGGAGCTGAAGGTCAGTGTGCGCCTGCTGTTCTCCTCAGTGTGGCGACTGGTGAGTACGTTCATTCTGTCATTTACTAAACTGCTTAATCTGATTCAGGGTTGTAGTCACTGGCAGGACAAGGTACAACCTTGGACATGTGGGCAATGCATCACAAAGCACACACGCACACACACATTAGGCCAGTATAGAGGTGTCAATCGACTGAACACATGCCTTTGAAATGTGGGAAGAAACTGGAATACCGGGCGGAAACCCATGCAGACACAGAGAAAACATACAAACTGCACATGGGCTGCGCCCAGGGTGGGAATCAAACCTGGGTCACTCCAGCTGTGTTTATCTACCTGATAAATGTACTGGTACTTTGGCACAATATCCAGTGTTCTGTACCACTGCAGTACCCAAAATTAACGATTACGGACTTCACACAGGTGCCTTGCGGACTTTGTTTTAACGAAATAACAACTGTCTCAACATCTCTTAGGATACTGGTAAACTCATGACTTAGGATACGGGCAGACTCATGCTTACACTGCAAGATCACAGGTACCAACCAAACATCCCTATCAAGCTCCTGTCAAATGATTTTAGATTCAATCTTCAAACAGCATTCAAACAGCTGGAACAGCTGTCAGTCGTCAAGCGCAGCCTCGGCCAATGCAGGGCTGCCTCAGTGGCGCACGGGCGTACGGCCTGTTCCACTTTGCTCTGCGCTGAAGCCAACGGGCCACACAGCCCCACGGTGTCCCCAGTGAAATGGGATAAACCCCGAGACCAGTGACGGGTTCGCGGGGATTGATCAGGCAGCGCTGCGCTGGGAACGCTGTGGGAGATTGATCAGCGCCAAGCCAAGCAGGCAATGCGTGTAACACAAATGCCCATCGATCCCGGCACCAGCACCGCCACACAGACCGGGGGGCGGAGGCGGCTAGCCACCGCCACACTGCCACTGAAAGAGAGATCTTTTATTTAGCCACTGCTGCAGCTTTGCTCCCGCGCCCATGAATTATGCATCCGCAGGCCCCTGTAACAAGCTCCAGATCAACTCTACACCTTGTGTGTGGCTTAAAATATAGATAAAAGCTGAACAGTGAGCTACAAACGCCATGTTTTCTCTCTCTCTCTCTCTCTCTCTCTCTCTCTCTCTCCTTCTCTCCTCAAGACAGAAGAGAGTCAGTGAAGGGAGCCAGTGAAGGCAGGTCCAAGGCAATTAGAGGAGGCTGCAGTCCATTGGGTCTGGGCCCTCTCTCTCTCTCCAGCGCCCTCTAGAGGGGAGGAGCCCGGACGCCCCAGCAAAATCAACAACATGCTGATGTTGTCTGGAGCTGCAGGCAGATGCACGTGCCTGTGATGACTCACATTATGTAATGTTTTGGATGTAAAGCATATTGTACTGACTTGTGAATTCGTGACTCTACATAACTGCAGAGCAAGTGCTGTCTGGAAAGTGTTGTTTTTCTCAGCCGTTATAATATATAATAATATCTATATCTATAATATAATAGATAACGTCGGTTCCTGTTCATCTACCTACTGAGTGCAACCGAAACCAGGTCAAAAGCATCAGCTGATCAAAAGGGCTCATAAACTCTTCTCACAAAGTGTCTCTTTAAATGTAGCAGTGACCCAAATAAAGTGAGTAAGCATTTCCTCTGCACTGATCATTTAAATCAATGCTGGACCTCCTATTTTACATAAATGAACCACATAATGAACTCTGAAGCTAAATAATACATTGCCAAGCAATGAATTTGCACAGATCTGATGGTGGTTTGTTAATTTATTGATCACCCTGAGTGCAATAAAAGAGAGGGTTAAACATCAATCAGACAGTATTAGTTCCTTATATGCACATCAGACAGACATAAGTTTCTCAAGGAAATGAGTTGGGTGAGAACTGGGTTGCGTGAGAATTTATTTCTTTACGAAAAAGAAGAAGAACCTACGTTTGATCAACTTAAGAGGAAACTGAGTTATTTGGGGAGGACTAACTTCTGGGTTTCCTATAATGAATGGAATGGAAGTCATGGTTCATTAAATCATAAAAGCTGTTATTTGAAAATGTGATTTCATTTCACAAGTTAGCATCTTAGTATTTTCTTTAATGATGGTGTTTAAAAAATGCTTTTGACAGACAATGTTAGCTCACCAGACACCATGGAGGAGAATGTGGTGATTCGGTGGCGTGTTGATTAGGGGGAGGAGCACACATGGCTTCATCTGCATGTGCTTGAGAACCCACCAAGCAGTCCATCTGTGAACAAACCAGGCTGAATTCTGAAGCATGTTAAGGAAAAAAAAAAGGCACGTTTCTCTTTGTTTGACACTTTATGGAATTCTCTACATGCTCAAACGAGAGCCGCTTGTCAGGAGCGCATCAGTGTGTGCCCTCAGATCTGTAAAAAGAATTATGAATACGTCGGCATCTTTTAAGCGCCTTCTCTCAAACCGGTCTGTCAGTCCCTGACTGACACCAAGACGCACAGCCATTCCTTCCGCTTGCAACGCTGATGTTCACATCTGATTATGGATAGCGTGTTCACAGAGACGTTAAGACGGGCCCCGCTCTGTCAGCGCGACATAAAGAGTTTCAGAGAGAGAGAGAGAGAGGGTTGCTGCCTATTCTGGCCTGCTGTGGGACTAGCGATACTGGCTTCAGATGTAATCAGCGCGACTGCCTGCAGAGTCTGACGTGGTGCCGCGGCGACCTGCTCCGGCACGAGAAGAGCTTTGTGGCTCGGCGGGGAGCGGCCCAGATGCGGGGCTGCGCCCATGGGGACCGCCGACCCCGGACCGATCTGTCACAGCACGAGTGTAGAGCGCCTAAGTGGACTCAACAGGGCAAGGCCCAGATTCTCTCCCAGCAGACTCACTAGGCAGCTGTGATAGACAGAATCCATTAGTCAGGGCTGCCCAGATAAAAGAGCATTCATGGTGCTGGAGGGTCTCGCAAACAAAAGCGCTGCTACTTTCTCTGACACTGAAGAATTCGTTCCGTGCCGTAACCAGCTCCCTTTCCTGGGGTGCCACACTCTGCGCTTCACTGTCTCCCGCACGTAGTGTGAGACCTCAATTAAACAGGACTTTGTCAATCAGGATGCACCTTCTCAACTCCCACCCCCCAAAATTCCCACATCATATACCAATAACATCCTACATACCTCACACACACACACACACACGCATGCACGCACACACTCACACACATGCACACACATTCTCTGACCACCCAACACGGTCAGGCCCCGTCACCTGCAGCAACACTACTTGTACTGAATTATTAATCCCTAATATCATTATGTAGTCACTACTTGTCATAACAATCTAGGCAGGCAGAAAGAAACTCAATCTGCTGTGGCCCGCACAGACAATGCCTATTAATTATTGATACAGACTAATTGGCTACAGGATTTGTGGGGCACAGTTACCTTTGTTCTTCTGACTGCTTGTGCTGCTCCTTTAAGAAACAATATTATCAGAGGCCAGCCTCCCCCTCGGCCCCATGTCAGCGAATTAGCAGCCATGTTGGCTCTCGCCCCCTCCCTCTTCCTGAGGATTTATGATACATAACCACCACATACCACCCTGACCCCCCCCCCCCCCCCCTCCCCCCGATCATCGCAGAAGCTGCTCCTGCCTGTCACTTGATGCTGGATAATTAATGTGAGGCAAGGCATGAATTTTACAATCTGATTCACTATGATAACTGCTACCGCAAGAGCAGATTGTGTTTTCCAAACTGCCCATCTCTTTTTAGGCAGCAGACTCACATCTTCAGCGGCCTGTCCGACGAGGCTGGCATTATTGTTAACTCAGTCAGTTAAAATTCTCTGAAGTTGTTTTAAAAGACAAAATAATAATAATAATAATAATAATAATAATAATAATAATTCCCCATGGGCCCACCACCTGTGGGATTTTTCGTGTTTGTGGTTTGGGCGGTTTCCCTTGGCGTACCCTCGGTTACTGAAGCTTACCTATGGTCACGAGCTTTGGGTAGTGACCGAAAGAATGAGATCGCGAATTGAGTTTTCTTCGCAGGGTGTCTGGGCTCTCCCTTAGAGATAAGGTTCACAGTCATCCGGGAGGGGCTCGGAGTAGAGTCACTGCTTCCAAGAGAGGAGCCAGCTGAGGTGGTTCATCTGGTTCGGATGCCACCTGGGCGCCTGCCTAGGGAGATGTCAACTGGGAGGAGACCCGGGGAAGACCCAGGACACGCTGGAGAGATTATATCTCTCGGCTGTCCTGGGAACTATCCCCCAGAAGAGCTGGAAGAGGTGGCTGGGGGAGAGGGAAACCTGGGCCTCTTTGCTTTAGGCTACTGCCCCCGCGACCCGGACCGGATAAGCGGAAGAAAATGGATGGATGGATGGATAATAATAATAATAATAATAATAATAATAAAAAGATATGATTTTTGTGTTCATTTCCTAGATTGCTTGATCTATAAGTGCTTATTTATGATACATTCAAAGGTAACTTTCAAGTATCAATCCACAGACAATGGTAAGGATTGTGGTTGGATTTTTTGGACTAAATTATTTGTTTACCAGAAATATTTTAAACTACAATATTTTAAAGGAAAGTTCTTCACCTGAAAATACCTAAAAGCATAATCCTTGCGTACATGGATGAGGTATATCTGCTGAAGACATCACTTGATATTATAGGCATAATGTAGTATCACTTTACAATTTTTAAACTGTTGATTCAAAATATTATTCAGTTTACAACTCCCAGAAAGTTTACTTGGTGATACACTGCTTTTCTTCAAAATTTCTTATCTAATCTCATTTTGTCTTCTGACAAAGCCATCACAAGAAACATTAAATTTAAAAATTACCTTCTGAGTACACATTCTGGAATCTATTGGGAAGGAGAAAAATATATTTGAGGATTTGACCTCAGACTCTTGTCACAGCTGAAACATCTTAGAAATATAGAAACAGAGGACCATGTGAATTCCAGTTCATCAGCAGACCAGCAGTAATCCATTACGTGCTACTACTCAGACCTCTTCTAGGAATGCTTTGACGTCTTCAGTCCCACTTGTTTATGTATCGTGATGCAGATAATCGATAGTGTCCCCACATGTGTTCTCCAGTCAGAGGAATCTGGATTACTTTTGGGATTATCATCAGTGATTGGGAGGCCATTAATAAATAAATAATAAATAATTCTTCACTCAGCCTGCTAGAGTGGCCAGTTGCTTACTGCTCGCCTTAAATTGTGAGTATGTTTCTGTTTTGGCACTGGCGTAGTTGTAAGCAGAATTTGCCACTGTGGACCACGATATGTTATTGGACAGTCCAGAAAACACAGTGAGTTTACGTTGAGAAGTCTTGGCCTGGTTTCGATCATACTTGCCAGATCACTGTACCATTCATCATGAGGGTGTTGATTTTGCCCTAGACCTTGAAAATTCTTTTGTAAAACCTCATGCTGTAGTCAAGGACCTTGGTGTAGCCCTACAGACCTATGGTTTGAGTCACTCTTCAGTGAAGACCTTAAAACTGCATATTATTATTTGGGAGACATATCCAAAAGGACATGATTCTGAGAAAATCGTTCATGCATTCCTAACCTCCACATTAGACGACTGCAGTCTGCTGCTGGCTGTCTTGCTTCCCTTTAAGTTAGTAAGATTCAGCCAGTTCTGAACACAGCAGTCCACATTCTGATCAGGGAAAGAATGTCAGAACATATCATCCCAGTCTTATTCATATTGCATTGACTGCCTGTGAAGTTCTGCACTGACTACAAAGTATTACTCTTGACATTCAAGGCCCTTAATGACCTATCTCTGATGTATATTCCTGATCTCTTAAAGCATTATCACCCATCGTGACCACTCTGTTCAGCTGAAGCAGGTCTTCTGAGAACCATCCATGATCACATGGGTACTCAATTGGTGGAACATGTTCCTGAAATATCTTAAATTCTGGAACAGTGTCCCCGGAAGAGTGCAAGTGTAGTTGTTTTTAAATCCAGATTACAGTATTGAAGACTCATTTTTAGCCTGACTTTTTAATTCACTTTTTGTATTTTATGATTTGTAGCAGTTATTTCATTAATGTTTTGTTTTTATTTTATTTAGCTTTTTTCTGAAAATGACTTTGAGATTTTGATCTTAACGAGAAAATTGCTACAGTCTACTTCTTAATGTAGCGTATTGTTTGTTAATCTAAAAAACACATTATTATTGTTGTTATTGTTAATATTATTAATGTTTCTTGTTTGGCTTCACCCGTGGACACCACTAATTTATATGCAAATACAATTTGGATGAAGTTCCTAACAGCATAATGCTTCTATCTTAACCTTTTACAGTAATTAATCATAGCATGGTCTAAAATATCTTACTTTTACCAGAAAGGGTTTATTTTTCCTTTTGCCAAATAACTTCATCCTCATCTTCAAAGGCTCAAGATATTGACCTTTCTGCTTCCCTTACCAGGAAAATAAAATATTCCACACAATGCTCCTTTTTCTGGACACAGACTACATAGTACTGTCAGACATGACCAGCTTCACTAACCAAGGCCCACAAACCAAGAAGGGACCTGAGCTCTTGCTGCTGTCTTTGTGTATATGTTATAAAGTGAGTTTTATTATTTTATGGTCAATGAATTAATAGCAAAAATAATTTAATTAACCATCTATGTATTGTTATGACAGTTTGATGAGCATGCTGTATTTTGACTCAACACTTAAGCGCCTGCATTATTGAGTGGCCTTGTATTTGGGTGTCATTCATTTTGCATGACAGTGCAGCCCACATAACACCATTATTTACTCACATTCCTTACAGTGATGTCAGATTAAGTCAATGCATGTGCGTCTGACCACCTGCATGCACACACAAGACACATCAGAACATGTGACATGTCATCTAATAGGCCTCAGATCCACCAGGAGCCACATGGAAAAAATTATGCTATCAAAGAGGGAGCAAAGCAATGATTTAATGGGAATGTACTTAGACTCCAAACAGTTGCAGCATTAACTTAGTGCATTTTTTAATATTACAAACCTTTCTGAACATATTAGGCTTTGTAGAATGGTCTCATTGCCCAAAACTTTGACTCTTGTCATTATACTTTACGAATTTAGTTTGGTTTGATTTGTTTGTAGGATTAAACACATGATTCAGGATTCATCCTCATAAAATCACAATACAAATTCAATCAAACATCCAAAAACTGTATTGTTGCTGTTGCTCGTGTAATAACAAAATACTTGCCTCATTATAAAATTGCAGTAAGTATAAATTAATTTGTATGATATTTTCACACCTGTCCTGTACTTCTTCATTGTCCCTGTCCTACTTTTATTGTCAGGGCAATGCTGGTGATCCGGCTCCACTATGCCAGAGGGATTGTTCCTGTCACTGGATCTACTCTAAGTCTCAGAGCTGATCAACCTTACTGACTGGCCTATTTTGTGACCCCAGCCCCCCACCCATTCACTACCTAAACACACCCCTAGCAGACAGAGGGGACTCAATCCAAATGATGTGCAAATTCCACCCGCTGTTTCCCCAATGGAATAACCATGTCACAATATAGAGCCTCCATCCCTACTAATCTGCTTTTTAGGCGCTCGTCATGAATGCTCATTTCCATAATCGAGTCGACAGGTGTGGAGAGGGCGAAAGAGCATGGGCGAAAGAAGTGATGAAGAAGGTGAAAACAGGGAGGCGGAGAGAATGATGTGGGGTGGGGGGGGGGAATCAGGACAGGAAATGAGCGAGAGTGAGTGCTCTGTTTTCTCAGCCCCCCCCCCGAACACTTGTGAAGAACCTTGGACTTTCAGCAGAAGTGCCTGATGGGAGCTGACAGTCACACCTGCCACCACCCCCACCCACCACATCCCCCAGTCCATCAGCAATTACCACACTGACCTGGGTCCCAAGGACCTGGCCACATTTTAAAAGCCTGAGCCAGCTTTTGCTCTCCCTCTCTCTTTTGCATACAGTGTGTCACTCAAAGTGCAGCGCGCCACAGTCATTGGCGCTCAGGGGCCAGGACCCGAGCTTGCGCTTCCGTCTGGTTGGCCGCATGCAGAGTGAGTTCCCAAGCAGCACTCTCATTCCACCCGGTGCCACTAATTGAGGCCCCTTTCAGATTCTCTATGACGGCCAATTGACAAGCTCACAGGTCCAGGAGAAAGAACATAGTCAGTTCCTACTACAGACTAGGTCTGGGTGTGTGAAGGTCATTGAGCTTTGCGGATAAGGGATTGCCTTTCTTTCACTCTCCATTAAAAAACCTTAAGGGGAAAATGATTTGGCATGGAATGTCAATGATGCTTCAAGGAAGTGAAGTGGTATCTTGTTTTAGGTGTAGTTTCAACATGAACTGCTTCTAATGTCTGATATACAACTGCTCTTCACTTGTGTTTGATTTAATCTATTCTGTAAATACACTGGTTGCATTATTAATCACCACTGTGGTGAAATACAAGATCCTTCTGGTTGAAAGTTCACGTTATACACTGAATGTATAACACCCCATCCACCCAACCTGCTGAGTGACCGTGCGCTCCACTGTGTCAAAACCTTTGCCTCCGTCCCAGGTCTCTGGCCATCTGATGGCAGAGGTTGGATGGATGGGTGGCCCCCTCTGCCAGACGTGTGCCCACTTTGAGTGCATGTCCCATCTCAGAAATTACTTCCCCTCCACGTTCCTGAGGAAACCCAAAAGAACTGGAGGCCTTTCCCAAAGGGACACATTAACAAGCCCATCTAGTTAAACTGAGCTCCTGCATTACCTAATGTGCTCGCCAGCTCCTGGGGTAGGAGACAGCCCATCCATAATTGATCACATGTGCATTTTTTTTCACCTGAGGCAGCTAAGGCTAACAGAATGGGTAGCTTTGTTCTGAGCAAGCTAAGCTAAAGAGAGAGGTTTTATTTTCACATATGCCTTTCATAAAGACAAGGTTTGCAGGAATCGATCTTCAACCCTAACGTCAGAGGCCTGGATTTTGCAACTCTCCCCTCTCTGCGAATGCCAGACTGCTTTATCTCCAGCTCAAGTGCATTTGCATTTCACACAGGTCAGTGGAGATTTGGTGGTGTTTCTATATCTACTAGCTTCTAGGGTACCACCCTCATCCGGAGCTGATGCAGCCAAGGTCAGGAGAGTGATGCTGCTGTGTATGGTCAAGAGGGTTCTGACCACATTGGGTGTTTTCACACCAAACCAATATGGAACAATAAGAAATAGTAAGCTAGTAAGCATAGTAAGCTTAGTAAACTACACACTGGCTTAACACTCATAAATAATGATGACAATCACTACAAAAAGAATTCTCTTCAAGCCTTTTGTTAGATACTGTATGTAATATATGTTTCTAATGTTTATAGCTCCATCCATCCAATCGGGAGGTCTTGCCTCAGCATCCTGCCTCGTTCCTTGCAAATCTCACCATCCATCCATGAAGATTTCAGAACAAAAGTTAGAGCTATTATCTAGGCACAGCTTTCGTTTGAACTTTGATGTCTTTTTTTTGCCAGACTTTTGTCTTCACCCGACAGCTGAAGGACTGTTGGCAGACAAGCATGGCTCTCCCCAGGGAGGGACATTTCCACTATACTCAATCAGGTGGTGCTGGAACAATTAGTGGTTCCTCTTCCTGAGGGAGCAGCAGAGCTGGTTGAGGTGCCAGAGAGACCCTGGGTGTTACCATTCAGCTTTGCCAAGTCCTCAGAACACATTCTGGGACAGGAGTCCCCTCTCACTCTTCTTTCATCTCCTGCTCCACAGAAAGTGGGAATGGCAAACCCCAAACATTAAACCTGTTTTTTTTATCTAACCTTCCCTCCCCTAAGCCTCCTCTGCCTGCTCACTGCCAAAACCGCTAATGGGAGAGGAAGAAAAAATAAAGCTAATGTGTTTATGGGGATATACCTTTCTAATCACCTTGAATTTGGGGGGGGTGGGCATACAGTTAAGGTACATCTTAGTCCCTCACCTTTCCCATCCCAGATCTGAGGAATGAAAAATTTGAGGTGGAGGGGGTGTGCTCATGTCAGGGATGTGTCCAATCAGAGATGTGTCCAATCAGGGATGTGTCCAATCAGAGCTGTGTCCAATCAGAGATGTGTCCAATCAGAGGAGTGTTTGATGTGCAACCCTTGAGCAGCATACACAGCCCAGTCTGTATACAAATATATACAGTGACACAATCACTCAATTTCTACTTTCTTAAAAGCTCCAGCTCTTAATAATTCCATGACAGGCCACTTAGAACAAGACAAGACAATGAATTCCATGAATGCCAGCTAATAAATCCTCCTACTATCTCTAGGGCATAACTGTGCCCTAGTCCACTAGTCCACTTATTGAGGTTTTGTTAGAATCCTTGTCAGGCCATTGGAGTCCTGTGCACACAGGTATTGCTTTGTATTCTGGTGGACTATCCAGTGTAATATCCTGAAGCAGTGGGTCCCTGCAACATCTCAGCATGCAGTGTTGCTGAGGTCCGTCTCAGTGTTGTGTCATGAGTCCCAGAAGAGATTCTGACTGACCTGGACACTACATTTATATCAGGTACACCACACACAACGCACTTGGGGATAAATCGATATGCACTGGTGTAAATCATCCACAAGCAGACAGGTTAGTTTAATGATTTGCCTAATAGAAACATGATTTGGAAGATGATTGCCGAATATGTGATGCACTGGAATAAATGGTTCGATGCTCTTCTGCAAACTGTGTGAGAGGTCCCTTATGCCTCCACAAGGTTCTACCCATTTTTATTATATTACGGGCAAAGGCCCTGGGGTGACTTAAACGTCATCTGTAAAAACTGGGAGGAGGGATCTTCAGCTAGTATAAATGAAATTCAATACATTCTTGACCTAAGAGAAAATCTCCAATCGCTGGGTCACTTAACTCAGGAGAATTTGCTACAGGCACAGGAACATCAAAACTACACATATGACAGGCACACCCAGCCATGCACATTCTCACAGGGTATTGCTCTGGATGTTGAGCACAAAATAATTGCAAGAACCTTTTAAAGTATGTAAAGCATACAGTACAGTCAGGTGTACCTACAGATAAAAGCCCTGCTCCAGTCTAGATGTTAACCAGGTTGCAATCCAGGTTTTAGGATGTATTTTCACCCCTGCCCAGTTGCACAAACCTTGTAGAATTCTTTTGAAACTCCTCCTGGTGTTGCCATATGCAGCCACACCTACAGGCTATGCGAAAAAAATGATTCAGAAAAAAGATGTCAAGGAAGAATTAAGGTCTAAGATCAACTTTGGGGTGATAGAGGCATTATCAATAACTGGTGCAGTTGCATCATGCTGGTACCAAAGCCCAGTGGCTCTGTTCAGTAGTCAATGAGGTTTCTAAATTCGATGCCTACCCGATTGCTCATATTGAGCTGCTCGATTGGCAAGGTGCTGATCGATTTTATTCAACACTGGATTAGATGAAGGGTTACCTGCAGATCCCCTTGGCTCCAGCATCCCGCTACAAATGGCTTTCTCCAATCCATCTGATTCACCCCAATGGGTCATGCTCCTGTTCAGTCTTTTTGGGGGTCCTATGCTGCTGCATATTTAGATGATATAATCATCTATAGTCATGACTGCCAGAGGGACTGAGTGCTGATTTGAGTTAGCTGAGGTGGGCGGGGCTTACCACAAACTCAAATAAGTGTGCCGTCTGTGGATTTCGGCTTTGGTCATGGTCAACAGTCCAAATTGCAAATGCAGACTGTTCAAGATACAAGACCATAAAGGAGGCAAGACAGCTCCTGAGACTTGCTGGCTATAGTAGATTTGTAGCAAATTATTTAGATGTCATCTTATTTAAAAGGGAACAGCAGAACTGATCCAGGTGAAGGAGCAATGCTAACAGGCTTTAGTCATGTTAAGGTGTTAAGGTCCCCTGCAGGGGGGCCTGCTGTTACAGACACCTGATTTCTCCCTCCATTTTGTTCTGTAGACAGACACAATGGATGGGGGGGCTGAGAGCTACGTTGTCCCAGGTGGTCAAGGTAGAGGAGTGCCTAGTGTGCACATCAGTGGCAAGCTGTCTATACACGAGGCAAAGCTAATCCTCCAGTTAGAGTCACTTACTGTTTTTAATGAGACCTACCACAGGTTGTTTAGCACACAGTCTGACTATGGTGGTCATGCTGTTTGTAAGAAGTCTAGAGGATTTAGAGCACAGAGCTTAGAATGAATTGAAGAGATGTGGCTGCTAGATATAATTATCTAATTATCTTCTTGTATAAAAGAAGATAATTATCTAATTATCTTCTTTTCTGAAGTGTAACATTATGTTTTCCTTTTCAGTGAAATGCTCGTAAACAAGAGAGCCAGGGGACTTCATATTAAAGATTTGTTGTTAGCTGTTGTTGAAACAAACCATTGCAAATACAGTCTATGCAGCAGAGTAGATTGCAAGATAGGTCTCTATGGTTCCTTTTGATATTTCCAAGCATTTCAGCCCATTCTTTTGATGTTTGTGTGAAAAATGATATGCAGTGGATGGTAGCCTGGTTTATTAATATTGGAATATTTTATTGGTCTTTTGTGTTATATCCAACCTACTGTGTTAATGATAAACTGTAAATAATCGAAATGGATTCAATTCAATGGATTCAATTCAATTTCTATGATCACTTTAACCATTTTGCCATATCAAACGTAGAAAGTTAGAATTCAGTGAATCTAAACTCATTTGGGGATGTCCAAACTTGGGACTAAACAGTATCCACAGCTTCCTCTCCGAGGATAGAACATGATACATTGAGCAGGCAGCTCTCGAAAAGTTTTTATCAAAAGAGAAATCAAGTTTTACAAAATTTCTTTCAGGCACATATTCGCTTACACGTGCAACATGGTGAACAAACTTTATGAGATTAATTTAGTTTGGTTTGTGGGTGATATTTTATGGTCTCACAGCTAGCAGGCCTTATATAACCAAAACCACGATGTTTAACTCCAGTCTAAATGTTATACGCAATCATTCTGCACATAGTTAAGCTGAGGTTTAGGCTAGGTCACCAGCTTTCCATAACCACACGTTATAACTTTCCCAGGTTCAGACAATTAACGTTCAGTCACAGAACACTTTCATAAATGGCTCCACAACACACAGGTCTATGTGGGTAGGAGCCCAGATGAGCATTTGAGCACCAAGCTTCTGAGCTCACCAAGCAGAGTGCTGCCCGTGTCAGGTCCTTATTGATTAGCTGACGTAGCCTTGTCTTGACTCATCCTGGCTAAACGGGAAATTAAAGCTAACTGTCACATTTTTGTGCAGAAAACCTCATCAATATTTTAGTACCCCTACACACACACACACACACACACACACACACACACATCCCTGGCCTCCACACACACACAAACACACACACACACCCTATGCTGTGTGTACTGCACACGCCATGCCCCAGCCCCCATGCCCCAGCCCCCGCGCACCATCCCATCCAGTCCTGTCTCATTAGCCGCGGCTTTGAATGGGATCCCAGTGTGTCAACCATGTACATAAACACCCCTCTAAAGTGGAACACTATCCCCTTCTGAAGTGCCAGCTAAACCCCAGAAGCTTCTGTAAGCCCCAGTCGCAACCCTGAAGCTCTTCACGCTCCCACTCTTTGGAGTCAATGGCTGTGCTTCATCCTCCTCATTGTTTTTCAGTAGCAAAAAATATCCTGTAGTAATGGGGCCTGAATGGCGTGGGGGATAATTAACTGTGCATGTTAATGTCTGTCCCGAGGTTGACAGAATCTTGCACAGGCAGCTTCTGAGATCAGTTTATGTATTCAGGACGGATGGAGTTTTGAAAACTTTTACACTTAACCCTCTACTGCTTGCATTATTAAGTCATTGATGTTTGGCCATACTTTCATACTTAACATTTACTTACATAAATTGATGCCCTAGCAACGTCCTCTGCTTTTACAGTAGAGGCCACTGGTCTGGTATCCGTAGGTGCAAGGGGACCTTTTCGTTGTTTCTCATCAAGGCCAACTGTAACCCTTAATGAAGGTCTGCCCGTCTTGCTGTCGACCTTTTGTTGATTGCAGAGACAGTTCACCTCCTGAGTTGTGAACTCCAATAACCAATAATCTTCCACCATTGAGGCATCCATCAAATCTAAGAAGAGGCAGTGCTACCATTTCTTAGAGTTTATTTATGTGTCATGAAGGTCAAAGAGACAGTCAGGGAGGTCCACTCCACCCATGCTGTTGCTGTATATAACGTGGAGCATCTCTCCTTGCCCCGTCTTTTGGTCGTGGCGCTGGGCTGGCTGCTGCATGCGTGATCAGCAGTGTAATGCCTCGGCTGTCACGCCTCTGTCTCCAGGGAGACGCCATCATGTTTTGCGTCTCACTCTTCAAAGGCTCCACTTCCGTCTTCCTTCATTTCTCTGTCCTTCGTAAAGGTGTATCCTGGAAACCGATTTGGTTGTACATGACAGTTCCTTCCATCTTACTCCTCTCATCACTACTACCTATATCATCCTCGCTGATGTCATTTGGCATTTACACCATCTTTCTAAATTTTCTTGTTCCCCCTCACCATAAAATACTGATCAATTCATTCCCTAAATACAGAAAAGGCATTTACAGGTGCATGTGTTACAGATGCAAAATACAAACAACCACTCATACAGCTACAGTTGTAATTCAGTTTCTGAATTACAAGCCTTATCAAGGTTTATCAATCAAGGCTGATACCATGATGGAGTGATACTAAATATCTAAATTATAAAATACTGTAATCATTTTAACATCAAAAACAAAGTTTGTAAATGTAAGCATTACTGATGATTTGCTTTCTTTCAGTAGTAGATTACTTAAAAACTATTACAGCGTGGAAGCTTTCGCTATCGCATGATTTTTATTGTTAAAAACCTTCAGATTTGATGCTTTTTATGAACAATTTTGCAAGACGGCTTGCAATATGGCTTCCACACGCTGTGTGTCCATGAACAGAGGTAGAAAAAGAGAGGGAAAGGCAAATATAAGATTATGTGTAACCCCTCCCCTTTAGAACAGAACCATTATCCTGGGGTTCTCTTGTGTGTGTGTGTGTGTGTGTGTGTGTGTGTGTGTGTGTGTGTGTGTGTTAGTAAGAGAAAAACGGTATGTTACCCCGAAGCTACACCATGAAAAAGAGGTTTAATCACAGCCTGGACTAACAGTCTGAATATCTCAAGCTGTTCAACTCCTTATTAGGATCATTGGTATTAATGCATTACAACATGGCAAACAAAGAGGGCTCATTAAATCTCACACCATTTTTATTAATTCCAATCCTCACATTGCACAGAATGATTAAATACATTTTGTGCAATTATTTGCGATAGAGTATCTGTAGGGCCCTTATCATTAGTGTGAAATGAATGAAAAAATCACTTAGTAAAACACAGGCAACTTCAGCTCCACTGAGCCACTGTGCACCTACAAATGAATAATGGTTTTACAGGCTTCACTCCGCAAGCCTCTTGGCACTGGAGAGAAAGCCTTAATTTTCACCACAATACACTCATGGCCAGATAATGCTCTCTCAGTTCAGTCAGGAAGCTCTTTACTGACTGATCGATTCTGTACAGAGGGCTTGTGATCAGTCCAAAAAATACAGCGAGTAGGAATGAAAGTTCTGGCAGCAACACGTCAGAGACGTTTTCTCCCGCCTCAGCCCGGATGCTAGGTGCATACTGATTGCCTTAACACCTTAATGCAGGAGTGCGCATGATTTCTGGATGCTCTCTGATACAGGAGGTCTTGCTCAAAGGCTGTCCTAAAAGTGCCTTCAAGGCACATGTAAAATATAGTTCAGTAATAGAAATTTATGAGGCCTTTATTATTTTTCCTGCAGCACATGCATGCGTAATAAGTCAAACTTTGCTCTAAATCAGTGATTTGAATTCTTCTTTCAAAAACACTAAATCAAATCAACTCCCATGTGTATAAAGGGAGGTGGTAAAATAAGGATTTGCTAAGGTTCCTAAGATCAGTACAAATATCAGTACCCTTTTGTGCAGCAACTGGATAATAGGTATATTTATTCTACAGTAATGCTGACTGGATTTTTGTTTGTTTAGAGACTGCAAGCTGCTGCAATCTCTGTAGCCCACATTTATTTTATTGTGGCCAAGTCAATAAGATTCTCACACAGACCTCTTAAGTGTTCAGTGCTTAACCATGAGGAGGAACTGTATATGGACTAGCTACTCCAGCGTACTGACGTGCTGTGTGGGGTTGCTAGCAGAGTGCTAGCCATAGAGTTGGCAGTGGTCTTTTCCCCTATGACAGGCTGGCCAGGCAGAAAGTAAGTCAAAAGACTGAGGATATGGGGTGGTTTTGGAGTACTGCCTAATGGAGAAATCAATGCAACCCCCACGCCCCGCCCCTCCCCCAACCTCCCAAAAAAAGGCAGTGGAAGGCTTAGACTAGGAAGCGAGAGACAGAAGGGGCTGTAAGGGTTGTGAGGTGCAGCCACCCAGCTGAATAGCCTCATGAAATAATAATCAGCTAATCATCACCAAGATGACGAGTTTTCTTACGGAGCGTGGTGATGGGTGGCGGACATCTGGCGGCGACGGCGGTGGTGGTGGTGTGGTGGTGGTGGTGGGGGGGGGTTAGAGGACATGGCTCTTCCCAGTCTACCGCCTTCTTCTTTAGAAAACACGCCGGCAAAGGAGCAAGATCCTCTCTGGGTTAGAAGTGGCTCAGGAAGAAAAGCTTTTCCAGAGAGTGTGGAGGGACAACCGTCTGGAACGACATTGGGCTGAGCTGAAATATTAATGAAGTTTAACTTTTTTTTGTGGAAACATAATTGTTTCTCTCACCGACCACCCCACCCCCCCTCTGCCCTCATAGATGCCATCACCCAGGTGATTCACTATATCCCTGTCACGTTAGGCCATCAGGCTCAGTGTGGCCTCAGACACATGGGACTGTGGCACTCAGCAGCCCCCCCACCACACACACACACACACACACACACACACAAATGTAATACCCAGAAAAGATGCACCTCAGAGCTGGGAGGTAAAAGCTTTTATGGACCACTACTTTGGGCTTAAGAACTGCTGCTAGTGCTGCAGAGGTTTCCTAAGCCTGTGTGAGGAGCAAATGCCATAGACACACTGCTTATTTAATGTGTCCATACATTACAAGTTACAAGTTATACAAGTTATTAATCGGGGTAGAGATTGCAAGATGCTACAAAAATGGTCTTGCTATGTTCTGTATGAGTAAGAGCCATCCAATTACACAAGGTGATCCTGAGTGCTTGAGGTGATCTATTAATTCACAGTCATTGTAGATCCCACTTAGAATCTTCAGGACACTGTAATTAAATAGAAGTTAGTGAGACAACGGTAATCATGGCGCATGAAAAAAGCCCTTATCTGTAGCAACCAAACCAGCTTGTGTGTTGCACTGAAGCAAGGCCCTTGGTCCTCTGATCAGTGTTTTCGGTCTAAAGCCAAAACGGCCTTGAAGATGGAAGGTATTTAGGCAGTATGGAAGCTGCAGTCACCCGCGAAGGCCAGAAATGAGCAGAGAGTGCAGGGATCTCCCCTCCACCCCCTCTCCTCTCATCCTGCCCTGTGCGAACGTCTGGACGAGCAGGCGATAGGCAAGCAAAGGGCAAGCTGAGCTGCTCTGGCATAAAGAGAAAGGGAGAGAGGGAGAGAGAGAGAGGAAGAGAGAAAGAGAGAGGGAGAGAGAGAGGGAGAAAGAGGGTGATGCGTGGAGGGAGGAGGACACTCAGCTACAGGAAGGCTGCGATCAATAATTCACATCATCTGTCACCACACGCTCCACTGGACCACTCAACAAACAGCAAAGACAAATTAAAGTAAAAACACACACAAGAGTCGACCAGTCCACCCACTCCACCCAGTCCACCCAGTCCACCCAGCCCACAGACATAATGCCCAAAGGTTCAAACAAGGGCACCTCTTTAGTTTGTAGTCAGAGGAAAAGAGATGTGAAATGTGATAAGAACGTTGTTACATGAATTCCAATAGCTGTTGTTTCAATGTGCTTAGAAAAGATGTGATCATTAACAGTTCTCCAAAAAGTTTTTTTTTAATTAAGCCAAATTCTTTCTATTATTTGTTTTATTATGCATCACTAGCTTATAAATCACTAGCTTTTCTATTCTGTGCTAAATGTTCAGACTTTTCCATACTTCAGCACACACACACACACACACCAAACCCCTCACATACACACAGTTTTTACTCTTGCATGTTATGAGCTGTGACCCAGCTTGGCCTCTCGCATGAACCTTTCCCACCACTTCTCCCCTACCCCATAACTGCCCTTCACGTGCCACCAGCTGCCTCGTGCTAAAACGTAAATGCAATTTAGGTGGTGATTTTAGGTCTCATGCAGATGCGTGGAAGGGACGTCTCTAATTTCACACTCCGCCGAGTGCCTGGCCCGTTCCCCTCTGATGGAAACCGGGATGAAGCTCTGTCAATCAGCGTGCTTGTGACGCTCCACGGGAAAACATGATGGAGGGGCGCATGGTTTTACATCACGGTTCACGGCTTCTCAGGTTCACGACACCCAGTGAGGCTCCTTCTCATGGTCAGACACCTTCCCAGCCTCTTACATGCCACCATTACATTTCCTTAACATCCACATTAACATTGTTTGTTTTTCCAGCAAGAAATCCGTGCTGAATAAAGTGTTTAGAGTCACGTTTTTGGAGCTCTTTTCAATAAATCTCTGATCAGGAACAAATGAATGCCATGCTGTACTCGCAAAAGCCAGACCAGTGTACAGGAGCACTGTGAAGGGTTCGCTTCTACTCTACAGAGTGCTAGAGTCATTTTTGAGGCTTTAGAAATTGAACGTTTTGTCCAGTGGGTGAAGGGACTGAGGTTGGTGGCGAAATTCCCTTGACTGCCAGACCTGCACAGCCCCACTAGCCCCTGACCCACACCTCAGGGACGCATCAATATTTGAAACGGTACTTAACGGACAAACCAGAGTAAAGACATGCCAGAGGCACCTGCTAGGACAGAGAGGCAAAGCAGAACTAGTGGTTGTTCCAGCCGCGTGGGCCACAGCGCGCTCTCGGGTCTCTTGCACACACCCACTGCCCGTACTTTTCCACTTTGAGATATGGGTTAACTCGATATAAGATATTTGAAAGAAATGTATTTGAATTTTTTAATGCCTGCAGTCCCAGTGCACAGTGTCCAATGCTTTATCGGTTTTCAGTCTGAGCATTAGACGCTGTGGCAGTAAATCAAAAACAGCGACGTTTCTCCAGAGAATCAATCAGATCGTTTTTCCTTTCATTTTTGTTTTCAGAATTTCTCATTCTCAAAAATGTGACTTTACAAGAAATGTTTAAATACTCTGAACATAAAAAATGTAGTCGAAAAAACTACAAACACACTGCTAAACAGAGGAGCCCAGTCATCTACAACTGCAGTACAGCACAAAATCTGAATTTAAATAGCAGTTTAGTGGCTTGAAGATTCTTCTCATTACCTCAATCTTGCATTGTATGGATGTAAGTGTAGTTTTATATTTAAGGCATTTTTAAAACGAGAGTACAAAGAGTATCTGAGTATGCAACAGATTCTTTCTTAATATTTATGCTCTTCACTGCACTCAGGTATACATAATCACAACATCCACATGCTAATATTACATTCATCAGTACCCAAAGGCTAAAAAGCATAAAAATATTCTTGTAGTTCAGCATTAAAAACATACACAGATATGTTAGATTTCAGATGGTAAATGGTTCCAAGGCTTTGATGTAGCAATTTCAAAAGCCCAGTCAACTTTCTGTTTCAGTCAGGTCCTATGGGTGGTTAGCAAAGCTTGGACCTAGGTTTGTTATATGGAATAGCATATCAGCAACATGAGAAGGGCCGGCACATTCTGGACCTTAAGACCAAACCGTAAATCAGACAGGGATCTATTGAATTGAAGTAGGACTGATTTGATGCCTTTTCATTGCGTCTCAAAGACGGCATGCTGCAGCATTTTGAAACACACGTAGACATGTAAGAAAAGACTGGCTAATACCAACATAGAATGATTTTTCCAGACTTTCCAACTTAAGGAATTCTATGATTTTTGTGACTGCTTTTAGTTGAAAGAAACTACTTTTGAAAACTATACTAATTTGCTAAATTTTAATTCTGGACAAAAGGAACCTTGGTTTTTACATAGGGTTTTACCTAACATGTAAGGAAACCCAAATATCTTATAAACATTTTTAAGGTTTATATCCTATAAACTTTTTTTAACTTTGATGAGCCAAATAAAACAACCTCTGTCTTTCCCTCATTCAGCAACTGAAAGCTGTTTGATACACTTGTTGAGCAAATATAGGAATACTCACCATTAGGCTTAAGGGGAATATTTAGCTGTAAGTCTTTGGCATAACAATGAAACAACATTTTATATTTGTCCCAAAGGAAGCATGTATATTGGAAAAAACATACAGGCACTAAAACAGACCCCTGAGGTACCCCAGAATTGAGTTGCCAATGATGAGAAGAGGTTGCGTATATTAACTGAGCATGTTAATTCAAGCCCTTGATGCCAACGCAGTGCTGCAAGTGCTCATTGAGTTCAGCATGATCTACAGCAGTGTGTAAGTCTACCAAATATCAGGTCATTTGTGACCTTTAGGAGAGCAGATTCAATATTGTGAAGTGGTCTAAAAGTAGACTGGAAAGCATGTTGGTTACTGTTATAAAAGCCATATGCTGATGTAAAACTACCTTTTATAACATTTCATTAAAATATTTTTACACTGGCCTGTTACACAACAATTCAGGAGCCAGTTGATGATGTTTTAAGAGATATAGTGGTTAGTAACATTTGAAGCCCTCATCTGTGCATTCATAATGGCACAAACTACTCAATGATTTATAACAATTAAGCTCAAAGCCTTAAACTTTCAGATTACAGTCTAAAAAAAACTAATTTTCAGGCTCTCTCACAACTTTCTGAAAAGAGTGTCTTCTACTGTCTACGGTCCAGAAGTGAAACTCGGGGCAGTCCACGACACAGAAACAGCTAAGAGTCAGGAAGTGGCTCTTTCCTAGCAGAAGAACTGAAGAAGTGGCTCAGTTAAAACAAAATCAATACGCGTGTGCGTGTGAAACTGGGCCTGCTGCAGGTGAGGCCTCTCTCCCTTGGTGAAAAAAACTTGCACACATCAATTATTGAGCCACCCTGTGCTCTGGAAGGTCAAAGGTTAGACACCAGCACCCAGTGGCACTCAATGTGCTCCTGCATGGAGGACCCTTTAGCAAACCATGGGGTCATTACCTGGATCTCTGCCTTCAATATTAGTCATATTTATCAAATTATAGTTTAGATAAACATCTATAAGCACTGTCTTGAAAAATACTCATATGAAACATTGACTCAATTTATTATATATTATAGAATATAATGGGAAATAATATATGTGACTAAATATATAGCCAATGTCTTATAGAACCAACAAAACGAAATTTTGAAACATACATACAAGCATACATATATAAGCGCACACACACACACACACACACACACACACACACATTATATATATATGAGACGACCAGACAAAGGTTTGGAGGTTTGGACACACCTACTCTGTTTATTTTTATTTTTCGACATTACAAAAATAGGGAAGATCCCAAACCAAGAAAACATGTTATGCTCTAGTAAACAAATATTAGATACTTTGAAGTAATATTTTCCTATATTTTCATGACAGCTTTGCACGCTCTTGGCTATTTCAGCCACCTGAGATGCTTTTCCATCAGTCCTGAGGCACTTGTAGAGTGAGGAACTAAAGTTCTGAAAAACTATTTGCTGAGGGTGCATATAAAATTGTATGCGTGTGTGTGTGTGTGTGTGTTGTAATTAATTTATATATGCACCTTTCCCAATTATATTATATATTTTATAAACAAATTTAAGCATAATCCAATTAAAATGCCTTTTCTTACTACTAAGAACAGTCAGGTGTGCCCAAGCTTTTGATTGGTAGTGTGTGTATGTATATATATATATATATATATATATATATATATATATATATATATATATATATACACACACACACACACACACACACACATGCATACATATACACATATATGGAATAAATCACAATGAGGAAAAAGAAAGAATCTGGGGATACAAGAGAAGAAAGGGTGTAAGGAGAGTCACAGACAGTGATGCATTATAAATCTGGTGTAGAGTTTACGTCAAACTCGACACGTAACCATGACTGTCCACCTTTCCCTTTAGGCCCAAAGTATAGTTTAGTCTGCACATGATCTGCAGTGATCTCGAAAAGGGTTTCCTGTGACGAAAGCCAAGACTGACTGGGTGCTCTGTCAGGATGGAGCTCAGGTTAAGGGTAGATTCCCTCTCTTGTCCACATTAATGTTGCATACAGACTGGGGCTTGTGCTGACATGAGGCAGGGAAAAAAAACACAAACACTGCTTTTACAGGCGCACCGGTTTGCTTATACCCATGACTCCCTTACAACAAGAAGACCACGCCACACCACTAATCGATCATTCGTTATAGTAGTAACACTCGAAACCTGCTTTTCTGTGTCAATGTTTTCCAAACAGGAGGAACCGGGCTCAGGGTTATTGCTGTACCTGTGAAAAAATGTAGGCAAAAATGAGCTTCCAGTTTTCTGTGAGGTTTGTATACATTTTTAGATATCCACTCCTCATTTGCACCCCCCCCCCCTTAAATACATGCACCCTGGTTCTTCCCATGCCGGCTCTGCCCGGTCTGGTCCCCAGCTCTGGGTCCATTAAAGGGACGGCTGATGCGTGTAGCGTTAAAGGGGAAGGCAGCCCAGTTGCAGACCCTGTGTCTGGTCCAGGGCTGCTTCATGAAATATTGAACGCTTGCGTCCCTTCTAGGAGTTGGCTCGCTCATTCTTGGCGGAGGGAGGCTGATTAATATTTTAGACCGCAATCTCCTACTTGACAAACTCTCCCACATGATTGGGTAAGAGCGCCTCGCTTCCCCCCCCCCCCCACCACCTCGCCCACCCCTCAACCACCCTCTCCTGCTTTTTTTTTTTCTTTTTAACCAAATTTCATTTATGTGAAAATTAATTACGCCCAGTGATTTTGGCTATGTGGACCCTTCAAATCCTTCACTCTCGGCCCGTCCCTGGGGCCCTGGTGGTCCCACTGAATGAAGTAGCATCCATTTTTTATGAAGAGCAGGTTATCCTATTTAGTCAGATTAAAACAGGTGGTGAGGAGATGGTTCCAAGGAAACAAGCAAGGCAGAAACAAGAAAGGCGGAGAACACAGCCTCCCAGGTTTCCTCTCTCCTACACCCTTTATCCCAGGCTGTGCTGCTTTTCTGAAAGCACACTCCTTAACTCCACCACTTACCCACATGTACCCCCGCCCAGTCCCGTCACACTGTAACGCGTCTCTGGCTGTCTTTCCAAAGCCCTATCTTTGTTCCCTCACTCAATATTTCATGCCATTTGTATACATAAATCAGAAGAAATGATTTAATTACACTTTCCCTATTCCATTAATTATCTGCTGAAGCACAGTGGTACAAGTGTAGCAGTTGCTTGGTATTAGACAACACTTACAGTACTAGCTGTAAGCTTGCATACTGTAGGCTTTACCTTGGAATTACCTGAGGGCATGTGGTATATAAGTTGATTGCTGTTACAATTTGTAATGTGATGCCGATTTCGCACAATATACAACTGAACACATACATTTCCCTGGAGTGAAATACACTCCTCTCTGTGTTCTTAGAGGACCAACACAGTTTTTCTTCTTTCAGAAAATTAAATCGACAAGAAGTTAGTGCTGAGCGAAATTTAAAAAAGAGTCAGTGGTTTCTTTACTGAATTATGAAACAATATGGTGCAAGAATACACACAGCACACGCACAAAAACTGAAAGCAATCCATTTTTCCCCGCTGCGTGGCTAAACAGAGTGGGTACTGACATGAGCACGCTGGCGAATCACACGGTGAGTCCAGAGTGAGCCTGCAGACAGGGCAGGAGTGGACAGGAGTCCCACCGAGGGGCCCTGCCACAGCAGGACGGTACCAGGCATCCCACAGTGACAGTCTGCAAAATCATGCAGGAGCTACCAGACAGCCCTCTTACACTGGAAGGATAGCACTCGCGTGCTCGCCAGGGCCAGGAATGACGCCAAGAGAGGCTTTCGCTTTAGGAGAGTGAAGTTTAATCGCAGTGTGGGGGAGGGGCCGAGGATAAAGAACAGTGGGCTGCTACCTCCAGAAAGATGAGATGTAAGCTAGATGAATAGAAACATTCTCCCATATACGCAGGTCAAGAGCTGCCTTTTTCTCTTCTACACACATCTGATGCTGTTTCACACACACACATACACACACACTTTCGACTTTCATTCAGGCATGCAAAGTCACGGTGCTGTAAAATCCTGGATGCCTGGCAAATGGCTACAAAACAAACAAGCATGCTAACACACACATGCACACACACAGACACAAACACACACGGGCGCACACAGAGAGCGGTGCAGTGCATCTCATAACAGCCGTGCTTTAAAGGACAAGGCCGTGGGGAGAGTGAGTGAGTGAGAATCGATGGGAAGGCTGTGTCTCTGTCAGAAAAGTGAGGATCCTCACTAAAGGGTCAGCGCAAACAGGCAGTGAGGCAGAAAGATGGCACAGGGCCTGCTGACCCACACGCTTCAGCAAGCCCAGGCTACAGCTCTGCTCCCAGCAGCCTGCACACGCACACACTTACACATTCACACACACACACACACATGAGCTGACACACACATGCATGCACACACACACGTGTAGACACACACATGCGCACACACACAATCATAATACCTCAAATCTGACCTGATACTAGTTTATTTACGCTTCATACCTCTGTGATGTTATAACAGCAATTACAGGAGAAATATTTCGACAGGACAATGATCAATCAGTACATGCATTGAACTGTTGTATTCAGAATGAACAGAGCTGTTCTCACGGTAGCCTGCCTGAAGATCACTCACATTACACTCACATAAATGAGTGGAGGTTTGTTTTCAGGGTTGATTTTTGCTGGCCTACCACAGCTGCAAGTTCACAGTTAAGACAGGGCGATATCAGTTAAGACAGGGTGAGATCAGTTAAGACAGGGTGAGATCAGTTAAGACGGGGCGAGATCAGTTAAGACAGGGCGAGATCAGTTAAGACAGGGCGAAATCAGTTAAGACAGGGTGAGATCAGTTAAGACAGGGTGGGATCAGTTAAGACAGGGTGAGATCAGTTAAGACAGGGTGAGATCAGTTAAGACAGGGCGAGATCAGTTAAGACAGGGTGAGATCAGTTAAGACAGGGTGAGATCAGTTAAGACAGGGTGAGATCAGTTAAGACAGGGTGAGATCAGTTAAGACAGGGCGAGATCAGTTAAGACAGGGTGGGATAAGTTAAGACAGGGTGAGATCTGAGCAAGACAGATTGACATTACAGTGGATAGAGAAAAGCATGCCTAAAACTGTTGAATGACCCCACCCCACAATCCCACAATCCACTGCTCACAAAACCCCCTGTAATCTCTATTTTAAATGTTTACAAGTAGTGCAAGTGTAATTACTGTACTGTCAGATTCACAGACATAGATATTATGTACAGTAAGATAGACAGACAAGTCGATGAGTAGATGGCTAGACACCAGGGAAGCAGGACTGAGCATTCTAAAAATAATATATTGCTTTGCTACATCTTTTTTGTAAAGGCTGTAAAGGCTACCTGTCCACTCTTTGCTCAGGCAGGGGGTATAACCAATATATTTCTGTTACATCTAAGAGCTATTGCAAGAACATGTCTCAGAATCAATTTACCAAGGTACAATGGGGAAAGAGCATGAAGACATTCCAAGGTCATTAAAAGTATAATAAAATCTCTTTAAAATCACAGGCTGATCAAATGGGCCAGTGACCTCATATAAATCATATAATGCATTTATATGGCATTATATTATTTATATTGCAGTATATATATATGTATATGTGTGTGTGTGTGTGTGTATATATATTTATATATATGCTTGTTTTATTTGGACTTTAGATGAGATGCACAACTCTAAAGCAAGTTCTAAAACAAAGTGCAGTGAAGTGTCCTATTCAAATATATGCTAATGAGCAAATAATTAGCAAATCGTATGTGCTAAGTTGCATAATACAAATAGCAGGAATATAAAGTCACACTTCTTCATCACAATCAACTAGTCTCACACACTAGTCACAACAAAGATATTTGCAGGTCACAGGACTTCATTATAAAAGCCATCACACACAAGGTCACAATCTGAAAAAACATCAAGATGGACAAAGAGTTCAAGTTCCATTGGAGGTCACTGTTACTTTTGACAAACAGGACCAAGAAAAGCAAAACAAACCTCTCTGAGTGCTCTCTGAGCAGTGACTCCAACTGCTTCAAAGAAAGGCGTCAGACACACAATTAGCCTCCACAGGACTTTCAGAAGTGTTTAACAAAATTAGCAGTGCACACACATACTCGATTCTCAAAAGGATTCCTCATGGCCCAACATGGCCTCAAAGAAAAGCACCACCATACCAGAAAATGACTAGGGGGGAAATATGTTTTAAAAGATAAATGCTACTGGGCCAGTATATTTCAAGCTGATGCCAAGGGAATAATCAAGTTTTAATTTAGCTGCTAATTTAATTAGCCACACAGCCACTCCCCAAAAGGGTTCTTCAGCCAACCGGAGACAGACATTCTGTTCCACACAAGGAAAGATTTTGTTGGATTAAAACTGTTGGGTCTGTTTAAGTTTTCTTTGTTTTTAGTTAGCAGTTAGTTTGTGTCAGACAGAAAGATGTGGTACTGTATATGAGTCTTGAGAGATAAGAATGGCACATTTTTTGGCACGTTTCTGTTTTCCATGCTGTATTCTTGTACATTGTGGAAACAGGTTCTGTGTTTTGATATGTCATTTATTTAAGCCTATGCTGGGAACCATGCAGAACCACACCCAGCAAGTCATGTCAGATTTAGTTACTTTAACCCTTAAATCTATGCCATTATGGCTAATAATGGGAAGGTGCTAACAATCATCAAGGAAATAATGATAATTTATGCCCTCATTTGTATGTTTTGGTGCATGATTGGGCAACTTGACTGCTAATGGGGGAGAAGGGGGACTAGCTGTTTGGGAATGCAGAAATCAAAGGCTTTGGTTGGCTGGTGAATGTATGTTCGCGCGTGTGTGTGTGCGTGTGCGTGTGTGTGTGTGTGTGTGTGTGTGTGTGTGTGTGTGTGTGTGTGCGTATGCTGGGCTGGAGTGTGGAGTAGGTGCAGAGGGACACGTTGGGGGGAGGCCAAAGTAAACGCATGCCACTCAATCTGCTGGCGAGGGGGCCGGGGGCTTCATTAGATGGAGCCAGAGGCTGACCCCGGCAGCCGCGGGGCACAGACCAGGCGGGGCGCATGGGGCTCTGCTGGGGGCAAGGGGGTGTGGGAGGTGGAGTGTGGGGAGCGAGCAGAGCGAACCGCAGAGGAGACTTTCCCCTGGGCTCCCCCTCGGCCCGACCTCCCGGATCTCTGGACGGAGTAGAAAAATCAACAGCGCTCCCCTTTGAAGCCGTCTCCTTCTCTGTTTCTCTTTCTCCGTGCTCCCTTTCTCCGTGGACCTCATGAATCATGCATGCGACGTGCACCCTCCAACATGCACACCCCCTCATATATATATATATATATATATATATATTTTTTTGCTTTCTTTCTTTTTTTTTGCCGCAACAGCCTGCCTTTCAGACAAGGAGCGAAACAGGCAACAAAGGATGAGCGACCGTTTGTGTCATGGCACCTCGGTGCAGCCCATTATCAGCTGTGTTTGACAAATTACTTAACACTGCTGTGCCGCTTGTTTGGCAGCAGGGAAATACATTGGGTACCCGCATCCCTGCGAATTTAAATAAGATACAACTAATGAGCAAGAGAGCACAGCTTAGATGAGGTAGCACAACAAACTGCTATCTGCAGCAGAAAGAGCATTATCCACACAGATCAATTAGAAGCATGAGGGTGCGCGCGTGTTCCTCTGAAGAGGAAGATTATTTTAAAGTATTAATTGGATTGGAGATAAAGTGGCTAATTGTTGTAACGACACCAAGCTTTTCGCATGAAAGTCGAGTAAATTAATTGAGAAAGGCCGCCCCGGAAATCCTGGGAGACTCTCAAACATGATCTTTTATTCTTTCTCTTCACAGAAAAAAAAAGTGAAATCACCAACCCAGAGTGGCAAATGAGAGTGAAGGCCTTTTCTCCTGCACACCAGGAAGAGGGAGCAGGGAGGAACAGAAAACAAAGTTACTTGGCCCCGAAACATCTTTGAGCGAAGAGAAACCGACGTGTCCCACGGCAAGCAAGTCAGATCAAAGCAGGCGAAAATGAAATAATCATAAAGCAATATAAGAAGACAAAGTTTTTAAGACCAGGGCATCAGCAGAAGTTGTGGAGAGAGACCTTGGCCTGTTTAGCTCCAACTGAGAAACTGTTGTAAAGCAGCGGGTTACTATTCCCCCAACTTCCAGTTCAACCCTGAAGAGCTTCTGTGGTTCTCATGTGCACAAGAGACATGCAAAGATGTTCACGTCAGTTTAACTAGAAAGAGAGATTACACTGCTGCATATTTATTTCTGAAATAGCCAGAAAGACTAGCATCTGAAACATGAAAACCTTAGACAAACGTCTTGATAAAGTCAGGCAGTACAGACGTTTTATTTGTTAAATGCCACCTTTGCCACGACTCAACCAGAAAACACACACTGTGCGGTGAAATAAAAAAAAAAAAACAAATTCCGATTATGTTCCCGAGGGCTCTTCTCCCGAGCTTTTCAGCTCACGTGCCATCTGCGTTCAGTCTCGTTCTTCAGGAGAACTGTGAGTGTGGGCTTCACTCTGGCCTTGTTTTAAAGGCCCCGACGCTGCAGAAGAATGCAAAACCCAAAAGATTTCAGCCCAGAGCCCAACTTGAGGCCTCCACTACTAATGAAGACTCCAAACACGTCAAGCTTGGACCGCCTTCCAAGAAGTAGGCAAGACTTCAAAATTGGAAGTGATGACCCGCTCATTACCAGTTAATTATAAACCCACCATGGCTGTCAGCCCAACCTCTGGGGAGCCAACCCAAGATCTTCTGACATGTGAGAGATGAACACCATCTGTCTTCAAGCCTGCTCCTCACAGATGTGTGGGGCGTTGAAGTGTGTGTCCTGCTTAAAGTTGCAGGCTGTGTTGATGTGCAGCCCAGTGAGGTCCTCAAAAACTGTAAGAGGGCCAACTTAGGACACCACCACTTGGCCACGTTGTTTACAAGGGGCGGCAAAAGTGTCCCTTGCCAAGGGAAATGGAGCTTTTAAAGAAACTCCTTTTGATTGATGTGCTCTTATTTCACACTTATGATCAGTGATTATCTAGGATAAATAATTCAGGGTACTAAAAAGTTAATAAAGAAAAATACGATGGAGCTCATCATTTAAGTAGAAGCATCTTATGGGAGAGGGAAAATGGAAGGAGGAAGGAGATAGAGGTCCGAGGGTGTGGGCAGAGACAGGTGAGGCGGGAGATGGGCGTAGAAGATGACGGTGATGGGAAACGAAACAGGGGAGGAGCAGAGGTGTGGCAGAGAGGACCGAAGGAACCAGGCCCCTAATTGGTACTTAAACACTCGCGGCGTGCCGAACTGTTGCTATCATAAGAAATTGATGAATTAACTGAGAGAGAGTGGGAGAGAGTGCGGGAGAGGCTTCTAAATCTTTTAAGAGGATAACTTACTTGGGCAAAACAGCTGTTTATGCATTATTTGTGCCAAGAGCCATTTACCACCGTTTAGGAGGGAAGCAGGGCCCTACTCTGAGGAGACAACCACAGGGACTGGTGCCTGGAAGGACAGAGAGAGGATCATTTACAGAAAAAGAAAAGATGCAAAATTCATCCACCACCATCCAAGGCAGTTCTTCTAAAGACTTAAAGACCTGGCCTGTCAGTCTGTGGCTGGCATTTAGTGACAAGCAGCAGAGGTTGGAAGAGAGAGGATGTGAGGAAGAGAGAGGATGCGAGGAAGAGAGAGGACGCGAGGAAGAGAGAGGACACGAGGAAGAGAGAGGACACGAGGAAGAGAGAGGACGCGAGGAAGAGAGGACACAAGGAAGAGAGAGGACGCGAGGAAGAGAGAGGATGTGAGGAAGAGAGAGGACGCGAGGAAGAGAGAGGACGCGAGGAAGAGAGAGGACGCGAGGTACAGAGAGGACGCGAGGTACAGAGAGGATGCGAGGCAAAGAGAGGACACGAGGCAGATAGAGGAGGTAGAGTGAGGAAGAGAGGACAAGAGGCAGAGAGAGGGCGAGAGGAAGAGAGAGGATGCGAGGAAGAGAGAGGACGAGATCATCAGAAAGCGATTCGGTCATCAGGGTCAGCTAGCAGGTTTTACTCATGTCACCCGGATCACATCAGCGAGCACAGAGGAACTCTTCAGGTCGCACATTAAATCTGGGGCGGCACTTTCTGTACTTTTTTTGTTTCATTTTTTGCGATCACCTCTATGCATAATTTCAGCCATTTGAGGGCAACGGAGAGGAAGAATTGCAGCAAACCTGCGAGGGCACGTGTGTCACCTGCAGACCAGCCCGCCCCTCGCCCCCCCCCCCCCCCACCCCCTCCCCCCACCCCCCCCCCCCACGCGTGCCACTGCTGCGGAGGCCACCGCTCCCACAGAGCCTCGGGGCGACGTACGCGGCTCCATTTCAGCCGCCGCTGACACTGATCATGCCTGAAAGATGAAAGTTTGCCTCTTGTTTGTTCTCTAACTGCCCGCTTTGTCCGTCCGGCGCCTGCGGGTGCCCGTGCTGAGACCCAGAGACGGAGCCTCCGCTAGGCACCACTTTCACAGACACCTTTGTGCGCGGCCCATACTGCAAGGCGTCATCCTTCTTGAAGACAAAAAGAAAAACACCTGAATAACCCTTTTATCATAACGCGACCTACGTGCCCACGTAGGACCCCAGCCCACGTATAATCTTAGGAGTTTGGTGAGATTAAGTGAGAAAAGATTATACATGGGCTGGGGTCACGTATAATCTTTTCTCACTCAGTCTTACCTAACTCCTCATCTCCCATGCATACGTTAAAGTTAATTAAATCATATTAGTCTTTTGACTTTGATGATGATTGTGATTAAAAGCTCACCACCTGTCTCTTCCTGTGTGGAAATCTGTTCGGACTTCTCCCACCTCTCCCACATGCCTGTCTCCCACATAACTAAGGTGCCATAATGGGCGGCCTTCGCCTGAAACATCATCATTCAGGTCTGAGCTCGGGATGGCAGACTGAGCCATGATTAGCTGACAATTTATTCCCTGCCTGCAATTGAGAGGCAGAGTGCCCACATGGTAATGTGTTTAAAATGTCAGCAGAGAGGTAAGGATCTCATCAACCTTTGGTCACCCAGCCGCTTTGAATATTCTTATTGCCGTCATGCATTAGTGATAAGCTTTTGAAAAGTAAGTCAAATTTAACCTTCGCCGTACCTGGACCCTGTCATGAATATTAATCAGGCCTATTATGTGTACATGATCTGAAAGAATTTAACCCCGTAGCACCGGGATCCAGGGCCCAGCCTCGGGGGCAGTGGAGGGGGAGAGAGGAGGGTGTTTACTGCATAGAAATGGTGTTTGCCCAGGCAGGGGGAGTGCCTGGCCAGATTAATGGGTTATCAAGGAACAGTGCCCAAGAGATGGATGGGATTGACTGGTCTATCAAAGATCGAGCGGGGGAACTGCAGGACAAAGAGTTTACTCAGGCCCCGAGATGCAAACACGCCAATGCAAACATACGTTTTATGCTAAAAACCCCCCCACACACACACACACACGCACATGCTTAGGCGCAGCTACGACTACAGTTATTCCAGAGGAACAGCACAATCCTCCACCAGGTGGGCTGTATTTTTATGTTTATATCATAAATTTAAACCCAGCATTGCAAATGTGACCATACAGATGGAGCAGCACAAGCAGTGCATCAGTGCCTGATTGGTTTTCCACATACCCAGATCTTTCATAAAGGTCGCCGAGTCTGCATTAATATCTGGAAGAGACTGCTGCCCTGTTTGGGAAACAAATGATTCCAGGCAAAAATGGACCACATTTCCCATGGGCCTGCTCTGCTCCTCTTATCTAAGATAATGTTGAGCAGCTTTGGTCTGTCCTCATGAAAGTCAAGCCATGCTGATCCTGTCCTACAGCTAGTGCTTATTATATTCTGTTTATTGATTTAGAGAAGAATGGAAACCTTGCCCTTTATTAGCAGCAGATGGAGCCATAATCCGCTAGTCCAGTGGCCACCTTTCTCTCTGCATTACGTTTATTCTTCTTTGTTGACGTGCTTTGGAAACATCTGGGTGTGCACACCGCAGCTGAATGACTTCTGCGCACACGCAGGAACACACGTGCATCGTTCTTCTGCACGGACACCGCGTGTGCCCGCACTTCTGGCTGCTCCATGATCCAAATCTGAATTGAGATTATCTGTCAATCTGTCAATTGACTTTCCACTCAACATCCCTGCTTTTCCTCTGGTGTTTTATTTAGCTGCACTTCATTCAACAGGGGATTTCTTCCTCTCCCCTTCCCCCCTCCTCCCTGCCCACTTCGAGCTGTGCTATCGATCGGCGAGGGGTCCCGCTCACAATGCAGCCAGGGTACTGTTCGAGCCTGCATCTTTCAGAGGGAGGGATCGATCCTCTCTCTCTCACACACACACACTCTCACTCTCCCCCTTTATCTTCTTTTCTCCCTCTTCAAAGAACTTTATTGAATGCAACAAACAGAGAAGGGAAGAGCAGAGACAGAAGAGATGAGAGGAAAGAAGAGGGGAGGAGCATCGTAAGGCCAGGCGTGTTGCCTCACCGCTGGGTCGAACTGGGAAGAGGCTGTCGGAATGCTAGGCATATTGGATCAGGAATCAAAGAATTCCACATGCCTGCTGGGTTACACAAACAGGAGATTATGGGGGCTGGCACTCCTAAACTGGGATTCTATCCAGCGGAACGCAGTGAGGGCATCTGAGCTCCCCCTTTCTCCATGCATCACTTCACCGCAGATTATGTCAGTCTGCTGGCGAATCCCTCTCTCAGCCCATGGCCTAGCCATGTTGGCTACTGAAGAAAGCGTCTCTTCTTCATCTCCCTTTGCTTCCTTCTCGCCATCTCCCATCCCACTACATGCCTCTGTCAGTCAGCGCAACAGAGTCGGGATCAAATGCGGCTTCAGAGGCCAGGACGCACCGCACGCGTCTGATCCATTCAGCGCCCGGCACCGCACCCAGCTGTATGGGTGACATGACAATCGCTTAGATCAGGAAGAGATATAGCGGAGGCAAGAGGCACGGGCGCTACAGACGGATTTGTAAGGTTAAAACAGCGGCGCTAATAAACAGAGCGAACAAAGCGCTAATTAAAGCGTAGAGGGACTGGGCCCCTTGAGCCTCGCATTAGGTGATTAGCGAGGTGGCAAATGCATTACGATCCGGCCTCAAACATTCAGCGCTAGTTCAGGCCTTCGCTCTGACACTGACGATGCTTAGACACTAGAGAGGCATCGGCCAAGGATTGTTTGTTTATTTATTTATTCATTTATTTTTGTCTATTAAATTTTTTGATACATGTTGAGACTCTTCAACCAAGGGTGACTTTCAACTATGAAAGTAACACTCAAGAAGGAAAGAAAAAAGATGAAAAAAAAAAAAAACATTAATCATATTTTTCCTCTCTTGCATCTTTGCTTATGATCTTATATGAGATTCACTGAGTCAGAAACAATTACATTTTTGTGACACCTCTCCCCCTCCTTCCAACACACACACGCATGCACACACGCACACACACACACATTTCTTTTTGTGCAAGTTTTCTGTTATTTGATGTTTCAGTGCAGGAGATTGTTGGCTTTAATACAAATCATGTTTGAATCGTTACTTTAAGACCTTAAGCCCTCCCTCGGTATCAGGAGGATTCAGATAATGAGGCCTGCTGGGATTTCAATCATTTCTACATCTGTTAAAAAAATAAGGGGAAAAAGAAAAGAAAAAAAAAGGGGAAAACATACTCTTTTTGAAGGACCCCCCCCTCACCAAAAACAAAAAAAAACTAATTCATTTTGAGGATTAATAATAAAGAGAGATCCCCCCTTTTTAACTCCAGGACTTTTGTGCTCTCTACATTTATCGGCCTTGAACTCCCTCAGTACCTCAACGCTTTAACTCCCGAAACAATTTCTCGCAAGCCTCTCGCATCACAGGAAAATAAATAAATCCCTCAGATATCGCCTTTCAGACACCTCTTTATTAAGTTGCCCCCCATTCGCCCCGTCTTCCTCCACATTTCCCCCTTTTTGCCTGTAAACATTCAATAAAAAGTCCACATCCCAGGCCGAGGCACATTTGTGGGCATTATAAGAAATGTACGCCCAGTCGGGGGCAAAATCAAGGCCCCGCCCAAGACACTGGAGCCGACGCAGGTGGATTCTTCTGCAAACGTTTCAAGAAAGTCCAGTGTGGTGTGGCTGCGTTACAGAGAGTAGGAAAAAATTGTTCTGTATTCGTACGAAATTTACATGTGAATTTACATAATCCACAGAAAATCTCTGTCAGTAATGTTGCATTTCCACCCAAAAGCCTTGAGGTGTTGAGAATCGGGCCTGCGTCCGGCAGTCATCACAGTCATGTTTCTGATTGGTCTGGCAAGGTGGCTCTTAATTTGGGAGCTGAGTGGAAAATTTGAAACACAGCACAATTTCAATTAAAGCACAGAAATTCACTTCACTATGACTGCACGCACAGTGTTAATGAACAGTTGCATACTATAGGGCCAGATTGCACATTATCATATGAAGAGTCGAACTATCCCAACAGCACAATATATTAAAAACCGCAAAAGTTAACACTAAATCATATTTCCACAATTCTATGAATTAGAATTCTACAATTCAAATACACTTCGCTGGCATAGCGGTAGGTGCCTGCTCTGATTTTTATCAAAACAAAAGGACTTATTATTTAAATCTGAATGGTTTCTCCAAATGCAGCTTGTCGAGACTGAATATATGATCGACATTCTCCCGTTACACATGTACATACTCCTCTTCACACCCTCTTCTTCATTTAAGCTTTCTTTGGAAATTTGAATTTTTCATTTTCCTTATATTATGCATGGGAGACAACATTTTAAAAATCTTTTTGATCACGTTTGATTTTATTAAATGAGTACCAAACACAACAGTTTCTGGTGCTTTGGGGTTTGTAATAAAGTCAAATGTTTATTTTATTTTAACTTCTTCACTAGCGGACGAACAAGCAGAGACATGCAGATTGCAACACAGTCCAGCACAGTTGTCTTAGGTAAGGATCCATTTGGTCCAAGGTGAGGCACTTCTCTTATCCAATCTTATCTATCTTATCCCTCAAGGGTTTGGATATGTTAAGTTGAATAGGGGGGGATTCAGTTTTAGGGTTCAGGGCTTTCAAAATATTTTCAGCATTAACAGTTTTAGAAATAAATAATCAGTCAAACCAGATACAAATGAAATAAAAGTCCACAGGGAGATCTGTTGTGAGTATGAGAGGGAGATCTGTTGTGAGTATGAGTTCTTGTGTAAGCTGTGTGGCTGTCTTCGTTCTTCTTCTGTGCCATTTATCATTTGCGTAATTTTTCCCCACTTCTATTTTACACTTCCTTCTCTTTTAACATCTTTGCAAAAAGAACATTTGTCAGAATGTGGCTTTACACACACACACACACACACACTAAGGATTTCATAATCTGTCTGCTGTCCTTGAGAATGTCATACACTGTGTGAGTGACAGTCAACCTCCCAGACTGCCTGTTATTGATCAGCACTGGGTATGAGCCCTGGGCCTGCACTCCTCTAAAACTCTGCCCTTTAGTACGTCACACAGAACCTGCAGCCAGCCCAGGATTAATCCAATCATGTACATTTACACCCATAATCTATGACGTAGTCTGTTGTATCAATCGGAATCTTTTACAGGAAAGGCGGGAAAAGGTAAGAATGCCAGGAAGAAAAAGAAGTTCATTAAAGTATACATAGTGTACTTAGCAAGGTTATTGTGCAGAGCAGTTACAGACATGGAGGATGGGGGGGATACAACCGTTTCTGTAAGAACATCAACTGGAATATGAAGAAGAGTTAAAGTGTTGGGGAAAGAGAAAAGGTTTTAAGATGGAAGCTGAACATAGAAATGGAAGGACAGTCTGTAAGAGTCTGTGCTAAACGACACTGAAACGTTTTCCTCCAACGGGGAGCAGTCTGAACTAGGAGTCCAGTAGGAGACGGTCTGAGAATGTGCTGACGAGAGCAGGGGCCAAGCAGCTCAAGAGGAGAGGGCAGAGCTCGGGCTTTGAAGGTTAGTAGGAGGACTTTAAACTGGACGTTTAGAAGGAGGGAGAACTCTGCTACGGTCTGAATATATTGAAGAGGATGTAAGAGGTGGTCAGGAACAGTAATAAATGAGTAAGGTTATAATAGCCAAGATGGGAGGTTGTGAAGGAATGGGTGAGAGCTTCATCATCTGTTTTGTGGGAAGAAATCTAGAAATGTCACTGTAATGAAATGTTACAATGCTGAAATAACAAAGATGTTGATGAGTATATTAATCCAGTACACACAAGCTTGCTATCGTTTGCACCAAACCACTTTAAACACACACACACAAAAGACTCACAAACCTTAAGAGTGAAAGGTTTAAAAAAAGACAGGATAGAAATATAGAGAACAAGATGTATGAAAAACTGAAAGATGAACAAAAAGGAAAACAAAAAACGGGACACTGTGGAGGCTGCGCTACGGCGATCCATACAATACAGCGCGTTGTCAATCTGAAATGCATCTATTAACTCACATAATATGGCAACACTGCCATCTTTAGGGCTGAGTACACTTGTAAAATTGCTAACGGCATACCATAAGAATAAATGCCTTGCCTGAGCCTTTGGAAAAGTGGAGCACTGTTGAATAATTGATTTCTCTGGCCTTTAGTGAATGGAGGAGACGGCTGTGCATTTTTGCACTTAAGCCTGATGGAGGATGTTGCTCCAAGGATAAAAATGCTTCAGAACGCCAGGGCTCGGGGTGCTAGACATTAGGTCCACTGTGCAAACACAGCCAGAGTAAGGTAAATAAATATATGGTTTGAAAAAAGAAGTAAATAAAATTCATTCAACTGTACGTCTGATTTCCAGATTAAGAAACCAAGGTGAAGGTGGAGGTGTGGTAAAGATGTCTGAAAGGTGACCGTGAGCACCCACACGTTTCTCATGGCACAGCTCAAACATATTCAGCTCTGATTGGCCTTTTATTAAATATGATATTCTGCCTCAGAAAATGCAGCAATTAATCAAGGTTCACCTTTCTGAAAAGATACGATTGACAATGCACAAGTAAAAAAAAAATTACATTACATATAAATGTGCTCAAAAGATTGCCTTCACTGGGCCTACTGAAATATTATCCAAAAATTACATTTTGGCAGCAAAGATTAGGTCGACTGACTGCTGCTTAAAAATTCAAAAGTGCTGATCAGGGATTTTAAACATCGTCAAACAAATAAGGAAACTGTGAATGAAGATGAACTGCGTATGAGAGTTTGCATGTGTGTAGTGGGGCAAGGCTAGACAGACACATACCACCACATGATGGAGACAAATCCCAGTGCATCACTGATTCATCTGGTCAGGCAACACTGCAAGGGAAAACAATGAAAAATCTGCTTTACTCTGACAATCATTCTAATGATCTTCAATAGCCCATAAACATTTGAGTTTTTAGGGCTTGGGTTGCCTTTCATGACTTGCTATACAAACTGATTTCATGACTTGCTATTCAACTGACTGATTAAAGTATTTAAAAAAATACTGACAAAATACAAAAATGCTTTATTTAAAAAAATCCAAAAAAACATGTTTTAGCAAAAACGTCAAAGCCAAAACAAAAACAGAAAATACATTCTCAGAACATCAAATGGTACATGTTACCTGCCTCCGAGGGAACATCAGAATGGGCAACAATTTTCACCAATAAAAAGAACCATTAAATGATCTAAGAGATTTTTACTGGACAGTTTACAAAATATGCAAATCATAAATAAATCATGAAGTACTTAGAGCTGTTAAATCAAGTTCTTTGTCGTTTACCTTTGTTGCATTCTAGACAAGCAGCCATGAATTTTGAAAGAGGCATTATTACATCACGTACCATCCTGCTCTCTCTCTGCCTTTGGTGTAATGGAAAATTCATTTGGTTGTTATGAAATATTGTTACATCTATAAAGTGGCCATAAAATCCAAATGTTATATATATATTATAGATCCATGCTTGAAGTTGTTTAGCACTTCAAGCATTTGGTGTGATACTCCAGAACGCCTGCTTGCATAAGAAGAGAGATTAGCCATTTCGACCGTCTGCTGGTGCTTCATGTTTCTTCCAATACATCACTAATTCCTCTTCCTAAAGTTCATTAAGAAGTTTCTTCCTTCATTTGTCTTCTTCCTACAGTTTACTAATGCCTTGAATTGACATGGAGAGGGAAAAAACATACATCTCCTTTAAAATGTATGGATTTAATCTTGTTTAAATTATAAGAGGAATGCAGAGGGAATGCTTCAGCAACCACCATCATGCTCAGACCATGCTGAACTCTAGCTTCTCTAATGAAATAAATAAAAGAACCTGCAACCCAATACTGAATTTCCTACTGCGCAGGAAATGTGTCTGGAACAAGTATAATGTTAAATTAGGCTAAGTCAGGCTATGGGCCTAGATCCAACAACATATGCATAGGTGGGCCTATGTGTAATGGGAATGACAAAAAAGTACAAGGTGTGTTTGACTCCTTGTGACAATGTGTCATCAAAGCATCAATATGTCATCAAAGCATCATTACAGACAAATTGCATGTGACCTGTTCAGTGAGAGACTTCATCTGCAGTTTAATCTGTTCTAGTGAAAAAAAACAGATAAGAAAAAATGCAGTTCTTGACCTTAATTTGCAACATCATGCAGTGGGACTGAGCTGAACTAAAGCCTTGGCCTTTCAGCTCTAAAAAAAATGCGCATAGCATTCCCACAGACCTTTGCATCACTGGAACATGGAGAAAGTTCTAGACCAGGTCACTCTGAGAATGCTGGGAGTGGGATGTTGTTAGGGGGAGGGGCGCTGGTGGCTGTATAACCTCTTCCTTCCTCCGAGCTCCAAGGCTCCCCTAACAGGCGACCTGGGGCCTCTTGGTGGAGCAGCTGTCACGGGCCGTTTCCGGCCGGAGACTGTGGGAAAGTCGGCGAGGCCCCTGCCAGGCCCACCTCCTCCCACCACCTCGGCTCTGGTCATGGCCCGCATCCTGACCGCCGCTAAATATACCGGGCCCCCTTTGTTCCTCTCGGGGCCCAAAAATACGCTGGCGGTGACATCAAACGTGTTCTTTCCAGCTTCCTCCCGGCGGCTTTTGTCGGCCACTGACGCTCTTCCTGCTTGGCGGCTGGCTCCGCTTTCCTGGACGGCACCAAGCGTTGGGAAGGAAAGGGCCGCATGGACGTGACCCCTTGGACCGCAGCGCAAGCAGCAGATATGGGTTACAAGAAGCCTAGAGAAGAGTAGTGAACGCGCACATCAAAGGCTGATGTCAGGTCTCGGTCTAAAGCAGTTTTGGTCAAAGGCTCTATAATTAACTTCTTAGATGCCATTTTAGGTATGTATACATGGGCGATGTGAAGTACACACCACCATCTCAACAAGGATGATCAAGGTGCTCCTGTTAAAATGAGTTATGTTAGATGAGTTAGAAAGCTAGGCAAAAATGTCCTAACTAGATTATTCATAGATTATGAGTAATTACTCATTGTGATTAAGGATTTTATATTCTATTAAGGACTTTATATTCTACTTTAAGGCAAGGATAAAGCAGACTGGGCGTAGATGCCCTGCTAGGGTCAAGGTGTAGTGTTAACAGTGCTTAGGGTCATGTTTACCTTGGGACTGCTAATCTTTAAATCTCATCATCCTCTCCACCTGGAAAGGGAATTCTGGTCCTCTCAAAACATACAAAAAACAAAACATAAAAGCATGGAAATATACTACAAGCTAAAAAGTCATTATTTCCCTGTCAAGCACCTTCCACCAGTATACCAATAACAATTACGCTGGAAATGATAATGTCTTTCAAAAATGTTGCGCATTATGATTTGGTCTATCATGATCTAGAAGATTGTCAAAAATCTCCTTATGCAATATCCCTTTTGATTATCAGTTTCTGTATACATTTCCCACATATGGTCAATGATACCTAAGGCCATCTGGAGGAAAAACAGACGGGTATGAACGTCACTGAACACTCCACGGAAGCGATACAGACAGCATGCCACCGGTGCACACTGGCCCAGACCACCACTTCCACCTCCTCTTTCTGACCATTATTTCCATTCTTCTGCTTACATAACATTTGCCTTTAAAAGACTGAATGAAGGCCTGCACTGAGCTCCCCGTGGGCGGAAAGGTTGTTGAAAATACAAAGGTACAGAATTCTAAATAACTCACCTCAGATCTTTCATCATCAGATGGACGGTACTCCTCACGTTTTAGGCCATGTCCTCCACTCCCCCAACTGCTCGGCATTCGCATGTGCAGGTGTGCACAACTCGTCACTGAGACTGGCTTTAACAAAGGTTGTCCAGATGTCCTGTTTTAAGCATGACAGTCCAGTGTTTTAGCTCCCTGTCCTGCATACGTCAGAATGCATGGGCAGACACCTATCGGTTATCTTTCTGGAGGATGTTTGCACGTGTGTTAAAAACACCAAAACAACTTCAGTTCTCACTAGTCAGCACTAGTCAGTTCTCAGAGTTGGTTTCCCTTTGAAGAGTCGGAAAGACTAATTAATGCCTTCTTTACACCATCCCATATCCCATAAATACTGTAAATACATGTCAAGGTTGGAGAGTAAAGCATTCATTTGTATTACGGATTACTAGATTAAATTGGTAAAATCTGTTAGCAAGATTCTTGTTTTCATTTTGTCTTTTAATGTAGTGTCATATCCCTGTCTCGAATACGTCTTCATTTTAGAGGTTATTAAAGTGACCACCCTACCCTAACACGATGGTCTTCCTGCCTAAGCAGAACTTACGTTCATCGCTGTCGCCTGCTGGAAGTGACAGGGTCTGTTCTTTCCTCTCCTCCACCCCCGTTCTCTATCTTAAGCGGCCCATCAGGCTAATCTGCTCAACCGATGAGTGTTACGGGCTGTACAGTCATCTAGGCTGTGATGACTAACGGATTTTTCATTGTTCCTCAGATTTTTTTTTAAGTCATAAAGTTTGAACTGCCCTGTATGCTATGAGCATATTGTCCCCTTACGAATTAAACAATGTTATATGGTGTCCTTTGGTCCTAAAACATCTTGTCCAAATATCCCCAACCAGCAGATAGGCCTGTCTTAAAAACATAGGCTGACATTAGCTACATTCCAGGCGAATTCTATTTCTCCTCCTTCCGTCTTCCAGTCGTCATACATTTTTTAACACACAAACGATACAAATTAAAGCTTTAAACCAAGTTAACATTTTTTAAAATTCAAACATACAATTACAGGTGAAAGTGGTCAAAGGACGTCGAGTGTAGTGCCCTAACTTCGTGCCACAAGAACTGGAAACGACAACGAAAATGCATCATGCAGCTAGCAAGCCAGCTAACTGGAAAAAAAGAGTTTTTACGTCATGCTTAGCCCCCGGAACAAAACCCTTACAGTAAAATGTCAGTTTGTAAAATCTACGATATTTTCTGTTAGATGTTCAGTATAAACTCTAGACAGGTAGACAGCTAACTAGGAAAATTTCCCACCACACAGCACGTGTTCGGGAGAATGAGCCTAATTTCACTTCTTTGACCATACAAGAATTCTTAAATGCTGCAAGCACTGACACCAAAACGTCTGGGGTAAATCTTTACTAGCCTCCTCCAAGACCAGCCTACACGCCAGTATCAGGTGTAGTGGTGCCCTGTCATATCGAAAACAATGTGATATATCCTAGTCAATGGAGTATACCTCAAGTATTATGTCTGTCTGTTCGGGGTTCTAAAAATAGCGTGCATATATATATATATATATATATATATATATATATATATATATATATATATATATATATATATATATATATATATATATATATAATTTTCAGAAATACTTTAGAAATACTTTCAGAAATATATGGAGGGTATTTATTTTCCCCCAAGTGCACGACATTTTGAAGAATGCAAGGAATGCAGCAGCGTTTCCTGTTTCCAACCTTTAACCCAACAAGGACTACCGACACTCACATTTACCCACCAAAGATTACTGACACACACTTTACCCGCCAAGGATTACCGACACACACTTGCAGACATATGCATGCACACACACACACACACACACACTGGAATGACATAACAGATGTATACATGCAGAGTTATCTATCAAAACAAAATTGCTAAATGCCTTTTTACACTGATTGTAGAGTGGGCTGTTAATATGTTTTATAATGTATATATCCATGCAGCCTATACAGATGATGCAGTCTGTATTTTCAAACCACTCTACCTTATTTGATATATAATAGTTTTCTTTTCCCCTCTAATGTAAACAACATTTACAGCAGATGACATACATAGCACCAATTTCCTATTGTCCAATAGCATATCTGTCTATAAGTGACATGACCTGCTCCCAAACCCTGAGGAAACCAGACTCAGTCCCGGGGGAGCTATTAAAGGACCTTCTTTTTTTAAACAGCGGAACACAAGAGGATATTGGATCATCGCAATCAAGAACATCTGCAGGGCGATTTGTCGCTACTCTTTCCCTTGTCCTATGTGTTTGAATCTGTACCCCTGGACACATGGGCTTCTCCAAAGACACAAAAGGATCATCTCTCTCTCTCTCTCTCTCTCTCTCTCTGTCTCCCTCTCTCTCTCTCTGTCTCCCTCTCTCTTTCTCTGTCTGTCTCTCTCCTTCTGTCTCAACAGAGCATTTCTTTCTCTGCCTCTCACTCAGTTTCTGCCCTCAGATCATCTCTCTGTCTTTCTCTCTCTCCACATAACCCCCCACCACCACCGTGCACACATACACACACAAACACTAATGCCCTTTAATGGCAGCACAGTGTGGGCCACTGCTCTGGACGAGGCCAAATAACAGATATTATCCCCATCATAGTTTGGCCCCTTTGCGTGGCTGTAGCCAGGGCCATCAGGGAAAGGAGGGAGAAAAATGCAGGCACTCGATTTACAGGCAGCTGGGAGGGAGAGGAGGCCTCTGCATTTCCGCTGCTGAAACGCCAAGCCTGCAAGGATCGGGCTAGCCGGCCCCACAGATCTCCAATGCCACTGCCTGACAGCGGGAGCAAGGAGGTTTGCACACTAAGATCCAGAGCACGGAGCGTAGAGGAATCCACGTGCCACCCAAAAATTGTGGTGGGGGGAGTGGGCCAGGATGGATGATAACAGGGGTAAATCACAGTTAAAATGTCCATTCACACACACACACAAACACAGAGACACTCCACGAGTGGGAGGTGGAGCAGAGCTGAATTCCAGAGAGCGTAGGGCCATGGGGCCGGCAGCGGAAGTGTGTTAAAACTCTCTGTGCTGACCCCTGACCCCTGCAGATACCATTCCCATCAACTCCTCCTCCAGCTGTCCGCACTCAGCCACCCAGCAGGCCTGCAAACAAGCCTCCTCCTTGCCTCTCCTCCTCTCTCCCCCACTCCCTCTCTTCCGACTCCCTTGTTCCGCACACGCCATTTATCCACCTCTTTCCATGCATACCTCAGCACCAGGTCACACTCTATAAAACTTTCCAAGGACCTGAGATGGAGTGGCTTTTAGTTTTTGCCTATTTACAACTTTAAAAGCGATGAATGCAGATATTTCAAATACCTTTCAGATGCATCTCCACCACTTGTAAATTATAGCAACTTCATAGCGTGATTTTATTTTACTAGATGCCAGGTTTAGCCAGGTTGCGTGAGAATGTATGAACCATTCACCCAAATGGGTTAAAGAAACTTCACAAAAGTCACTTGTGGGAACACTTTAACAGTGAGAAAAGCTCTCATTTCTCCCAAACTTCCTCTTTCCCAGGTCTTGTTGCCCACATGAGAGGTGCAGGATCCACAGATCCTCCTAGACCCCCCGCCACAACCAACACACCCCTCCCTAAATCATACTTTGCACCACCAGCTTCTAACCACTCACCACAACACAGATTGGCCCTCTCTGAGAGCGGAGTGGGAGAAAAAGAACTTGTGCCACAGAGAACTGAACTCCCAGATTCCCCAGGATGTCTCATTAGATCACAGTAAGGTTATTTTTCACCTCACCGATGTGTATCCCTGAAACTCAATTCAGTCATAGCTTCCTATATCAATACCTTCCCAGAGAATCAAATAAATAAATATCCATGAATGAACCGTGAAAACAAGGAAATGCTATTGAGTGAAAGGTTATTCTCAGTTGCTAACACTTAATCACCTGACTTATCATTAGGCATGAAATAAACGAAATATACAGCCTCTGGTTCCCACAACTAGATGTATCCTAAATCTCTTCCAGCGGGCCCTGCGGGTCAGCTCCACTCTGGCCTCCGCTGGCCTCCTCCACCCTCTCTGGCGCCTGCTTTTCCATCACACCTCCTCCTGTCAGTAGCTCTGGCTTTCTCCCCAGCCTGTGAGGCTCCACCAGCCCCCCGGGAGGAAGGTGGCAGGCGGTACGACCGGTAGTCCTACCAACTACAGGCATCCACCATGTTGAGGCCGACCATCTGAATCCTTCGCAAGCCTGTTTGTGCAGTCGTGGCGGTGTAAAGGAATTGTTGCCTAGGCGGTGAGTCGGATATAACAGTGGGTTTGCCACAACGCTATTAAGATATGCAAAATGCTGTGCATTGTATTAACTGGGTGAAAATGCCAGATACAGGCGGCATGGTGGTGTGGTGGTTAGCACTGTCGCCTCACAGCAAGGCGGTCTGGGTTCGATTCTCGGTCTGGGCTGCTCTGTGTGGAGTTTGCATGTTCTCCCTGTGCCTGCGTGGGTTTTCTCCGGGTACTCCGGTTTCCTCCCACAGTCCAAAGACATGCATCCTAGGTTGATTGGTCACTCTAGATTGCCCGTAGGTGTGAGTGTGTGTGTGCGTGTTGGCCATGTGGTGGACTGGCGAACTGCCCATGGTGTACCCTGCCTTCGCCCGGAGATGCTGGGATTGGCTCCAGTGACCCCGACTAGCGGGAATAAGCGGTACGGATAATGAATGAATGAAAAAATGCCAGATACAGTTTACTTACTCGTTTTCTGTTATCTTTTTGAGATTTTGTGCTTAGAAACATGGCAAAATGATGTCAGCAACACCCAATTAGCTGGGAATCTGCAAACAATCTCAAATTGAAGCTGTGGAATGGAGTGATTTTACAGTTGGGTTAGCCTGCGCAGGAAAGAGTTTGTTTTCATACTCAGTGATTGACACGTATGGAGCACTGACTGACAGCCACTATTGTGACTGCCCCTCTCACCGCGGCTTTAGGCCTGACCCCTGGGCCATCCTATACAGAGTCTTTTACCATCGGACAAGGGCCACTTATGGGAGTCCAGCGGTTGTGGGGGGCAGCGGGGTCGAGATGGCAGAACATCAACTGACCCCTTCCCTCCTCGTCCTTTGTTGGCAAGGTTAAAGGTTAAGTAAGCAAGGAGCATTCCTGTAGGGCTGGATCTGTTAGTAGCTAAAAGGAGTTCATTCTGCCGTTTGGCTGGTGGTGTGCACCATTCTTATCCTGGGAGGCATTTCCTTACATGGGACTCACACAGTGACGTAGGCTAAAGTGAAATAATGGTGGGTACCTTTTTATGTATAAGTGTGTTGCACATAGACTGGTATATCTACACCAATGGGAGTAGGAGTCATTTAAATGATTTCATGAATCCAAGTTTAATTGCATCATGTTTCAACTTAATCTAGTTTAAGCATAAATTAGGACACAATATGCAGTGAGAAAAAGTACAAGCACACTTTGCGCAAGATGCTGTGAAATGCAGGATAATTATTTTGCCCGCAGTCCTTTTATGGCTGTAGACAGACAGAGCACAGCCTATTTGATAGAGCAAAAACTAGAAACCAGCAGCCTGGAGGACTGTATGTAAAGATGAACACACACACTAGAGATGTAAAGCTTGTAGAGATGGACACACACACTAGAGATGTAAAGCTTGTAGAGATGGACACACACACTAGAGATGTAAAGCTTGTAGAGATGGACACACACACTAGAGATGTAAAGCTTGTGAAGATGAACACACACACACTAGAGATGTAAAGCTTGTAGAGATGGACACACACACTAGAGATGTAAAGCTTGTAGAGATGGACACACACACTAGAGATGTAAAGCTTGTAGAGATGGACACACACACTAGAGATGTAAAGCTTGTAGAGATGGACACACACACTAGAGATGTAAAGCTTGTGAAGATGAACACACATGGTAGAGATGTAAAGCTTGTAAAGATGAACACACATGCTAGAGATGTAAAGCTTCTAAGGACTAAGGGTGCATTATTCATGTGGCCTGTTCACACAGAGTCAAAGACAGAGAGAGTGAGAGATTGGGTGAGAGAGGATCTGGGAAGATGACGGAATGCACACCTGTGTGATGTACACTAGTGTGACGACGAGCAGAAAGCGTCTCTCAGGATCATGCATGTACACGCGGACACACAGACACATATGTAGTCACACATCTGTAGTCACTCTCCTCAGAAGCCATTAGCCCGAGCTGGCCTTGATTACTTATTTATGAAACAAACAGGCTGAAGGGTGGGGAGCGGAGTAAAGAGATATAGACAAAGACCGGAACTGCATAGCACACTCACACACACACACACACACACGTGACACACAGACTTACACTTCACAGTTACTACCTTAAGCTCCATAGATAGATAGATAGATAGATAGATAGATAGATAGATAGATAGATAGATAGATAGATAGATAGATAGATAGATAGATAGATAGATAGATAGATAGATAGATAGATAGATAGATAGATCACTTAGCTCGTCTCATATGATCGATAAGAGTTACACATAAGTGCTTGAAAATTCCTTTTATTTGTTTCCCTCAGCCACAAGGCCACACGCATCACGCCACTCCAACAGAAAAGTTCAAATCATTACAAGGGTCATTTCATCTCATCATTCACCATAAATAAATACTTCTCTTTCTTCTCAACCATTTAAATAAATATCTGTGAATTATCGATAATATCAGCAACAGAAGAAAATGTGTAAAATGTATATATATATATATATATATATATATATAATATATTCATTTGAATAAATTTCTATATATATGTCCATATACTCTCCTTTAATTCTTTTACAACTTACAAGATGCCAATTGTACCAAAGCAATATTTAAGAATACAATATGGGGAACCTTTAGTGGTTAACATAGAGACTGTGGTCAGCACCAGTTAGGCATTCCTAGAAAATGCTTGTACCTATATACTGCACCCATCCCTACAGTATGACCCCTCCACGGAGAGACTGTCTCTTGGGATTTAACTGTGGAGGAGAGGTTCCCCCTTCCGGTTACACATTTTTTGTGTGTTACTTATTTCAAAAGGAACCTGGATTTATTTGGGATGTTTTAGCCTGAATATGATAATTGTATTAGAACTTTATCTGGGCAAACTTAAATTTTTACAACTCACAACACCCTGGGACAAGTGGAGGTTAAGCATATAAAGATGCCATATTCATGAGAAAAATGTGATTTTCATAAGAATAATGGCTTATTGTGAAAGTTTCTTTATCTAAAAAATGACCTCACATTGCGAAATCCCAATAGAGACACTTACATTACATTGCTATTGAGTCCTTGTATAAATACAGTGTAACGAGTGCTGAATTTAATCACAGTTGCACTTTACCTAAATATTCCACTCTTGCTTGCCTACAGTCCAAGACACAAAAAGGGCAAATGTGCTTAGAATGGTTTGCAATTTTGTAACAGTGAAAAAATATGACCCAATTACACAGTAATTATTAAGATCATTATAGAGTGATCATAGTACTGTAATGTAAAACAAGTGTTAACCACAAAGGACCTCTCCCCCACAATTCAAAGCCAGCTTTAAGGTTAGTTTGAAGTGTTAGCCAGGACTGTGATTTAAAGTTAATGTCCAATGGTAATAGAAAATAATGGTAATAATAATAATAAAACAAATAGAATAAAAATACAAATACAATAACAATCCTACGTACATACAAAAATATAGCAAAGGAACTCTAACAACAAGGGTCAGTGTGCATATAAGGGGGGAGAACACACACACTTGAAAGAGATTTGATTTCATTTCTCATCCCCAGATTTGGGTATCAGTGCATCTGTTTCACCTTGTTCCCAAGCATGGTGTTCAGTTTCATTCTGGCCATGTGATCGAGCTCCTGTCTCAGTGCAGTTCCTTCCTCCTGTGGGATGACACCAGAGCAAACTCGCGTATGTCTTCACTTCCTACGAAGCGCCCCAGACGCAGTCAAAGACACGGATGCGGCTAAGGAGCCTATCGGTCAAGTCCAAAGTGCTTAGAAATGTATGGTGGGGAGGAGGAGGCCGGTGTCTCTTCTGTTGATGCTGAGATTGAAGTATGCTATGCTATGAATCTCCTCTGACCTCTGTCTTTTTTGTTGTTGTTTTTTTCTCCCCGGCGATTTTGTACGAGCCTTCCGAGCGACGGCTCGCATAACACGTCGTCCTGAAAGCGACGGATAAACCAGAGAGACGCTTGTGACCGAGGCTTCGTTTAGGGAATGTAGGATGACTTGAAATGCTTTTGGTCAACCAGCACGGTTGGAGACAGCACAGGGCGAGTATCCCGCTACAGGAATCAGAAAGAGCAGCGTGAGGGTGGGGTAGGGGGTGGCGAGGGGGGGTTGTAGAACAGTGAGGCCACGGGAGCACTCGGGAGAGGCTGGCGTCAGGCTGCCCTGGGCTGGAAACCCGACCAGACACTTTGTCTTTCAGAGCAGCTTCTCTAAAAATATAAAAGGAAGGCTTCTGCTGACAGCAGACACAGGCCTGAGACTGCACACACATGCATATACACACACACACACACACACACACACACACACATGCATATACACCAGATGGGTCTTTCACACGTTCATCCATGCACGCACGCACGCACACACACACACACAGGTGCTTCCATTCATATCTACCTATCCTCACTGTAACATTCCATTCCTGAATGAGCTTCATTTGCCTGAAATGGTCCCCTTTTTTTGGTCTTAAAAATGGTGTCCAAAATTGGTTTTGACTCTTATAGTCAATGTTCTTGTGTAGGCTCTTTTTCGCTGTCTGATAGCGCCCATGTTCCTCATAAGATCAAATGTCAGCCGCCCTGCACACAGCTTGTCCATTCGGTATGGCTGTAGATGATTTTCTAGCATGGGCCCCTCTCGGTTGACTCCCCATAGACCACTACGCCTGGAAGATACATTTACCCAACACAGCAAAAGATTTTGTTCTGATAGCTTACTCTCTGTAGAAGTTGCATATGAACCACATTATCAATCCTGCCCAGGAAAGTAAAATAAATAAATAAATAAACAAAGTTTTGGTAAAAAAAAAAAAAAACAAACAAACAAAACAGCTAGTTTCCTCTGTTGGATTCAATGCAGGTAGGCCTGACTGGTTGGGTTGGAGATCAGTAATTCCAGCAGAATTCACCGTTTCACGATCAGAACTGGGAAATGTGAAAAGGAGGGGACGCGGCAGCAGGATCAGGGCGACTCAGCGTCATACGGGTTTCTCCAGGGTCTTGCGGAACGGCGCTGGATTGGAGGCGGAGATCTTGCGGCACACGGTGTTGGTGTTGCTGCAGCGGCAGCCGGGCCGGGCGGCTCGGTCGTAGCCGCGCTGGCAGAGGGCGAGGCACAGCTTGGCGGGGGGGTAGCAGCACAGGCAGGGTAGGCAGGGAGCCAGCAGCGCCATGGTGCCCCAGCGCGAGCAGGCATGGGCCGGGGCGCAAGAGCAGGGCCGATCGGCGCAGTTGTCTTCGTCGTCTGCCGAGCAGTGGTAGAACAGGCCCTTCACGCAGCACAGGCAGGTTCCGTACTCCACGGCGCTCTGGGGTGAGCACAGGCACCGCTGGCCGCAAGCCCAGCAGGACGGCAGGCTGCGCGGGGCGGCGCACTCCCTGCACTTGCAGCGGCCGCAGCGCTCGCAGATGAACAGGTGCGAGCCAGAGCCCTCACCGTCGGCCAAGCCTTTGCCCAGCGGGTCCGGCTTCAGGTCGCCTTTGGGCTGGGAGCGAACTGCCGAGGCCGAGCCGGAACGGGAGGGCGTTAGTCCTGAGAGCAGCCTCAGGTCCGAAGCGGCGCTGCCGCGGGACATGGAGCTGACGGTGCTGGAGCGACTCAGGTGAGCCAGGTGGGCGTGTTGGTGCTGGCTCTGACTGCGAGGCAGCTGAGGATGTTCATCGTGCATGTAGAAGACACCCACCTGTGCGCCAGGCTCCAGTGCCACCGGCCTCTCCACATACTCATTGCTGGCCCTTATTGAGCGGATCTGGTCTATTGACAACACGGAGACCTGCTGGAGGTCCAAGCCTTCTCGGTCCATCCTAAGATGAGGTGCTGGATCCATTAGGTCACTAGCGCCACCAGAAGAGAAACTCGGATGCAAGGGTTACACCGATCAGGGCACATCTGATAAACCTGAAAGACACAAGATACAACAAATTACATTTGCAGCTAAATTAAATTATTAAATGCAAACTTTTTTGCAGGTGGTACGGGACAAAACAGTACAAACATGCATACGTATACCCTGTTCATACCACTTAGATAATCTACTGCTGCGGCTACAGCTATTATTAGACACAGGATGGAGAGATAAAGCCGTTGACATCACACTGTAATTTAGCATCTGGTGAACACAGCTGTTCACACAAGGGAAGGGAATCTTAGCAAAGAAATTGACAGCAATGAATTGTGGGAAACAGGGGAACCCAAAAGACTTTGTGTCAGTGTCCTGAGGCATCTTTTCCCCCAACAGCCCCTCCCTGCAGCTTTTCCTCTGTTAAGCCTTATCCTCCATAAACAGGAACAACATGGCTGGTGGAATGTACGTGGAAAACATCAGCATCCTGGAATTGAGAAATACGCTGTGCACATTATTTGATGTCATGCACCAACGAGAACTTCGGTTGCGCTAAACATATTGCACATTTAGGACTCATAAATAACTCTAATTGCATACATTCGACAAACCTCACGAGCAGTCCGAGTTCGGCTGCCTACAACTCGGATTACGCAACACACCCATTATCTCAGACAAACTAGTACTGCTGCAAAGGAGGTCAGTGTTCACAAAGAGCGATTGGCTATGAATGGAGACGCATTTGAAGGCAGGCCCCGATGAAGAGATTAGACAGGAGAGGAGAGCAGAGCCCGACATAACCAGGAACGGAAATCCATACGCGAGGGCAGCAATTAGAGCGGGCAGCGTCTGCTCCCGATCCGCCAAGTATCCGGGGCACAGTCAGCTGAATTCCTGGCAAGAGCCCTGGATGCTCTCGCGAAAAGGTAAGATAGCATCCGTCCTGCGCCTCCACCGTCCGACCATAAAGTCGAGATAAGGAGCCCCAGGTCGGAAGTACACGATGCATTTGCGAATTATACAGAGCAGGAAAGACAAGAGTCCTGGAGAGTAATTGCATCAAACCCGGCAGAGAGCTGCAGTCAGGGCCTATCAGTCCATCTAATTGTTTAGAGGGGCCTGCTGTTCATTTCCATGAGCTCATTATTTGGGGCCTGATTTCGCAAACAACATCGGACTTCTAGCCAACCGCGCGTCTGCGGACGAGCCAGAGAGGAAGTTTGGGGCTTGCTCGTCTGTGTCATGTCAAGCGCTTTTAGGCTGCATATTTGTGAGAGCATTTGCACATGTCCTCTCCATGTGGTTTTCTTCAACTGTGTCGACACTTGGGAGCATTTATCATTTCAGACGACGCTGAAGTTTATTTGAGACTTTCCACTGGCTTGCAGTGCTTTCCTTAAAAACTGAGCTTCATTCTTAAGTTAATCTCCATATCAGAATGTCAAATTTTCTGGCTGTAACGTATAGTGCTCGCACAAATTCATTTTTTTTCTTCTTTTTTTTAGGGTAAGATGCTGCAGTTAATGTTTTGCATGGAAACTCCATAATAAACACACAACAGCCACCCCTGTTTTTCTCCTCAATTCAAGTCGGTCGTAACTTGTATTAAATGAGCTACGAAGCAGGGGACTAGTGCAGAAACAATGGCCCCACGCCCCACCCCTCCCGTTTAAGCCCCAGACCTCGTCCCAGTAGCCAGGGTGCCAAAGGATCGATAAAGCCACACTCCAGCAGCAGTGTGGGCAAGGTGCTGACATCAGGAAGCCCGGCGTGCTCCCCCCCTGCAAAAAGCACTCTACCACTCCCCACCAAGTCCCCGAGCAGTCATCAGCGTCACACAGCACAGACCGCACACCGGGGTGAGGCCATAAAGGAGGTGGTCTGCACGTCTGTGAACGCTAACAAAAGCATCGAAAATGTGACCCAACTCCAGCGCCCTCATTGCTTCCTACTTCTGCTGGCACCGTTCAGAAAGCACAGACTACAAAAAAGGCTGATTTACCAGCGGCCAACAAAAGGTCTACTTGAACTATCGATCGGCGGGGTCAGATTACAGCTTCTCAATCTTCGGCGCTGACCACGACCTCTAAAAGATCTATCCGGCGAGGTGGGACGTCACAGCCAACAGACTCAGGATTTAGCATGGCACGCTGGCACGGTCGGCCTGGTGATGTTTCGGCTGTGAGGGCGGCCATGTCTAGAGTCAATGGGAAGATGCCATGAGTGCTGATCCGCCGTGGTACTTAAATCCTTTCTCAGGGACTCACAACAGCTGACACTAGTTGTTCTGCAGGTTGGGTTTGGGATCTGTTTCTGCAATCCAGCATTAAGCCAAAGCGTAACTTCCCGCTCGGTTTGGGTTTCTTTTCCGGCCTTGGTCCTGAAGGACTGCAGACTGGGCTGCACTGAGCACGCCGGCAGGTCAGACGGATCAGACGAGCGCCGCCCGCGATGGCTCTCACTAAGCCCTACCACCCTCAGTGAAAAGTCCTGCACATTCCTCTTCCAAGCTTACTTTATGAAAGACTCCTTCTACAACATCTGAACACTGAACACAGAGGCGTTGTTAACAGAGCTTGCCACACTTCTAAAGTGACAAAAAGGGTCCTTCGTAGCTCCAGAGAGGACAGACGGCGAGGCATATTTCGGCCAAAGAGCGAACATGCTCGAGACGCGGCGGTTTCGAAGCCGGCACCTGTCTAGACGGCCGAGATGCCCACGGCCTGAGACTGCACGGAAGCAGGGGGAATGCAGCTATGTGTGGAGAGATGGAGAGAAAGGGCGAGGGGGAAAGGAACGTGTTTACTCAGTCCTGTGTGCTGGGAGGGGTAACCTGAAGACAGGCCCCTGTGCTCTGGGAGTATCACTGCTGAGTGAGCTGGGCCTTGTGGCTCTGCCCCAGGGCTCCTTATACCCGGTACCTTGTGCACATCCTTGGTAGAGTAACCCAATCCGGGACAGGAAGAGGACGAGAGGTGCATATTATTCATAACAACTGCCACACACCACTGACAGAGGGAAATCAAAAACCCCAGAGCACGGAGGACAAACAAAGAAAGTGTGCGAGGGTGAAAAGGACACAGTCACCACACAATGCTGCACTAATCAGGAAAGTGGTGACCTAGTGGTAGTGGCTGGCAGGTGAAGGGAATGGCAATGATGTTTAGTCACTAGAGGAGGCTGTGGTGGGGTGGGGGGATGTAGGCCAGTGACATCATAAGGTGCTGCTATTTTGGAGCCTCCTGGCAGTGACCCCTGGCAGTGACCACTGGCGTTGACGCTGCAGCTGATTAAGAGCAAACACAACCAGCTATCAAACCTTGCTCGCTTCCTGCAGGTTAACTGTAACCACAGATATGGAGTTTCCATTTTTTTAATGATCTATCTCTGAGACAGATGGAGTCCCAGACTGGCAGTTACTCAATGAGAACAGATTAGGCGATAGTCAAATTGGGGTTGGGTCTTACTGAGGGGTCACAAAAAGGCTCCTAGGGGCCAGTTCTAGCCATAGCCTCATGGCCCTGAGTTATCAGTCACGAGGTTCCTGGGTCAGCCCCATTGGACCCTCTGGGAACACAGCGGGATTGAATAACAATAAACTGTATGAGATTCCGGATGTGCTGAATCCGACCCCCAGGAAGGACTGAAATAGACACTGCAGACCAGTGAGTTTGGCCGATACAGATAGGGAGAAAGAGGGAGAAGGACACACACACACACACACACACACACAGAAAGGCATTACAGACAGAGATGTGTGCTGTAAGTTAGACAGAGCAAGAGAGAAAGAATGAATCCTATTTTGAAACACTTAAATCATACTGTAATTCTGCAGTACATTTTGCGTCTTCCCCACACCTCATTCTACAGTTAATACCAACAACCTCTAGCAGAGCACATGAAGCAACACTGTGGAGTTTTACACATAGAGGAAGCTCAGAAGAGAGTCTAAATTATTCATTATATCATTCACATTTTGACTTTTTACTTCCATGACACCAAAAAAGTTGCAAATATAGGAATCAGCAACGTAGAAAAGCCCTCTCAGGTACCAGAGCTTTCCGGGTCTGTCCCATCCTCTTCGTCTGTCTCTGCAAGCACAAATTGGCTGTACTGACATCTTTGACCTTGAGAACAATCAATGCCATCCCTGCGCGCCCCGGAGCGCACGGGCTTGGTCTGAGCAGAACACGCGTCCGGGACGCCAAACTAAACACGGTACTCACTGAACTCGACAGCACGAGGGGAAACTGCTCGTATGGTGCAAGCCCCGACGACAGAGCGAATGCGAGGCACAAATCAGGACGAGGTTCGGGACGAGGATCGGGACGAGGATCGGGACGAGGACAACAGAGTACGTGGATGAAGCACTCACCTCGGAACGGAGGGAGGTCCATCGTGAAACCCAAAAAAGTACTTTTAATTTCTCTCTGCTCTTCTCCTCACACACCCGGGCAACTTGGACAGTTCGGGTCCTTCCGACGTGTGTTTCTTCAGGGTGGTCCAATGCATGCAGGCAGTCCTTGGTTCTCAGCGCTCACTCATTTCCCCGAGGAGGGTACTGGACGCGTGGAAGAATGCACAAACAGCCCCCCATAAAGAGTCAGGCTTCGCTCTGAGAGGATCTGAAAGGATGGTACCATTTCATGCAAAAGATCCCTGTTAACAACACATGCACACATACACACACGCATGTAAAAAAAAATGTCCCAGGGAAACAGCAGAGCAAGTCTTGAAGAGCACCTCCACATAAAGCTGGAGAACAGTGGGTCTGCAGTTCGTCTAGACTCAGAATGAGCTCAAAGTGTAAGCGCTGGATTGACTCACTCACACACTCTCTCTCTCTCTCTCTCTCTCTCTCTCTCCCCCCCCCTGCCGGTCAGTGCTTCCTGCCCTTGTGCTCATCCATTCGCTCTCACTGGGCTGTGTTCATAAGTGTGTGTGTGTGTGTGTGTGTGAGGGTGACAGACATAGTGAGGGAGAGGGAGAGAGATAGAGGGTGGGAAACAGAGAAAGAGGGAGAGAGACAGAGAGAGGGAGAGACGGAGAGAGGGAGGGAGGAAGGGAGGGAGGGAGGGGGAGGGGGAGTCGGATATGAATGGTAGATGGAGGGCTGCTACGGTGGGGGTGGTTCTAAGTTTTGCTGGAGATAGTTAATGGCTAAGTGGCATCAGACTGAAACCAAATCTCTCATTTGCTCACCCTGAGGCACTGTTCCATATGATTCCTTGAGCTTACCCTGAAGAGAGTGGGAGAGACTTGGAGAGAGAGAAAGAGAGAGAGAGACAGAAGGAGGAAGAGAGAGATGGGATGAGGAAGAGACCAGATATTACAAAAGAAAGTTTACATATGGGTCAATTACAAAAGAAAACACAAAGAATGAGAAATAAGGAAGGATGCTGGATAACGTTTAGTTCTTGGGAAACGGCCACAGCTCGGCTACAGCTCTCAGGAACCAGCAGCCAACCACCAAGAGATAAACTTTCTTTAAATATTCAAAAATTAAAAAAAAAAACTGAGAAAGAAAAACAAAAAGAAAATTCAGGGAAAAAATTCAGGCAAAAACAGTTTATACTGGTTACTTGAATGGGTTACGTCCCTTGAAACACTCATTCTTGCGTGCACGATAGCCAGCAGCTGTCCTAGGGCAACTCACATCCTACCCCAGTGAATAATTCACAGCCTGACGTTCTAGTGCATGGCATACTGGAAGACAGCCCAATGTTCCTATCCTATTTACTTCTGTTGTTGCCAACAGATACCAAGGGACCTTATCATAATGGCAACGCACTTGTAGTAAGATTAGCAACCACTGAAAAGCAGCGATCGCAGCCCCGCCCCCTCCGAGGCTCACGGACGAGGCTCTGTATAGCTCACAGGCTACACCGTTGACAGAAACAGTCATTTTACGACATGATGCAACTGAGCAAACACGTGCTGAATGTGCCCACACGTTTCAGCCTGTTTTCCTGTAAAGTGGGAACAATATATCACATCGAGTGGGACGCACCTCCCTCTGTTTGCAGCACTGCTTACTTATGTACGCCTATTGACGGTACAGTTAAGATGTCTCCAAGGTAACAGGATGTGTGTGTATGTGTGTGTGTGTTTTTGTAATAGGGCAGGAAGAGGGGTGCTTCGTGGCTTCCTGTGGAGGGAAATAGCTGGGATGACCAAACAGAGCAGAGAGGTGGAGAGTGAAGAAGGTTTCTCCGTCTTGGGCAAACTCAGCCTAAGGTTCTGCTCTGTCAACAGGAGAGACGAGTCCAGCTCCTGAAGCGCACATCACACTCAACCAGAAACAAGACATTTCACATCATGCTTATCTAGAAATTATGAACCTCATATCAAGATCGTGTGGAAAGCATCTCATCTGGGAATGAGACTGTTCACATCTGGATTATCTAGAGTAAAGAAATGTCATATCTAAATAATCTACAATTTAAGAACTTACAAAAAAAAGTCAATTGCATCAAGCTAATTGTGAAATATGAAGCCTCACTTCTAGGTAGATATACTTAATCCACAAAATGCATGCAATTTACCTCATTTGGACATGTAGTCAAAATTACCCTGGTTGTAGCCTAGTTTCCATAATGCACAATACAGACCAGCCATATTTTACTTTTAGAAATGTGTAAACAGTAGGATTTGAGTCTCAGGCTAAATAGTGTTTATAGATACAGTAACAGATGTGTGTTTTCTAATATCTTAAACAATTGTAGGTCCCATCACTTGTAACATGCAACACCAGTTTTGAGAAGCGTTTGATCTGTTTTTAATGCATCCCATACAAAGTAAATGATTGCGACATTCCTTCCCGTTCCCTTTGCGTGCGCATATGTGCCTGTATAACACAATTAAAGTCTGGTACTTGTGTGTTTGTGTGTGTGTGTGTGTGTTTGTGTCAGGATGCACACACATCCCCTCTCCAGTGTACATCATGCGTTCCACGTTGTGTTTTCCCCCCGTTTGCCCACCACAGTGTCTCCGTTCTCTTTATCTCATTGTGTGTGTTTGGCCCTGCGTGGTCCGCTGCGCTTTCGCTCTGCCTCTCCTGCTGTTTCCTCCTTGTTCGCTCCCACACGCTGATCCGGGTGGCGACGTGCAGGCTAGCCGGACTGAACCCAAAGGTTCAGTCTCTCTCAAGCCCCCCACCACCCCACCCCACCCCCGGTTCTCGCTTATGTCGGGCTCTCTCTGTGTTGTTCAAAGCGCAGCATGCAACAGATGCGTGCCATGTGCTCGTGGATCGACTACTTTGCGCTCCACACCCAACCACGCTACCCCCCCCACCCACCGGGGGCACGGCCATCCGTAGCCTGAGCCCCTACTTTCCCAAATCCCACTGGCAGAGCAGAGGGCGGTGGGTGTGGGGTGGGCCTGGGCAGGATCGATGTGAAATGGCCTGGTTAATGACCGGCACACAGTCGACAATGTCATTCGTCTCTGCCGGCGCCGTGTACCCTGTGCGTGTGTACGTGGGTGTGTAAAGAACCTACCATGTTTTCAGAAAGCATGTGTGAGACAAAAAGCGGTAAACAAAGAGATACGGATAATAATGCTTCTGACGATGATGATTTTGATATAGCCTTGCGATGAATAAAGCATTGCCATGTTGACTGTGTAATGGAATGCGTGTGTGTTTTGATAGAGATAATGCGAGCATGACCTCATGTGCAAGCCAACCACCCTCAAAGAAAGAGAGAGAGGGAGGGAGGGAGAGAGAGAGAGAAAGAGGGAGAGAGAGAGAGAGAGAGAGAGAGAGAGAGAGACTGCACTCCTGATTTACAAAACACTTCTCACCTGCAGTCATTGCTCTTCTGTGCCGACTCTACTGGCCTGATCTAACCATCCCAGAGCCCCACACACTCAAGGTGGCGTGCTGCTCCAAACAAGCAGTCCAGCTCTTCCTCGTCTTCCCTCTGCACCGCACTGCACCGCCATCTGCGTCTGATCAGAACGGACGCCCCTGCCTTTTGAGCCTCGGCCTCAGCCCTACTTACACATCACTGGCCGTGGATTGCAATTAATCTACAGTACAGATTACACATATACTCGGCTCACGCAAGTGAGCTCTGCCACCTGTACCGCGCACATACACCAACCCCATACACACAGCTTCCCACCCCCAAACCTTCACACCCTGGTGTAATTGTTGCTGATAGTTTGGGGCGAAGGATTCGTGTTCCATTAAGTGAGTGGACGAGCTGATTGGCCGGGCCGGCGGCCCCTCGGAATAGCCGGCCTGGACGCCAGCCAGCTGCTCATTTCCTGCCGGCCTGAGAGCATCCAGCCGCTCCTACTGCAAATGCACTTCCTGACTATGTATAAAATTTTTATTAATGGCCAGGAGTGCATCAGCAAGGGCCCTGAGGAGGAAGGAGAGTCAGAGAGGGAGAGAAAAGGAGAGAGACGAAGTCAGGGGACAGACGGCATTTAGAATGATTGAGTCCTGATAGACAGAGAATGAGACACAGAGACAGAGCAACAGAGAGGCTGAGATCAAGTGAGTGAGGGAGAAAGAGGGAGAGTCACAAAGAGAGAGGAGAGAGAGGGAGAGAGAGAGAGAGAGACAACATGTCCTTTACAGCACATCTTTAAAACACAGCAGAGCCAGTCATAAATCTGTTTTCGTTATCACCCAATCAGATAAGGTGGTAAAGGAGGAAGAGATGGTGTGATAAAGGGAATAACAGAGAGGGGGAGTAGGGACTAGAGGGAGGACCGGACGAGCTCAACATTCCCACTAACACTCTTAAAGCCTGAACACTGAACAGTCTGCACTCGAGTGGGCAGACAGGGCCAAACACACCAGGAGATATCACAAAACAACCGAGATAAGAGTAGTCATCCTGCCCACTTGAGAGGTCAAAGGGTAACCTGGGGGGGGGGGGACAGCAGAAGATTGACACATGGGAAATGTCAAACTCAGCCCCACCCCCCTGTCAAACTCAAGATTGACAGACAGATGGGTTCTTTTTGAAATTCTAACCTGCACAGAGGAGAGGGATGGTGGGCGGGGCAAAGTGCCTGAGAGAGGGGAGGGAGAGCAAGTCAGCCAATGGTGAGGAGGTCATGCTTGTGAGGGTATACTCTGCTCTTACTGGTCAGAGGGGTCTTGATGTCAGAAGTGTGTGTGAGTGTGTGTGTGTCCTGCAGGGAGCTCCAGTGACCCTCAACAGGGGCCCTAGTTATGGGGGTATACGGGTCGACTGGGACCACAGAGCAGGGGGCGCCTCTACTCCAAATTCCATCGTTGGGGGGGGGTAACACGCGCCAAACATATACCTCCAGGCCCTGTCCCTTATCTTCTTCTTCCATGCCATTTCAGATTTCGCCAGTGCCGCGTGCAACAGGCCAATCAAAACGGGCCTGGTGGTCGTTGCAGCCTGAGCCCAGCGCCGTGTCGATGGCCGCGCTCCGCGCTGGAGCCATGCGGTCTGAGACGGGCATATGCTGACGTGATGATGGAACCTGATGTAGGTGATGCGATCATTCCGCTCCGAGAGGAAGCCGTGGGTGTTCTGCTGACATGATATGCGATTATGAATATTAATTATTGAAACGCTGCATGAGGAGTGGGGAAATATGAACCTGGAGAGACAGCACTTCTGTGCGACCACTCTCTCCCATTTCCCCTCTCTGTCTCTCTCTCTCTCTCTCTCCCTCTCTATCAGACAACACCTAGCGAGTGCAAAAGCTGACTCAAAGTTTTATCAGGGTCAGAAACCTCCTCTGTGTCATCTGTGCCGTCTGTTTTATGCAGAACTACAGCAGGGGAGAGAAAAAAAAGACACACTTTGGTCCCTGAAGCTTTTGTCCAGCTAGACTGCATGTAGGCCCATGAATCAATATTAGTGGGAAATGAGAAAAACAGCCAGAGAGAGAGAGAGAGAAAGAGAGAGAGAGAGAGAAATAGTGTGCAGACAATTCCTGACATACAGGCACAAACAGACACAACTAAATAAATACAGCGGAGACACAGTGGTGGAAAACGGCAGGAAAAAAAACATGGGACAAATGATTTACACAGGAGAGAGGGCCTGGGTCCTAACACACACACACACACGAGAGAGGGTCTGGGTCCTAACACACACACACACACAGGAGAGAGGGTCTGGGTCCTAACACACACACACACACACACACACAGGAGAGAGGGCCTGGGTCATAACACACACACACACACACACACAGGAGAGAGGGCCTGGGTCCTAACACACACAAACACAGTAGAGAGGGCCTGGGTCCTAACACACACACACACACACACAGGAGAGAGAGCCCTGGATCCTAATACACACACACGCACACACAGGAGAGAGGGCCCTGGATCATCCTAACACACATATACGCACACAGGATGCAGCATGTGGATGTGTGCACACACACTTACAGAGCACCCAAGCATGAGAGCCAGAAAGAGACCGTCTTCGTGGACGACATCCAGAGAGCGGGCCGAAAGACGAATAAAAGAACTTACGAAAAAGTGTTTAGGAGAAATGAGTACAACACTTGACACGTGTGATGGAATAGTATGAGAATAATGTGAGCGAGAGAGAGAGAGAGAGAGAGAGAGAGAGAGAGAGCAGTGTCTGTAAACCCAATATCCTCTGTGGCCCCAGGGGCAGGGAGTGCATGGCCAGTGCAGGAAGAGAGAGGCTGCATTATCCACATCAAAGCCCTGACTTATCAACCATAATCAATGCCTTCCCATTACTAAGCCTGCTCGCCTCTCAGCTCCACTCATACACTGCTCTCCCATAGCCCAGCACGCACAGAGAGAGAGAGAGAGAGAGAGAGAGAGAGAGAGAGAGCGAGAGAGAGAGAGAGAGCGAGAGAGACTTTGACTAAGCAAACTTGAGCCCTCTAATATTTCTTGCAGCAGGAGTGAAGAGGGCTCTAGTGATGGGTGGGGTTGGCACCAGTTTCAGGGCTCGTTGAATTACAGCGGATTTACAGCTTCAAATAGAAAACAGGAGCACTCCGTATCATTTGTTTTGGTCGGATGTTTAGAAATTATTTTTGAAAGCAGCAGAGGTTAAGTGTCATCCTGAAGAATCGCTGCTTAAATTAAATCTAAATCCCAAAGTCACTGCAGTGCCCTACTTTAATGGTACTAATAAACTTGCTTGATAAAATTTTTTGTCACGGACATTTTCACTCCATATTAACTACCCAAGCTTCACTGATGTTTAACTTCACTGATGCGTGTGAGGACGTGTGTGTTGACTCTAGAGGGGAGTGGACTGACCCAGAGCGGTGAATGAATCAAAATGGTGGCCAGCCATACATGCTTTGCCAGTCATAATGACCTCATTCATGCAGATAGAAAGACTGCTCAATCATTGTCGTGTAGTATGGATTTATAGGGGTGTGTCGCCCCCTGGTGGTTCGCTTCTGTACTAGGCCCCTTTAGCACGGCCGATATGAGCACGAACATAGAAGAAATCAACCTCAAATCAGCATTCAAGATATTGTGAGAAGGTTTTCTGAAAACAGATCTCATACAACCCAATCCAAATAACATAAACAAACAAACACTTGGTTTATGTATGCTCAAGTACTATTTATTTTGAGCGCATACTGCAAAATTAAAAAAAGAAAACATTTTCACACGTGAAAGACATGCAGTGGATACCTATGTGTGGTTGTGAATTGAGAAATGTCAATATATTAATTCATATTAATCACTCAGGTTCGTGTTGCTCAGTGTTTATTTCTGTGAAAATGCCGTCTATGATGATGATGCATAAGGATGCCTTCTATGTCAATGGAATTCCAGTGATGCTGGTTTTCTCTCTGCTTTCAAAGCAGAACCAATTTGAACAATTTGATTGGCTCCTTCCCACACCACATTATCTCCAGATCCAAAGACCCCGACCAATAGCGACTCGGCATTCAAACTGGCCTCTTGCGGCTTTTTTGCAGTGGCTGAGTTAAAGTGCTTTTCTCCCTCTGTAAAAGTTGCACTTGGTCCAGTGTATTTGTTCTCCGCAAAAACCTCATAGAAATTCAATGTAATTGGTACACAAGAGGCCTTTCTGCACAGCCGCGGCAGAATGGTGTATTCAACATTACACGTAATTTAAAAGTTTACCAGAATCTCCTAGTTAGCCGTTACCAGCTACTTCAGGCTTGCTGTTCTCAGTTCTTCATTCGGGCCTCACGTAACAGAATGGTAGCCAATGCACACTAGCTGGCAACATTTGATCGGATTATTTTATTTTAATTGAACCACATATTTCTCAGTTAAATACAAGGAAATTGTTTTTCAAAAAAGATTAGAAGGCAATCAATAATTTCAGCATGCGAAATGAACAAAAAAACCCAAAACCTATTTTTTTGTTATTGTTTAGTACACCAGCAGTTTCCTTAAGCCCGTTTTAGCTTGCTGCATTTCTATGACAATCCATTGCCACGTGCCATTTTAACCACCAACAAAATCAAACATTGCTGCCAATACACAGTATTATTCGCCCCCCATCACCAGTTTACATAACCCTATAACTGCGTTAACACTGTTTTCTAGCACATGGAAAGCTGAAATAAAATAAATCATAACCAGAAACAGCACATTGCATGACATAGCAAGTTAGCATAAATGATACAGGAAGTATCCGAGACCGATAACTATCTAGACCGATACAGTGCACGCGACCCTTGCTTAAATACATGCTCGCAGCAGGGTTGACCAGAGGCTGTAGGGTTGTGGTGGCTCAAAATCAAGAAGAGGCCTGTAAAGCTCCCGCTACGCAGGCCATCGTCTCGGACCGCTAGCGGGTATGCTGGCCGAGCATGCTAGGTTAGTTTAGCTTTAGCGGAGACCGCGAACGTGAAGGCACGTTCCTGAATCCAGTGTCATTCTGGTAGTGCTGCCAAAGGAGTTTTAATGCGTTGATGAACATGCTTTGAACGTTCGCGTTAATGACCTGCAGCTTAAGTGACTCCACTATCACAATACCGTATTGTACATAATCTAAGGTTGAGACCACCACCACTCTATGGAGCCCTGGGGCAAAGGTAGGGGAAGACATGCAAATGGGAGCAGGGGGAGCATGCTGGAGAGAGAGGGAGGGAGAGAGGGAGAGGGAGGGAGAGAGAGAGAAAAGGGGTGAGAGAGAGGGACAGGGAGGGAGAGAGAGTGACAGGGAGAGAGAGAGAGAGAGAGAGAGAGAGAGAGAGAGAGGGAGGAAGAGTGAGATAGGGAGGAAGGGAGAGAGAGGGAGTGAGAAAATGAGGGAGAGAGGGAGGGAGGATTATGAAGGGGAGGAGAGGTGATCAAACAGGTACTGGTGCAAATTCTGGATCTTCTTCGTGTTCATTCCTGTCAGAGAGAAGCATTTTCTTTAGGGCGCGGTAATGATTTCCTGGCCAAAACAGAACAAAACACAGTGTTCACGTCAGCCTTAACGGACACCTTACTGCATCTCAACTAACATCTTACAGGTGTTCTCACAGACTTGCTCTGCCTCAGAACGGAAATGCTGCTGAACTCTTTGAAGAAACTGGTTTAAAGTACAGAAACTGCAAAAAAAAAAAAAACATTCTTAGAAACGGTGAGAAATATTTTCAGAGTGCACCTGACACCAACCCTCTATGCAAATCTCAGGAACGCTTTGCCCAGGTGCCAAAAAATGCCTGCGGTGATCTGGAGGAATGTGTTACGTGACATGCAGCTTTTAACAGGTTGTGCATAGGCAATTAATGTGTCACACTCGAACGTAACTACAACCGAACAGCCCATCTCAGACTCGAGCTGTCCCTGGCTGTTGAGTTTGGCCCCAGGGATTGATCCAAGTGACATTTCGGTGTGTTGCGCAAATCTGCTGTATTGGTATTGTGTTGTAGTCAGCAGTCACTTGCACACAGGCACTCACTCAGTGTAACCGAGCATTGTTTTCGTCTAGGGTGGGTCACGTAACTGGAGCAATAGTTACAGCGGTTTGAAATAATACTGGCGGAATTAGCAAGAACTCTAATACACTTATGTCACTCTCATCCTGGCATCTGTAATAGCTTCACTGTCTCTCACATAAACGTTCTAGTTTACAGCAGACCCATGGCACATTTGTACCCCAGTTGCTAAAATAAATCAACTGAAATAATTTAGGGTGAATCTATGTTTAAAGACAATTCAGGATTAAAACGAGCCTCACTTAAAAAGCTCACAGCCTCACTTCAAGCCTCACAGGTTTAAAACACTAGTCAACCTCTACCTCTCAACTACTCTACCTCTCTACTGAACACGCTACAGTCGTGTACACTACCTCTCTACTGAACACACTGCAGTCACTACATTACTTCTCTACTGTAAAGCTGCAGTCATTACACTAACTCATTACAGTAACTCAACACACAGGGTTATTACCTACACTACCTCTCTACTGAACACGCTGCAGGGTTACGTGCTGCAAACACTACCTGTTTGATCATCTCCCCAGTCCTCTCGATGACGATGGTCTTAGCCTCCTTGACGGGTGACGTGGCCTGGTAGTCGTCACTCAGCAGGCCCAGTATAGGATACTGGTTCCTGTATCTGATGCACGAAGCAGGAAGGCATCATTTAGATACACGTGTTGGCTCAACTTTGCGTGTTCTAATACTTTAGAACCTGAAGTAGTATTTACACACACACACACACACACACACACACAGTCACCTCTTGGTAATAACGGTCTTGGTGACATTCTTGGACACGTCGCTTCTGTCCAGCTGGAGCCGTCTGATCTCCTGTGGGTTCATGCCAAGGGTCAAAGTTCAGAAGCCAGGGGAAGAAGAGAACTCTCAACCAAAGCTCAATGAGCTCCCAATAAAATCAAACCACCGAAAAAACAAAGTAATGCAAACGGAGAAGAAACTGCACCTAATCCCATAGGTGACCGCTGATAGACAGGTGAAATATATAATAAAATCCTTGTAGCAGCAGGAAAAACATTGTAATAAGCAATGAGCTCTGTCAGTGTGGCACATGCTGAGAGACAACTTCCTATAACTTCAAGCTCACTACAGATAACATGGATACAAACACAGGCTATTTAATGGGACAGTTCCATAACTCACGATCAAGAAATCTAAGGTGTAAAGCTATGAAGTGTAAAAGTTTCCCAACAAAGAAACCTTCGTGAGCAGCCGTGGCTGGGTTTGCTTTTTGGCCTCATGGACTCTGAAACCAAATGGCGGGCTCATTGATGATTACTCAGAAGTACTGTGTGTGTGTGTGTGTGTGTGTGAGTGAGAGAAACCTCTTCCTGGCGTTTGATGACAGACTCGCGCTGCTCCAGTTTGCTCAGTAGCTCTGTGATCTTCAGCTCCAGACTCCTGTCGCTGGAGTGCACCGTGTGACGCTCCGTCTGGACCTTTACGACCTGAGTCTGTCACACACACACACACACACACACACACACACACACACACACACACACACACACACACACACAGAAAGACAGGCAGAAGGTTGGACTTTTCTTAAGAGACAATTAGCTGACTCACCTCTATGCGAAACACAAAACCCGCTACACTATTTAGTATTATAAACTGTGGGTCCAATTTCAACCATGTTAAACTGCATGTTACAGTCTACTTTCTCTTTTAAAAGTGTCCACAGCAGATGGAGCTCCTCACCTGCAGTTTCTGCACCTCTCTGTCCTTCTCCTCTCTCAGCGAGCTCAGCATCTGCTCGTAATGTTTGGTCAGCTCGTCCATCTTACTGTTGACAGTGGATGTATTGCACTGGCCTTGCATCTGAAACACACACACACACAGGTGCTAAAGACACTTCTGAAAGAGGTCCTCTGGCCGCATGTACAGTACTTAGAAGGACATTTTGAAGCCATTATGAAAACACGCGCTATCAAAATGGGGCAGCAAAGAAGACACAACGACAGCGTATATAAGCCCGGGTCTAACACTGAAGTGTGCCCCCATCGTGGTGGAGGACACCCCTGAGGCCCGTCCCCTAAGCAAATGTGACCCACATATGCCCCGCCCCCTATGCAGATGTGGCCGCCATAGGCCCCTCCCCCGAGGCACATGTGGCCCCAGAGGTCCCCTGGACGGAGAGGCTGCCCACCTTCCTGCGCAGCAGGTCACGCTCCTGCTCCAGTGCCAGCTTGCTGCCCTCCAGCTCCTTGATGCGGAAGTCCTTGCTGGAGTCCGTGCTCTGGCTGCTCAGCAGTTTGGTCTCCATGGTGCGATGGGCCATGCTGCTCTCCTTCAGTGAGCTCTGAGATGGGCAGTGGGGTTGGGGTGGGGTTGGGGGGGTATAGCACGTGAGCCGGTGTAGGCAAGGGCGCACGTGATTGTGATGGGCGTGTTGTGATGGGCGCACGTGATGGCATTTCTAATCCTTTGGAATATGTCATCGTACGTATAATGTGTGTCCCAACTAGAAATAATTACATTATTAATCTGTTTAAAGTCCTGCTTTCAGAAATTGCTTGACTGTTAATGGATTTCACAATTGCCCTTAAAATGTACCTAGTATTTAAAAAAAAGTAAATACTACATGTATACTGGATGCAAAATATATGCATTATGTTATTTAAGATTCATGACTCACAAAACAACAAATCCTATTACATAACTATATCAAAAAATACTCAAAAAGTTACTAGAGACAAAGCAAGAAAAACACAAACACCTAGTACGAATCATGGCAGAGTGCTTGAGCCCTGCTGCTCTAAGGGAAAGGTCCCCTTCTGCACACAGCCAGGCTGTGCCTCTGGCGCCACCTACCTGCAGCTGTCTGTTGTTCTCCCGAACGGCCTCAAGCAGCCGGTCGTACTGCTGAGCCTGGTCAGCCTTAAAGCTCAGGTCCCGCTCCAGCTGGTCTTTCTCACTCTCCAAGCGCTGCATGAGCACACAAACAAACACACATGCAAACACCACATTATTATTATTATTAATACTGTTAGCATTACTGTCTTATGCTCCAATAGGTGTGTGGCCAATATTATATGTCTAAGGTATATATCGCATTCTAAACCAAGTAACGCAGGACCAGTTGCCATTTACCTTAAGACATATGTACTTGTAACCAGGGGCGTCACTAAGGCTTTTCATTGGGGACACATGAACCAGCTGTTTTTGTGTGTGTTTCTGTTTGTCTGTTTTTATTTTAACGGCTCAGTTGAGCAGAACACGAGGATTCCTGGCGGTAATTAAGCACCACCCCCATTTTAACCAGAAAGAGCAGAGACATTTTTACAAGGACTTGGAGCACGGTGGCAAAATGGCCGATGGACAAACAAACCTGCCTACGCAGAGATCAGGAAGAGGGAGCTAAACGGAGCATTTTCTGAAACCAAAACCAGGCTATACAGAGAGGGCTCTGTTTCTCCACACACCATGAAACCATAAACCTACCACCAGCAGTTAGCTTGCTAGATGGTTAACTGTTAACTGTCATTCATTTGTGTTTAGACATAATTGGGAGACGAAGATTTTTTTTGAGCAATAAGCAGCGAGTTCACTGATAGGATCATCCTCTACAGCATGAATATTTCAACCTGTTGATTTTTAAAATGCTGTGTTTTGTTCTGGTAAATGTATAACGATAGAATAGTTCAAGTGAAAAAGGAATATTACTATTATTGTTAAGCAATACCAAAAGATATGAAATTTTATAAAGGTAAACATTTCTTTCTGTCTCTCTCTCTCTCTCATGTGTAGGACGGTGTTATGCTGAACGACCTTATCAAAGGTCATGTAAGAATGTACACTTCCTGGGCAAAAAAAATAAAAAATCCAAATGAAATCGTACCAATAAGAAATCATTGGTGGGAAAATGATGAGTAACTCAAAGACACTGCTCTACTGAGAGCTGTGGCACCACTGGCTTAGCACTGCTCGAACAAAAAGCTGGACATTCACATCCGTTTGTTGTCTTGTATGGAAAGAAAAAATCATGAAATTTTGAAATTAAATTAAAAGAATAATAAATCAAAGCACATTCTGACTGTTCAAAATTGCTCCAATTATTTAAGACTATTAAAAGCTTGTTATGTCATTTTGGGTTTGGACATTTTTTTTGGCCAAGGAGTGTAGCTACGCCTCATGTTTTAAACATTTACACCTTTGTAATTGTGTAATGCAGGATAATGTGTTAATAAACATGATTTGATCTAGGGTGCTTGTAAAGTTCAGAATAAAGGAGGATCATTCTGGACCTCAGAGATGGTAAAGATCAGAATAAAAGAGAATCATTCTGAACCTCAAAGCCCCAGATTTTTTTTCCTAAGCTCCAGCTGTTCTTAAATCTTAGAAATGCCTCTGTAGCACATCGTAGAGACAGACGTGTCCTTTATATTAGTGATTTATTGACTGCACTTTCCCAAATGTTTATGAACAAACTGATCTTTAAGGTACATCTGTCTTCACAAAAGATTATTAATTTGTGTGAACATGTCTAGCTTAGAGCAAGGGATGTGACATTTTTAAGACCTCAAAATCAAAACGTGGTAAAAAAGTATACCATAAATACAGCTATAAATCTTTTGGAGAACTGACAGAAGAAATTCAACCTGGGTCACATGTACATGCACGAACACACATATGTAAACATACACGCACGCACGCACGCACACACACACACACACACACACACACAGATGTTCATGTATGAGCATGCGTGCACGCGTGCAGACAGAATTAAAACCTCAGGATTCCATGTCGGTCTAGTAATGGCTTACAGTAGATATCACAGGACTTGAGCTCTCTCTGAGTTTCTTGAACAAGAATCATTACAGCACGGACACAGCTGAGTATGTGGACACGCGTCTTTGCTAACCTCAGACCAGTACTACAGTTAAAACTGCATACTGATACCAACATACTAGTATTTAATGATATTGATACCAACATTATCAAATATATTACTGCATATGAAGATATATAATCTAACGTTCATGACAGTAAAACAATAATTATGTTCAGTTTACCAGCTCGGTAATGATTATCTGCTGGTTAACTTGGACCTACATTTGTTGTCTTAGGACAACAAACTGAGCCTGGAGGGCCAGAAACACTTAAACCGTTAAATCTGCAGGGTGTTTCTGCAGTAACTGGAACAAATGTAAGGTGGTTTAGTGGCGGTAGCGGCAGCAAGCCAGAGGGGGGCGCTCTCACCCTGAGGTCATCCTGCAGGTGCACTAGCTCTTCTCTCAGGCTACTAAAGGTGGTCAGGAGGAGAAGCATGGTCTTGTCAGCCGTCATGCGTGTCTGGAGGGAGGGAGGGAGGGAGGGAGAGAGAGATAGAGAGAGAAAGGGAGTGGGAAGAGAGAGAAAAAGGGAGGGAGACTGAGAATGTCTTACATGCCCTCAGAAACTGTGCTGCATCAAGACGAAACAAGCCGTTAATGTTAACCTACAGGAAATTAAAGGTGGGGCCGACTGAGGGAAGGGTGGGGTTGGAGAGGGGTGTCGGCCTTTTGCACCACCGCAAAGCCTGACGTGGTCGGATAACACTAACACTAACACACACACACACACACACCTGCAGAAGGTAGCGAATCTGCTGCTTGGTCAGTTCTGACAGGCCTTTAGGAATGAGGGTCTCTACATCGTCTTTCTCCACCTATTCCAGGAAACATGCATACACAAAACAAACACACCCACAAAAACATGCTCACACCCATCATAAGGAATTATTTCCCTTGAATCCTTGGAACAGCAACTAACAGCTTTATATAAACAGACTTTTTTCCCCCCTGCTATGTCACACTACGCCGCTTACAGAATCTCAGCTGTCTGCCAGCATAATGACTAACCTGACGATGACCTCAGCAACCCCTAACACATGCACTGGAGGTGTAACTAGGTGCGCCTGGACGTGTAACTGGGTGTGAATGGTGTGGCACTCCCTACCTTGTAGTCAATGGTGGGGTCGAGCAGGTGCTTTCTGAGGGACAGAACAAGACAGAGCATGAGTGGCACGTTTGCGACCAGTGCTGAGCGAGAAACAAGCTCACAGGCAGCCAGTGAGAAAAGCAACACACAGACCGACAGGGATTATGTTTGTTTTGTGAATCACTGACCATTTTATAGCAGGTGTGGGAAAAGGGAAAGGTTTTGGTGTTGTACATGGTCTAATTGGTTTCTTAAGTATGGCAAAGGTGTGGCTTTTAACAAATTAAGATACTGTCTGTATTATGTTCCTTTAGATGGAATAGATTAGATATCCTTAGCTAATAGGATTAAGAGTACCTGTGATTGAGATGGCATGAACTATGCATTTCCTCAGGGATTCTATCTTGCAGGTGTCAGGGACCCATTGGTGTTACAACTTAATCTCAGATCTTTAACAATGAGTGAAGACCTGGCCTGTTAGGTCCTTTTAAACAGCCACATTGCAGAATGTTGTGAAATAAAGTTTTCATTCAGTCCTACCGTCCGCGGATCTTGGCCACGTGTTCGGAGATGTAGCCAAGGATATCGCAATTCTTGCGGTAGACCTCGGCGAGCAGCTCGCCGAAGAAGCGCGTGTCAAGCTGGGCCTGCGGTTCGCTCTGCGGCGACTCGGTCTTCAAGCGGTTCGTCACGTCCACGTGGATGGTCTCGTGCACCTCGTGAATGTTGCCGCTGCTGCTGTGGACGCTCTCGTGCTGGACAACGAGAGCGTAAAGAGAAACTTAAGGCGCCACGAAATCGCGTGCCAGAACGCTACCGTAGTTACAGTCACTATGGGCTTCAAACCCGGCATGCATGTGCTAAAAAGAAAAACAACATCTGCAAGTACATTAGCATTCAGGTTTTCCTAAACAGCCATGGCGACAAGATCCAGCCCGTGTTTCACGTCAAGCAAAACAGGGCCACAAAACTGGTCTTACTTCAGGCTCTACACAAAACACTAAAGAAAATGTTTAAAAATACAGTCTCTGTTGAACAATATAACTGGTGCAGAACGTCATGTAAAGGTTGCTGTCATCAACAGCCTTATGGACAGTTGAGGATTGATAGTTTACACACCAGCCGCCCAAGATCTTACAATGACACAAGCACGCAAAGTTGCTGTAAAAAGTTGTCATTTAAAATGTCTGTTAGAAGATCAATATCACAGCCTCTATCGTTAACCTTTCTATCATCAACAAATTCTAATTGTCTTTCTCATTAAAACATTCTTCCACGAAACCTAGAAAACGTGAACTAATTTTAGAACCAACTACGGGAGGGGGAGGGGTTGTGGTTTCTAAAAACATACCGTAGATGAACTACCCCAAAAGCTGAATGTACGGTGAAGCCAATTTCGGGATAAGACGGTATCAAAACCGCTAACTTAGTCTACCTGCCACTTTGATTAACACAATTAGGAGTTGGTGTCTCTAGCAAAACTAAGGGCGATTATTTCTATCGACTCAGCTCCGTGCTGCTAATGGCGAGGGCGCGGCAGAAGCCGTCAGACCGGATTCTATGGAGTTGTGCGAATGAAGCAGTTTCACTCAGGGACTGAGGGACAGGTATCAAGGGCCTCCCGCGGGTACTTGCTTCAGGGCTGTACCTCTGTGATTAGGACATAATCCCGCTGCTTGTAACCATCATGGTGACAAAGGAAGGCTAAAATATTCCTTTAAATGGATTAGTCCGTCACAACACCGCGCTGCGATGTGTGACGACGCACGAGTATTTGTATAATAGTCCAATGAATTACTGTGCCGTCTGCCATAGTAGGAGATAACGGCCTTACAGTCTGAGTTTACACCCTGCAGAATACAACCAATAGAATTAAAAATAAAGACGACTAGAAACAGAAGCCAAGTCGATGCCTGACGCAACCTGAGAAACAGCAATGTAAACAGAGGAGTATGCATCTACTGCATCAGAAATGCCTTATCGAGTTTTGCTGATACGAAAGTAAGACAAAGAAATAACGAAAGTAACAAGAAGATGAAGTGCAAGAAACGTCAGCGTTCTGTTACACGCACGAGCGCCTGAAGCTTAAAACTGATCAGGTTTGGTGAGCGTTAGCAAAGTCATTTTAAGTTAGTACTTTTAATTAGTAGTTTTAGTTAGTAAATTTGAAATCCACTTTTGAGGATTAGTTATTAAGGTTTTATATGGAATGGCAAAATGTTAACTGACAGTTTGGTTTTAGTAAACAAACAACAACAAAATAAAAACAGTATGTGTATGACAGTTTATCTGACCTAATCTGTCACAGACATTCACCAATGCAACAATGTGCTTTATTGGACATGCAAAGTATTATTATGGCAATCAAAGAGTGGACAAGTGTTTGTGGGTCTTCTTGACTTTCTCAGCACCAGCGAACGCTCCTGTATATTTGGGGCGTAACTGTACATTAGAAGCAGGTGTTTCCCAGGAGGGGTGTGTTAAGAGAACATTCCTCACATTCCGCAACAGAAAGGAAGCTATTGGCAGCAGGTTGTGTGGATTTAGTCCTGATCATGTGCCTAAACTGGTTTCGTCACAGCCAAAGACAGACAAGGTGTAAATAGGCATCTGTGGAACTGTACTAGGTGTTCTGGAGTGTGACAGTGAAGGGCTTTGTGAAATACTGAGGATTCAGAGATAAAGACAGCTGCTCTCCGCCCTCCATCTCAGAGAAGTTAAATCATTTACTCAAATGCCTTTGGACCTTTGCTCCGCCCACTCATCTTTCAAATTAGAGCACAGCCCTATATCCCTGAAGAACCATACTGTACAAGTTTTTTTAAGTATGCATGCACACATGCATCTCCAGACAAACCTCCCTTGCACTGCAAGACTCAGCTTGTGTCGGGTGAAGTCAAAGTCAACACACCTGCAAGGATAATTACCCAACTGTTCATGCATATTTTGCTCAGTCACCATTTTACACTGTTCAGTACAAAAATCATAAGTGCCGCTGGGTGTAAAAGGCCAGGGTTCCATCCTCACCAGAGCTCATATTTCTATACTATTGTGCTTACAAATCACTGCCTTTCTTGTTCAAGATTGCTGCTTAAGATAACTGCAAATTATTAATTCATGCACATTTCAGAGTACAGGTAATTGAGAAATAACTACGCATGCCAGGCAGTTACTGCACTTTGGCCAGTCTGCCTTGTGCAGTGTGCACACAGTGCATCTTGTGCTCTAACCTACTAGTTATGTTTTTTACCTGCATATTCACAGGAGCCAGAGTACAGTATCTTTTCAAACAGCTACTCGGGTACAGAAGATAAACTCCAGACACGTCCATCTGTCCAGTGTGTGGAAATGAAGAATATGACACCTCACCTTGCATCCAGGCCCCCCAAAAAAAGAAGACGTTTAACCTGAAATTATGTTCAGGATTGTTTTGATTCATAAAAGAGAACAGCGTAGAAAAGTCAGCGTTACCACCAGGCTTGGAGCTCCGGGCCAGAGTGCTTTTCTGTGTCAACAGAGAAGTAGGTCAGAGAGTGGGCCCAGGGCGTCTCGGTTACGGGGCAAGAATAAAGGCCGTTCCTGTGGTCTGCGCTGAATGGAGAGAATGAACCGGAGGTGGGGAGCTCGTTTTTCACACTGTAGCAGGACTAGACACTAGTATAGTGTCTCTTTCACAACAAGACCAACTTTTACCCTTAAAGGAATTTGGGGAACCAGAACCACCCTCGGGTTAAAACCAAGACAACCCTGTTATTAAAATGATAAATATCCTATAGTTAGATTACATAAGATCATCGCTGGGTTCTTCCCTCTGGGCTCCATTTTGATCACAAACACTATCCTGAGTGATGTTTTCGTCTAAAACTGGCCACAGACCAAAAGCTCATGACAGTGTGGAATTCAAAACAAAAGCTAACTTTGTTCCACTTGGATTGACTATTGTCACCAACTTTAGGCTGATAAAGGTTCCAAGGCAACGCTGCCTGTCATGAGTCAGAGAATAGTGACTGTATGGTGCAGAAAAATCAATGGCTGTAAAAGAACGTAATTCATTTGGAAGGCTGCAATATTGTAATGATTTTTTTGTGCTGTAAACAATTCAAACTGATCTCAGTCTTGACCTCATGTCTATTTTGGTCTAATAAAAGTTACCAAATTCTGATCTTGAACCTTGTAACATCAAGGGTTCTATTATGCTCCAAGCTGCATCCTAAATTGGTGACTGCGATATAGTAATTTGCAACTGTTGTGCAGCCTTGCATATGCAAGAACCACAGACTGCTGAGAAACAGCAAGGCACAAGCCCGTGGCTTTGCTCTTGAACGAAGCCTGCACTGTAGGTCATTTACAAGGGAAATAACAGCTGCTCCCACTCCACCTGGACACTGCTGCAGGTGCACCAACATCATCATAAATATTTCAAGTCACGACACACCAAAAGACCAGCAGACAGACTTCTCTCATTCCATACTGGCCTTGTAGCAAAAACAGGGCTAATCAGTGTTTTGCACTTGTAGGATCAATCAACAAAACACCACTGGAGCACTCATTTAGTATGTCTGAGAAAAAAAATATTAAAAACATATTATATAATGCAGTTTTCTTAATGATCGAGGGCCATTTTTGCAAAAAAAAAAAAAAAAAAAAGTAAAAAAGTAATTATATATTGAGCAGTCCTTAAAAATGCAGTGGAATTATAGAAAAACACCTGCTCATGAAAGTTCATAGTAGCAATCTGTTAAATCTAGGAGTAATCTAGGAGTACTCAGGGTATTTAACCCGACCATCCAGTATAATGATCAGGCATAACAGTTTATAGATTAATGTTAAAAATGCCATGGTCATGCAAAAGTCACATGTTAATATATCCCACATTATGAATAACAGCTCACATGCCCATGAACTGCTTGCTGTTCAACTTCATGTTTAAGCCAAACCAGAAAAGTTCTTAAAGAGACCTCTGAGGAGGTAGTGTGAGAGGAATGTAACACAAATGTGTTTGCACTTGGCGCTCAGAACGTTCAGAACTCCCCCCTACACACACACACAGTCAGACGTACAGCTGGGTCATTCTCTTCTATATTCCATCTGCAAGTGTGTCACTGAAGCCCCTGTCGTTCACACAGCTCTGTCATTTGATTCATTGGACAGCACCTGCTGTGTCCTCATTCACAAGCACTGATGAGTTTGACCGGTAAGCTCTCCATGGTCAAAGCAGGAGAATGTTTACCGGTGCATGTCCGAATAGCGTTTTCTGTTACTATACTATGGGTGAACTTGTATAGATATCATAATATGAAGCATACTAGAATAACCAGTTTTCTCTCAAATTCTCAAAACTACTTATGTTTAACAAACTGGTTTATTAACATTTATACTTTTCTATTGCTTCTAAATGGCCCGCAGTTACCTGTTGGACATGACGTGTATGCTGTTGGGACCATCAGCAGGTAGAGTTTTATAAAACAGTTTTCTGCAGACGCTGTGACGTCACATTAAAGTCAAGGTGAAGTACATTGCATCAGCCTGGTCCCTTGCGTCAGTCATAAGGTCCAGTTGTTACACACAGCTGCTTCCATACACAGATTATCTCATGTTTGCTGTTAAAATATCACTGCTGTTCCACAACAAAAACCTAACAGCAAAATATATGAGCAGCTAATGAGCTCGTAAGTACTGAGTTTAAATGTTTAAATGCTAATTACTTTAAATGTCCTCTGTATTTGCGCTACGCAGGAAAGTTACATAGCTCATGTTCAGAATATCATCGCAATAGACAAATATATGTGCATATACTATGCATCAAACACGGATTCAAAACAGTGCCATTTAACTTATGACTATGTCTCGCATGTGGGATGTTAGATCCAATTTTCCAAGTTGCTTGAGGAGAATACATCTCCCGCAATAAGCCAGACCAAAAAGTCACTCGTGAGTAAGTGAGAGATCGTAATCTTGGCCCCACACCTGCCCTAGCCTGTCGAAGGATTACGCCGCAAGATGATTACCATCAGAAAATTACAGGCTTTGAAAAGTAAATTACAGTCTGGTTACATGTAGGGTTAACCTGCTCAACTCTGTAACACACGTGTGAATAATGAACGCATCAATGTATCAGTGCTTCATGAGGGCAGAAAGTTATCTAAGTATCTCATCCCATAATACACAGAGCAGGTTGTCACGTTTTTTTGCTTAGTAATATACTAACAAACGAGGTCTGCCAAATGTCTGTCACGTGTCTCTCGCCGTCTGTCCACATATCCGGTCTTTAAGTATTAGACGTGCCATGAGAGATGGCATGGAGTTTGTGCAAACATTTTGATTCGAAGATTGGCAAACATCTAGATTCCGAGTACACACTGCAGTTTTACAGTCAGAGAGGCTTTTGGGCCTGAGGAGAAGACTGTCCATGAGATTATTAGGCATCGGCAATGTTTAACATGTCTGTGCGTAGCTCAAGTGAGTTGAGACACTTGAAGGACAAGTGTATAGTTAAGGGAAAATGGGACTGCCATTCAAGGGCTTATGTTCATGTTGCCAGGTTACTGCCTGTCAGAAGATTTACTAGGAAACTGGAAATGAGGAAAAGCTGTCTGGACTGATAGGAAAATTCTAACCATAAAGAATCTCCATAGGAACCACATTACTGTAAAACGCCCTACAGTTCTGCAGATTCAGAACCGCTTGTGTGATATTCACACTGCACTAACAGTAAACTCATCATCCCTGTGGAAAGGGCTCCGTCTAGTCTAAACGTTGACCAATTAATTATAATTCATTTTAAATGATTCATGTGTTCTGCCCTCGGTTGTTTCTGTTAAGACACAATCCCACTGATCTCACTCCAGTCTGACACGCTACCTGTCAAACATTTGGACACACCTACTGTTTAATTCTCTACATTTTAGAAAAACAGTGAAGGTTTCAAAACAATGAAATAATACGTGACTATGCTGTGTTAAATAAATATTGCTATACAAGTACACCCTTTACTTTGACAGCTTTGCATGCTCTTGGTGTTGTCTTAGTTAGCCAACGTCATGAGGCAGCCCGTCATGCATTTCTATCAGTACTGAGTTAGAAATTCTGACATAAGCTGAGCCTAAAGTTTATTATATATATATATACTCTGTGTATGTATGTATGTGTATTATAGAAACAGAAATTCAACAGAAATAGTTGAAGTCTATATATATATATATATATATATATATATATATATATGTAAGATAAACAGAAATAGTTGAGGTATATATATATATATATATATATATATATAGACCTCAACTATTTCTGTTTATCTTACATAATATATAAATATACAATTAGATTAAAGCACCTTTATTCAGTGATGCGTGTCCAAACCTTTGACTGTTACTATATATATATACACAGTATGTGTGCACATGTGTTCTAAACAATATACATGAACCGATTGGCGTAATTTGTTTGTCAAGTCTTAAGCAGTTTACTTCAAAGGCAGAGATTACAAATGCCAACCAACCCTTCATACTGCATTCTTTTTAAGCCCCAGCAGTAAGCTTATTTCACGCCAAGTTCGCATTGGGTGTTCCCACACTATCTTATGTGGGAATGAAAGAGTCCATTCCTTTAGTGTGACACACCCTCAACACACCCTGCAGGTACAGCTCTACACATCAAACTCATAAACTCCACCAACACATGCTAAGAGTCACACTGTGACTAAAGCTTGCTCATAAAATCCAGTTGATAACGTAAATAATAAAATACGAATATGGCACAGGAATTATGGGATAGATGCAGCTGCAAATACACGCACATCTGTTACATACACAAGTGGTTCTGTGAGATCTGACTAGGTGAACATCCATGAAGCTGAATGAACGTGATGGAAGGCACACATACCTCTTGGGGATCAGGGCTTTTGGCTGGACTTGGCGTCTGGCAGAACACGGATGAGGTTTTGTCACTGCTATTCTAAATGCAACAGGAAGTACTGGTATATTAACAAATCATTTGCCATGCAGTAGAGTATGTCTAAGCAGACATCATTAACCCATTACAATGGCCTGCCTCAATTCTCATATGACAGAAATTACAGTGTGATCGTCATTGGAACGTTCTGCAGTTTTAAACTTGAATGTTTCAAATAATGTTCACAAATGTTCACTCTTTAGGCCGTCTAAATTAATATTAATACAATATTCAGTAATAGTAATCTGATCTAAAACAGACAAGGTAGAAACTAAAAGAGGTTAATAGATGACGTCTCACATGTTGGAGGCTACTGTCCACTTCTTCCGTGCTGGTGACGCTTACGTGCTTCAGGTTTTGCAGATAAACAGGGGAGACCACCTGTGGCGCTTGATTGACTAGGACATAGGACTCCGTTGCATGCTGAACAGGAACCAGGTAGCGCACGTTTCCCTGAAGTACGGTCCCATTGACGGTGCCGTTGACATACTGGACAGGTGACAACGGGGCTCCAGCGACATTAACGGCGCTAACTCTGCGTAAAGTCGCACCTCCATTAATCCCGAATTGGGTAGGCGACACAACAGTCGTCATGGATGGTTCTGAAGATACGCTCACGGTTCTGAGAGTAGACGTACTGTACGCCGCAGGAACGGCCATTTTCAGTGTAGCTTAAATCCAAAAACTGTTTTAAAAACTCACTACTCACACAGCAATTAACTTCAGGAAAACGGCGACAAGAGACTTCGGCGAAAAGCTCCAAAGCTTGCAGAACGGCCCTCTGTAGATACGTAGCTATAGGCGGGCCGTAGAAGGACACGCCTTTACTGTTCAGCCCACGCCACACAATACCTGAACACAGACCGCCCCATATGGAGGGCTGTTTAAAATAAGTGACAATTTATCGTTAAATGAATTACATGTCTACACTAGTACAGATTGATGACGCTTTACAGCCATGTAATACCATCGAGAAGAGAAAGAAAAAGCTAAAATAAGCCGCTTTTATGTTCGGCAGCAGTTTGTTTCACAGTGAGTGTTGCTGGAAAACATATCCCACCATGCCTTTCAAAAAAGCTTAATTCTCTAGAAACTTTTGGTGTTTCATTTTATTGGCAGGAGCACACATCATACAAAGTCAAAACAGCCACAGAAAAACAGCCAATTTTATACCATCCATAAAGCAAGAAATTGTCGTTGCATTTTCATTATAGCCGAAGACTGTCAAACATTACAAAGAACTTGCTAGGTGAGGTGACAGTTGCCAGAGAAATAATCCAGCAAATGATTATGACAGGGGTCACAGCACATGGAAAATGAATAAATCAATAAAAGAAAAGTAAGGGATGGGGTTTAAAGTGATTAATGATTAATGCATTCTTTGCTGACCTAAATCCATATTTTCCATGCAGGTTTACACACAGCTGTTTAAATTCAAGGACCATTGTGCATTCTCATCATCTCCCTACAAAGCATAGTTTAAATATTATGGCCAATTTAAAGTCAATTCTAATAACCCTGTCACATAAAATGTCTTACCAAAACCCTACTACAATGGTAAATTTAGAAACCACATAGAGATGCGTTTGTATATTTGAATAATGAATATTCACAGATTATCAGTAACATGTATGTAAATACATCATTTTATTTTATCTAAAACAAATAAAAAGTCCTTTGGTTTTGAAAGATTTAAAAAGCTATACAAGGTCACAGCGATTCAAAATAAAAAATGTGTTTTGGAATAACTAAGAAGGTAGGGAAAATATATTAATAAAAAAATTAAAATAATAATAATGATAATATGTTCTTCAAATCTATGGAGAAAGAAAGCATACAAGTGTGAACTGGCACATGGGTGTATCCGTTTGTTGGTCTTGGTTGCACGTGGAAATAGGCACAGTGGCTAAATTGTGTGGGAGAAAACCGCATGCATTCTGCCTGGGTAGAGAAGGAAGGAGCCAGCAGTCAGGGGAAACAGCAGGCAAGCAAACAAAAACGAAGAACCATGAAACAGTCAGAAAACGTCAAGCCTAACATCACACAGAGGACACAACACGAAAGACATGATAAATGTTAGCTTGAAAATGTAGCATACCTCCTGTTCTCAGAACAAAGTAAAACTCTCTAGAAAGGATCGGGAGCTACATGTAAGATTTAATTGTTTTTTTTTTGTTTTGTTTTTTTTTTTAAATGTCTATATTTTATCATCAAATAATGATGATTAAATAACCCTTTAATGCAAGGGGTCTGTACAGTATCACCATCACTCACGTGTTCCCAAATAGGCTTGTCATGTCAGACAGATTTATTAGCATTCGTTACTACCTCTAAATCTTAAGTGTAGCTCCAGTCCTATTTGGTAGCCAGCGACCATGAGTCTTAAGCAGAAAACAAGTACATTTTAAAAGCAAATGAAAAGATCGGACCATGAAAGTCACTGTGACTGAATGGTACAAAATATGTAACAGTACTTTTGCAATGTGTCAATTTGAAATCCTACCAGCAACAGTGCAGTTCTGTACAGTACAGGACACTTTGGCAATGAGGTCAGCGCGATACACCATGCATCTTTTATGGAGATCCTTGATCTTGATTACCAATAAATGTAAAAACAAAACCATAATACATTCAAATGTACAACAGCATTATGTACAGTTTATCATGCCTACCAAAATATTCTACTCTATATTTCACATGTTCTTGTCTGTATACAAACACCCCCACCCCACCCCCACACACGGTGGTATAGACGCAAAACCCACAAAAGGCAGCGGGGAGCCCACGTCAGGAGTGTGTTCAGTTCTGTGTGTGTTCTAAGGTAAAGCTCTCTCACTCTGCTGACTCATATGGAGTTTAACTGAAGGCTCTAGACAAAACAATCAGATGCCCTAATGGTGAGTAATGCTGAACTTGGAGCAAGTGTCTGCAAGACAATCGGGAGTGCCGAGTGTGCGCGCGAATGCGAAAGCAAAACGGAGTGTTCTCGGGCGAAAGAGGAAATGTCACCAAAGCACCCACGAGTGGCAATTTACATTAGCTTGGGGGTACACTTTCCTAAACTCAGGCCTGTAACAGTTACATACTGGCATCTTCAAAGTTATTCTCAGTTTCTACAGGTAATAGTAATAGTAAGGTGCTCTGGCAAGCTGATCTGGGCAGAAAAAACGTTTAATTTAAACACATTAGACTTAATTATACTGGAGTGTATTCACCGTATGTGCATTACACACGTCTGGTATCCACACAGACACTAGCAACGCCCTGTCAACAACATACAACCCAGCGTTGCTAGTTATGTCCTCACCTCAGAAGCGAGGGACCCGACAGAGAATGCTCAAATACAATTAGGTCAGCTAGCTAGTGTGAGGCTACTCTGAAATATAACTCGCTTTCACCAGTTTCTGCTCTCCTGCCCCCTGTGTAATCAGATGTGGCAGCAAGCTCATGTGGCATTTCCAGCTGTAACCCAACAAGGTTTGTGATCCAAGTGTTGACCTAAAATGTTGCTGCCAAGATACTAAAATCGGGGATCTGGTGCAAAGAGGACAAATAAAAGGGTTTAATCAATTGATAAAACAAACAAAAACAACCAAACCCAATACTGTAATTGTGTGCGCAAAAGGTGAGTGACAGAAGAAGGATGATGAATGATTCAGGAAAGACACAGGCTGAAGGGATGTGTTCCCTCGCCCCACCTCACACTCTTTGAGCCCACAGCGCATCACAGGCTCAGCTATAAAGGAAGCTTCTTCAGCTGTTCATAGGTGATGAAGAACTAATAAATGAGTTAAGGACATCAACAGTGTTGGGAAATTTGGTTGTATTGATTTGAATATTAGCAGTGATACATGAACGAATTCCACCTACAGTGACATGCTGACCCCTAGTGGCCATTTAGTATAAAAACCAAAACATACCAATTCTTTGGAAAGGAACTACAAGAAGGCAGTTAATGCGTATTAAAGGATACAATGATGTTCCAGGGCCCCAGGCGTAGCCAGTTGGGCCAGAAACCCTTGTAGAGGGCAAAGAAGCCTTCGTTCCTCCAGGTCTGCATGAGTCCATCTAGTGTGCCTTTATATAGAAGGTTCCCAGCCAGCACACGCTGGTTCATCATTCGAGTCCTCACCACATCCACAGGGTTAGAGGCTAGTGCCCCTGCCAGTCCACAAGCAAAGCTGGAACTGCAGAGAGAGATGTGAAACAGTCGTGGTGAAATCAGGGTTCCTCAAGGAAAATGTGTGAGCAATGAAACCACATTGCCACAGGTTTGATCATGTACAGGTATAAAGAGGGGCTCAATGAAGTGAAGCATACAACACTACCGGAGACAAGCTGCTGCACTCACATGAAATGAGTCAATACAGTGTCTCCCATGAGACCGGAACGGATCAGGTGCTTCTTGGAGATGTCATAAACAGGAAGCTCTACACCAACCACAATAGCTGCTCTTTGTGCTGTGGGGATGACACCCTACAACAGAAAAGCAGTCAAGTTACCAAGTCAGCCAAAATACATCCCGCAATGAATCTTCAGTCCTCAAAATCATTTATACGCCAAGGCATACAGAATCCCACCCCATATACAGCTTGGAAGAGTGACCAGTCCCCTGATACTAGTACTTCGTAGAATCATCATTTGCTTTAATTACAGCAATCAGTGTATTTGGATCAGTGTGTCTCTCAACCAGAGACTTTGCAGACCTAGACTGGTGAACATTTGCCCATTCCTCCTTGCAGAGTTTTTTCAAGTTCAGTCAAATTTTGTGGTGACCAGCAATGCACTGCCCTCCAAGTTCATCCAGATTTTAGATTATGATTCAGGTCAAGGATCTGACTTGGTTTGTTTTTTTGCCAACGTGTTCAGGGTCATCGCTGTGCTGGAAGGTATCGTGTATCGCTGGTGCTGTGCTGTGTTTGGTTTTCGCCAAACATACCACTTGGAGTTCAGTCCAAAAAGATCAAAAAGATGGTGCTCACATGCACAGACCGACCAGTTTGGAGGGACAGCTTAATCTTGGCATGGTGTTGGAGGTGCCATATGCTTTCCTCGTCTTGATAATGCACCGAATGCTACTCAGAGGAGTAGTTAAAGCACCTGAAATATTTCTGTATACTTCTCTTACGCTGAGCCTTTCCACAAACCTATCACGGATCCCTTTTGAAAGCAGCGTTCCAACCACAATGAATTTTTGGACTTGGGACTAGTTGAAAAGGTACTATTTTTAAAGAAACAAACAAAAACACTTTTTTTGGATTTGGAATGGACAGCATTGGCGCTTAACTGAGCGAACCAGGTTCATATTAACGCAGCTATGCAAGTGCAATTCTCCAGTGTATAATATATAGATACATATATATATATACACTAACTACAGCAGTCACGTTACTCATACATACAGCTGATATGATTAACATGGGAAATCAACCTACAAGTCACGACTGATTTGGTGTACAACAACCAGGCTCCTGACAGACTATTAAAATAACCACACCGCTGTACTGTCAATTTTTGCCACCGATTAAGTTCCTACAAAACATGTTATGTGTTAAATACAAAAATGGACTACTGCAAAGGATTTGAACCCAATATGTTACATTTTGTTAACAATTAATGTTAATTTCCCTCTTATCGTTCAAAGATACAGCATGCAAAGGTTCAGCTTGATCTGATGTTGGGATGTTGCAGATATCTTTTATAGTGCCGACATCTTTTATCTATATATAGATATACATTCACCAAAATCAACAAAAACGTGCCATGAGTTTTAGCTGTTTTCTCAAATATGCACATATCTGGAAAGAAGAATATGCATGTGGTAAACACTGTTTTTAATTGACAAAATGTTTTAAAATGTTTTCATACTCCAGTAAATATTTTATAGCAATTTTTTGGAGATTGGCTGAAAACCCTAGGACTAGTTTGCAAAAGTAGATTTTGCATATTATGCAAATTAGCAAAAAATCCATCACGGTAGAAACGAAAGGGAGGAACCTAGGGGAAATCAGCAGAAGACAAGCATTACCCTAAGAGAATAAAGACGCTGATCAGTATTAGAGTCCAAGCTCCAAGCACTTGAAACACTGTTGTAAATGTGCCAATGGTTCTTATTTTTCTCATCTAAAATGAAATGTGCAGAACAGTCTGTAAGGCACCAGAACACCAAACATTGCAGCAAAGTGCAGCTCAAACAAGTAAAAGAATCTTCATTGGCCTGATGGTGGCGCTGCAGATCATCATTTGACATTGTCTTGCCCGTCTTCTGAACTAGTGCATAGACTAGATTGAAATAGGAGTGAACAAAAAGTGTGAAATAACAAAAACAAAAAACCCTGCACTAAAGCCAGGGTAACCTTAACAGAATCTTCCCTCCGTCCGGTAGGTGGCGCTGCACAGACTCACCCTCCACAGGCCTCTGGTTCCCTCCGTCTGGTAGATGTTGATGAAGTTGGCCATCATGCTGCCCTGCAGCAGGCTGCCCTGAGCCTGCATGCGAATCTGTGCACCAAGCAGAGCACCACAGTGTTGTCAGGACCGCAACCTCCACCTTTCTGCTTCAGCCTCGCACGGAGGATTTTCCCCTATGAATAACCCAGTGAGCTGCAGCTTGTGTAAATAGATGACACACGGACACTATCTCTCCAACCACTCAGGAGCAAATACGCTTAAAAGCCCTAAGGGGATAAAGTGTGGTCTTTTTTATGTACTGTATATTAGGTATACCATGGTGTGGAACTGGCACCATGTAAATAAGAAGAAATAAAGGTTTCTTGATATTGATAGATATTTTACTTGATATGAAGAAAAAACATTCATGTTTCTTCACACCAAGTGCTACTTTCTTATTTTATTTATTCTTATTTACTAGAACACTAGAATGTGCAAGTGATGCATTAAAACAGGAAGCCTACATTTCTATTTTCAATCAATGTAATGTCCATTTTATTATGTGCAATACATACAAGATGTTCAAAATATAAAGGTGAACTATGCTCCAAACAGGTTTAGATTGTCATATTTTGAATCCCAAACCACCACATATCAGAATATAAATTTGAGTCTATACCAAGATATCAAAAAATTCATGCCACCAAACTGTAGTGATGGAATCGTTAATCTAGTAATAATCTAGTAACTACAACATAAACCATTCTCAGTTTCTTACCTTAAGCACATCAGTGGGGTTTGCTAAGGAGGAGGACAGAACTCCAGACACCACCCCGCAAAACACGTTGATAACCATGGTCTCCTCTGCAAACAGTGAAAGCAGTAGATGATGTCAAGGTCCTGTCCACGTTGCTCAAAGAAAAGCAATGGAATTTGCCGGAACTTCTACTTCTGACCTCGGCTCACTCACCCTGCAGACGCAATAACTATAAACAAGATGTTATTTACTTATTTACTTAGGGGGACCATTCTGAAAAGTTTATATCTTCTATTTTAACGAAAGATCCCTATACGTATTCCCCTGATTAGGGAAAACAAAGAAAAAACAAAAACAAACAAAAAAGAAAACAGACAATAAACGTAGGGGCACCATTAGCATAGAACAAGGCTACATCCTAACAGTGCTGGTCAACAGTGGCGAGAGACTCTTATGGCCAAATGCATTAGTGTTAGTCCCCACTTTAAAGCTGTTAACACCGAGTACAGCCACAGGACGAAGAGCAGAAGAGAACTAAAATAACAATAACAATCAAGTTTTGAACAACAGCTACAGGAATTGCTTGTATCAAAAAGCCTGTATGAAAATAAGCAATCAACAGCGAAGGATGTCCGACGGTTCGCGGCAGGGACTAGAGCTGCGGGGATGCTGGTCCAGATAAGCCTGCGCTGGGGGTTTCAGGCGGCAATGCGCCACTCCCTACACCATCTTCCGTTTGGCCTGAACACCGTGGAAATGCACGCGCCCGAGACCGCACACGGTGCAGTGGATAGGAGGTCCAGGAAAGTTCTATCAAACGCAACACGGGGCACAGGTAGGCCCCAAGTGTTAAAGAACCACCAACTATACAGCAGGTTTACCAACATATCCTTTATAAGGGTCACCTTAATTCATGTTTGCTCAAAAAATCCTTAATTAGCTTCATGTTCATGAATACAGCTAGTCAGGTTAAATGAGAACATCAGGTTTTAACTGAACCCCTGCTGATGCAGACCCGGTGAGGCGAACCATCCATGCACCACCGATTCAGCTCCCGTGTCTTAAACGAGGCTGGCGGCGTTACGGGCGAGATGAGCCCTCTCGCAGGCAGGAGCCGCAATCCCACAGCAAACAAACCACCGCAAAGACCTGCCTCAAAGCATGAGCTGCTCCAGCGCAAGCAGATGTTCCCGAGAGCTGGCGTGGTGTGGAGACCGTACGGAGGGAACGTTTGCTTTTTCGAAAGGGAGCTGCAGCCTCTGACACTTACACAGGGAAGTATGTGATAAGGTAACTTCCACAAACTCGTACAAATAGGTTTTATCTGTGTGGCTGCTTAGCTTCCTCAAAATACTATGGGGGAAAAACAAAAAGAATGTTGCACGTTAACTATGTTTTCTGCGGCAGTGAGAAAGACTGTGACATAAATGGATTCCTGATTTGTGTTCAGGACACTATGTTGTGTTGAACACTTTCCTCTTGGTGTCTAAATTTCCCTTAGAATCCAAACTGTAAAACAAAAACTTTGCAGGCTAAAGGCAAGAGGCATCTAATTTTATTGGGTTGTTAATTAGTCAGTGAAAAGGTCCTTTCCTATATGGAACAACAGTAATGCAAGAACAGGGTCTGTTTTGATCATAGGTAAGGCAAAACCATCAGGTACCAAATCAGACCAAATGGGTGGGAATAGGAGCAGCAGGGTCATCCTCCACACTCACCTTCAGGTTGGCTTACAAACAGCTTCTTAAGCGTGTTGTACGTGCCGATCTTAATCGTTCCGTACGAGGCTTGTCTTAGGAGAGCAGGCGAAATCCTATAAAACAAAGAGCACACGATAGACAACAGGGAAACCGGCACAACCACACGGGACGCCTCCCGCTCGTCCTGCCGACTGGAGGAGGGCGCACTGGGTCGGACAGACAGGCAGTCCTGTGGTTTGGCAGCGCTTGGTTTCCACCAAGTCGCGCGTCGGCTGTGAGCCGATATGAAGGAGGGCTGGCTAGGGTATCGGGTTAGTCTGCAGCTTTCTTGCTAAAATGATCCAAATTCTACAAACACAGGCTTGGCTGATGCCAACCTTCAAAACAGCACAAACATTAGCACATCAATGGGGAGCTTAATGACAGGCTTTGAGTTGCACTGTCCATGCACATACTAGAACAGACTATCCAGTATCTCCAGAACTCAGCATGAAGGGGGTGGGGAAGGGGGTCATAGTTACATATCTGTGTACAACATGTGGTTTCGATATCATCTATTTTTAGATTTTTGCAACTAGGTCGACCACTGTGGCTTATAAAATAGCAATGGTCATTGAGAAGACTTCACCGAATCACTGAACAGACAACCCAAACCCGAATGTACAACAGAGAGAACTCGCCAGAACAAAGGGCCTCTCAACAAAAAGGAATAGCATGAGGTTCAACTCTCCAGTGAGAAAACTCTCTAGAGACGTCTCCCTGCAAACAGCACGGAGCCGCCACTGACTTTACACCGATGCAGGTCCTACCCGGAGTACAGCGCTCGGATGCCCTCCTCCCGTCCAATCCTGAGGAGGGCGTGGAACATGCCTCTGTAGCGCACCTCCATGCACTGGGACTGCCCTTGTACCTGCAGGCGCGTTTTCGTCAGGTCGATGGGGAAGGTGCCTGCATTTAGTTTCAAATAAATAATAATAATAAAAAAAGGTTGTAGTGCAATTTTAAAAAGCTTGAATATGTGACAGCTTAGTTGTAAGGAATGGAACAAACAAGCACTATGTTAAATAGGCTACCTATTGTCATCCAGCAAGCAAATTAAGAAAACCGGTCAGCAGTTTAGTCTCTTACTTGCATGCATTTGATTATTTATATATATATATATATATATATATATATATATATATATATATATATATATATATATATGCTGTATTCAAAGCACACATAATACATTAACAAATCCAATCCAATTAATACATCCATTCAGAGACTATACTATCATGGGCCAAGCATGACATTATGAAATTATGATGTCTCTACGGTGATACAGAACAAGAGCATCGTTTAAAAACAGCAGGTGCAACGCTCACCAAATTCGGCGACGATAGAGGCCATCCCCCCATAGACAAATGGTTTCCAGTTCAGGTTTGCCATTTCTGTTGCAGTCCCCTCAGCTTGGTGGAGGCCTACTAAAAACAGCAAAAACCCAAAAGAGCTATAAAGAAGTTGTTTCAATCGCACATTGTAAAGCATCGTCCAGCCCGTTATTAATACACCCAGTGTAGTCAGCTGCATAGCCAAATGTGCACCGGAAAAAAACGCCTGCATTAAAGATTCATGCAAGCGCCATCGCAAATCTGCGACAATTTCACTGGTTGCAAAATCTGTCAATCAGACAATAGCGGCGACTGGTTGGATGAAATGATCTCCGCTTGCACCCACTTCCGCTAATGGGACGGTTGACTGACAGCAGTTCACAATTCCCCCAAACCTAGTCACATTTAAGTCCTTGGGATTCGCTTGTGACTAAAATAAATTACAAATGCAACAAAAAGGCATTTTTAAAAAGCCATTGTTAGCTGTTTAATACATGTGAAACACAGTGCAATTCTACAGCGTTTAACAGGTAAATTCACCTACCTAGCAAGCTAACTGTATTCAACTACTGCAATTAGCTAGCTGGCCGTTTAGCGAGCTAGCTGTCTCGAGAGATAACGAGAGAGGTAAGAGATAACTATTCTCACATCAGTAAAGTAAAAAACAACGCACCTTTGCATCTACAACAACTACCGCATATAGAGCACACGTACCTTAGACGGAGTGATGAAGTATTCTTCGCTATTTTATTTTTGATTCCATCGTCCTGACAACAAGTAGGATTGCTTTACTTGCCACGCAAAACTTCGCGAGCTAGTTAGGTTTCATTTACCCATGATTAGAGGAGAAACAGGAACAACTTTCCGGAAGTTCAACCCCCTTTTCTGAGTGACGCAACACCCCACTCTGTCCCCTCTCCAAAGTGACCCTGTCGCATGAACATCTCTGCATTCCGATTACAATTTGTCAGTTTTGTAATGTTGCAAATTACATCCAAGAATATACAAACCAGCAAAATACATTACTCCCAACAGTGTAAACAATACATTACCTCTTCAGTAGTTCACTCACATAAAAACAGACATATTTTGATTATTCAATGTTGAAAGAGGACATCCAAGCATGTTAAAGTATAGGCCTACATGTTAGATGTAAATTGAAGTTTAAAGTTTATAGTGTCAAACCAACAGTATAAGAAATTTTAAGAAAATTGTTAATGTGTATTAACACCCCAGTACATAAACAATTACACAAAAATGTAGGCTAGAAAAACACTAACCAAAGTAGCATATTAGTAACCTTTTTAGATGTCAGACTAATATAGGCCCTACTGCAAAATGCATTTTACATTATACAGGGGACAAAAGCTCATTGTCTCCAAAAATGTAAATCATTTAAATTTTTAATGTGCCATATTTGTCAATTGTGATTTTCATCCCAATTCATGAAATTTATCCTCTACCCATCTATGCAGCAAGAACACACACAAACTAGTGATCACTAGCCCAGCACCCAGGGAGCAGTTGGGGTTCAGTGCCTTTCTCAAGGGCACTTTAGTCATGGCCTGGGGCCTGGGAATCAATCCCACAACCCTCCAGTCACAAGACAGTCTTTACTTATGTATAATAGACAAGCACATTTACTCTATTACATTCTACCACTGTTTAGTAACCCTAACCCTAACCTAACCCTAACCCTAACCTAACTAACCCTAACCCTAACCCTAACCTAACCCTAACCCTAACCCTAACCCTAACCCTAACCCTAACCCCTAACCCTAACCCTAACCCTAACCCTAACCCTAACCCTAACCCTAACCTAACCTAACCTAACCTAACCCTAACCCTAACGAAGTTGGAGGTGCTGGGAGGGTTTTTTTGGTCTCCTCTGTGCAGGGGGTAAGGTTGGTGGCGTGCAGGTTGATTTCTTTGGAGTGTCTGTGTCAGGTGTGTGAGGTATTGAGAGTGTGTATGTGTTGAGGCTGTTTAATTTACTTGTGACTTGCCTGATATCCCGTAGTGCCTGCGAGTGCAGTTTCAACGTGTGTTTGGGTGCATGGTTGTGTGTGTGCGTGTGGTTGTTTAAGTTGGTTGTGTTGTCTCAGACAGGGTGGCCAACCTGTACTGGGACACCGTGCGCCACCAATTACTCTAGCCAGTGGCCTAGTGTAGGCGGGAGTTTGAATTTGGCAATGTGTGGTGGGTTTATGCTTTAGATACTGTTGTTAAAATTAATAAAGGTAATTTGATTTTAATTAGTTGGGTTTTAAGCCTGTGCACTGGGGGCCACTGGCTGGGGTGAGGAGTCTAGTTGTTCACTACAGGCTTATTTTGTAGAGGTTTCATTTTGATGAGTTTGTAATACTTTTAACCTTTTGCACACCAAATTATTGGGTGGTTTTGTAGTGGGCTCTGTAGTTGGTTTGTATGATTGGTGTTTCCTGTTTGTAGTGCTACCCCTGTAGGTGAGCAGCTACCCCTCCAATCCTCCCATGTGTCTTGTGTATCTGCTTTAATAAACCCTCAAGTACGTTTGATTTGACTTATTGCTCTTCTGTGGTGTCGACAAATTACTGGTATCTGAACCTGGTGTTACAATACATTCACAGGTTGTGGACAGGTTTCAGCAAATAACCAGCATTCTGGAGTATCAACTGGAGCCATAACCAAATCCTTAACCAAGCAATTGTTCCATACGCGCACACCAACACCAATCTGACACATCAACCTGGTCACAACAGTGACATTATCTTCATCTTCATTATCTTTGGTATGAAGCAGCTTCACTACACGTTGGTACAGCTTCTGAGCAACTGTTACCAGGTTCCTGTTGTCGGACAAAACATTTTTTTTTTGTCGGACGACAGGCGGCCAGTCAACAAAAAAAAAAAAAAAAAAACTTTTTTTTGTCGGACGACAGGCGGCCGGTCAACAAAAAAAAAAAAATATATATATTTTTTTTTTTTTGTCGGACGACAGGCGGCCGGTCAACAAAAAAAAAAAAATTTTTTTTTTTTGTCGGACGACAAGCGGCCGGTCAAAAAAAAAAAAAAATCCCAAACCCTAACCTAACCTAACCCTAAACTCTAACCCTAACCAAACCCTAACCCTAAGCCCTACGACGACAGGCGCCGGTCAACAAAAAAAAAAAAAAAACAATTTTTTTTTTTTTGTCGGACGACAGGCGGCCGGTCAACAAAAAAAAAAAAAAAAAAAAATTTTTTTTTCGGACGACAGGCGGCCGGTCAACAAAAAAAATATATATATTTTTTTTTTTGTCGGACAACAGGCGGCCGGTCAAAAAAAAAAAAAAAAAATACCTAACCCTAAACCCTAACCCGAGTACGCTAACCCTAACCCTAACCCTAACCTAAATAATAAATAAAAAGACAATTTAGGCTTATTTCATTTATTTAACTGATCAATAATTCATTCAAAAAGCATAATGTGAGTACATAAATGCATTTCATTCTTAACTGGGAATGCCTACAAATCAAATCAAAGAAAGTCTTTTGCAGAACATTCTCCCCTGCTGTTATTCGGTCTCATAGAACATCTGCACTATACAGTGTCATGGTTTTCTCCATATGTCCAGTGACCATGCAGTTTTTATAATATAAAGCCTTTAACATTACCCCAAACCTTAAATGAGGCATACATTCACAGGTTGTGGACAGGTTTCAGCAAATAACCAGCATTCTGGAGTATCAACTGGAGCCATAACCAAATCCTTAACCAAGCAATTGTTCCATACGCGCACACCAACACCAATCTGACACATCAACCTGGTCACAACAGTGACATTATCTTCAATTATACCACATACGTTTGGCTTAAAATTACCATTACATGTGTTAGAAAAAAGCATTATTATTAGTGAAAAAAGCATATAAAACGATCCTCAGTGAGGAAAAAGGTTTCCATTGTCAAGAGGAGAATTCTCTGAATGTTGCTGTGCTCTAAGGCTAATTATGCAATGGCAGTGAAATAGAAAACTGTCTTGTGGTGAAGGCCGTAGACGATCCTGGTGGTGGTGCTTCCTCTCTGGTCTGAAGCTAGAGTGGCATGATCTCACATTGTGGTATGAAGCAGCCTCACTACACGTTGGTACAGCTTCTGAGCAACTGTTACCAGGTTCCTGTAGCAGATCTGAGGGAAGATGCCAGCTGTTAATTTTGATATCTAATAAACAATGGAAGCCATTTTGAAAAATATATATGAAATATAGTGGGTTAGATTAGATAATGGCCATATTAACAAGAGTTTCTGCATTGAAGTCTTGGTGTTAGTTTTGGTTTATATTCATTACTGCTGTTATTATGACTAAGGCCTGAGATAGTTTCACCTTACATTCATCCAAAATACAGCCTAAACACCACCGCCACCCTAGCATCCTGGCACGTTGCAGACACATGACTATAGCATCAAATGGCTTCAAGGCAGGGCACTGTGCACACTCCACATACCATCAATGAGAAGCAGGAGAAATTCCAAGAACCAGTGTATGTGACGACTGCAGAACCCATGTTAAAACAGTAAGCAGAAACTCACCGGCTGCCATGAGAGACACAATTATTCCTTTCTGAGTGAAGGCAAAATACAGAGGCCAGGCTGTACACACAACACAACACCATAGACAGTAGTCTCCTCTTTAAAGACATCTTCAGCTCCACACCCTGAGGAACTTCACCATAGGTGTAATTACCTCCTTACTCGGTTGAGGGATAAGCTAAAAAGTTGTAGATATGTGTAGCCGACCTACAGTCCAGTGCAAACTGCACTAATGGGCAGGAGGGGGGCAGACAAAATAACTGCTGACCTAGTGCTGCACTCTAAAGCACTGAACAGTCTAGCAGGACGCATGGTCTGCTGTTTGGGAAGGGCATTATATTGAACCATGGCCAAAAAAAGATCTTTCCCTGGCATGAAGTGCATTATGAGGGCGTGTTGAGTGTGTGCCCATTGCTGAAACATGTTGTGTGTTTAAGGGACAGTGTTGTCAAGTACAGGACCCGTAGCAGCTGCAGTTGAAGAGGAAGTTGGAATGGATTCTTGATCCCTGCTGTAATAACCATTAAAAAGTCAAACAAATTTATCTATGCTGTCTTCTACAGATTTCCCATGAACACAAATAGCGCCCTGGGCTGCCTCCAATATTCTGCAAAGTGTTTTGGTTGATATTTGGGAAATATATTTTCACTCATGGATTATGATAACATTTTATATATTTATGTGCATGATTAAAAGAATGGAAAAAAATCAGGAACTCCAACCAATTCTGCAGTCAACACACACACACACACACTCCCTCCTTCTCCCTCTCTTTCTGTGACACATATACACACATACTCTCTTTATATATATATATATATATATAAGCATGAGGAATATTATTACTAACCTTTCTATCATTGGTTTTCATGGGATCTGGTTGACACCGACCAGTTGTCACAACTGGATGGAATACATTTTCCAGGTTTATTTTTAGGATGCGTCTCAGGTACAGAACAAACACACCCAAGCGGTTTTGCCATTTTGTCATCAAGAGCTAAAATAACAATATCATAATTAGCCAAACAACATTATTGTGTCACTTAAATTATGTTTTCTACTAATGCGTTGAATTCCAAATGCTATGCTGATGGAAAACAGCATCTTTCAGCAGGAAGAGATGCACTGATGGGACTTGGATGACCGCCAGCCTGGACAAGGGTCGAATCAACAAAACCACAGCAGAATCTGAGGACATCCTTTGCCCCTGTGGTGAAGAGACGCCTATCTTCACACAGCATTCCCGCTCCTGAAAGATGACACTTTAGTCTGCTGCTTAAACCGAATCTCTCCGATTACACAGGGCCACGAACGATGCAGATTTCTTGTTCAATCTTCTTCTGGGGAAATTCCGGGACCTGAGAACAGAAAACGGGAACAATGGTCACTCAGAATGGGACCGTGTCTTTGATGAGTGGGAGGGAGAACTACTTGGAAAACTTGACTTCAGCCTCTCCTGGTCTGGCAGAAATAGACATTACAGTCATGGGCTGGATTCTCAGCGTGGGATCTTTTCTGATCATCTCCACCAACCTCCTGGTAGCCGTCGCCTTGGTCTTGCTGATCCACAAGAGGGGGGGCCAGAACTGGTGCTTTGTCTTGAACCTGGCCGTGGCCGACATCCTGGTGGGCCTGGCCATTACGGGCATAGCAAATGACACGGTGAAAGGACGCCTGTCCTCCATGCACAAGGAGGCGTGCTTGCTCCGCATGGCCTTTGTCATCGCGCCCTCCGCGGCCTCCATCCTCACCATGTTCTTAATCTCAGTCGATCGTTACGCCGCCATCAAGCTGCCGTTGCGCTACCTGCAGCTCATGGACAGGAGGGTAATAGCAAGCGCTTTGGCCTGCCTGTGGCTGCTCTCCACGGTGGTGGGCTTCCTGCCGAGCGTGGTGGAGGAGATGCAGCACGGTCGCTACGGGAGTGTGTGCACCTTGTTCTCCGTCATCGACCCGCAGAGCATCATTGTGGTCTTCTGTGTCACCTTCTTCCCAGTACTCTCCGTCTTCATCTACTGCTACCTGGACATCCTGAAAATCGCCTGCGGACATCAGCGCCGCATCCTGCAGACCGCGCAAGCCAGCGCCCGCTGCGTGCCGGCCAGTCACTATTGGGGGCACATCAAGGCCCTGAGGACCGTTGCTGTGCTTGTGGGCTGCTTCACGCTCTGCTGGTGCCCATTCTTTGTGGTGAGCATTGTGCAGGTGCTCTGCCAGCCCTGCGAGCTTTACCGGTTTTTAGAGTACCAACTCTGGTTGCTGGGTCTCTCCAACTCCCTCATCAACCCCCTGGTCTACGCCTTCTGGCAAAAGGAGGTGCGGCAGCAACTCTGTTGTATGTTTGCTCGCATTAAAGCCAGTCATGGCTGCATTAAGGTCTCAGGAAGATCCCACATAGACCACACAGCTGCCACTCAGACTAGAGTCTCTTGTGAGCAGGCTGTACATTGCCCATTTGTTTTTTGGAAGCCTGCCACAATTCCTCAGGCTGCACCAAATTTCTGACAAGAATGTGTGTAACCACCGGTGTGCGTTCAGTGGTCATAGGACACTGTTAAGTGTATTAATGTCTAGAACCAAATGGAAACTAACTGTATCAGATAATGGATATGGAGTCTTGAGAGTCTATCCCTTTTATGCATGTCATAGCACAGATGGCTTTATTTACTTTACGGCTCCATTTCTTTTACTTGCCTAAAGCCAAGTACTTACGGTCTGGTGATTCAGGGCCAGTTGTTTTCATTGTCAGTGTAGGTTTGTAAAAGATAAGACTAACATAAGAACAGTCTACCTGAATTTGCAGAATTGTACTTAATCGATACCAACTGTGAGTTAATTTTTATAGCAGTTAGAGAAACATATTTTTTTCATGATACAATTAAGTATAAACTGCCTATGATATGTAATAGATACAGAGATATATGTATGATGTTTGTACTCAGTTTTGGGTACATCTGGAAGTGTAATTTTCTTAATATCATGCATGACATGTACATCTTCCATACAAGGCTATAATAAAATTATTCAGTAAATACATTGTTTAGAGGAATAAAAATGTTTTATCAGTACTGTATCTGTATCTGCCTTACAGTTTAAGCCTTGAAGTCAGCCCTGAACACAGCCATGAACACAACCATGAACACAGCCCTTAGCACCGCCATGAACACAGCCCTTAGCACAGCCATGAACACAGCTTGGACACAGCCCTGAACAGCTGACAGCATTAGTAATGAGAACCAAGCTGCTACTATGCAACGGGTTTTATTGCACAGACTTTTGCAAATGGTTTCTTCAAAATTCTGATATAACATGAGCCAACACCCTCCACCCCCCCCAAACTACACCTATGGTAGTAGTAGTAGTAGTAGTAGTAGTAGTAGTAGTAGTAGCAGCAGCAGCAGCATGTGTAGAAAATAGGCTATCGGCGAGATTGTGCTATGGATCATGGCCAAAATCCTTTAAATATGGTATTGGGTGAAAATTGCAAATGCTTTTTCTAAGATTTAGGCTGTTTATAGTAGCCTTCTTTCTGATCACTGCATTCATTTAGAACTTTCTAAAAATGTAAAAACAAGCTAAGTTTACATCTAAAAAATACATCTTGCAAAAATATATCTACAATGGTTTGCAATTTTGACGGGAAACGAAAACCTGTTTTATTCTATACTGAACATCAGTACCCACAATTCCTGAACACTCGCCACTCGGAAGAAAATCCTACGTCGACATTTCGAAATTTGCCGGCGGAACCACTTGCATGTGTGAAAGAAAATAAACCTAGTTAGCTACAATGAAGTAAGTAGTCGTTTCAGTGTTTCACAGCGTAGCTAGATAGTCAGTCACATGCATTTGCGTATTTGACACAAAGTGGCGGAACACCACTGCGAGATTAGCTACCTCTACGGTTTCTCTTAATATTGTGTGAACTAACTAGCCAGCCAACCATGTTAGCTAGCTAGCTAGGTTAGCTTTGTCAGGAAAGTAAATTCTGTGAAGTACGCGCTGCTTTTCAGACGTTACTTTTATCTTATCCGTTCAATCGGCAAGCTGTCACCTAATGTAATTCCCTGATAAATTGTGAATCAACACTTTCCATACCGGTCTGAGCAATTTAAGTGTAAAAATCATACGCTTGTTTGTTTATTTCCTACAGCCCGCTCACCAAAGTGAAGCTGATTAATGAACTTAACGAGAGAGAAGCTAATCTTGGCGTAAAAGACTCGGTGTCTTGGCACAGCGAGTACAAGGACAGTGCTTGGATTTTCATCGGTGAGGGGCCTTCTGGTCTTTCCACATACCGGTCTTACAGAGTACATCCAGAACGACACATTAACCTTGTAACAGCGCCAAACCACCCCAAGTTTGTAAAAGTGTTAATGGTTGATAATGTAATGAATACATGTCAAAGTTTAAGACACACTGACATATTTGCTGTTGTTTTCCCTTGTGATCTGTAGGTGGATGTCCATATGAGCTCACAGAGGGAGACCTTATCTGTGTTTTCTCTCAGTACGTCAATTTCGCTCTTTTGCATCCATCTCAAAAGCAGAAAAGTCTGTGTATGTTCTGTGGTCTGTGTTTTATTTATTGTGTTTTTTTTCTTTGTTCATGTGTCAGGTATGGAGAGATTGTCAACATTAACTTGGTACGAGATAAAAAGACAGGCAAGTCAAAAGGCTTCTGCTTTCTTTGCTATGAGGATCAAAGGAGCACCATCTTGGCAGTGGATAACTTTAATGGCATCAAGGTAAACGTTCGCACTGACCAGTGATCCAACAAGAATGGCCATGTAATTCAGTATATGCTACTTTTCAGCTCTCTTCTCAGAAATCAGAATCAAAGGGACCAGACAACATTGACAAAGATAAAAGTTGGTTTTTCCTAGACCAGGTCAATTAGCACTTGAGATTTTTGGTTCTGATTTATCTATTGATGTATATGGCCTGGAACCGAAAAAGAGCTGTATTGTGTGGTGTACTTTGCTCACCTTATTAATAATAGCAAATGTGTTTTTTTAATTTGATATTGTAAATGGAAACATAATCCACATAACACAATAGTGCAGACAACATCTGGGAGTGCAGATTAACACCCATGCCTTTGTGACTTGGGGCATAGATTGGGTGTGATATGTGAATATTTTTGCTGTCTTAGGAAGTACATCAGACTTTGTTTGTTACTTCTGTAGATCAAAGGGCGTACCATACGCGTGGACCATGTGTCAAATTACCGCCCTCCCAAGGATTCAGAAGACATTGATGATATCACCAAGCATTTGCGGGAGGAAGGTTGTGCTCCCAAACTGCCCACTGCTTTCCCATCTGAGTCAGGGTCTGAGGAAGAGTGTGTTGTGCCTGTGAAGAAAACAAAAAAGGGTACGCCATCCCTTGCACGTTCACAGACAATCTTAAGATCTTTCATAATTATTTGTGGAATGTTCCAAAGAATGTATTTTTTTTATCTTTGGTAAATAATCTGCCTTTTATTACATCAGAGAAAAAAGAAAAGAAGAAAAAGAAGAAGGAGAAAAAAGAAAAAAAGAAGGCATTGAAGGAGGAGAGGTGTGAGGCACAAGCTGGGTCTCCATCAGCAGTGAAAAAACAGAGGGAGGCATATGAGAAGTACACACCGAAGGAGCTGCCAGAAGGGGGCGCCAGAGAGGAGCGACTTGGGCAAGAGGCAAGAAATCCACGGGAACGACTAGAAGAAGAGGAAAGATCCAGAGACCAACAATGCAGGGGCAGGAGCAGAGACAGAGACAGGGGGGATGACAGGAGTGGAGACAGAGACAGGGGGGATGACAGGAGAGGAGAGAGAGACAGGGGGGATGACAGGAGAGGAGAGAGAGACAGGGGGGATGACAGGAGAGGAGAGAGAGACAGGGGGGATGACGGGAGAGGAGAGAGAGACAGGGGGGATGACAGGAGAGGAGAGAGAGACAGGGGGGATGACGGGAGAGGAGAGAGAGACAGGGGGGATGACCGAAGGTTGGACAAAAGCAGAGAGGAGGGGAGAGGAAAAGAGGAGGCATGCCTGTACGAGAATAAAGAGAGGGAGAGAGACAGGGGCAGAGAGGGCGACAGGGAACGTGACAAGGACAGGGAAAGGGAGCGATTCAGGGGTAGGGAGACTGAAAGAGAGAGAGACAGGGACATGGACAGAGAGAGGAGAGACAGAGAAAGGGGGAGAGACTGGGAAAGGGGGAGAGATAACGACAGAGGGTATGCTAAACACAGAGATCACAACGAAGACAGGCAGTATAGATGGAGCTAAACCAGAGAGAAACCCCACCAGACACTTTACATACAGAACATGCTCCTGTTCTCTGACATGTGCGAAACCTTCAGTATGGTGAAAGTGACATGTTTGGTTTTATGTTTGTGATCAATCTTGCAAATAAATGGTTCGTTTGTTACACACGTCTATTTGACATATAAATATTTTATTTTACTTTAAAGTGAAACAAAGAACAAAATAGATTTATGGGTAATACAACAATTTCATTTTTCTCAAAAGCATAAATGGTACCATCAGGAAAAGATTACATATAATAGCTTTCATTGTGTAATGATCTTTAACTCATGGTAAGTATTTTTTTTAAAAAAAGGGTATACAAGACCCAACAGATAATGTGCACATTACCATCTTGTACCCGCTCAACAGGAATTCAACAGCATTTCTGCTTTGCTAATATTACAGTCAAATAATCTCTATAGCCACATTAACATAGTTTACAACCTAAGAAGCAAAACTACACAGATATACTCTGAATAAATTAACATTTCTCAAATGAGAAAGAGAACGTGTGTTTTGGCTGCCGCTGCCTACAAACACTGATCTTAACCAATGCAGAATAGGAAAGAAATGCAGGTGCGTCTGAAAAGCTCCTCAAGGACCTGTGAAGTGTTGTCTCCACAGGTGAGGAATGTGAGTGGATGAATAGTGTCAGGTATTTCTCATATTCTACAGTAAGTCTACAGTAAACAACTGCCAAGACTTTTTGGTTAAATTACTACAGCCACATCAATGGTCACTAGATGAATGTAAGGGTGCCATGTACGGAGCAACACAGATGTGGTAGTCGTGTTCAGAAGTCCGCTTGACCCTGCTCTAATGTGTTTAATATTGCATTACTAAAAAAAGCTAGAACTTAAATACAGCCGTCACCATTTCAGGTCTTTGGACTGATACTTGTGTAATTCTATAAAACCGATTTTCAATTTCCCCCTCAATGTTTAAACAAATGAATAAAGATATCATGATTTAAGAATTTACAGAAATAAGCAGATTTTTTTGTGAGAGAACTTTCCACATAGGTAACTTTTTAAGCAAATATTTTAAAGAGCAGTGAAAACTATTTTACGTCCCAGATTGTTTTCATTTGTACAACTGTCCAAATGCCCACTCCTTTCATGAGTGAAGTTCCTTCCTATGCTCAGGTCATATGGAAAGGCATTTGTATAGAGCCAGGCCTGTGCTATGCAAACACAACTTAGATTTTTTAATGGAAAATTGTCCTAAAAATGATTTTAATTTTAAGAAATTAAGCTTCAAACCAGTTTAGGGTTGGTCAGTTGCTCTGTCATGTAAACTGGGAATATTTCAAGTCTACATCTACATCAAAAGTTTTTTTCAATTTCACTAGTTTATCATCAGAGATTTAGTCCCTTACTGCTGCGGCCATGACTGCGAGCTACGACACCCCCCTCGACATCTGCTCACATCAGAATGCATTTATTCAGCGCCTGGTCCAGCTGGACTAGTGTGTGGAGTAGTGGGGGTTTGGAACAGATGGCAGAGGTCGGACAACGCGTGTGCTCGGCTGCTAAAAAAGCATATCTGGGTCTTAATCTAGAAAAAACATATTACACACCAGACTGGAAAAAAAAACATTAAATTATTATTACTAATTTCACCCCTCCATACGTCGTTTCTTCCCTAGATAATAAGTGCTAAGTACGTGATGTCTCTCTCTCACAGGCTCACGGTTGTCATGACGTCCCTCGCACCTGATGGGCTTATAGCCTTACAGTCTAAATGGTCTTCATACACTTAAACTTCAAACTGACAAACTGCAGTTTTCCTGCTGAACATCGACCACAACGCACATATTTCACGATTCTTGAGAGGAATTTTTGTTTCATGGTAAATTACCTCATTAACCTGAAGACCAGCGTTGGGCCAAACCGAACACGCCATGTCCCTGTAACTGTATCATGTAACTAACTGTAGTTTTCAGACTCAGCAACATCACAAGCACAGCAAGTGGCCTGAAATTGCCCAATGTTCAATTTGCTAAGATGTCTGACCTATTTGCAACGCAATAACAGTTAACCAACGTATACAAGTATTTTTGGTTTTACATTTATTGATGGTCATTTCTGCTGAATCAGCACTGGAACAAAAATCTTCTGGACTCGCATCGTTTGTTAGTACTCTTTGTGATGAATGGAGATAAATATTGTTCCAAAAGATAGGACCTTCATCACAAGGTCAGTTAATGTAATTTAGTCTATTTGTGGGTTTCATAAATGAAGGATCCTCTTCTGCACTTTACCATCTCCCCCTCGAAATAGCAGATTAAGTTGCCATGACAACCAGATGATTTAAAACCACATATTTGTGAAGCAGACACTGACTAAATCACATGAGCTCACCAAATTACTCACATTTCCTTCAAATTCTACACATTGTACAAAATCTAATCAACGTAAAGTCACTTAACATAAAACACAACCAGATACATTTTCCTCCATTATGCAAAAACATCAGGGTTTAACATTTACATATTTAAATTAATTAGAAGTATGACAAAGAACTGACTTTGAGCTGAGGGAATTCTGGCTTTTGCCGAGCTGAAAGCCACTCAGGACCACCAGGGTCCAAAGAGGTCCATGCAGTCCACTTGGAGACACGTTTGAGGTCATCAGAGGTATTTGAGTAAAGAGTTCGGGGTCCTCGTCCCGGTTGTGTGAATGACGCCGCCACTACTGTGGAGTTCTGGGGTCTTATGAACATGGATGTCTCACGAACGTGTGTCCCCATAATGCCACTGTTTATGAGCAAGTCTCAGAGTCCTATCAAGACACTAGTGGTTTGGATCACGGCGACCTGAACATCAGCGGGAGCCCTGCTGGGCTCTGAAAGGTTGTGTTTGTACACACGTAAGGCGCTGTAGGTGGACTGGCCTGGGGAACGTGGGGGGAGCAACAAGAAACTCTCCACATCTCGTGGAGCCGCAGAGCTTGAGTTTAAACAACCCATTTAAAGAGACATCGCGACGACACAGCAAAGGACAACAAAACCAGATTCCTATTTACAAAAAAAAGAAAAAAAAAAGAAAAGAGGCCATCAGTCCTCGATGTTGACCTAGAACAGAAAAGAGGGATTAGGGAAGAAACGTGTCCAGTCCGTCGGGAAACCCTGAACCGGTCCAATGCAGTGCGCACATAGCAAATAGCTGCTGCCCGTTTAATGCCATGCAGGACTGGATTTATGTACATGCAGCCATCGGTGAGCGGCTAGCAGCACGCGTCACAACCCAGAGTGCTGCTCGAGGAGAAAGACATTCAAGTATCAAACTGAAACATTCAGCATATGAGGATATTCGCATGAAGTGGGGAAATGATTACAGTTGGTGAGGTCCGTTACAAACTGGCTGGAATTTTTTAGCATTTCAAAAAGCGACCACAACCCTGACTCCAGTTTGAGGGATGGGGATGCCTAGTGGTCATTAAGGAGTCTTTCCTTAGGAAGTTTCATAGAGGACTTTCACCGACACCATAGTTGTTCGCTGGTGCCAAGATGGTGGGACCTAGTGGATAAAATCGGATGAAATACAGGAGGGTATTATTGGTTATTAGGAGTCATTATTGGTCATGCATTTGCCTGACAAGACATGGTGGCCAGACATGCAGTCATCTTGCAAGTGAGCTTTATTTCCACCATGTACACCAATTTCATTGCTGGGCATTATATCATAACTCACAGAAATTAACATCAGCATCTTAGCATTTACATAGTCATGATTCCATTTGCAAAGTCAGTGCAATTTAATTTCACACACAGGATGTGTGAGGGAGCCGTGACCGCTGCCACTTCGGGCCCCGACTCCGCCAAAATTGTGCGTCCTTGAGGCCTGATTGGTCATTTGATCCACAATGCTACGGAGGCTCCATCCACTGGGCCTTAGCCTGTGGTGTTCTGGCTATGGTGAAGAGCATTACAGTGCAGACTGGGCCCTCTTCCATACCGGAATCACACAGGACTAGGGCAAAGAGCCAAGAGCAATATGGGGAATCGATGTCCTTGGGCAAGGCGAGAGAAAACTGCAGCTGTGCTTGGGCCAGTTACCACATGCCAACAACAAGCCACTTTCTCCAGTCTCAGAACGGACCATCGTTCCTCTCATCTATTCAGCACACCAACCCTGAGTCTCAGTGTGCCTCCTTGGAGGAAATGAGTCTTGAACAGACATATATACAGAATGTATACATCTTTCACTTGTCCTTCTTGGACCCTCCCCTCTTCTGAGAAACGGCCATCGTCTAGGGCTTCCGTCTCCCTGGGAGACGGCACTCTCGAAGGCATGAGCTACCGCCTCAGCACATGGAGATGGTGACGTTGATGCCCAGGTTGCCGTTGTCCGCGAAAAGGTGGGCAATGGAGGTGTCGAAGACGAGGCAGTCGCTGTTCATGATGGCGGCGGCCACGCCGTCGTGGATGGAGCGCGGCGTGGCCTCCCACGTGAGCCGCCGGCGGTTGCCGTTCAGCTCCAGGCGGTAGGCAAAGTTCTCCGCCTGTTTCCTGGTGCCGATGAGTAGCACGATGGCGAAGAACTGCTGGTGGCCCTCGTACTTCTCCTGCTTCTCCAGCACCAGCATGAAGTGGTGGCCGAAGCAGGACTGCATCATGACCCAGTCCACGGCGCCTGGCAGGTTGATGTCCGTGGCCAGGAAGACGATGTCCTCGCCCTGCAACGTGGTGATGGACTTGTGGGAGTGCATGAGGTGGGGCATGACCGCCTCCAAGGAGCCCTGCCACTTGCAGGAGGCGCCCGGGCAGGGGCAGGTGTACGGGCGGAACTCACACACCTCCTCGTGCTCCGGCTTCTCGCTGTGGTGCAGCGACAGCATACAGCCTGCTGAGGCATACTGCAGAGACAGGGGGAGAAAATGAGACTGAATTAAAAAAAAATTCCACAAGAGGACGGCACGGAAAAATAAATGGGACGGAAAATACAGAAAACGAGCGGGCGGGGGAAAATAAAGTAGGGCAAGGAATGTGGAGGGGACGTGTGGGGAAAGAGGCAAAGTAGGCGGAGCAATTAAGGACAGAGCAGCAGACAGCGGAGGGCAGGATAACAGCCGAGGTTAGAGGAACAGCAGCGGCAGACAGGGGCGGAGTTAAGGGGAGGGGCAGCGGGCAGATGGGGCGGAGTTAAAGGGAGGGGCTGCGGGTGAGAGACTTCGAGATGAGGAATATAGGGAGGGCAAGTGAAGGACACGGGCGACACAAACAGGTTGAGAGGGAGTGGAAGGGGAGGACAGAGCTGACTGATGAGTGGAAGTGGTCTGCATCGTATGCAAAGCAGACACTACAACACTCTATACGTATACAACAGTCTGGCTCGTTACAGTTGGGTCGTGAGGGGGCGGGACTTCCCAGCTACCTGTTCTGCGGTTGTGGGTGACGGAATTAGTGTAACGGGATAGGTTAATCACTTGGAGACGTAGCGGGGCTCGCCTCCTTATTGGCAGATAGCAGGGGACGAGTGAAGGTCAAATACGAGCTCCTTCTCCCGCCGTCTGCCGGAAACGCAGACGCTGCAATCTCCTGCCCAAAGTCACGCAGTGCGCACTGCAATCCACAAACTATTCTCAGGGGCCTGCGGGACTGGACCTGCGGGACTCGACCTTGCGAGTCAACAAAGGGAACAAATCCCGCAATAACCTGATAACAGCCTCTTTTCAGGGAATTCCATCAGCTTAGCAGTCTCAAAGAAGAGCCGTTTCCCAATGCTGTAGTGTTTGTAGTTTGGGTTTAGCGCACACACTTAGAAGATTTGGGGCAACTAATGTCACCAAATACAGATCAACGAGCGCTGAATCATTGGAGCTTGGGTAATGCTTAAAGGTCTTTCACATAGTGGAGCTGTAACAGGAAGGAAACGTGTTGCTCATGAAGACAAAATACACAAAATAACAGCATTATTATTATTATTATTATTGTTGTTCTATAATAACAATGTTAAATACAAGGCTAAGTTCAGTAATTATGCCTTCTTCACTCTATAGGCCATACCTCACCATGGCTTATAGTCAAGGTCAACGTGGACTATTAAAGGAACACTTTCTGTTTCTCATTTTCTGCCTTCTTCTCAGGCCAGATGTCATGGCCCCCTAAACCGCCCCGGAGGACGTGCTTCTATATCTGCCAAATGAATTATTAAACCTAACCGATGGCCAGCGGCTTCTTAGCTGAGCATCAGTGACTGACAGCCGCCATCCTGCAGCCCAGGAGCTCTCAGCGGATTCAGCTCCCCCTAAAGGCTGCCATCAAGAGTCCAAATCCCCTTTGTTAAGGAGCGTCTGGGGAAGAAGAAAGAACCTTTCTATCACGTCCCACAGATTACATATTTTGTGTCCCTTAATTGCCTTTCGTTTTCATTAGCACGCGGCCCGTGTCCAAACACCCTCAAACACATCCCTATAATCCATTCAGGGTTCTCAGCTTGCCCCATCAAAGTCAAACGATTCGACAATCAGGGGTGTGAAAGTCTTACTGGGAGTCCCACCCCATCTCCCACAGCCGGATATCCCCTTATCTTTGTCTTTTTAATGAGACGAAGGTCGGATTTTGTGCAGTAATCCCTCCAGCGGCGTGCTGGCGATAAAGCCCCGTCTCGCACTCGAGCCCGAGCTGAGGGGGATGATGGGAGGCAGAGGGGGAACTCGCTCCAGTGGGTGTCCAGGGCGCCAGAACCGCCTGGGCTCTCTGCAGGGCGGAATCTGTCCGGCCGACGTGCCAAGGGCAGCGTTGGCCAGAGAGACTCTGGTCCCTGCAGTGAAACCGTCGACCCTCTGCGCTAATGAGGCTCCGGACATCTTACGTCAGTAATAACCTGACCTGTCTTTGTAACAACCCCATTAAATGCATAAACAAACGCATACAATTGTGGAGCGGAACTGCAGCTGCAGAACGACCCCCAACGGTGCAGGATGTGTTCTCCTCCCCCCATTCTCAGCCTCCCCACTGCGCTCTTATTTCAATGAAAGCTTCCAATCTGGCAGCTTCTGGAGCTCCCGAGGCCTTCTGCCTGCTGCCTGCTGCCACAGCACCGCTGCTCTAGTCCGCACTTCCAGGAGCACACAGGCCTGGGGAGACACACAGGGCCCAGGAGCACACAGGCCTGGGGAGACACACAGGGCCCAGGAGCACACAGGCCTGGGGAGACACACAGGGCCCAGGAGCACACAGGCCTGGGGAGACACACAGGGCCCAGGAGCACACAGGCCTGGGGAGACACACAGGGCCCAGGAGCACACAGGCCTGGGGAGACACACAGGGCCCAGGAGCACACAGGCCAGGGGCCCCGGCTCCTCAATTATTCAGGCGCTCCTGCATTTCAGCTGCATTTCCCGTGGCTCTCAGCCGAGGGGGGGAACCCAAGCTCGGAGGTCAGGCTGGACCCTGGACCTGTTCACGTCAACGTAGGGCAGCATTTCCCAGCATAGTGGGAAATGTGACGTGCTGCTGGTTGAGTCTGTGATCTGGTCTTTGGGGAGAACCCTTTGATCCCTTGATCTTGGGCCTTGATAAAATACAAAGGGAATTCAAAGCCATGGAGTACACACCTCTGTAATCAGGGTGCAATCAAACAGGTCTTGCCCGTTCCTGCTGTCTTTCAACAGCGTGTCCTAAAATGTCAGAGAAAGACCTCATTTCCAATATTCACCTTGAAATTGGTATTTAAAATAACAAACTATTTTTTTTTGTAAATTCTAATAAGAAAATATTCTTATACGGAACGGTCCCCTTCACCACTTCAAGTCTCAAAAGCAGGATGCCGGAGAAGGTTGCTGAAAATTTTTGAAAGAGATGATGAAGCTGACTTTAAAACAGCCCTGAAAACACACCTTTCGTGATTACGTTCACTGTCAGCAATTCAACTTACAGCAACACAACAGTGCCTCAAAAGGAAATTCTAGCCTTCACATTTCCATAAACCCACAACAACCCCCCTTCAGTATTCAAAACCATTCTTCTCGTTCCACGGCATAATCCCCGATAAGCTTGTGACGTTTCCAGCAATTCTGGCCATTTACAATGGAGATAAACCACAGAGAGCTTGGCTGTCAGTGCCGCTCTTCTGAAGAGACAGGAGCACTACGAGTCGTCATCAAGTGTCAATGTGGCATCAGGGGAAAAGAATGCTGTGTGTGTGTATGCGCGTGTTGGCTGGAGCCCCCATGAGACAGAGCCTGGAAAAGTCAAAATGCCATCATTACTGTCGCCTCTTTCTCTCCTTCCAAGTCCTCAAGGACAGAGCGCGAACAAGAACAAAATGGAGAGAAACTCCCCAGAGCGGAACAGCAGATGCCATCATCATGGTGCCCGCTTCTGCCATGTCACTACATGACTCCACCGCTGCTGGGAAATAGGGGTCATAATTAGAAGTGCCCTAGCTGGGATGGGATTGGGAAGGGGGGGGAGAGAGAGGGGGGCGGCACACGTGATCGCTCAGCCCAAAATAGCCCTCTGTCCTTCAGGCACTACTGAGAATCGGATAACACCCCCCACCTCCCCGATGCCCCCACCCCCGGCTGGGGGGGCCGTCACGGCCAGGCTGCTGCTGAGAAAGCCTAACCACTCCAGAATCGATAACAATTCAGCTAAAAGTTTCAGGGCTGAAACGTCTTCAGCGAAGGGCAGAGTAATGAGGTTAGAGGAGGTGCACATCGGGTGCACCGCAGGACAGCTCATATCTTCCCATACATCTGACGGCCTCTCACAGACCTGTTCAGAAGGCACGGCTCTCGCTACACGCGCGGTCGGAGGCAAACAGGAAGCCCGGCGATGATTTCACCTGTACTGTACTTTCCTCAGGAAGACACGTAGGGTGCAGCCGATGATTTTATACATTCAAAAGAAATACAAACGACACTGCTAAAAAAAAAACAAACATGAGCCCGGGTAATTGTGGCACCCCGGCTGTGTGGCACATGTGGCGGTGGGTGTGTGGAGGGAGCGGAGCCCGTGGGGTGGTACTCACCTCGGTGCCGGGCAGGGGCTTGGCGGGGCACACGGGCCGGCCGGGAGCCGCCACACACACGCCCCCCTGACGAGGCCAGCCGAGCAGGCAGCGCCACTGCGAGAGCTCCCTCAGGAGCGGGAAACAGGAGGCCGGGCACAGCATGGCCGCTCGCGCCTCTCACGTGAGCTCGCGCAAGAGCAGAGGGGCGCGGCGCGGAGAGCCCGTCTCTCCCCCGAGCTAAACGAAGCAGCGACACGTGCAGGTCCAGGAAGTGGAGCGAGGACCAGCGCAGGAGGATCGCTCAACTCTGCCGCCGACAAAGACGCTCGTTTCCTCTCTGCTGCCGACACGCTGGCCACGAGGTCGGTCATCAGAGAGATGTGGCTCATCCACACACACACTCACACGCACACACACTCAGTCGCCAAAACAATCTGTCCGTTCAAAACAAGCACAGCGGACGATGTGTCCCGCGGCGAGCAGAAGGAGCCCGTGACTCAGCACGGAGCCCCACAGGCACTCTGGCCGCCTGGAGCGGAACTCAAACCCGGCGTGGTCTGGTCCCGCGTCCCGCTCACTCACTCCCGCTCCGGGACGACGTGGCTCGTCCGCCCACGGTCCCGCTGGACGGCGGTGCTGCCACGAAAAGGCTGTTGAAGTCGGACCCGCGCTCTCTGCCCGAGAACTACAGCAAAACAAAATACACGGCTGCTATTCACCGGGGACGGAAAGCTCGAGGCGCACGGCAGGAGCTTCGGTGCGCGCGCACAAACACACTCAGGAAAACAAGCAACGTGCGAGTGCCTAGCGCCACACAGCTGGCTGGCAACCGCAGCCTCCACAGGATAAACACACACTCGTTCATGCCCCCTCTCACTCGCTCCTCCTCTCCCTCCCTCTCTCGCTCGCTCCTCCTCTCGCTCGCCCCCTCTCTCTCCGCTTCTCTCCCTCCCTTCCTCTCCCTCTCACCTCCTCCCTGTTGACTCTGTGGAGCAGTAGGAAAACACTGCGGATTGCAGCACTGGCAGCTCACACATAACACAGGAGGGGGGTGGGGAGGAGAAGGGCTGCAAGGCTGAGGGGGAGAGAGCACCAGCAAGTGTGTATGTGTGTCTGTAAGTGGTCCCCCCCCCTTCCTCCCCTCATCTCTCTCTCTCTCTCTCTCTCTCTCTCTCTCTCTCTCTCTCCACACACACTCCGCCCCTTCTCTCTGCTGCAGCTGTTCAGGAACTCAAAGGCAGGACTACACAGTCCTTTCATGTGCTTTCCCCCCCTTTTTGCTTTCAACCCCTTCCAGGACTTTGCAGTCCAGCTCTGAACATCTATGCACATTTACAGTGCGTGTGTGTGCGCGAGTGTATGTGTGTGTGGGGGGGGGGGGGGGGGGGCTCGTGTGTGTCAAGTCGTCGTGGAAGCCAGTGCTGGGAGATGGCACTTCTAAATTCAGACTAGCATTTCTACTGTTTCAGAAACTGCCTTCACACCCCCCACCCCCACCACCTTCCCCACACAGACAGACACACACGCTTGCACTCCACCCCTGTCCAACCACCTCCACCCATCATCTCCCTGTCCTCCGTGTGGCCCTTGTTGCTGTCCCCTGTCCTCTAGATTCACTGCCATCTTCCAGACCACCTCAGACAGCAGCTTGGGCAGCGGGGCCTGGCTGACGGACACAGCACCGCCCGCTCCGCCTGCTGCATCCTCAACATCCCCCCACCCACACACTCCGTATTTGTACAGGTTTGGACTCGCGCGCACAAACACACACACGAGGCTCGTACCTGTCGCCATTCTGCGTGCTGGAGGTGGGGAGTTATTTTTAGCACATTGAGAGTGCCAGCACAATCAGGTTAAAATTAAAGGGACTCAAAGACACAATCTCCCTCTCTCACACACACACGCACACACACCCTCCCTCTCTCTTTCCCTGACACACACACACACATTTCCACTTTGACACATGCACACACATACTCTCTCACACAGTTGTATAGACTGACTATCTCTCTCTCTCTCTCTCTCACCTCATGCCAGAGAGCCAATGTGTGAGCCCAGGACCCCAAAATGAGACATGAAGGCAGCACTGAGGTGGAGAAAGGGGGACGGAGAGAGTGAGGAGCAGGTCTGCAGAAGCGGCGAAACGTCATGGCGCAGCTCCAGAGCGGCCACACTGCCCGCGTGCTTCAGCAGGACCCTTCACAGTGCCGACAGCACCGACGCACATCTGCTGGAGCTACACACACACACATCCTAACCCTCTCCCTCCATGCAAAAAAAGCCTTCGTTTTCACTTTAACCACTGAACTTTCTGTCCTTAAACTCAATCTCTACTTTTTAAACCACTACCGATGTGAACTTCTACACAGGGCTGCACATTCTGTGTGACACTCTGGGGGCGATCGATAGTTGAAAGCAAGCTAAAGCCTTATCATCTGCCTTCCAGGCGCCTCCGTCCTGGCCCTGGGACGCACCCCAAAGAGCTCATCAACAGAGCAGCCAGCTGTCAATCACCTCGCCACTCTCTGCTAGATGGAGATGGGGACGGGACGAGACTGGCAGGCTGCCAGCACGCGCGCTCTCTCTCTCTCTCTCTCTCTCTCCCCATCACACTCACTCATTCTCTCTCTAACACTAACACATGCTGGCAGGCATTTCTCCTCACCTCCAGGGCTCTTTGTCTCTTGCGTGCAGTCCAAAGGCAGCGGCTCTCATCACGGACGCAAACAGAGCGTGTTGTGAGCCACTCTGAACGGAGCCTGTGTTCAGGTGGGGGCGGCGCGAGCCGGTGGAGGGGGCAGCACTTTGAGAGGGTCTCTTAGGCACCTGTCTGAAGAAAGTGCTGGCTAGCACTCACTCTTAAAATCTAAAACCCCTCCTCGATATGCAATTTCAAATGGCAAAGCACTCAGGACTAGCTGTGAATACAAAAACATTGCAGGTGCAATACTCCACACAGTACCAGATTTCACCACATGGGGTAGTCAAAGGAAACACTTTGATGGTTGTTCCACACCCCGAGGCTCGGTTTTACCTCGCGTCAAAGCCAGCCATGACATTACAGCCGTGGGGGCCTCCCATGAAAGTTAGCGCAGCTAACGGTTGGCTCTTTTTAGAAGTCCTATATTTTCCTCCATTCAAGGGCCCTTTATCTCCACATGCAATGCTGTACGCAGACATCTGGTTTAACACCGCAAATCCCACAGGGACCTCTCACTGCTGTAGACTTTCAAACACCCCCACCCTCCCCCACACGGAAGGCTGAGCCACAGAGCAACCGCGTGTCCGTTTGGCCGAACCCTGAGCGTCTAACTGCGGCTCCTCCAGGCCGTCCTGCCGGGGGCCCTCGAGTTTGGGCGTCTAGAGAGCAGCGTGAGGAAGACCGCCGCACCGGCCCTTTAATCCACGCCGCCATGCTGCTCCTCCTCATCCTCCATCCACGGCAACGAGGGGGAAGGAGCCCAGCAGATGCGCCAGCCGAGCCAATGGTGAAACCTGGCCAGAGCAGGAGGATGCGTTTACGCGCCATGTGCCATGCAGGCATTAGCCATTTCAGTGCACCAACTGTACAAATACATTAGCAAACTGTACTTAAGGTGTGAAGAAAACAGTCGGCGAAGGAGCATAACCGTCAACGGGGCCTTGATAATGAACACTGCGTTAATGACTGTGGTGGGGCCTGTGAAGAAACTGCGCACACGCTAATAGACTTGGCCAGTCAGACCCTATGGGCCTCCAGCGGCTAACTGCTCATTACTGCCATTTAACCAGAGTAATTAATTATCCAGCCCCCAGTGCTCTGACTGGGTTGTGACCCTTTGCGGGCTCGGTGGACCACACTGTGCCACTGTGTCCAGCTCCGCCCCCCCCCCTGCCCACTCATCCGTGTCTGCATATGCTTGGGGGAGGGGGAGGAGGCGGGACAGGGGGCGTGGCCAGAGCTGCAGTAAGGCCAGGCTCTGAGGTAGAAGCGAATCTGAAGCAGATGCCACACTGACTGGGGCTATAAATAGATATAAATAGACCGCGGCGGCGAGTGAATGCGGTTGACGATCACTGTGGCTGTCGCTACCTTTAACGTGCGTGCAAGTCAGGGCATGACGCGTGGCAGCTTACACACACACACACACACACACACATATATATATATATATATATATATACACACACATACACATGCACACACACACTGCGGGTGCACTGCAACGGGTCAATACATTTTCCCGAAGGCAAACTCGATCTGCTCAGCACTGGAGAGCACATCTAGCCAACTACATGCTGCCTGTGTGCTTTTATTCATTTCTTTATTTCTACTGCTACGTAAAGGAGACACACCGTTATTGCTTGACTAATAGGGCAGTGATGATGTGAATATTAAGAAATGTGCATGACTGACGACCTCCATAAGGCGGTTGGTACTGTAGAGCTTCCCCCTCCAATTCAAACACTCAGAAAAGCAGACTGCTTAATAACGAACACGGGGGTGAGACTCTAATGCAAATAATGGCGTTAGTGCCCTGTGTGATGGGAAATGGAAGAGAGAGATGAGGGTTAGTGAGCCATAAGTTCCCATAAGGATAGAGCCAATGGCATGGAGGCTCAGCACCACACCCCCTTCACTTCCACATTCTGCTTACGTTGTTCTTTCGTTCCGGGAACAACCAATAATGTAGCCAGAGCTTCTTTCGGGTGTATTCGAGCGGAAGGCCTCACACCCTACAGACACTCAGCCTCCGTTACCATGGCCTGTGACGGGCCCACCCACGAACACGGGCGACTCGCCCCCACCAGGCGGGCCGGTGATGTGGGGAAGGGGACGTGGTGATTAGGAGAGAAACGCATCCAGTGTTGGAAATGGGCTGTTGACGCGTCTCCAGGCTCCAGCCGTTCTCATTACTGCCCGATGACTTTAACTGACTGCAAAGCATTGAATTTCACACAGAGAGAAGTGTAATAAGGTGTTTGTGCATGAGAGAATTAACGTGCACATGCTGTGAGTGTGTGAGTGTGTGTGTGTTTAGCAGTGCGGTTTAGAATCCACACGTGCCCCTTAATTAAAGGCCCCAGTCGGTCTAACGCACATAAAGCTCCTCAAGAAGGCGGCAGAGGACGGGATCGATTAAATCCTCCAATTAGCTTCGCATCCAACACCTCGAGTACTGCCGACAGCAAATGCAACACGACTCCAAACAGAGTTCCCAGAATAGCCTGGCGCCTCTGAGAGAACGGCCAGGCTGAGAGACAGCCCTGCAGGTCTAGTGTGGCTTGGGGGCGCTCGCCTGTGGCCAGGACATTTCAACGACGAGTTCAGACGTGCAGCCTCGGCCCTGCAGTGCATCTGGTCGAGTCACCTGAAGGAGATGGCTAGTGTGCGAGCACCCGTACCGCGCAAGGATCCCGCAGGCTCTGAAGCGCGGCTCCTTCGCTGCCAATGTCGGCCTCTCGCGTTTGCCCTCTCTCCCATCTCTCCCTCCCTCCCTCCCTTTCTGCCCCTGCCTCCATAACACCTCATCTCTCCCTCCCTCCTTCATACTCCTCCATTCCGCTCTTCCCTGCACCCTTTCTCCCTTCTCTACTGCCCTCTCCTTCCCTCTCTCACTCACTCCCCTCCCCTGCTCCTTACCCACATTCCTCCCTCTTCTCTGTATCCTCGCTCACCAAAGCCCACATTCCAACTTCTCCCTCCCTCACTCTCTCTACCACCCCTACTCACTCGTTCCCTCTCCATCCCTCCCTCTCCCCTCCACATTCTCTCAATCCCTCCCTCTCCCCTGCATATTCTCTCTCCATCCCTCCCTCTCCCCTCCACATTCCCTCTCTCCATCCCTCCTGCTCATCTGTCCACTCTCCCCTTCACTGTTAATCGAGGAAACATTTTTACTAGAACTGGTGTCATTTTGCCAAATCAAATAATGTAAAAATGAACATGACAATTGTCATAAGTAACAAAATAGTAATGACAACTAACTTAAAAAAAATGAAAAATAAGTGAAGAAAAAGTGTTAATAAATGTAAAACTAGACAAGACAGGATGACATTAATAAGAATAGTAAATATATTAATAGGATAAAGATTATTATATAGTGAGATATGGGGTGGGTGTGTTAGTGTAGCATGGGCTAATCACGAGTAGACTCTTAAGTTGTACTGTGTTGGTGAATGTGTGTGAATCTCTGACAGTGGAGGAGACGGTGCTATTCTGTCTCCTCCCCTCCACCCCATCTCTCTCACAGTGACCACACTAGTCTTCTCTCTCTGGGCAGCCAGGATTGTTTATATCTGCCTGTTTCCATGGCCAGATTGTGGTCACTGTGCCTGTACTCGGTGGGGATCGGTGTCTGCTGCACATCCCTTACGGACATCTCGCAGATACATCCCGCTGCTTCATCATTCAACAGGGCTCAGTGTCACGCTTCATCGTTTAGTAAGTAGTGACTGGTAATTGTTTCTTGGTGCAGATATGAATGAAGAGCAATTTATGACATGGAATCAAAGAGAGTTATATGGTACTGAACCCCTTCACTAAACCCCATTTAGCAGCTCACAATTTCTATTATGATGCAAGCAAAAAACGTCCAATCACACAGTATGAAAACATTACTGTGGATCTGATTCCCAGACCTGTTTCACTCAACAGTAAAAGACGACCATAAACCTTGGTCACACCCTTAAAGCCATGAAGAGGGGTTTCAGATTAACAGGGTAACTGTCTTAATATTGCACTCCTCAAAACACTTACAGATGGCATGTGGCCATCCCATAATTGTCAGACCAAATGCACAAAACAGCAAGCGAGGGCACAAGATAAAAAAATGCCTAAAGATGTTTACACACAACCGCCAATGAACATCTTAGATGTAATACCTGTCTGTCATGCTTAAAGTCACTGGTTACCAAGCAACCGCACTAAGAACTGAATGACAGTCACTATTGCTCTGTGCAAAAGACACTATTGGAGGCTTTTAAGAATAAAGCAACCAACACATCCAGGTTTCCTGAAAGCATAAGCCTGCCAAAGTCTTAGAATTACTCATATGTCAGCTGAAATAAAGTATAGGCACAAACAGCCCTTCCTTTAAAAGCCTGGTGAGTGGAGGCCCATGTTTATTTTGAGAGCACAGCCTTGTTTTTACAACAGTCCTCTGATCAGCTATTGGCTAGAACCACTTATATGCTTAATTTGTTTAGTCTCATGCACCAAGTATGTGGGAAGCTGACAGATGCTTCTGCTGTGGAGGCGGAGGGGGGCGGAGTTTAACTCTAGGGGTTGGGGTGAGTCGGGTTAATGTTAGCATCATTAAATTGTGCTGCACTCCAGCACTGCATTTCTAAACTTTTCCTCTGCTCGAAAAACAGCCATTAGTAGATGCGAGAAGAACAGCACCACAGAAGATGGAAACCTAAACCACGAGACGAGCAGCGAGATCGGCTTTCAGGGCCCGATGACATCACAATGAGGATACAACTTTAATGCACTGATGATGCAATCACAGAGATGCTGCAAGGCACCAAGGAAGAGGCACGCAGCCTTGGTGCTCCACCAAGACTTAGCAGGAGACCTGGGAGAAATGGTCAGGTCGACCAGGGCACTGTGATGGTTCAGGAGCAGCCTAGAGTGAGCGCCATATCACATGTGCTGTGTCAACCTTGTGGCATGCATTAAAAAAAAGAACAGCTACTTTATATGAAACGCTCCCTTATGTTGCTTCCTACATTTAGGCTACAGGCTATACAGGCTTGGCATTTTAGAGTGGTCTGTCAAATGGGTTACAACTTAGTCAATTATCCATCTAATGGCATTCTGCACGGTTTATATATATATATATACACACATATATATGTATGTATGTACACACACAGACTTTTTTCTTAGTTTATTATGCAAAAATAGCAACAGGTCACGATTCAGTTGGCTCTATTATGTATTAATGCTAAAATATGACTCATTATTATGACACGACCATAACGCAATATCTTCCACTTTTTAAATAAGATCATCTTCCAGCACAATGACGTTGTTCTGCGTGTGTAAATATGACCAAAAAGAGCTACACACATAATGATGGCATTCACAATTCTCCCAAGCCGCCGTGAAAAGAAGCATGTTTACCTTAGAAACAAACACACCCTCCGTTTTGAGAACATCCTTCTTTTTCAGATAGGCAAACACCTGTAGCACAAGCTGAGCTAAAAGTACGGGCTTCCACAACTCCTCCCGTTTCGTGAAGCGCTCTTAAAACCAGCCCCTCAAGTCGAAAACAAGCAAACACTTTTGCCGTTTAAACGTTTTTAAACTCTCGCCTTGTCGGTATTGGTCCTCAAAATACGTTTGCATATTTGGCTGCAAGTTTCGCTTTGCGTTGTTGAACTTTGTTAGGCTACTGCCTGACTCGAGCACAGTGAATAAGTGGCATCCTTCAGTCTTCTCTTACCTTACAAGGGAAAGGTAGCGTGGATGCAACTTTTTCCATTGCTAAGTTCCGTATGCTTGGAGTAAGAGGGCCACGACAGGTCGGGCAGCAGCTGAGCTTCTGTCGACATTGATTACAAACGAGGTGTCCGGCCTGGCATTGCAAGATCGGTGGGAGAACATAGTCGAAACACACTGGACACTCAAACAACGCCGTTAGTTCTGCTGATTGTCCAGGTAGCGCAGGAGCGGGTAAAGCCACAGCGGTCGCAGGGACCGAGTCGGACCCGGCGACCGAGCCCGATACCCCAGCTGCAGCGGCTGCTGCTGCCGCGGCGGCGGCGGCGGCGGCGGCGGCGGCAGCGGCAGCAGCAGCAGCAGCAGCTCCTCCAGAGCCTCCGTGCTTGTTTCCTCCTGCTTTACCAGCTCCTAGTCCTCCGCCCGCACCACCCGCTGACGACGGACGGCTCATGGCGAAGGGTGAGAATGTCTGAGGTAAACCTGCGCGAGTTCAAGACCTAGAACCTCGTCTTCTACACCCGGCAGCATTCACACTCCGCTCTGACAAATCTCCAAACCCCCGCGGACACAACATGGCCGCCACTGTTTGAGAGCGAGGAGAAAAGCCATTGGATGCACCTGCTATGACAGACGTTTATTTAACCAATGGGAAAATGACTCAAGTCATTTATGTAATGGGTATGCATTTACACACATGGGGCATGTAGTGAACCCGCGAGTGAAAGTGAACGGCTCTTGTGGCAACCTAGCCTATGTTGACGAAACACCTTAAGTTTTTTTTTTTTACACCAACCTTGCATAGTCCAGTTGTGTTTAGTTAAAAAATAATGTAACGCATTGTTATATAGGAATAAAGGGCATCTGAATCACCTCATCAGTATATGTGATCACATTTTGTTGCTCAAAACAGTTCTCACATTGGATGCAAATAGTATGTAAGATGTGGTAACAGGTTCATTTAACGGTACATTCTTCTTGATCAGTAAAGATTTAATCATTTAAACAATAAAGCCTTAATCGCCAATCATACCACTGCCATTTCATCATCATTAATCACTAAAAGCAATTAAATCAGACGGATAATTGAATCCGAACGCAATCTGTTTTCGAGAAACTTGATCTCTTGATCAAAAGGCCAAATAAGACAAATTTAGGCGCAAAAATAACCACCACCAGAGGGAGATAAAAGCAAATCATTTTTAGTTCATAAGATGAATCGTCAACTGTGCATTGATGGGTATTTACCTTCTGAAAAGACAGTATGACCTTATTATGAACAATTAACATCATGAATGTATATATGAAGGTTCATTTTACAAACTAAAACGCGTTCATCTTCATCTGGTGGTCAACAATGTATTTAATACAAAGCTATGCTTTTGATACAAAGGGGGAAGCAAATCATTAATTGGCTATATGAATCTGTGCTCATGCAACAAGTGTTTGTGATCAATTATTATGAGCCTTACAAAAAAACTTAACAAAAGAACATTTAATTTTGGGGAAAATGCCTACAAAACAAAAACAGGATTTAGCAACTACATTTGATTTTATGTACAAAAATTAGCAATGTTCAAGACACTACAGTTAATGGTATAATCAAAGCAATGTTATGTAGCAGAATGAACGCAAAACTCAAAAGTATAATATATTTACAAGCCTTTTTAGCACTTAGCATGTACCGACAGCACGTATACACTGGGTCATAAGGCGTCATAGTCATCGTCATCTTCGTGCTTTCTTTTCAGAGATCCTGATTCATTGGATGAGTTTTGAGACACCATGTTGGTCGTGATGAGGATGTTTTTGGAGCCAATGAGAGAGGGATTGATGAGGACATTCTGGACTGTGCCTGGGGTGGTCGGGGTAGCTGTGAAAACAACACATTTAGCAGTAACTCCTTGCACGCCACACAAGTTTGAAACTAAAAGGATCAGTTTTAATATGCGAGTATTTTTTGGCCCAGCTTCTTCAGCTGTGCATGCACTTTACATAATGTAAAATGTGAGCACATTACATAAACCCAAAAACACAACCAAAAACAAACGTCACCCTTAATGATATAGTGCTGGAACTCACCTGACTTGACAGAGGTAGCCTGTGAAGAGGGGATCTGGACAGTAAAGCGTGGTCCTGTCAGTGACACGGGTGTCCCCACTTTAGTACCCATTGTCTGTACTGAGGGTGTACCTAGTGACAAACCATAGATGGTCATTAAACACCCAATAAATCTAGGTCTTGTAAAAGTAATTCAAAATCTCAGTTAGAACTCTTTTTGGAAGCGTTATCTATTGATGCAGTTTTCCTTTTTTTTAGGAATTAATTAGCAACAGTTCTCTCAGTTCAGAAGAGCTGAAAAACACCACATGTTCTTAAACCGTGAAGACAGGAGACAGGACAGCAGATAGGAGTTTGATTCAGGCACAGTGACAGAAAGCAGCTGGCCACTGTGCTTAATTCTATTACCCCAAAAACCTGGGGGAACTCACCAAGAGTCGGTGTGCTCGGCCGACTGGAAACCGGCCCCACGCTGAGCCGAGGCACAGTTATTCTACCTGCCGATGAGGGAGCCTATGCAACACCAGGCAGCGGGTGAGAACCACATCACAAAGACAGACAAGCTTCCTTGAGTGACCACGCTGCTCATTTAGCATATCCTAGGTAATGAAACTGTAACTCCACCTCCTAGTATGCTTTCACCTGGTCTACAGGTAGAGGTTGGCATCACATCGTATGGGCGGATCTCAGTTCTCTTATAGAACAGACGGCTGTCATATTCATGCATTTATATTAAGTTGTGTGTTTAGACAAGACAATGATGTGAGGTTGGTGCACAACGCCTGAGTTTGTGAGTCTAGTTCAATTTATGGAGTTAAATGGTTTGGTTACAATAATTACAATGTCATCACATATGAAAGCTAATCACCACTAGATGGCCTGCAAAAATGGCGTTCCAATTCTTAAGTGGATACCTGTGGTGCACACACATGTAATTACATATCAAACAGACGAACCTTTTTCTGGAGCGACTTGAGTCTGTAGTTAGGTGCAGTTAAACAGTATCGATCTGGTGGAAGGCGTGGCCCTGTGTAGGGCTTAATCAAGGGTAATGGAGTTTGGTTCTTCTGCCTGGCAACCTCCATAAGAAACTGAAATAAAGGAAAGTTTAAATTCACAATTTTTGTTGCTATATGATTACAAGTGATCTGTTACAGGTCTTGTGAATACATAGAATGGCTTACATCTCGCGGTGGTGGAGACGTGAAGGACTGATCCATTCTACACTGGATGGCTAACCGAATATCATCGGCATCGACGTTTGACTTCTTAGCGTGAGTGGCATAGATTTTGGCGTCTTCGATTATAGTTGTGACATATCCTAATGAGGACAAAGACGTAGCGTGCAGAGTAATTATACTTGGTCTGAACTGTTTTTGTTTTTCACAACTGCAAGGTAGTTAATTAACTAGGAGTTACATTAATTGGAGGATTACATTAAAAAAAAAACTTACTGTACGTGAACTCCAACATTTGATTGATGACCCTGGGCTCATACTCAGTGATTCCCATGTCTTTCAAAATCTGGATCATAACCTTTACGAAATAAACACAAATTCTAGTTACGACGTGTAGATACATAACTTTAGGCTGCTACCAAAATAAAAGATGAGCGTAGAAAGTGTCCAGCTAATTAGCTAAGTTAGCCAAACTAGCTAAAACACCCTAACTACATAACAATCAACTGGATGTGTTGGTATGCTGAATGAGTCCATTTGCTTACTGCTACTGTCTCAAATAAGTCTAGACATTTGAGCACAACGTCCATAACATGACATAAATAATTTATTCATGAAAGTTACTGTAGGTACATAATATCGACTGAAAAAAACTAACGAGCTGATTAGCCTGCTAAGTTAGCTAGTTAGCTTAGCTAGCCAAACTCGACAGCAGATTTTAATTGCTTAAACACTTTGGTTTTAGATTATCAACCCGTGCACATAAATGAAATTGATTTGCTTGTCATTTAATTAAATACAGAAAAATATCGTACTGTATGAGTAAAATGGTTTTCTTAGTAGTAACCATTTACCTGTGCATCTTTCGGAACTGTTTTCGGAGACGCCATTTTTCACGTTTGATCGTTTGCACCTCCCTCAGTCGCATATTGATGAGGTCATATCCGGTGTCATGAAATACCTCGTTCCCAAGTTGGACTAAATGATCACTTTAGTTTCTATTTGAGAACAAGTGGACTTGTTTGTTTTTAGCTAATGTATGTTTGTATACAACCAAACACTGTCCGAGGGACGAAGAACTTACTTTACTGAGTGCTGAAGTCAGCATAACAACAGTATTCGGAGTTAACGTGACGAAGAAATACGTTAATTTAGTCTTGTTTTGTTAGCAGAGATAGCCGATATCTTCAGCAGTTTACTAGCTAGCTTGCTAGCAATTGTAGTAAATAGAATAAGATAGCTAGTTAGCTAACATATGTTAGCTAACGAGCTAGCACATCTTGTTTATCGGCTAAGTTAACTTATACTGTGGCCAACTTTAGACCATAAAGTGGATTTCGATAGATGCTAACTAGTGTGTTTGGTATATGTACATTAGCCAAGTAGCTAGCTGATCACGGGGCAAGCTGGCTGTGTTAACTTTTAATCATTTAGATAATTGTTATGTGTTAGCTAGGGCTTGCTAGCTAGCTAACACTAGGTTGCGTAACTGTTCTCATATTAAGTTGCTTATTAGATACCACAACAACTAGCTAGCTATCATCTTCATCTTGTGATAATTAAAAGGTAAGTGAAAAACATTCAAACCGACAGGGTAGCTAACTAGCTGGACAAATCTGTTTAGGACAGTCAGCAGTGCATGTAATTTATCTAGTTGTAATGTGTTTATGAAATGATAATAATGTGACTTGCGACGTAAGTTTTAGACTAGATATAGGTGGTAGATCAACACTTAGCTACGTCAGTTAATCGTGTTATGTAGTATTCTTGCATCATTAGCTAGCTTTCGTCCTGTTGTACACTACATGTGACTACGATTCAGCATACGTTTATTGTACATATATATAACATATAATGATTGCTGAATGCGCAATATCTGTGCGTGGAAATTCTACGGAGAGTTTTGTTCTCTTTTAAGTTGCTCATATGATTTTCGTTGTGTTATGAATCATGCCTGGCTAGTGCTTCTCTATGCACTATGCAGTGTCACAAGGACCATTTCTAATCACACATGTTGACTCAGCTTTACAAGCCTGTTTATTTATACAAGCTCGTGATATATTTGCCTGTTCTTGTCTGAAGACTATTAGGTTTGGATGCTTCTCAGTAGTCAGTCAGTTATGATCTGTCAAGTGATGAGAGAGATATGAGCTTCGATGTGGCTTCTCTTTTCAGTTTTCTTTCCACCTTCATAAGTAAACTATGACAGCAATGCGTGTTGATGCCAAAGTGGTGATGCTGGGAAAGGAGAGTGTGGGTAAAACCAGTTTGGTGGAGAGATATGTACACCATCGCTTTCTTGTTGGACCATATCAAAATGTGAGTATTGGCACCCAGTTTTTTTTCATGGCTTGAAACAATATCTGCAAGCTGGAAACAGTATAAAATGAAGAGTATTCAAAGCATAAATGTTGTTATGGGCAAGGGGAAATAATTTGAAACGCTTACTATAGTTTTTTATATTCCCCAATAGACCATTGGAGCTGCATTTGTTGCAAAGGCAATTAACGTTGGTGACAAAGTGATTACATTGGGAATATGGGTGAGTGCTACCGTCATAACGTCTACTTCCACTTTGCGTCCATGATAAACATCACATTGATTAGAAACATATTCTCCTTTCTTCTGTCCAGGACACGGCTGGATCTGAACGATATGAGGCCATGAGCAGAATTTACTACAGGGGAGCTCGTGCTGCCATTGTCTGTTATGGTACGGTGTGTTTCTCCTTGACGACATAAGACATTTGTATTTAACCTCAGCTCAAACTACTAATGCAAGAGCATTTTACCATGAAGGAATATTGGGCTGCTTAATTTCTCAGGAAAAAGAATCATAGTTAATCAACCCTCAGCAAGCGATGAGCAGCCAGAGGCTGAGGAACTCTTCCTCACCTTCTGTCTTTTTATCTTAACTAACCTTTGTAGTCATTTTCAACTTGGAGTTATGTGGGAAAACAGCATGTGCTTATCTTTAGTGCCATGATCTGCTTAACCTTTGCCCTTTAGACCTGACTGACAGCAACAGCTTCCTGAGAGCCAAGTTCTGGGTAAAGGAGCTCCAGACCTTTGAAGAGGTACACAGGCCCCTCGTCTTCTGTAGTACCCACTTCAGACATGCTCTCTCTGCATGTGTGGCATAAGCTCTGCTCCTCCCCTTTTTGATCTGTAGCACTGCAAGATCTATTTGTGTGGCACCAAGAATGACCTCATCGAGGCTGACAGGACTATGAGACAAGTTGACTACCACGACGTCCAAGACTTTGCAGAAGGTTAAACCCTCCTGTTAATATTTGAACATTGAAAAAAAAAATTCTAGGTGATGTTAAAAATAATTTTTTTAGTTGATATTATGGTTAATAACAAACAGTAATCTGTCACTAATCAACGAATAACCAGTGAGCATTAATCAATGTCCTCTGTCCTCCACAGAAATTGGGGCACAACATTTTGAGACATCTAGCAAATTAGGGAAAAATGTTGGTAAGCAGTACTTCAGAATGACGTTTTATGCCTTAAATGCTTGTGTACACAGTGAAACCTCATTTTTCCTTCTTGTAACAGATGAACTGTTCACCAAAGTAGCGCTGGACTTCAGTAACTCAGCTTTGGAACTCATGCAAGGTAAGAGTCTGTTATGCTAACATTAGAAGTTTTTTTTTTTGTTATAGTTACTAAAATGCAACAAGTAATGGATTTTGCCCTGAGCACCCCAGGCCATGTATTTTTGCGTTGTGTTGATATTGTCAGAACTGGTGTTGTATGTGAACAGGCAGGAGATAACTCTGATAGGATTTTGTCATACTTATTTGGACTAATCTTTCTTCATTCTGTTTTTGTTCTGTATTTAAATCACTTGTATTAACTTTATTATATTTTCTGTTTAATAAATACCTTTATGTGAGTTTTATGTGAAGTAAGGGTAACCAATCTCAGGACGTTCTAAGCTTTACGTCTATGGTGTACACTGTGGTTGCTTTCAAATAGATGAGAAAGGAGTGGACCTGGGCAGTAAGAAGGACTCCTATTGGTACACGTGCTGCCACCACTGACCACTCGCAGGGCGCCATTGTGTGGTGTTGTTACCTGGAAAAACTGGATGTTCTCTCCATTTCTTTTATTTTAAAAACAAAGACATTTTTTCCTCTCTGTTGTGCCATGAAGTGTGTGTGGGAGCGGCGAGCTTCGAAACAGGAAAACTTTCGTAAGACTCTTTGATAATGAAGATTGGGTGAAGTGGATGCTGACACGCTTCCCTCTGTAAAGGGGGGGGGAAAGAGAACTGGAATCTACGCTGCATGGAAGCGATCGTTCTCACTGCCCCGATAAACCCCCTCTCCACATAACTGCCTTGAGAGATTGCTTTTGTTTGTTTTATTGACTTAAACAATTCTGTTGGATGCTCTGTGGTCTGTGACCATCTACGTTTACACATTGTAAAGCTGCTTCGGCCCATTTCGTTGTATATATCGTTGTGTACGAGTAAGCTTGTGTTAGTTGGTAGAAGTTGATTTTTGATGCCTCCTGAGACCAGTGTGCTTCTGTTCAGTCAAAAACGATGGCCGAGAATTACATTGCTGAAATCTGATACAGATAAGAATGGAAGATTGTGTGTTTTGCTCCAGATGAGGAGATTCTACCACTAGAGAATGTAGAAGACATAACTCCGAACATGCTGTAGCCTTCCAAAAGCAGACACAACTGTTGAAGTTGGAGGTTGCGTGGTGCTGCATGGCGCCTCCCTGAATGTGGCACGTTTGGCTAAACTTTCTGCTGAACTGGCTCGTGTGCCTCCCCCCAGCTCAGAGAGGACCTGCGGTGCCTGTTTAATGCCACTTCCATGTTTACACTGTTTTTGTTTTCTTTTAGTTTTAACTCGTGTGATTTTTGCCACTTTGAATTCCTTTCAGCTGATATTGTGACTGTACAGATTCCATACTTTGTGGGTTACACATAGGTGTTTCCACCCAGGGTGTCTGCAGTATGCCAGGGACATCCTGTCTAATCGAAAATGCAAGTCAGTCCAATCTGCCAGTCATCCACTTGCAGCATCTCATTTTTGTGGCTTTAAAGTCTTTATTAATAGACACTACAATAAACTGTTTTAAAAATCATCTCGGTATGGTACCCAAGTATGGTGAAGTGTGAATGCTTATTAAAGTTTGTCAAGAATGTGTAGTAAGAAGCCAGAATTAAAAATGCTCTGGATGTGTTTTTATTTTTAAGTCAGTATTGGTTTCAGTGTTTTGTGGGTGAGTCGGATATGCGTAGTCTGATAAACACGGTATCGGGTTTTTCGCTGGGATGGTGGAAAAAAACTGAGCAAGAACAGGAAGCGTTATGTACCCTCGTTTATTATGTACAAAGATCTACAGCACAATGAAAAGTTCTCACGAGGCAGCAGGTGTGTATTTTTCTTTCGGCAGATGCGCCAGCATGAAGCAGACCAAAACAGCACGACGGCAGAGTTTCGGAGGAGTGTTAAAAAAAAACAAGCTGTGTTGTTTTACATATAAATACAGTTAAAAACGTCATGTTTTACAAGTGTGATATGCTAGCAACGGTACGTTCATCTCGCCCCCATTCAAAGAAAGTGAAACTCCTTACCATTTGATTACGATCGTTTTGCTATGTTGTTTCTGGAAAGCCGCCCTGTTGAATGAGAGGATGTGACGAGCGAGATAACATGCAAATGGACCCAAACTGTATCTGTCGAATCAAAAACACAGCTCTCCTGCCCTTCCATGGAGACGGTTGTCACGGTTCCTTTACACCATTAGTGTTTTCTTAAACCTTTAACATTCTGTTATAGTTCAGAGTAAAAACATCTAATGAAGCGTCATGAACTGTTCTGGTAAAAACTCTTGCAGCACATCAAACATCTAGCTATCTGCAGAATTGGTTTGTAACATCACTTGCATATAGAGCTTTAATGTACAAATATACACAATAAATCAGTCATATATTCCTATCCACTGATCAATGGCAGCCTGTTTATGAAACTATAGACACGTTATACATGTGTAGGAAAATTCAAGGCATAACTAACCATTTCACACAAGGATGCAAAGTGGCACTGTGCAGTGTTATTTTATGTCGTACCAGCAGATGGTGCTAAAACCAAGAGTTGAGCTTCTTTGCTTTTTGTTTGCCACACTTTCAAGGAAAATGGTCTTTTATATTAGTGCTGTTTTTTTCTCCTTTTGTGTGTTATGGGGATAAAGTCCAACAGGGTGGGAGTATCAGACATAATGTCTTTATAAGTGCAGAGTTTATTTAGTCCAGTGCTGCCTAGCTTTGATGTCTTTACACTGAGAGAAAAGATCTGCACTGCTGACGGGCATCTGCCTGTGTTACTGATGTTGATTTAAATAAGGAACAAAACACTCTTGCTTAGGCCTCTTAGTCTGCAAGATTACACCAATGTGAACATAACGGATTCAGATTCATTTCCCAATTCAGTTCTAACAGAAATTGCCAACCTCACGTATCACAGACATTCATTACTGCATTTAACAATGATGTTAGAATGTATGACTTATCGTGTCGGAGAGCTGTTGCATTTGGGGTTTTAAAATATACCAGAATCCTAAACTTGAAAGCAACAGTCTTGAAGTCTTTAAAAAAAAAACAGCTAAACTGGTCTAGCGAGTGATTTGGGTAAAGCAAGACAATCGAATTTGACACTAGGACACGAACCGGACTCCTCAAGTAGTGGGTAGCTACTTTCATCATAGTGCACCGATAATTTCACCATAAGCCTCAGTCAACCTATGGCATTTTTCATCCCTATTAGGGATCCTTAAAGTGGAGACACACTTGTCAAGTGCTTTGGCTACTTTGCCCACCACAGGCCTTTCAGGTTTAAATGAAAAGGGATTTGTGCATTTTCAAATGCAAATCACAAATGCTCATCCTTTGAAGACAGTGATACAGTCTTTTAAATGTCGTGACATCTGTAGCCTTCGGTAACGCACAAGCTTACGAATGCAACACCAGCCCTTGGCAAGACTGAAGATTGTACATATACAGCACTTTTTTGCAGGACAATAAATAAAAATAAGGATGTTTGTGATGGGGACATTTTGAAACTTTCGATATCTTTTTTTTCATTGCTAACAACTTTCTATGGTAGAATTGAACATATTAAAACTATGAAGTCTGCTCCCTTCAGTCAAAAGGGAAAAGGAGATGTAAATAGGGTTTAGAAGAACCAACTGATTGAATCAGCTTCTAACAGGGCCTGTTATCAAGCAGCTTCAAACATAATCCACTGTTATCCATGGTCACTAGCTCCTATTGTAGTGAATGTAAATGGACAAGTATACTGTTATCTTTTAGTGGTTTGTTTACCTAAATCCTTCTGTAGAACAGTAGACTGAAAGAGCTGACAGATTCACACAGTGAGTGCACCTTTCATAGTGCTTTCTTCTATTTGATCCCATGTTTCCAGTTTGCCCTCTTCCTGTCATCCAGTTTCTTCCATGGTCCCCTCATTCTCCGGCCCCCGGTTTTCCTGGTCCACCAAGCCTTCATCTTCTTCATCCTCCCCATGCGTGGACACAGTTGACTTAGTGCTGTTAAAAGTAGCGTTAGCGGCTATGGGCGGCTCAGAGGGACCGGTGTGTAGCGGCTGGGCGGAGCTTGGCACAGGGGTGGGAGGCTTGGAGGTGGGCGGGGTAGGGTCACCGTGGGCGGCCCTGAACCGGGGCAAGGCCTTGGCGGGGTAGGCGGTGGCGCGATCCGGCGTGTACTCACGGATCTCGCCGGGCTCCAGCGGCTCGGGACCGCACGGGTCGTGCTCGCTGCAGGACAGGCGGCCATCCAGCTTGGAGATGAAGAGCATGCCATCACGGTGCTCCGCACAGTACGAGCTGGGGCACATCTCACAGAATGACGCCGCCTCCTGGCTGCACAGATCACACTGGTGCCAGGGACACTCCCAGCGCCCTGCCACACACACACGTATATGCACACACACACACACCGATAAGCATGCATGCACACAAACATACACACACCCCAAATACAAAGCTTACTAGAACCATAAAGAACTGAATGATCACATCACTAACATGCGATTCACTTCCACGGTCCCACGTAGGGATGATAAACGTTCAGCTCAAAATGTAATCTTGCTAAATAATTCTACTTGGTGGCTTCAGTTAACCGGGAAATCCAAGCAAGCAGAGCAGAATCCTGAGGAAGATGTTGACTTTCAGGACTACTTCTGCTGCCTCAGCTCTACACTAACAGCAGCTGTACTTTACCAGGACCTCCGTTTACAGCCCTCAGCACTGACGCACAAGTCTCGCACAGCTTACGGGACGCCTGCTCCATACGTTGCCGTGACTGACCTGCGGGACGCTTGGTGAGGTTGAGGCAGTCGGCGTGGTACACCTTCGGACAGCCGGGCCTCTTGCACGAGACCATCTGCCCCCCGTCACCGCAGCTGAAGCACTCGTCCTCCCGCTCCTTGGGCAGCTCCTGAGGCGGCCTGCGCTTCACCTGGACCTTCTTCTTCAGCTTTCGGCCCTTATCATCCACCGCGGGGTTGTTCTCAGGGACGCAAGAACGGAGGAACTTTAATACCCTCGACATACCTATGACCTTGGAACGTTCTCGTATCATATGCCATCATTGATAAAGTGAGAATTCCAGTGGATGGCAAAGGATTTGTAGTATAGTGTCTGGTGGTGTAGTGGTGTTGGTGTTGGGGGGTGGAGGTTAATAGTAAACCCATAGTAAAAGCTTAGGTGTTTACCTTAGGCCTCACTCCTATGAAGCCACTGCAGTTAGGGGCACCACATTTACACACAGTCTTTCCATTGCCCAGACACTCAAGGTTATAGTTGAAAGTTAATTCGGTGCCTTCAGAGAAAATTTCAGAGTATTAATTGGTTATTTTTAGTCGTTATGCTACAAATGGGAGGTCAAATCAAGGCAGCTGTGAATTCTGATTTTGGAATTTCACATAATGAGTCTTACCAGCAGAAATGTCGACGAGTGCAAAAAGCCCAACTCGAGTGTCTCCGTTCACCGTCCATTTCTGGGTCTCACAGTTGGGCTGGCAGCTGTGGTTCATGAATCTGGCCTGGTTTCCTTTTGGTCCTGCGTCAATAATACGGTCCTACCAAAAACAGCGGATATTAGAGACAGTATGTTATGTCAGGCCTTCTTAAATTCCCATGAAACTCTAACATGGCCACACGCAAAGTCTTACCTTGTCTAGTGTAAGCATGTAGAAATTCCCGACGTCATTCTCCTGCGCGTGCTTGATCCGAGCTCTGCATTCCTCCTCGTCAATCACTTCCCCAACATACTCGCTTACAAATTCCCCCTGATGCCCAACACCAGATGACGGGTTACACCAGGGTCTTAAACCAACCCCACCAGATGTCTGGTTACACCATGGACTGAAACCAACCCCACTGCAAAACCGCAGTTTAATTAAGAGTAACAATCAGGATGGACTTCTGATACATTGTAGGTTCTAAAGAAACACCATTTCCTTTGATGTGAACACATCAGCGTGTTCTAAGGTTCTACCTTCTTGATGTCGTGGCAGCAGCGCATGCCCCAGCCCCGCGCCAGCGTCCGGAAGATCTCCACCTGCGAGTACTGGCGCTTGGTGAAGCTCTGGTTCTGGCAGCGTTCGCCGGCGGGGCACACCTGCGGGTGGCACTCATACAGCAGCATGCGGTTGATGCACTCCGAGTCCACGCCGCACGGGCTCTCGTCCTCCGCCTTGCAGTTGCAGCGCGGGATCTCCGACAGGTCGGCGGTGATGATCTGCACTTTGCCGATTGGCCGGTTCACCTGCAGGGGTGGGTGGGGGTTTAAGAGGTGTAAGAGGGGGCCGTCCAGCGCGTAGCTAACCCTCCCCCCAGCATCATGCAGTCATGAAGCGTTGGGGAACCTTGATGTGCTTGTAAGGTGGAGGTTTCTTATCATTGCGTCTGTCCTCCTGCAGCTGCCGGAGTTCCTTCTCAGCCTGCAGTTCTCTGAACCTTCTGGCAGCTTCATCCAGAGCTGGGCGAGTAGAAATAACACCGGAATTACAGCAGAGCCGTCTCCCCATTCACCCGTCTGATCTACACCAGCCATTCTGCACGTTTGAAAGTATGGCTAATTTCTAAGTACGCATTAAAGTCTCCATAACAACCTTTCCTGTAAATGGAGTCAACCCCTCGTCCCATTTTTTCTTTGCTGTTGGCGTCTCCTTCCATATATGGAAAGACACGAGCCTGATAGGTCCACAAGTAGTCGTGAGAGCCGAAGAAAAGCACAGGGAACTCTCCAACGTCATGTTTCATCCGCAGGATATTTTCTGGAATGCTCTCAGGATGGCCGACTTCTGCAGGCCACCATCTGGCAAAGCAGACACCATAAAACGTACGTAAATGGAGCGACTGCAAAAGTATTTTTAAGAGATAACAAGGAGCGTCTTTAAAAGTGTCCAGGGATTACTTATAGTCCTTTATTTAGGAGTGTTGCCAGAATAACTGTTATGTTAGTTTCAGTACATGACAAATTAGAATTTTATTGTCCGAAAAACAGAAACCATAACAGAAACACAGGATAGGAAAGGAAGAATGCTGCAGATTTTCATATTTTTTTAACTGTGATAAAATAAACTACAAAATTCCACTCATTTTAAAGATTTGGAGAATGCTTGAGTGTCTAGTTTCCCTTATCCAAACAAAGAAACCAAAACAAGAAGAGTCTAGCAAGCCCCCTGTAAAGCCCACTTTAAAGCCCCCTGTAAAGCCGGGCTGGGGGTCGCCTCTGCTGACCTGTATCGCCCCACTTTGACCCACACGACCTCCTTGTAGTGCGGTTTCTTGCCTGCCCGACAGTCATTACAGTACCAGCTACCCTCCGGCATCTCGATGTTCAGACACTCTCGGTGAAAGGCCGCGGGACAGGACTCGCAGCACAGCAGACTACCCCCTGCAAAGAGCCAGGGAGCCAACGGCCAATCAGCACACACGAAGCTCTGAGAGGAGGCGGCGACCTCCGGCCGACAACACGCCACGGGGACGGATTACAACCAACCCGAGACGAGCCGCTCCACACTGACCTTCTGAGCAGACGAAGCACCAGCTGACGTTGACGTGCTCATGGTTGCGGCAGCCCCTGCGCGGGGTGAAGTGGTTGGGACACAGGATGACATTGTCGGCCAGGACCAAGCTGCCGGCGGGGACGCAGTGATCAGTAGCGTGGTATGCCACCGGGCACCTAACACAGCGGACCAGGCGGCCTGGGTCGCCATGTAGAGCACACGAGGGTTATCAGATCCCAGATTTTGATTTATGTGCAAAGTGACTATTACTAATTATGACTATCATAAAGGTGCTCGTATTTCTATCAATTAATATTAAGTGTTCTTTTGCTAGAATTTTTTATTAATGTCTCTGTAAAATAAAATTGTAATTCTAAATAACCTATTGGCTACAACGACTACATATTTATATGCATTTCTGAGTGAACATCAAGTGGTTTGACGGAATATGTCAGACGGAGGCGCACACCTTTCGAGATGGCAGGGTTGGCCGCATTGCCCGGGTTACTGATGAAGCAAGCTAGGCAGGCGTGCAGGGAGCAGCGGAAGCCCCGGATCAGGGGCACGGCCGGGGCGTGGCGGGCGATGCACTCACTGTGGTAGAACCTCCCGCACGTGGGCACCACACACCTCCTCACCTCCTCCCCGGGGCTCTTGCACACAAAGCATTCGTGTATGCCTGGGATTCACAAACACACATATTTCAGGTCATTCGCTTCCCGCGTGCTTTCCGCCGCCGTGCGGGACTGAGCGGGAATGCCCACCAGAGGTGCACTGCTGGCAGACGAACTTCCTGGTCGGAGGCTCGGTGAGGCCGACGCACTGTGGGTGGAAAGCTCCACAGCACTGGCCCTCGCACACAAGCAGCTCCCCCTGCTTCTCACAAACCTGTCCAAATACATACAGGACATACACGAGGTCATCAGGTTAACATCAGGCTGACAAGCACACCATTAGGTCTAAGGCTGTGAAATCATCCAGTAATGATCATCTACTGATGATCTTTACAATGGTCTAAAAGATTTATAGGAAATATTTGCACCAAAGAATTTATTTCTTGTCGAAGTCTTGTAAGATTTATTTTACCTATAACTTGGCGTTGAACTGGTTATCTTTAACCGGTTATTCAAAATGAAACCTTTGAGAACCCACCTGACACACATTATCTCTCAGGTTTCCTCCCCCTTTCTCCACTGAGAGTCTTTTACTGGGCGAGAGTCCTTCATCACATTCATCTCTCATCTCAGAGTTTACAGACAGGTCATCCAAGGCTTCCTTGGGTACACATATCTGAATGGTGTAAGCGAGAAATGTTTATGTTTAAATGTTTCTATCAAATATCGTTCAGCATGATTTCATTTAACTCGATTTTTCATTGTCAACAACTTAAAAATTACATATCTGCCTAGACACTTTTTCAGTTTCCCCTAAAACCCATTAAAATATACATTTCATAAACATTTTAGGAGAATAAAACATGTGCCATACCTCAGATTCTGTAATGACTTTGTCATCACCAGCTGGCTCTGGTTGGACTGTCTCAGGGCTGGCAGAGGTTGTGTCGGCCTCCTTCTCCAAGTTCTCTGACGCTGGGCCTTCAGAAGTGCGCAGAGCAGACTGCTTGCTCTTAGTTTTTGACGGTCCAAGCCCTGCATCCAGGACACAGCAAGGATGTATAATTCCATCAACAAGAAAGCAGAACACAGACAGAAGTATGACCTGTGCAATCTAGTGGAATGTTTTGATAACAGCCAGGTGAGACTTTTATTTTATTAATTTTGTCTCTTCATTTTGTCTCTTCACAATGTAGTGTGTTAAATGAGAGTTGGTGCTAAATGTGCTGTAAAATAAATTTCATTTATGTGGTATGGCACATTTAAAGGGATGCTATTTCTGTGTTTCTGAGGAAATGCTTCATTTCTAGACCAGTGTATTTTTGCTACTGTAACATTATTGATTGTGACGATTAGGTGAGATATGAAACAAACTGGTTAATTAGTTCTCTCAACAATCTGTCCTTTTTCATATCCCTTCAATAGGCTGTGAAATGTACAGGGAATGAGGCTAAATGTATGCAGTAATTGTTTTAGAAGGAAATGTTGTCATTACATAAGGAACTATGATAGTTGAAAAGTCCCAGTAGCAATCAGTGCATGATTTTGTATTTTATATCTTACAAAGCACGAAAAATGTCCATGGAAACACGGTTATTGACTTTACAAAGCTAAAATGAACTTGGTTTTGGTAAATTATCAGCAAACCTGGATTAGCAGCATGTCCGGTAGAACTGTTTCTCTGAGACTTCACCTATGAAAGAAAAATTACCAGGAATTATTCCTGCTTTACAGTGTAGACTCTTAACCCACACTTGTTTGTCATGAAACCAGTAAGTTAAACTGTGATTTCACTTCAGCCAATGTCAGCACAGAAAGAAATTAGTGGGTAATTAGTCTACTGCTACAAGTTGTGATTTCATACTCTTTACAATTTTAAAAGACAATTTACATATCAATATTCACCAGTACCTTCTTTTTTGGGATTATAATTGGTTCAACCTCAAGTGCACTCTCTAGAATTTTCTTGGTAGGTTTTCTTTGCCTCTTTGTGCTTAGAGAGATTCCATCACCTAAACAAAACAAATCTTTTGTGTTGTGATTCCATTTCTAGACTAGTTTGATATATTTCACATATGCCCCTACAAAATGTATGATAACCTATGAAACTGCTAAGGCTAATGATAACCAGGTTGCTCTCTGAATAATATTCCATTGTTTACAATAAATCAATGAATACTTGTAGCACAATCAAGACCATACACACCAGGGATGCCAGTTCTATTCTCTCTGGCGACAAAAAAATGTTCAATGTAGAACGGCTTAATTCTGTTTTTTGCACGAAGTTACTCACCAGTTGTAGAGCAATTCTGAACTGTAAGCTGTTCTTTGGAACAATTTTCACCATATGGGGAAGGGACTGCTTCTGGAGGTGGAGTTAGTGTGTCTACAGTCATCACCTGTCCCTCCTGACATGGAATACTCTCTATGGTGGGAGGAGTCTTAGAGATTTCTTCAGGGGGAGGAGTCTGAATTTCAGGCAGTAAGCTTAGAACACTTTCTCCTGTCCCTTGATGCTCCTGCGTCTCTGGCAACTTCTCACTGACATCTCCACAACTGTTTTTTATAACCTGAAGAATGTGATTGAGAAATTACACGTTAAACAATTTTAGTATTCATCTAAACACAGGAAATAATATCCATACATTGAACTACCTTTCGTGTGGTTTCAGCTTTCTTTTTGATTTTCTTCTTAGTGGCAAATATCTGATCATATTCCTCTGTCCACTCTATGAGTCTTTTGCTAGGCTTTCTGATACGTTTACTCTCTGTGAAAGACAAGAATTCAGAGCAAATCTACTTTCAAAATAAAAAGTAAACAAAATATTTAAAAAATACAACAGTTCTGTAATTCCATTGCTAGGTTTCCATCTTTCAACAATCACCTTACCTGTGGGAAAACTAGAAACTTCATGGCTGCCCGGTGTGATGGTGGCTGCATTTATATCCACTTCGTTCTTTGGAGAAGTGCTCGACTCCTTTGCACCAGGCATTAGAGCACGTTTCTGTTCTGTAGGCAACATCTGTAGTTGTTCCTGTCTCTGGTCACTTCTGACTTCTACATGCAGTACACTTTTGTTGTCCTGGTCAAACTTCAACCAGCGTTTTTTAGGAACACTACCAATAAAAGTGTTCTCAAGGTTCTCGTTGGATTGATTACATTCTGGGGTCTGTGTGCCCTCCGATTTCTCATTACACGCATTTTTTGACAACTCACAACACACATTATTACGCTTCTTCTTGTTCAGCACAGCTTGACTTTTTTTGCTAGGTCTTCTAACACATTTTGGTACATTAGAAGTTGTCTGACAATTGCGAATCACACAGCTATTGGTGCCTCCATCTTGAGGTGTCTTAGCATCCATTATTGGCTCAAATGTGTTTGTTTTACTACGTTTGGATCTACAGTTAGACAATTTGTCCTGTTCATGCTTTTTGGGACTTAGTGAGGAACACCGGTCTTTATCATGTTTTGCATTACCAAAATCATTCTTTATACCATCTTTTGGAATAAAAGATGGTTCCTCCTTGATGAGCAGATTTGGAGGTAAAGGTTCCACTACCAACGGTCTGCCATCTTTTTCTCGGCTATCATGCATATCTTTTAACAGCATCAGGAAAGTGCTAAATTTATAATTTGCATCTGGTCGAAATGTAACGTCTTTGCAATTACTTTCACACTGCAGTGACTTGAAGGTTATTTCTTTCATATCTTCAAAATCTTGCAAATTAAAAAGCAATGGAGATGAAGTGGAACTAGTTGATACATCAGAACCATAATTCTCTTGTTTGAATTTTGATAGATTACGATCGATAGGATCAGGTGATATTAGACATGCCTCATCCTCTGATTTGATCACAACTTCACCCTTCAAAAAGGGGAGATCTGTAGATAACCTTAAATCTCCACTCTTTTCCATGTCACCTTTAAAATCAGGACTTGCATCTCTTGGTGTCACTTTCTGTAAAGTGCAGGCCAATTCCACCTTCTTCTTTTGAGCAGATTCACATATGCTCTCAGATAAACTATTCTCTGTTTCACCATTTGGTACACTTTCCTCCTGGCTTGTGCTAGATGGTAGCTTCTTCCGGAGCTCAGCTTCTTCCATAGCTCTCAGTGCTCTGGTCATGAGACGGCTGCTGGCAGGAAGACGTGCAACTCTCCTGTCAAGAGCTTTCTTGGCCTCTACAGACAAGTGTTCAAGTCCTGTGATTTGACTGTCTTTAGACTTTGTACTTGCCGCATCAGGCATCTTGATCTTGCAAGATACCTTACCGAAAGAGCAATTAACGGATTTAATTCCTGCACGACTGAACACTCCACTGGCTGGGCTTTTCCCTGCTTTGCTGAACCAAAGGCCTCCCTGGCCCTCAGGGCTTTTCTTTGAATCTTTGTCATTTGGGTTTGTGTTTTGTTTTGTAGACTGATCAGCCAAAGAATTTTTTGAGGGCAGCTCACTGCCTTTGGGACATCTGCGGATTTGTGGCACTGAATCAATGTCGGAATAAGGACTGTCCACAGCTTCCTCCATCTTAGCTGTCTCACAAACCAAATCCTCAAGTTTTGTAAAAAGCACCGCTGCTGATTTCTTCTTCTTCTTGCATTTAGACTTAATCAAAGTGTTCTGGTCTTTATGTGCAATATTGCCGTTGACTAGATGACCACTTTCAGAAGTCCCCATGGGCAAACGGGTCGATTTGTCTTCTTGGTCTCCTGTGGTTCCATCAACTGAGGTCTTTTCTGTGAATTCAGAAGTAGGTGTAGATACCCTGGGTTTCTCCAGGAAAAGTGCCTCTGCCTCACTCACACCAGCAGTCCAAGAACTCAGAAACCTCTTGGGGACCTGGAGACCAGACACAGACATTTGCTTCAGCTCAACATCCATTTCGTTTCACAGTTTAATTCAGTTCATTTAACAGAATTATTTTATTGCTACTCTTATAGTATTAATTATTACAGACTAATTACAGAGTATCTGCAGTTTTCATCTCGCTGTTTTCCCCCTCTCTTTGGGCCAGGGAGGTTGTGAAACTGATATCCACCCACAAATATATGGGTGGCTTTCTCAGAGACCCAGGCCAGTTCCTCAGGTTCCCCAAATGTCTTGATGTAATACTGGCGGCAGAGTCTATCACATAGCTCTAAAATACCATAGCACAGAAAGACAAAAGAAAAAAAAAGAATCAATTTTTTGCACCTCTAGGAGGAAACCAGGAGATATGCGGCTTTCAATTTTCAATTTTTTGGGCAAATAAGGCCAAATCAGGAATTGCTGTGCCAAAAACTATTCTCAAGACTGAACGGGTGTCATTTTGAATTTATTGAAAATACACTCAGATCTAGTAATAATAATGGATATATTTTTACAATTTATTGTTTGTTGCTTTAGAAACTAAAATGCTCATGCCAGATTCCTGATACATGTGCAAATAACACACACTAAAGTTCCTTTAAAATAATAATATTCCATTAATATTTTCAGTGTTGATACAATTTTTGCAAGAAATAAGTGACAAAGAATGAATGGGTGGTCTGTTGTACGTTCAGGGATAACACGTAAACGTTGACAAGCATGAACATACCTTTTATTTTGTGATAAGTTCCCAATACTGGATCAACAGTCACCCGACATGGCCACCATGGCCTACGGCTGAACTTGGCCCATATAATGTCACCTTCTAGGTATTGCACTGGTGGATGAGATTTTGTCTTTGGGTTGTTTATCTGTAGTAGACAGCAGAGATGAGCTTTAAGTTTAATATGACAAATAATACTTCAACTTCACAGTTTTTTTTTGACATATCACATACTTTTAAAGGAAACTGCATGTAAAATGTTCTTACCTTACACAGATTTCAATAAGGTTTCTAACAATGTACATATATTAATAACGTGATAAAAATGATAAATGTGATGAAAATGAACATAAAGATTGTTATTACTATTAGTGATGGTTAAACTCACACTGAAAATCCTGTACTATGTCACTTTTAGGGCACACAAATCAATAAAAAAAATTGCATTACCTATTTGCAGCAATCCGATGTTACACAAACATTCAAATTTATATATGAGAAATGCCATCCAATTACATTAAAGCACTATTCCAAACAATTTTGTAATTTACCAAAGTACCGTTTTTAATTTGTGACCAGTCAGGTACTGAGTACTGCCCTCTTCAGTACCGGCTGACATTGTGTTCCATACACAGTTTAACATACATTGTTTATTTATGTGTTTTTTTTATATTCTTAAACACTTATTCTTATTCTTATATTCTTAGAACACTACATGTTTGCATGTGACCCATGATGCAATACTAATGACAGTATCAGCAGAGGTGTTTACCCTTAAGTTGTTGTTACTGAATGAACTACTTGGGTGATATTTGCCAAATACTGAGTATTACTAATGCAAATACCACAACAGTCACAATAAATATTTACTTAGATTTTACCCTAAATGTAATAACCTGTGCAGCTAGCAGGCTTCTCAGGTAAACTGAACAAATCATTTGTAAACTCAGCTGTTTTGGCTTTTCTGCATTGTTTAATGTGTCAGAATGAACACAGCACTGTCTTCCCTGCCATTTAAGGTCATTACTGTTTCTCAAATGGGATGAACACCAATGCTCCACAATGCTATAACTTAGCCAAAAGAACAATGGATGATTACTATTATAATAAAGTATTTTCCCCTTATAGAGCAGCCCTACTTTGTATATGAAATGGATATGGAGTGATAACTGGATAAGATTATAGCCATTAAAACTTGCCATTGTAACCTCAGCAGGGCTGAGCAGAGAGGCTGCATTGTGACCCGACTCTTCTTCAAAATGGCCGTCTTGCTCCACTGACGTGCTGGCATTTGAACGTTTGCCTTTGGACAAAGAGTTCTTACTGGTGAATTTTAACTTTTGACTTCTCTTCATGGTGAAGTTATTTTTAGGGCTACCACAGGAGTTTTCCATTGCAGACTTTGTATCTGAACCCTCATCTTCATCCTCATCCTCAAACAAAATTGATTCGAAGTGCAGGCCATTGGCAAATGGACTGGATGAATCGAGACTGAAGTCAGGACTTGGAGGGGACGTGCGGTTGTTGTCAACTCTAGTATCGGACAAAGCTGTGTCCATTGTTTGGGATTCTGTGAGAGATGTGTGTCAGTCGGCTTAAACTGGCAACCAGGTGCCCCCACAGTCACGCAGAAAACATTTTTACAGCATTTCAGGATCCCCACCCACGGAAAACACGTCCAGGTAACTTCCCACACAAAGGTCAGGTACTTTTCAAGCGTCAAGCCTTTTCAAGGGACTGTAAGGATGGCAGTAGTCCGGGGTTGTGTGCTTATAAGTGGAATCAGATCAGAAGGCAGGAGTTGTGGCCAGGTGCCTTGCCTCTGTGGAGTGAAGTTTTCCATGTGACGAGACAGGCTTAACAGCTCTTTTGGACTGCTGTAGACCTAAGCATCTGATGCATGCCACAGTGACACCTGAGACTGATATGCTGTTAGTGCTCCAACCTGATAAAAAGCAAACACGCGTACAATTAGGGAATAACAACCAATGAAATCATAAAGATGACATACAACGGTTACACTCGCGCGGGTGCGCGCGCGCGCGTGTGTGTGTTCCATGTGTATTCTAAGATCGCGAATAGGTTTGCTTTTTACTGCTCACTGTTTGCAATTAACAGCTCATTACGTATATAAAGGCCTCGATCGAATGTGAAAAAGCGAAGAATGATCTTCAATTACCTAAGGATTCCGTGCGCTGTTAATATGAATACTGAAACGCCGCCTGAATGTGTAGAACAGCGCGCGGTAATATGCTCTCTAAACACCCGTACCGCCAACTGGTAAACTGCTTTTCGCGATCCTGGCACAGTAACGCAGCAATGATGTTAGGCGCACATATATGACACACTATGGTGACCACTGAAGGCGAGTCGAACTCTGTCTGCGACTGTCATCTTTCTGAGGAAGTAGAAAACTGAAAAGCAATTATGTCATAAATATCAAATGACATCGGTGTGCGCTTTGTAATTAAAAACAGCTCACGCGGAAATTCTACTCACTCATTACAATGTCCTTCTCTCGGACAGACATCAATACTAGTTCTAACACACTGAGACTTACACTGGTCAACTTGCTAATAAAGCATGAATAAAATGATGATCAAGGAAATGCGGACGAAATCTTACCATTCACATGTCGCTTATAAGAATTATTACTAAAAACTCTTCGTTTCTGCGTTCGAAATGGCCTTTTTTCCAAAATTGTGAAAGTGGATCAACAAATCCCAGCAGTATCAGCACTAGGCCAAGAACCTGAGCCCATATTCTTGCCACTTAGGCTAGCTATTACTCTACCAGCGGCCCATTCTAAATAAAAACATACCAAAGACATCCATTACACTCACAGACAGAGGAAAAAAAACCTGTGTCTTCGCGGCATTTTAGCTACACGTTTCCTCCACGTTACGTTACGCAAGCTGCACTTTTCAATTTAAATGATTATTGTTTGCTTTCTGTCGACCTGCCCCTGATTCTGTTTCAAGCGGTGACTGTCCGTGGCTGTCTATGAGCAGCCAATCGGCACGGCTCCCCAACCCCTTGTGCTGCGGTAGCCCCCTCAACCCTGAGGTATACTTGGTAGTTCTTACTTTGCAGTAAAATAGAACTGCATATTCGCATACAGCGCTTAAACTAACCTAAAAGCCTGCGTTAAATATTATTCCTTTAAATTGCTAGTCATTTTGAACTCACTTGATCAGACAGAAGTGGATTTATATATACCATACCAATGCAATGTATATTTTTTTAAAAGATGGCTAAATTCACATTGGCCAAACATTTGGGTAAATCCATAAGCACTCCGTTGTTCGTTCGTGATTTATGCGGGATGCAAATCCAGTTCTGTAGCCTCTGGTGCTTCAAAATGGAGTCTACTACTGAAACAGGCCACAAAGTGTTAAAATTTCGAGTTGATGTAGGCTACACATTCGAGAAGTTAAGGTTGCACTTGGTTAAAACATTTTTTTACTACGTCGAGTTGTATACAAATCAGTGGTCAATACAGGTTACTTAATTTACCACTGACACTACTGCGCAACAAATTGAATTTTGGTGAGGATTTTAAGAGTGACAAACTGTATACGCAGGAAAACATCGCACAGCTCGGTGTTAAACGATCAGATATACTAACAGAACGACATTTACACGGAGCTGTGTGCACTTCTGCGCAAAACAATTTTCTCATTTCAGTGACAGCGCATGTCGCAGATTATTGTTTATTACAGGTTTTTTTCTTCAGGGAGGGGGGCGACACCATTTTAATCGTCAACCATGTTACATCAAGCCAGTGTTGACGTTAAAGGTAAAAGAGCGCCTTGCGACGCGAATAAGGAAATATGTCGTATTTTGCCTCTTCTCGAAGGCTTTTACATTCAAAGTCTCAGTTCTTGGGTGTATAAATATAGGACAGGATATATGTGTAGATATTGCTTCTCTGACGTGTAGCCTACAAAAAACCGTTGTGCACAGGACAAAGTATCCACTTTGATAATTTCTCCATAAAAATTACTTTATACATGCCTTTCTTTGGGCTACGGCCCTAATTGTTTTGTCGCGTGGAACGTTACTGCGAACGTGCCTTCCAAAGAAATTCGTGATAAAATACCGCGCGAGCTGCAATATGGTGTTTGATCTGCGAGGGAGACTCTCATCGCTGTTGCAGGCAGGCAACCGGGCCTGCTGCTGAGCGCCGCCTGAACAGCGCCTCAGCTCAGCGAAAGTGATAGCTGCATCACGAAACTTTTGCACGTCACCGAATTATAGGCCAGAAAAATGAAAGTAGCAAGTTTTAATCGTAACATCATGTTGCTCGTTTTAAATGATATGATTCTGCAAAGTGGCCGGTGATAAACGGAGCCTTTTTTTGATTGAACTATTGTCCTATAGAATTCTATTTTCTCCTGGTTGCATGTGCTACACGTAAATAGCTCATCAACGTAACACATTATTAAACTCCATGTTATGATTGTATAGGGTGCTTTAAATGTGTATATGCAGTCATTTGCGTCATTTTTTTGTGCTTATCCAAAATAAGTAATGGAATCACGGTATACAATTGCTGGGTTGACATAGGCAGAAACAATGTGTTTTTCCCTACTGGCTGATTATTCAATAGTAGTTTATATAATAATGCAAGACAGTGACACCAGACAGCTGAAAGCTCTGATGTGTAACAAAACTTAATATTTTTATCAATCCACAATGACAAATGTGATATTTTAAATGAATAGTAAATGTAAGACACTATAACTGTTGTAACACTCACCAATCACCCACACCTGCTGCTGAAACATCAAAATTCTAATAAAATAAACGTTACATTTAGTTTAGTTTGTTTGTTAATATCACACTGGGCCTTTATGTTTCTTTTGATTTTGCATTCCGTCAGCAGTTCAAAAAAGGAACACTAAAATATTGATTAAGCCATAAATAGTTTTCAGGCCCACACTGATTTCGATTGCTTCTTGCTCCCCCTCGTGGCAAATATTTTTCTTGACCTCTTACCCTTCAGTAGGGTGTTGAATACAGCTAATTGGTCTTGAGGTCAAGCACGTTGCAAATGTATTTAGTGTGCAGAACAAAAAGCACAAAATACAGAATTCACAAAAGGGGACAAAATCCATAGCAAATACGTTTTATCCATTTTTATGTATAAATGTACATGCAATTATTAATGCGAGTGACCTATAAAACTATTTTATTAACACATATAATGATAGGAAAATGTTATGTATTACTGAACTATTTATAAGTCTCATATCTTTGTGAAAAAGCAGGGAAAAAAGTAAAACATCAAAGTGCAATAAAAAACACTACCGCCAGGGGTCAGCACAAATCAACAAAAAAAGAGTTACACGGCAAACTGCTTTTTCAAAGGTTTTGTGTCTCCAATACAATTAAATGTTTTATAGATAACGTCAGCTTTAAGGAAATAAAACGAGCTACGTGAAGTGCCTTCCTTCAATTTGTTAAAAAACCCAAAACTGGTAATTTGGAACTTATGTACACTTATCAGAGTTTTAAATGTTGCCCCTGTGTGAGGCAGTGAATGAGCACTCAAGTATCTCTCTCAGAAAATACTTAAGACATCACCTTTATTTCAATAGGTTCTTCAGAAAATGCCTTAAAACACCACCTTTATTCCAACAGGTTCTTCAGAAAGACAATGTGAAAGCCCTTGCAGAGATTCACTAATCACCATAAAAAGTCTCATAACGAGGCATGTGTACAGACCCTGTGAAAACTCGTGGTGTTAACTGTATTTGTAAGTGCAAAATTAGGATCAAATCATGACTGTTTCCAGTATGGGGTTTTATTAAACGATATACAAATAGGCCCCAGAGCTCCAGAACCATCTTTCGGCTTTGTTTCACATTAAGTGGTAGGCCAAGTCTGTTGCTTTTCAAAACCACATAGAGAACCTTTAGGGTTGCTTAATGTGTCTTTGTTTGTTTATGATGACAGAGACTCAGTGGGGCGGTGGGCCTTTATGACTGCTGAATAGTTCACTGTGCTTGAGTTGCACTCCCTCAGTCCAGCAGTTCATGGAGGCTGGGGGTGTCTGGCTGTTACCCACTCACAAGATCCGGAGGCCCACGCTTCTCTCCACTCCTTGTGTGTGTGTGTGTGTGTGAAACCTCTTCCTGTTGTTTGAGATTCCACTCTCCTCCCCCATTGCTACCCCCCCAACCTCTGACCCCAACCATCCCAGCTGTCAGCTGTCTTTGCTTGTGACAGCTCTCTCCTTCTTTTATATTCTCGCTATCTCTCTCTCTCTCTCTCTCTCTCTCTCTCTACCCTATGTTGTCATCCTACTTTATTACCCAATTGTACTGATGTCATTGTCCATCAGATTATGTGTCTCAATATCTTATATGTGATGGCTTTCCTTAGAATTTTAGCTCTGAATAAACATTATGAAGTCTGTTGCAAGCATTAAATCACCATGGCTAAGTAAAATATGTCATTGTGGTTTTCTGTTTTTGTGAATGCTATAGATGCAGGACCTGTTCTTCTTGCCAAATAAGTGTTTGATAAGCAATGTTGCAACTAATAGAAACATTATTCCTTTTCTCTTTTTTCATTTGATTTGACTAATTTTGACGGAGGTAGTGTGAGTTCTGTAACTTCACTACATGCCAGCGCTTCTGTGCAATCCCACTGTCACATGCACAAGCCCAAAGTGATCTGCACCATAAAACAACAACCGTATCCAGACACAAAAAAAAGGACAGAGCAAAATACTCTGCTTCCAATGCCCGGGAATCTTATATAAAGATTGACAAAGATGATAATAAGCATATTGCATATTCCACATCCTCATTTCTCATCCTGTTCTTACATGAGACGATGCTGAAGTAACGTCACTGAAGTCTAAGTTTAGACCGTTCAAAGTCAAAACGTAATCACAGAGTGAATGATAGAAGCATATAATTTTACTTCATGTGGTAGAGGAAATTGCATTCTGCATGCTGCTCTTAAACCAAACAAGTGTGACGAAGAAGCTGTACAGAACTGGAGTTTCACGCTGGACTTCCTACCAGGTTCCCTTCCTGGTCTAGGGGAGCATCTGCATGCATCAATTCAAAGTCAATTCTGCATAAATCAGAGTCCCTCTTTACACACACACACTTGCACGCACATTGCTTTGCTTGGCTTTCCTGTTGTATGAAAAACCATCCTGAGCCCATCAAGCTTTAAGGTTGGTTATGTCCATGGCTATAATTAAATATGACATTCACCAGGAATTTCCAGTCTGCTCCACAGGCCTGTGCATAGAGCCAGTGCATCAATGGCTATACGGAGATACCCTTGTTCTCCACTAGATGGAGTTAAGAGCTCTCTCCACTAGGTTTCGTCCTATATGCATGGCATACCCTGGAGGACTCTTAGAAAGACTAATTAGACACCATTCAGCCGGACTTTTGTTTAGTTCTTGTAATCATTAAGCTCATTTAAACATACACACTGGTAATAGTATTTGCAAAGTTCTGTAACTAATATATAATATTTATAAGCTTTGCAGCAAAAATGTAAAAAAAATTAAGTTGAACTTGAAACAGTCCATAAGAGGTTATCATTCTGATGAAGCATGCAATGCCCTCATGGCTGGAATATAAGGAACTCAGTGAGAACAATGACTGTGGTCATTCTTGACTACTCCACGGCTGCAGTGACACATGAAGTGCATGTGAGACTGTCCCTAGCCGAGCAAAGCTCCATACCACATACGTGCTCGGATAAACGAACCTGCATTTTTTAAAAGTCATTTCAACGATTCTGTTCCACACCAGCCAAGGCCTTTCAGGGTGGACATTCCCTTGCATACATGCACATGTGTATAAATGTGATGAAAAGAAGAGGAAGTCTTCAGGGCTTTCTAAGCGCCATTGGCGGGGGGAACGCTCTTCCCCATTGGCGGGGGAACACTCTTGTAGCTGGAGAATGGGAGGCAGAAGAATAATGTGCAGAAGGAACCAACCGCCTGACACAAAGTGCACTGAACCGGTCCATTCTGCCATGCGAGAGGGTCGACTCCTTCAGAGGATTCGCTGGGGGGGGAGTGGGGTGGGGTGGGAGGTGTGTGTGTGTATGAGTATGGGGGGGGGGGTCTTCAGGAGCCCAGGACCTGCTCTTAATGAGAAATTCCTGGGGATTTGGAGGGGTGCAGAGGTCTTCATTTTCTCACTGCGCCCATGGGCCCCCGGTGGCGGGAGGCGAGAGCTCCTTTTGAGCCGCTGCGTGCTGAAGGAGAGGAGTGCCATTGAGATGGCAGGAAGAGAGACTGGCGGGGGGAGATGGGATTATGTATATGAGCCTGTGCCTCGTGGTGCAGGCTGCCACCTCCTTGAACAGGGGTGTGTGGGAAGGGGGAAGGGGGCTGATATGGCGGAGCTCCTTTTGGAAAGTGGCGGCGTCCCTTCAGGAGCCAATGCTGCGAGTGTCTAATTAAAGGAATAAGCCGGGGCGAGATGAGAGGCCTGGTGCCACAGCCGGGCTGCTGGGAGCTCAGCGAGGATGCCGCAGGTCCACGGGGGCCACGGCGTCACGGGGCCCCTCGCTCAAGGCCCGGCACTCTGGAGCCCACTGACCCCAGCCACAAAGGACCGGACATTGTGTGAGCTCCCACGCGGGCAGCGGACAAACAAACCCACCCTGGGCTGATCGCGGCTGTCCCAGCCTGGAGATGGACTCCACCTTCAGAAAGGAGCCCAACATGTGGGCCATAGCTGAGCGGTTTGATGGGCATGGGAGAGCAACAGAACCCTATAACACCCAACATGGGGTACGCCATAATGATTAGCTCCAGTCCAGCACCCACAACAATCTGCCCCTTCAACTCATTTCTCCAGGTGACTTTTTTTTTTTGTTGCATATTCATTTTCAACTTGAGATAAAAGCCACTGCAGGTGGTAGAAAGAGGTGAGGGAAGGAGAGCGTTTATACCCTATTCAGATTCCCTCTTTAGCTCTCACATCGGCTTCCCAAGACTGTAAAGTTTCTGTGCCCAAGCTGGGCAGATGGCTGAAGAGGCCCTCTCATTTGCTCTTACTGTCTGAGGCTGTTCAAAGCCATTAAGGTTGGATATGTGTCAAAGGAGTCAGAGACAAGGACACTTCTCCCTATATCCAAATAAAAGGACATTTTGGACTAAAATCTTTTACAGCATCTGTTCTCTGACGTGCGTAAAGTTCAGGATCTGCATTTAAGCTTCAGCTCATTAAGGAAGAGGATGCTGCACGCTCGCGATCCTGGAAGGCCACTTAGAGAAGCGGATGCCAAGGCTGCCTGTGCCTCGTAGCCACCTGGAGATGCTTCTCAAAAGCGAGAGCAACATCCCAGATCGGCTTGTCAGCCGTAACTTGATTCCCGAAAACGGGACAAGCAATGATCGCCCCTTAACAAAACCTTAACCAGCCTAGGGTCACTGTGCACAGAAGAGGCCGTCATTCGGTTTCTCGACGCGGCCCCCGTTTCTGACGTGCACTTTGCTCCGTCTCAGACCCATGCTGACCCGACTCGCCCCACCGCTCGGCTGTCTGGGGCAAGGGAGAGGGCTGACCCATGGGGGCAAGATGACTGAGGTGTCCTGGCAACGGTCTGCCCCACTGGACGAGTCTATTTACCCAGCATCAGAGACAAAAGCCAGAAGTCTCAATCTGGCTGCGGGACAGACACCCAGACGCAGCTCGGCTGTCTTCCTGGCAGTACTATAAACACCCCATCTCTCCCGTGTCAGATGCTTGGCACAGCACCGGAAAGAGTAAAAACAACTTAAGCCTCGAAGATGTCTTCCGCCCGTAAATCTGAGACGTCCAATTAATTAGTTTATTAAGAGGAGGTGGGGTGGGGAGTTGGGGGGTGCACCTCCTTTTGGTTGTTTCCAGACAGGTTTAATGTGCATTTAGGGCCTGACAATAGCCAAGCCATTCAAATGCAAAAATGAAGTATATGGAGCAAGCCAGTTTTTGCGTCCAGTGACTCAGGCAGCAATTGAGAGGCAGCGGGGCATGACGAGGGAACTGCCTCCAGCTGCCCCCAGCAGCCCCAGCCCCCCGAGCGATTGCCAGGAAGAAAAAAAAAAAAAGACACGGCTAGGTTCTGGATGGAGGGGGTGGGGGGTGGTGATGGTGGTACTGGTTTTGGCAGAGTGGAAGGGGGCGGCAGAGGTGGTGGGAGGGGACCCAGCCGTGAAATGGCGCTTGCTAAAGAAGGGGGTGGGGCCCCCTCATTGAGATGTCAATCTGAATCGCGGCTTTGTGAGATGAGTGGAGCTGGAGATGGTGGAGTGATGGGTGGTGGAAGGGAGGTGGGGGTGGGGGGTTATGACCTGACGGCGCCCGAGAGAGCTCCTCCTTTTCCCCGCGCCCTCCGAACCCTCCTATAGACGAGCACAGCCCTTTCGGCTGTATGATGTGACCGCATAAGCTTTGTAAACCTACGGATTATGTCTGTAATGTCTTTATGGGGTCAAGGTGTGGTGGGACATTTTCTGTTCTGGACCACTTTGCCATCCTGCGTAAGCACGGGAGTCTTACAGAATCCTGGAAGCCTTTGGAGTCTGTGTCCTGGAACGTTAACCAGCAAGGGAAATGTTCCTTGGCATGTTTATCCTATAGCCCCTACAGCAAGTCCTACAGCAGGAAAAAATAATTCAAACTGTAAAAACTATTTGTAATAAGTTCAGATTGATGAAAAGTTCGTTTGTTATAAAGATTCTTGTAATTGCTATTTTGCTAGATTATTAAAACCCACAGATAATTTGATTGAGATATGAGCACCATAAATTGCTTTCTTTGAAGCCATAGTTTTAAAATAACTAAGCTAGCATACCAGTGTGTATTTGAGTGTGTGTACGTGTGTGCATGAGCACACGCATGTGTGCATATGTGTGTGCATGTGGGTGTGTGTGAGAGAGAGAGACGTCAGGACTGTCTGCCCAGGGCTCGAGGGCTGAGCAGAACTGAATGCGAGAAAGAGAAAGACAAAGACATTGTGTGTGCATGAATGAGACAGGAGGACAATATAGATGTTTGGAGGCCCAGGGCCGTCAAGAGCGGAAGCAAGAAGACAGGAGGTGGAATGAGGATGTGGCAGGCACTGCTGAAATGACTGAAACCAAGTCCAATCTCACTGCATTGGCTTTATGCAAATTCCTCAATTTGATTTATGTAAACTGCATATTCGACTGCATATTTGATGCAAATGCAGAAAGCAGCAAAACTAAACTTTAATCATAACTTCAAATGAACACTACTGCTGGTGTTGTATGGAAGTGAATGGACTCTAAAATGGAAGTGATTAGCAGCGACTGTGGGTACTAAGCCCTGTGTGTGACGGACAGGGAGTGCGAACGAAAGAGGAAGCGATCACGCCATGGAAAAAGGAGGGTTTATTGAATAATGTGCACAAACAAAAAACCTGTGAAACGATCCGAATTAAGGATATAATAACCAGCAGTCAACTGGTACAAAGACAAGACATATATAGACAAACGACCGTCAGGTGAAGGGGATCATAGGCCCCGCCCACCTGAGGGACAAACACAACGCAAGAGTGTGTTCACAGAGTGATGGAACTCTGGCTCAAGGCTCCTGCTTAGCTCCATGTAGACCTGGGATCAAGTCCTGGGTATGGTAGCTGCCTGCAGCCTTTGTAACAAATGGTGTCAGAAGTAGGATGTAACTTCAGTCAGGTCAGCATAACCTAGGAACCCACACCAGCTGTGAGGGGATGTGAAGCCCAGTACCCCTGACGGGGGGCATGGGTGTGGCCCTGAGAGACAGGGCAGCTGTGTGCAGCATTGTTGCTGCTTTCAAGCCCTGGGTAGGGTGGCTGCCTACAGCTTTCGTTACAGTTGGTTACCACACATTGAAAAAAATGTTTCCTTGTTCATGTTTCAAATGTGTGTACTGGCTTCAGAGGGATGAACTATGTCACATCAACATAACTGCTATTAATTGTATGAGCTTCATTTTATAGTGAATGCTCTGTATTAACAACACCAAATGCACTGCTCCTGTACTGTCAAATACATACGTATTTGATATATATATAAGCTTGTCTCTTACCTGTTGGAACCATACAAAAAGTGTGACTGAACCTCTTCAGTGGATCAACTTACATTGTATGCTGCTAACACTACTGCAAAAAAAGTGAAAAGTTCATTTAAAATACCTTAAATGTGTAGTTATTACAATAGTTTATGTTTGTTTAAATACTAAATTATAACAATTTCAAAAGCATTTCAGGTCATTACAATAAGCAGTAAACATTAATTAAGGAACCGTATTGTAAAGTGTTTCCTTTTTTCACAAAGGTGTTTTGCAAATAACATGTCCAGAACTAAACCTCACCTTTCACTCTCTATTCTCAAGAGAATAATTACATCTTCTATGTGGCAGGCAGTATTGAACATTACATTACTGACATTTTCTCTTGCAGTAGTGTTCTTAGTCATTGTGTGTGTCAGCCTGTGTATGTCATGCTTCTTTCTTTATGTCCCACATATGTGGTTTCATTACTTTCTTACTGGCTCTATCTTAGTCCTTGTGTGTACAAACCCAATGTGACCAACCTTGCACGACTGTCATGTGACATCTTCTGGCTTCATTTTCACTTTGACTCCAATAAGCGTTGATTACAGACTCCGTCTATGCATTCTGCTTCACCTCCCTAAGTGTGTCTGGACTACAAGTACTATCTGCAACTTATACATGCTACTGGCTGTTAAATATGGTAATGTTTATTTTTAAATTGATATTTTTATTTACACACCAGACTGAACATACATGATTTACTCCTTATATATATATATATATATATATATATATATATATATATATATATATATATATATATATATATAATCTACATATCCTGCATCATATTCTTTTGGATTTAAATATGTACATATACTGATGTAATAATGTTGCTTGAAAAAAATTGAGCCTCCGAAAGACCTATTTAACTTTGTGGGAGTGTTATATCTTGAGAAAGTGTTACTCCTTTTATCTGCTAAGACAGGACACGTTACTGGTTAATATGAGCGTCATTGACTCAGGTCATTTGGAACTTGTAAATCTTATTTTGTAAGATGTACTGATCAGAATCTCTATGTTACACTGATGGTATAGTTGTTTTGCCCACTACGATACAATAAGCTGCAAGAAGTAATGTGCTTAACTTTACTGAAGTGTACAGAAGCCTGTTAACTGCTCAAACAACTCAACAGTCATTAGATACTTAGTGTTCAATGGAGCAATGACTTTTTTCCATGCAAATGGAGTTTTCTATAATCAGACAGGTTTTGGTTTTCACATAATAATTTTTTTTTCATTTTCTCAGAAGCTAAAAGGCTTTAAAGCACAGAGTTGAAACAAGCTGAAACAATGTAAATTCCTGGTTACTGCAGCTGTTTCTGAGAAAACAAAACCAAAATCAAAACTGTGACTACAGTGAGATAAAGTAAATAATAATAATAAAATAATAAAAATCATTTTTTAAATTCCTTAGATGTTTAAAAAGACATACACAACATACTATAATGTCTTTGTCAGGACTACAAATACTGTCTGCAAATTATACACATATTGTTTGTTGAATATGGTGCAACTTAAGGTCATTTTCCTTTTTCATTTGATATTTTATTTACACACCTGAATGTTCAAATATGATTTATTCCTAATCTACGCAATCTACATATCCTGCATAATATTCTGTTGGTTTTAAATATGTACACATACTGATGTAATAATACTGCTTTGAAAAAATTGCGCCTCTGAAACAATGATTTAACTTTGTGGGAGTGCTACATCTTTAGAAAGTGTCACGCCTTGTATCTACTAAAACAGGACACATGGTACTGGTTAAAAAAGGCTTTAAAAAGGCGAACAGAGGGTGTGAAAAAAAGGGTTTGGAAGCACCTCTGGAAACACACAAATACACAAAACACCAAAACGACACCAAGTACAAAGGGGCCGTTACAAACAGTACAAACAGTTACACTACACTTTCTCAGAATGGTCTCTAACAGCAGACCACTAGCAGGTAAAACAAAGGGAAACCAATACATTCATTAATGAGGAATGGAATACAGAACAGGCGAAATGAGAAAACGAGGCAGGGAGCGGGACAATACCCAGCATTCATATCCATCACAAACTGTCTGTGATTTGTAAGTGGTTAATTGGATAACTGTATTTAATATTTTTATATTAACACACTATTGACACATTGTCACATTTTTTAACAGGAAGCTATCAAATACTTTATAGGTTATAGTGACCTTTTTCAAGTGATTGAGTTCACTGGTGTGGAATGTCTCCAAAAGGGTGATATGCTGAAACGCCAAATAACAGAAACAAAGTTTTACCATTTTGGCATTTACTGCGGGAGGAAAGAAGTCATTGAGTTTACAGGTAAAAGCCTTGATGAACTTATTTCTTTGTTGGTTAATTTGCTTGTGGTTTTGGTAATATATTCTAAATTCTATTTTCTTTAAGTTCCCCAGGAAAAACAACAGTTTTGTGATATACTTTGTTCCTCATCAAGATACATGAAAGGAATAATACACAAATTAAGCCTGGATAATTTCATGGCTGAGGGAGTGTTGAGAGTTTTACGTCTCAGAGATGGTGTTCCTGCAGTACTTGATGATAATATAGAAAATGCCATGCAGAGAAAACCTGAGTATCATCTCACAGACTTTAACTGTTTCCACTTTGCACTTTGCATTTTGGGGGTAAATCAAGCCACAGAATCCACAATTTAATTTATTTAGAAAGTACTGAAAGTGTTTAACAAAAACATTTTTTTGCAGAAAAAAGAATGGCCTGTTCCAAGGTAAGACCCTAAAGTGACCCTAAAGATTCTTCCTGTATTCTTAGGCATGTATTAATATATATAAGAAATCATAGATGATAACTGATCAGCTCCTACAACAGATTTAGCTGTGAGCAGTAACATGATGTTAACAGATTAAAAAAAGTTTCATTGCAGATGCAAAGAGATACAAATGCAGGACTAGCCCTTAAAACATTGTACCGTATATTGTGACTTTAATGCAATTATCTCCTGCATTCCAGACCTACTGGAGCAGCAGTGAAACAAGAAGGAGAAATGCAAGGTAGAAATAAGCCTTCCAATAAAAGATCAAATAACCCATTTATAAATGAGCAAACAAAACTGCTGATGTTTTGTTATTTTTACTTATTTTTGTTTATACTGTTTTGCAGCTCTTCACCCATATACGGTAAGGACATTTTTGGAATTTTTGCTTCCAATTGATTTTAATAACAACTTTTGACGGAATCAGTTGATTTAAGTGCTACAATTTTCAGTGTTCTGTGATCTAACAGGAATCGGTATAGAGGGAAGATTTCAACAGACAGGAGGTGTGAGATGAAACCTGAGATGTGGGTTTTGCCAAAACATCTACTGTATCCCTTGAAAAGCTTCCATTATATTGACAGTGCTACATACATTTCAGAAGAGTAAACTTAGTTAGAAATAAAAAACAGACATGAGGAATATTGGCTGTAGTGTTAATGTTACATGATGTGTGCTTTGGCATTTTGTCACTTGTGGTATGGACACTGTTCATTTTAGTTAAGCGTTCCTTCTTTGGGATTAAACATTACATATTGAGAACATCCCCTTTACAACACTTTGTATTAATATACTTAGACTGTTCTTCAAATAAAAGGTTTTGTTACAACAGCCATAACTTACAGTGTCAATATCTCTTGTATTGTAAGTTCATGTTCTCATACAGGTTTGGTTTCACTGTATCATGTGCATTTTGAGAAACAGATTTGATGGAATGCAGTTTCATTCTGTATTGACAAGCTCAAGAAAGTTCTTTTGTTTTAATGTTTTCTTTTTGCTTTCTTTTTGATCCCTTTCCCCCTGGACATGTCTGCATGTGCATGTTTGTTTCCATGTGCATGTTTCTGTTCCAAGCAACAGAGAACAAACATATTCAATACTTTACTTTTTGTATCGCAACTAATTATCAATTTGTGTCAGGCATGTTAGAATAGGAAAGACACTAAATGTTGTACTGCTGGAGGGCCCAGATTGTGAGTTTGGCCAGTCTTCACTAGACTGCTGAGACAGTTCTTGGGGCCCCAGGTTGTGAGTTTGGCCAGTCTTCACTAGAGCGCCGGGACATTGGAATCAATTTGAATTGATTGAACACCTGCACAAACCTGACAAATTCCATGCACACTTATATAACGACGCCATGAATTGCAAATACAACTCCTGGTTGGGACAGAAATATGATCACTGGAGAACTGAAGTGGCTTATTTCCTGTTGTAATGTTGAGACACATATTTAAGAAACACCTTCCAAATGAAGATACTTCTGAGAAAAAAACAGGGGGTAAACTAAAAGGAGAACAAAAAGTGCCATTTTCACAGTGTTTTAGCAAATCTTTTAAATGCACTTGAGACCATTTGAATCAGCCCAAATGAGGTGACCTTTGCCTCTTGACCTTGGCCAGTCAGTGTTAAGATCCTCCCTGGTCCTCCGCAGCAAGACTTCACCTGTCACTCCCTACCCCAGTAACCCCTGTTGGATATTTTTTCCATTCACAGTCAATTTAACAGTACACTTATGCTTCTGCTTAAATCTGTGTTAAAACTGACTTCAGATCAGTAAAAAGTGTAACTTCTCTCCATTATTTACTCTTTAGAGTGACACTGGTAATAACAATCCAGCATGTCAGTCACAGAGTGTAGCCCTGCTCAATGTCTCCATTAAACACACAGATGGATGACTGGCTCTTTCTCCTCCATTGTGTGCTGGTGCAGAGGCTCTGAACAGCAATTGCGGGGCCTTTAACTACTTTCATTCTCCCCTTTGTACAAAACCGCCCCACCATTTCATGACAGTTTTGAAGCAACACCCCCCGGGGCTTTAGGCGTTGAGCAGGAGCGAATGTCTCTACGTGGGGGTGAAGCGTCTTCTTATCTTGAAGGTCTTTGAAAGCAACGAAGCCGGATGAAGTGAAATGTCAGGTTTCCTGCTTTAAGGTCTTTAAGGTTCATCTCCCTAGAGCTTTCATTGAATACTTTTCAGTAAATAATCAACATAAGATGCATGACGCATTTCTCTATTAACACAAATGCAGGACATGTCTAAGTGCTATTGTATGGCTTTCTTCTCTTCACGAAGGTGGGGTAATTGTGGTCTGTTTGTTTGTGAGCTGGTGAAATGGAGCTTTTCTGTTTTAGTACTCTCAAGTTCTCTCTCAAGAGTGAAGCTAGCCTGTTTGTCACTTTAACAAACACATCCATTTAACTATCTCAGTTTCTCCTTTTCAGTGGAATTCACCACAACAGATTTATTTTGGTCACTATAGCGAAAGCATGAGGAAATGGTGAGAATATCTAAGTGAGAAAATAAACATCCAGTAAAAGTTTTAATGCAAGTCTTGCGGCCTTTCCTTTAACTGCCCTAAAGCCTTTCCACAGCTCACAGCGATAAATCTCTGTCTTTTCCTCATACACTATCTTCAGAAGAGGACATATGGTATCTTTACATAAGAAATCAAAAGCAGCGCATGGCTTGTCAAAGAACCTTGTGGCGTTGGGGGACACGTGGAACAACTTTGGTCTCGGGCACGGCAACAAAGAAGGCGTGCTGCTGTTTTTAAATAGGGAAGCTCTATATTTTTGATCAGGGTCCGAGTTTTGGAGAGCGCCGTGTTTGTTTGGACTGGGGTTTGCGGCAAAAGGAGAGCAGAGACACGTGAAGAATGCCGCACTGGCCGCTTCAAAGCCCAGGCCTGAGGTTGGGGACACTGCCACCCTTCAAAAGACTATCCTCCACCTCGCCAGTCCTCTGTCCCTTGGAGACCAGAGGCCAATGACCCCTCAGGACGGAACTGTGAACCTAGTGTGGGTGGACTTGGTCTTCAGCTCACACTGCCTGCCGAGTTTGCCGTTGGAAGCTTTGAGTCATATGTGACACTGTACTACTTTTCCCTGTGGTATTTTTCCCTTTACTTAACCTGTTGTCCTAAGTCAGGCCATCAGACACTGAGGCCCAGGAGCGGAGCGAGGGGATGATTTATAGGGCTTAAGCCCACCCCCGCCAAAACGTTTTCAGATACTCAAACATTAAACATTCTCTAATAGGATTGGTAAAATCAATGTTTGGAAAACGTATCGCCTTCAAATTAATATTAACAAAAAAAAAAAACAATCATGGAAGTGTCATGCATCAGGACCAAGAAGACTGCAATTCCCAGAGTCCCCTGCGTCATCTACCGCATTCCATCTTCCCTCAATATTAAGCTTCACACCTGTTCCCCATTCATACATACACACACACACACACACACACACACATATATATATGTTCTTTTTGCTGGTTATTGTTGCCGGAGCTCGTTCTGGACATTTGGACTAAGCCACAGATGTTTAAAATGTAAGCTGAGGTCTACAGTCTTCCTCACTCAGTTCTCACTGAGAGCTCCAGTCGAGCTGCCCCGATCTGTTAGCGTCTCCTCATCTGTCACAGCTCCACTGCCATTCTGTCAGCTTGTCTCTCCCACGAACACCACCCGGCCCAGCCGCCAAGAGGCACCGTCGTGCGTGTAGAGTGGCCTGTGCCCCCCAAAGCACCACCCCTCTGCTGACACAACAGCTGGGAATCCTCCTCCCGAGGACAGAGCAAAAAGATTAATGCTGGAACAGAAGGTTGAGCAAACAAGGTCGAGGCGACAAAGTGGCGATGTCCGAAGAGCATTAGCAAAATGGCATCCGACCCTGGGTGGGTGAGTGGGTGGGTGCGCGCTTGATGCGTCCTTGCGATGCTGAGATGCTGTTCTTCTCCCCACTGTCCCTGGGCCCAGCTGTCCCCTTTCGTCCCCAGTGTCTAACGCTCCGCACCCCCAAACGTCCCCACAGGGGTGCGCGGGAGAGACGGACGAGCTTGCTTTTGTTTGGGGGCCGGCCCTGAGAAAACACTGCTAGTTTGCTTTAATTAGCCCCACGCTGGCACTCCCTTGTGGAGCTCCATATGCGAAAGCTGGCCCACACCCATCTCCCCGCCAGACACAGGTCACCTTCCAGCTACGCTAGTATGAGCGCATCAAGTAGGTGATTCGAATCGCATCGGTGGTGTGCGTTTTGATTCTTTGGCCACAGTTTAATAATGTGATTCCCCTCTGAAGGTTCTGCAGTTGAGAGTTATGTGTTCTAACTTGTAATTTATATCTGCAACTTTTAAGAAAGTAAAGTTTGTACAGTGAGTAATATAAACATCTTTATAACATATCCCATACACCTCATATGGCAATAGCACAAAATGTTGTATTTTGGAGCGTTCAGCAGGCTCTGATATCGCTGCAGGTTATGAGTTTCATCACCAGACATTAACTCCCTGATCACACAGTTAAACATAAAGCTCTGAAAAGGGATGTTGCAATCTAATGTGTGGCTCAAGCAGCAAAAGGCAAGTGTGTCAGCTAGGGCTTTATACACACACACACACACACACACGTATATTCTCCACTACCAGATACGACTTTACAGGAAACTGAGGTCAGAAGCTTCTCTCTGCTTGTAACACAGGTCACCTCCGATACACTACGCTTCTCTAGCCGAACTTTGGTCCTAGAAGCCCCAAAACTTTAGTTGTTTTGCATCCAAGAAGCAGCTTCACTGTAGCCAAACCTCACCATAACTGTCATGACCACAACTTTCTCGCATAGGTGCTGCCAAAAATCTTTCAATGAAGTATGCAGAAACTATAGAGGGCTAGTGACACAGTCTAACAGTGTACAGTTTAAGGGATGTGACACAGATTTTACAGGAAGCTCAGTTGGCCATAAAGAGACTCTAAACGTCATATCATGTCATTTGACTTCCTGTAAAGGCAGTTTTAGGCACGCTGTGCAGTCAGCACTGTGGTCACTGCAGTTCTACAATTATGTAGGGAAGCGAAGCGACGAGGAAACAGAGAGAGCGAAAAAGAGAGCAAGAAAAAAAACCTCGATTCCTGTCCGGTAATTACACCCCAGTCTCCGAGACCGCAGGTTGGAAACTGGAGCTGGCCGTCAGGTAGCGGAGAGCAGGTCGTATCACAGCGAGCTGGCGGAGGCGGAGTGCCCCCCCCAGCAGACAGGGCTAAGAGGCTAAGAGGGAGAGAGTGAGAGAGAGAGAAATAAAGCAAAATAAGGTGACAAAAAGTCTAAGAGAGAGAGAATGGACATGAAGGAAATGAGGGCAAATGAGAGAGAGAGCTGAGTGTTTATGTTTTAGAAAGAGAGAGAGAGTGGGGAAAAACATTTCCTGGTTTTAAGCGAATGTGACTATTACTGAGGTATTAATGTCTGCAGATTGCATGCTTGTTCCTGCCCCCGCATCCGCCCGCACTTCTCCATCCACAGCCGTAAAATTGGGACCATGTGTTTTGTGCCGTGTTCCAGTCCGGCAACAACACACAGGCCTGTTTTTCTTTCTCATTCCTCCCGCCGGAACTGCAGGCTGGGGAGAACGTTCAGCCCACCCCCCCGATATACACACGCATGCACGCACAAGCACACACACACACACACATACACACACCAGTATTCCTAACAAAGAGCACACGTTCGGTGTCATAATATAGTCCGCAGGGAGAGCAGTGTAAGCGTGTTTTATTTATCCTTCATGTCAAGGATAGCCCATTATTTATGCATGGGTGTTCCTGCATTTAATTATTATGGAGAACATTTGTCATTATCTTATGGTGTCCTCCCTCGTTGTAAAATTGTTGTCACATCTCAAACCCCACTTTCTCACCAATATTTAAATTGTCATGGCAGCTGGAGAATTACTGGAACACTTGTATCAGCAAATCTACAATATTTTGGCACTGGAATTCTATAGTCTTAAACAAATATCACAGAGATCAATCTTAGAACTAAGTTTCATCAACTTCAAAGGGACACCTCCCCGGTCTTTTTTAATGAGAATGTTTTCTTAAAATGTTTTCCTATATTAGAAGTGCTCAACAGGGGGTGGGGAGCTTTCTTGGCTAGTGTAGCCAGCAGAGGATATGAGGCAGAAATCTAACCTAAGATGTGGGCAGAATGACTGCAGGATACAGACACAATCCTCAGCTCATGGGGCAAAGTACCAGCAATGTATTTATGACTTTTTGTGACTTTTGGGCAACATTTGAAGCACCGGTAGTGTCATTGTGATTGAACCATGAGTTGCTTTAGCATCTTCTGGGTCTGTCAATATGACGAGTTAATGAACTGGTAAGGGGAGTCCAGGGGCTCATTCTCCTTGGTCACAGTCTAGAGGGCTTTAATGCAGTGACTACCTCCACCGAGGACAGTGACATTCGGGGGAGTGTGAGAAAAGCCCGAGTTCTCAGGCCGATGACGACCCACGCACCCGAGCCCACACGTGGGATTAATGAGCTTCGTAAGCTCACCATCACCTTTGACCTTTAACCTCTCAGTCTTCCACCCTAACCTCGTTCACTCTCCCTTTCTCTCTCACACATACCTTCTAAATATCTTCGTGTTTATCTTCTGGAAAAAAAGGTTCGTCCTCTCTTTAACTCTCTGTCATGTTGCATGGGGAATTTGCTTGGCGCAGGAAAGCCTTGAGCCTGAAGACAGGGATTTAGGAACTTATCAAATCTTTCATGCTTGTTAAAGCCTTGCAGGATCGAAACCTATATTATATTTGTTGTTGTTCTGTGGTCTAGCCTACAAGCTGTGTGGAGTGTACTTGGAGGGAATCACTGAAGGGAGTGATTCTGCGAAACTGTATAGCTGAATGGATAATAGATCCACTGAAGTATTCATAATATGTTTTAGGTAGCAACTTTGTAAACCTAATATTCATATACCAAACATATCTTTAGCAATATAAAATCATTTTAAGCACATGGAAATATATGTTTGTAGCTCAGTAACTACAGTTATATATAATAAATTACTGAAATCAGTGAACCACAAATCACTAATCCTTTTGGTGCACCACTTTCACTTGATAAGTGACAGGTCACTTCAGGTTATCTGAATGGCCTCACTGATGTGGGTACATAAGACACTGACTGAGCATCCACTCTCCGACTCCCGGCAGAGATGCGACCCCTACACCTGGGTAAACATCCATGGCCGACTGGGGGCTGAAGGAATGCAGCGACTCCAAAGTGTGGACAAAGGCCCTGGGGTCAGGACCGGCGGGATGGGGGTGGGTCAGCTCTCCCCAGGAAGCTCCTGCTATCAGAGGGGTCAAGTTTATTTTTCCTGCCAAGGGGTGTGCAGTCAGGGGTGGGGTGGGGAAGGTCTTGGTTGGGCGGGCTGGTGGGAGGACGAGGTCGAGAGACGCGTGGAAGCCATGGGGTGGAAGGAGGGACGGGCGGACGTGCATGTGGTCAGCGGCGGACGATCGTGTGGCGGGAAAAGGAGAAGGGGTGTAGAAGAAGGGTTGTAGGAGAATGGGTATAGGAAAAAGGGTGTAGAAGGGGTGTAGAAGGGGTGCAGAAGGGGTGCAGAAGGGCTGTAGAAAGGGTGTAGGAGAAAGGATGTAGAAGGGCTGTAGAAGTGGTGCAGAAGGGGTGTAGCCAAGCAGAAGCTATGACAGGACACTTGAATTAGCATGCGTCCTGCCTCTTCAGTTTATCTCTGCGTCTGGAATAAAGAGACCGAATTCAGGCAGGCTGGAGAGGCTCTTAGACAGGCCCTGCCTGCCATAGACAGGAAGTCTATTTAGCACAAACACTTTCCATACTACAAAATTTCAGTGTTTCAGAATGCATGTGTAAAAGGCTTCTCCTTCATGTGCAGGCATGGAACAAATGTACAAAACGAACGAAGAACATGACCGCAAGAGGCGTGTCCTGGGCCCGTGGCTGAAAATCCATCAGCCTGAAAAGTCATTAACTGCAACTGAAATTATCAATAAAGCATTCAGGAGCCAAGCGTCAGCAGCTAATGATTCACTCCAGCGAGGCCTGGCGCCAACGTGTCATAAACGCTCCCGTTGTTCCCGAGGAAGCCCCGCTGTGGTCAGTGGTGTAGCTTCAACACGTCTGCGAGGCTTAAACTGTGACCGTTCCTCTCCTCCATTCCCCACTGCACTATGGACATCATAAAGTTTTATAAGAGAAGTCCAGGCCCAGAAGACAACAGCACGAGTCAAAAAAAAACGAAGTGCCAAGCCATAGGCGACATGTTCTTATGTTAATTGCCTGACTGAAGTTGGTCTTCCACCACTTCGTTTTTACAACAGGGCTAGGTTTGCTGGCTGTTGTGTTGTCTGGGTTACTCATTTACCCTGGCAATGACCACTGGGGCAGAAAACACCCAGTTTTGCTAAGAAGAAGCCAAGTGCCCATGCTGATGTATTGTGATCAATGGGCCGAGCTGACCGTGAGCGCGCCATTAATCACCAACCTGCTCCGGGTAGAACAGGTCCTTACTGATCTGTGCATCACACTGAGCAGTTGCTTTGTTAGATGCATGCAGTCTATAGCTGTGCCTAATGTGCTGCCGTGTTTTTCACAATGAATTGTAGGTGCCATTGCCCCCTGAAGTCAGCTGACTGGCTATATGGCTATACTGGCTTGTACTTTCTGGAGTCTTTTTATGAACCTCCTCTTTTTTTAACCAATAGAAAAGTGCTAACTAGAGCATTTTAGTAAATATTTATACTGTAAATATACTTGTTAATACTGTTCATGCAAACAGTTTTGATCACAGCATAAATATATCTGTGTATTTCCGTGCATTCATACACACATCCAGAGAGAACGTGCAGTTCAACAGGCAGAGAATGAACGAAACACCCGGAAACAACTATGCCGAGGACAAGACGTGTTTCCATCAGGCAACGAATTTATGAGTCCACTGAATTCACTAAAAAAGGAGCAGGAGTCTATTAAATCCGTACACACAGTGTATGTTAACCCTAGACCTGTGGGAGTTACATGTATGATAAATTACACCTTAAAAAGCCAGCAAGCAACATCCTTAAAGAGACAGTAGATGGAGTAACCCACGCGTCTGCTTTTCACAACATCCAGGAAATGATGCCTAAATGCTGAGCCAAGCCCTCATTTCAGAACATAAAAATTTTTTATTGACTCCATTGCTGACTCATAGTATAACATTAAATTGTTCTTTATCTTTGAACGGGTGCCGGTTTCACAGACAACACCATGGGCAACAGAAAAGAAAGCGCTCTTCACTTCATCACAAATTGAATTAAATGTCTACCCGCGTCCTCTGCTCTGCCTGTTTATCTAACATCCTGCCCACTGCTGGGATAACCAGCCCAAAGAGCCTTGACAGTGGTCTCCTTCGCCATAGAAATGGCATTGGGAGACATCCAGAGGCGCCTGTCTTCAAAACGCAGCACGCAGGGGGCCCAGATAGCCAAGCTTAGGGCTGGTGTGAAGGCTGCGTCCCAGACCCTGAGACAGAGCCGCGTGCCGCGAGCCACTCACATCACTGCCGTGGCGCACACTGCGACTCTGCTCGGCGTCAGCCTGTATCTACAGTTGTGTTTTTAATTAAGGCAGGCAGATGGAGACAGACAGGCTGCCTGTTGCCGGCGCTGTTGTAAAAGCCCTCCCCCCTGCCCCCCGATCCAGTCCCAGACGGTTCCTCTAATCTTTCATTCCCCTTGCTGGAGTCAGTAAGGCTTGGCTTAGCTCAGATGCTCTTATGTTTTCTCGTCATATTGGACCATGATTTGCAGATAAGCTACCAAACGTCCGTCGGTGCAACAGTGAAATATGCCTCAAATTTGCCGGAAACAGCAAGGTATCTTTGATTTGAAAGCATATTCTCACTTTGCAGCCACTCACTTCTCATCCTCGAATGCTTAATTAACAACCTACAATCCTTTCTTTCTCACTCCTGCCCTCACTCTTTCTCTACCCCAGGTCCCCCAATCCCTGGTGTGCATCAAAGCTCTCCCTTATCTGCCCCCTGAGGGCCTCAGGGAGGGAGGTGAGAGGACATACCATGGCTTATCTGTTATGGAAGGCCTAGAAGAGATACCCCCCCCTTACCAGCCTGCTTCTCACTGACCCCTGCACCTTCCACAGGTTATCCCCGGTCCACCCAGCACGAGAGAGCAATCACAAATCTCAGGACCTTGCTGTCAGACGCGCCCTGAAGCCCTCTGGAGACATGTCTGTGACAGTTCAAGCCTGGAATCCTGGCTGGGCTTTGCTTCTTGTGGAATCTGGTGGATTTTGGTCAGGCAGGACGGTATTCCCTGACATTTTTATATGGAGGAACAGGTTCGACTTCATCAGACAAAACTGGCTAAGGTCTACACGAGAACCTTACATGACAGAGGTTATGTTCTACAGAGCACTTCTGATCAATTTTGCATCTTAATTACTGTAACTGATCACCCAAAGCATTACCAAGCAAGCTACAACTGACCTCGACAGTCATTACCTCCTAACTGATTGGCCATCGGCGTGTGATCCATCGCTATCTCATTCTCCTCTCACAATCCCCTTCGACATGTTTATCTCTATAGATACGGTTCCATGAAGCCCATGCTTAGAATTAAGAGACCTGCTGGAGCCCCTCATGCACCCCAGCAGGACTGATAGAGCAGCAGGGGGGTGGTGGGTGGGGGTGGGGTGGTGCTGATAGAGGCCCAGAGGGCCTACAACACAGGGGAGTCTGTCCCCTTTGATAAAACATGCTGTTGCACTGGAGAACATCAGCTACCAGGTTACTTGGCCAGTTCATACAGAGCTGATGGTAGCAGCTGATGTACTCAGTTATCCACTTGCTTTATGATGTTTTTCTGCCTGAGCAAGGTTCAGTAGCTTCTACTCTTTTGTGTGTGTGTGTGTGTGAGAGAGAGAGAGATAACTTTATTTACTGTATTTATTGTTTGTTGTGATTGTTTCTGATTCTTTTTTATATTACATTAGTACATCTACTTTTTGAAATGTCTCTACGGCTATACTCTTCGGCGCCATGGTGACTGCCTGTGAGGTAAGGCGTTCAGGTCAGGAGATGAAAACTTCCAGGCCTGGTCCACCCTCTTCCTATCTAACCCCTCCCTCAACTCCATAAATAATAATACTGAGGAGGCTTGATAGTTATGAGGTTTAACTTTCCTTCATTATGAACAACTCCACTGTGTTAACCTACAGTCATTCTGACATGATTCACACATAGGTAAACAAAATTCAACTTAGTTTGAACATTTACCTAACATATTTTACTACTGTCATGCTTTTGAAATGCTTTGCACTAAATTTCAGAGCAGTAGAGTTCTTCAAGCTCGAATTATGATCAGACTTGAAAAAACATTTATTTCTTGCACCTGACTAACCTCAAAACGCTTTGAATATTCTGGAAATTTCCGGATCATCTAACATAAAATACATATTAACCTAATTTTTTAAATTAAAATACATCAACCATTATTCTACCACAGTTTTATCTTAACCCACAGAGACTGGAGTTCCAGGTGATCCCAGTAAAGGATTGATGGCCACAGTCACTGGTATAAGACCTGCCATCACCGAGTTTTCTTTCTTCTTTACACCACGTGCACAGAATTTTTTCGTGAACCGGCCTGCGTATCAGAGGAGTTTGGTTTGAGCTCGTCGTGCATGCAACCCACTAAAAACTCGCCGCTCAACGTGCGCCCTTTAATCGCGCGAGCCTTCGCAGTGCCCACACCAAGCAGTTCCCCAAATGTTTTGCATTATAAAAATAGCTCTGAAAAGAACTCTGTTTTCCACTTACGTTTTCCTGAGTTCGTCGGTGTGACGCTTTTACAATGTGGGTTAAATTCTGTATTCATTACAGTGGAGACTAGCAGAATGTATACAATATTCATGCAGGTTAAAGAGTGCTTTTACAGTTTCGTAGGGCAGCACAGATGTAACAGAGTTTCTTTCTTCAAAGTGAAACAGAGCGTGTATTCATTATTCATTAAAAAAGTAACTTAGTCTGTTTTGGAATAATCTGATATATTACAGAAAATAAATGTCAGGAAGGCAGTGGCATATTCTTCTACATTTACTGTAAGCGCACTGGTGCCTCAAAGTGGATGAATATCAGGATTTCAAAAGACATTGTTAATGGAAGAAAAAATGCATGCATATCATGTGTATGTACATATGTGTGTGCGTGTGTGTGTGTGTGCGCATGGTGTGACATAACAGCCCCTCCCCTCTCGGCTTGCATGTGTTCATGAGTTACAGAGGAAATATTCTGGCCCTCCTTTAGGCCCGGCGGCTACGGCAAAGTGTTAATGACATACAGGAAGGTCACAATAATCTGTCAGTGCAAATTATTGCCTCCTATCTCCCACTACACCCCCCTCCCATCCCTCTGCTTATGGAGCCATTTTAATGTACAAAGGACTGAAGTTTGCAGACACAAAGGCATCTCTGAGCCCGGGGGGGCGCGCCTACTCCTGGCGTCCCCCAAACCGAGCGTCTGTTTCAGGGAGAGAGGCGTCGGGTATGAGGGCTGCCTTTGTGGAAGCACGAGGGAACGGGGGGTGCAGGGGGAGAAGCAGAAGGGAGGGTGAAGGAAGGAGAGGAAGCCGTCTGACTGTAATTTACAGCGCTAATAAATCCCCTCTCTTTAGCCTCTAACCCCTATATCTGCCCACCAGCTCCCTAAAAACTTAATCACTCCCTCGCCGGTCCATTGGCAGCGCTGGCCAGTGGCTTGCCTGTGTACCCTGCTGCCTCGGGGGCCCCACGGCAGTCCCACCCTAAAAGCAAATGGCCTCTTCATTATCGGCCTGGCCTGGCCAGAGCGGCCTGGCCTGGCCAGAGCCCACCCCTGAGCTTCCTCCAGTGCTCACCTCCTGGGATCTGTAGTTTTTGTTGAATCATGTTAAGAACGGACAATTGGGCCTGGGGGTTATAGCTGACCCTTCCGATTGGTGATGATAATCTGATAATAAGCAAACTTAAGCAAAGCCCGGATACAATGCTCTCAGTGTGTAAAACTAAGATGCAATACTAACTACATTAAAACAGGTTATACTAATGAGGCCTGTTTTTAAAGAAATCTTCCATACCATTCTCTGTAGGCACAGCTCCATCGACTGCATCACCACTGTCATCCGGCAACACACTCAGAACTAACGAAAACACAATTCTCCGCTCATCTACTGGCCCAGTGCAGCCAACGAGTCTCAGAGCATTCAGATGTAGCATTCAGCGTGGCCCCTATGCTTCCAGAGTCCCTCCCTTTATCTACGAGCTGTTAAGTGGGAAAGGAAGGTTTTCATTAGAAGCCTGCTTGGCTTGAGAGCTCTGGAGGGAAGTCATAAATGATTCTGCGACGGAGGAGCCCCACCAGGCTCTTGTCTCTCCGGGGCTGTAGGGAAAAAAAACCACACCGACCACAGTAAAATGATCGTGCCCTTGCTCAAGGTCAGAGGATGTGGAATGCCAATTTAAAGTTACAGTGGGAGTTCTCATTAAAAGTTCATTAAGACCGTTTGAAATCAGTTTAGGTTTATGATGGAGCTGATCCACCAAGGCTTTGTGTTCTTATGCGCCGCAGCTCGGCGACAATCGTCTTCTGTAACGGCAAAGGAGCCGTCGCGTGCTTCCCAAACAGAACACGACGTGGTCTCACGCAGGCAGCAGACAACACGCACGGTGCCAAAACGGCCGGCAGACGAAGTCAAGGCGAGGGGAAGGGCCGCCCTTCAGCGGTTTACTCCACCATTACCCAGAGACACTCAACAGTGCGGAAACACAGCTGCCCAGAGCCAGGAGGGCCATGGCACTTTCAGGAGCCTGCAAATGGTCTCTGGCAAACCGCAGTTTAGAAAAACACCACAGAAGCCTCTTCAGAGTCCAACTCCGGGGGGGCATCACTTATCTTGACATCAGAGTTTCATCAAACATGTCCATTTCAAAATCCTCTGTGGCTGACAGAGTCTGTAGTTGTTTGAAAACAGATCCTGCGTAAGTCATTTGCTCCCATGCGAGTCCACCCAGCCTACGTCAATGGTGCTGGTGTTCGGATACTACAGAGTTTTCCCCTCTACTTTTTCCTTAATGGAGAAAGCCTCAAGGGCATTTTATACCCAGACAAGGTCGGCTGTAATTAGGCGAAATACAGTGAAATACAAATGTTGCAGTGTGCGCCGTTTCAACACTTCATTCTGTGAATGGCACCACTGCCCAGACACTCACCAGCAGTGGTGGACGAAGTACACAAACCACGTACTTGAGTTAAAGTACAGGTAATCAAGATAAAATATTACCACAGTACAAGTAGAAGTCCTCCCTTTATTCTTCTACTTGAGTAAAAATATAAAAGTATTGGCCTTCAAAGGTACTTAAGTACTGAAAGTAAAAGCAAAGGCTCTATTTAGCACCATGCTCTGCATGTAAAAACTGTCAAAATAGAATTTTGCATGATGTAGTGGAGTAAACAGTAAAGTATATTGACTTGGAAATGTAGTTGAGTTCAAGAAAAATGTTACAAAAATGGGAATACTTGAGTACATTTACATTTACTTTGTTACTGTCCACCATTGCTCACCAGTCACATTACACTGACAATTCAACCTCGTAAATGCACTCAAATATGCTTAAACGAGTTTGCTTCAGCCATAGCAGCTGAAATAGGCCTCATACAAATGCACAGTGGTTTTGTACAATCCAAGCTGCCTTAGGAGGGACAGCCTCAGTCATGAAGGTTAAAGAAATTCTCGCTTCCGGAATGACACACCCTTTTCTAATATCTTCCTTCCTCTCTCTCTCCTATCCATTTTCCAGGGAGGCTCCAGGGTAGAGTCGGTTATCTCTACTTTCAGTGATATTAGTAAGAGAGAGCCCTTCTCCTGGGCCCCTAACCCCCATCCGCCACCCCCACCCCTTCTCTCCTCTGTGCACTGTCTTCATCTGCCAGTACTGACACATTGACTGTTTATTTGAAGATGTTGCCAGGAGTCAGGTTTTTATCCACTTCCTGTGCTAAAATCATGAACAGAGAGAGAGAGAGAGAGAGAGAGAGAGAGAGAGAGAGAGAGAGAGAGAGAGAGAGAGAGTGAAAGCGATACAGAGTATGTTACATATTTGACAACCAGCTGAATAATAAATAATATATTAGAGGATTTCTGTGTTTACTGATCAATGTTGTATTAGTTAACCTGCAGATGTAGAGATATTTTAGCATAGGATATTTTAGTGGGTTCACACATGTTACATTATGTTATATTAACCCTCCAAAGACATGGGGGACAAGAATGCTTGTGGATTCAGTGAGAAAACTGCTGAATGTCAGGAAAAACAGTACTGCTAAAGAAAACTGTTGCAAGTAAGAGAAAACCTCAAAATACATGCCACCAAATTAGAGTGGCATACAATGAATAAACTGAGCTCTGAGTGAACCATACACTGCAGGCCTTGCGTGTTATTTCATTAACAGTTCCTGGAAGAGGGGTTGAAACAAGGAGATTTTACATGACCTTCTTTGAACCTCTCTGTCTATGTTGTGCCATTATAGCAACTTGGGCTTTCTGATTAAAGAAATACAACTGTCACAAATTCTCAGATTGTCACTGCCCTGCCCTGATCTGGTCCACATCCCACAGCCCACCTGTTCCTCGTGTTTCCCTGGTTCCACCCGTAATATTCCCCCTCTTATAATGCTCTCTCCTCTTTGTGAAGCATTGCCAACCTTTAACTTCCTGCTTCCCTGTGTACTGGCCCATGCTCCCCTTTCCCACCCCGTCTCTAGCACAATCCTCATATGCCTCCTGGACTCATCCCTCTCTGGATCCTCTGCCTGGTCAGCACACGTCCTGTCAATCAAATCCAGTGCGTTAGTATCCCACTTATCTTAAAAATAAAAATCTCTTGCATAATCCAGATCCTTTTGTGTTTTAGGTACTTGCGATTGTTACAATAACAATTTGCAAAAAAGGGGATGGAAAAAAGGAGAGATAGAACGATAAAGACATATAAACAGAGAAAGAGAGGGAGATATAGAGCGGGTGAGTGTACCGCGTCTGGCGAGCGGCACTAAGCCAGTTCTCTGGTAAGAGGAATCTGTGCCGAAACACGGCATGTGAAAGGGGCATCGCCAGGCTGTCTCTCTCACAGAGAACTGTGACCACAATCTAGCCACAAGCCCCCTGAGCTCGTCACTGAGGAGGCCCAGGAATCACAAACGCACAGGATCCACTTCCCTCTGCACATTTCTCTCTCTGTCTCTCTCTCTCTCTCTATGTCTACCCTGTTATTATGTTTTGTTCTTTTATGAGGAGGAAATCTTCTGCTTTTTAACCTTTTGTTAGCCTGACATGTAGTAACTCTGGAACATGTTTCTTGACGTTTCAATAAAGGAGTGTGATTCAAGTCAGTTGCTTTCTCCTCTCATTTGCTTTCTCTCTTTCTCTCACTCTCTCTCTCTTTCCTTCTATCTCTCCATATTTTACAGGAAGGTTGGATAAGTGAATGAGATCACCTTCCCATAGACAGGTTGAAAAGTACAGCAAGACGTAGGGGTGCCTGAACCAACACAGGCCCTTTTCAGGCTGGAACTCAGTTTAGTGTGAAGTACAAGGGTGTATGTGTGTGTGTGGGTGGGTCTTTCTGTGAGGAGTGTGTGTGTGGGTCTGGTGGAGTCAGAATCCTTCTGTATTTCGTTAATTCCTCCCTTCATTTTCCACATAGATTCCACAGGCAGCTGGCACTGTTTTTAAATGGTGGATTGGGCAGTGTATCTGGTTGGAAGTGTATTTGGTTGGGAGTATATCTGGTTAGGAGTGCATTCTGCTTCCTTTCTTTGGCATTAGCCCTTCCTCTCATGATCTGTTATCTCATGAAAGCAAAACACAGCGCCATTAGGCCAAACTGAAATCCTTCCACATCTTCCACTGGACCATAATGCATTGTGCTCAGTTTGCCGGCACAGTGATTATGTCAGATTTTGTAATGACAGGTAGAATGAACATAGGACATTTTAAACTGTCAAAATCTAATCATCTTTCACCATATTAAACCTTTTAGCACAATCTATTTAAAAGCATCGATTACAAATGGGACATTCCTCAAAAGATTTTGTGGTCTCCCATCTTGGCAATCCATCACATAGTAACAGCCAAGCAGTATAACACAGTATGGCCTGCAAACAGTGTGGTGGCCTTTTCCTCCCTGATGGTTGTGTGGCGATCACTTCGGGTGGTTCCGTCCCAGAAACCCTGCCACTTTGTTCTGTGGAACTGCAAAAATAAAGTAAAGTTCAAAGAGGAGCAAATAAGGCCTTCATTACGTAGTCTGCTTAAATTTCAGGGCTTTTTTATTGTCACTCTTTAACAAGACGAATACAAGCATTAAAAAAGAGGGTGGTGCCACAATACCACCTCTGGAGAGCACATGGGAGGAACAATTTGATCCCCCTCATCGCTCTCGTGTGCAATTAAGAAGGTTCCGGAAAAACGGGGAGTGCGGGGTGTTTACAATTCCTCCTTTCCCTTCCGACTCCTTGTTTGTTTTTTCAGCAAGCACGAAATTGTGGTCGGCCCGTTCGGAAGCACACATTCAGACGCCTCTAATCCATGCCGCAGTTGGGTTCCGTTGTGAAATATCCTGGAAAAACATCCTTAAAGAGTGACTCAGCTTCTCAGAAAGCAGTGACTTTGTGCAATTGTTTCTAAAGGCCAGATGATTTGCCACATCCTTACATAGTTAAGATATTAGCGTGTCCCTGTTTTATTGTTACCCTGTTCAAGTTGCAAACATATATATATACAGTATATATAGGGCATATATACCCATTTAAACACAGTCTTCGTCAGCCATTGCTGAGAGGTCAGTTCAGTTATTTATGGCAGCTGTCTGCAGTCATTATCACCCAATGCTCCAGTAAAGTGCTACCAAGTACATCCCATTTTGCCCCATTTCCAGTTGTCACAAAATATATCCAAACAGCACTAAAGCAGCACTAAAGCACTACCTCACTGCTAACCTCCTGGCTGCCTGCGGCTCATAAAGACAGCAGGTGTAGTGCTTCCTTTAAGCTCATCAAACCTCCGGTCTGCGCCAGGCAGCAAATCCATCTGAGAGGCGACTTGGTCTGCCCTTCACTTTACGGCCAGGCTGTTGGGGGGGGGGGGGCATTTCCTCTGAGTGGAAGGAGCTGAAGCCTTCCAGCCCGTTTGTCTGTCTGTCAGCTCCTCCAGGCCCCCAGCCTAGGCCCCTGGGGGGCCACTCCGCCTGCAAGGCCGGGTCTTGCCTTCGGACACCTCCGATGGGGCCCGATCGCTACAACTCCCTGACAGCCAGCGTCCGGCCCTGTTACGAGACACGACTTTCGCTGGCCGGGCGTCCACAGAGGGGCCTCCGACAGACGGGAGCGTGTGGTTTTAAACGAGGCCAGTAAATTTCGGCGGACACCGTGGTGCCTCAGAGTCTGCGTGGCTGGAGACGGAGGGGTCCAGACCTCACTCCCTTAGAGCTCGCTAGCTAAAACGGACATTAAGAGATATGAGAGGTCAGAGCAGACAGGGCAGGACGCCAAGCCAATTAAGGTTCACAGTAAAACGAATGAGCTTGTATAGGTTTGTGCTTAACTGTGGCAGACAACTGCTAATTATCCAATGAAAACCGAAATGAAGTTAATGGCTGGACTGAGCTGTATCCTCCAATATCAGTTGGAGTTTTATCTGGTATTATGTGATCAGGGCATATAGCATTCGCTCTGTTAAACTCAAATTAGCGATTAGGAACAATTGGAGCAACAATTGGAGCAGATTATTGCAGTAACTTCATTTGTCTGGAGTGCATTAGATTTCCTGAGACACTTTAATCAGTTCCTCATTGGTCCATAGTAAATAACTTCTAGGGATTTAAGCAGGATGTATGAGTGTCTTCCTAAAGCTTATCTTGCACTTCAGCACAGGAACTGGCATCACAGCCAGATTTGGACATACCTGATTGCTTCTTCCTCTTCTGTGAGAGTGTGTCTGCATGACACAGTCTGTGTGCGTGCGCGTGTGTGTGTGAGGGGACAAGAAGCACACTGACTGTGGTAATTGTGTCTGAGCGGAATGAGGTGCACTGTGGGATTCACTCCCATCTCCGAGAAGGTCCACCAAGTGTAAGAGGATGTGATGATGCTAGTCCACTGAGAGTGGGAGGACGAGAGGAAGTGAGTCCATTGAGAGGAAGTGTCTGCCTTCAAGGAGCTGAAAGAGCTGAGAGAGCTCCTTGCCACCATCTAGCCCTCCACCACTGCAGGTGGAGCTTACTCACTCCCTCACTCACTCCACACTCAGTCACTCAGTCTCTCACTCACTCACTCACTCACTCCAAACTCAATCTCTCATTCTCTCACTCACTCACACTCTCACTCACTCTCACACTCTCACTCAATCTCTCCCTCTCTCATTCACTCAATCTCTCTCTCACACTCACTCACTCCACACTCACTCCCTCACTCAATCTCACACTCTCTCACTCACTTACTCACTCCACACTCACTCCCTCACTCAATCTCTCCCTCTCTCCCTCACTCACTCAGAGCCTCACTCAATCTCTCCCTCATTACTCACTCGTTCACTTTGTCTCTCAGTCTGAGGCCCCCATTACTGAAGCAGAGCACATAGCCATAGCTCAAACATTTAGATCATGTTGCAAAATTATCTTTAATCACAAGATGTTCAAAATTATGTTCTTTAAAGCAAACATAACGGTTGTAAAACAATGTCACAGCTCTGAGCTGTTTCTGAAAATTATTTTTAAATGTTTAACTAGGAAGATCCTTACTATGAAGTGAAGAAATGGTCATACTTTTGCATCTGATGAACAGAAACCTTGCCCTCTCCCTTCCAGTCACATCGTTTGTTTGCGTGCAGTAATCTCAGGAGAGCATGAACAGATCATCTGCCGGTCAAGAGGAGGCTACAGGTTTGCCACGTGAAACATAACAGCTGCCATCACTTAGGCTGTGATGTCCAAACTTCCCCCTCACACAATGGTTACCCCTGGAAACACCTCCGTTCCAGAACCTTCCAAACAATACATGGCACTGGACTTGATGCACTGGTGTTTGGAGCTATTTTACAGGTAATTAATGTGAGTGATTAAAGGCAATTAATGTAATTGGTTGAGAGTGGTGGTGGGGGGCGGAGTTTCAGACTTGCTTGCCTGAGCCTTCTTTTTTACCCACACAGGAGGAGGAGCCATTGCCCGAGATCTGCGTCAGCGCGGGCCCGGCTCGGCTGGAAACACTTACAGGGCCGTGCCCAGAACGGGAGGGGATGGAGGGAGTGCGTGGCGCCCATGATAGACTACAATGCTGCTATAGTGAAATCAGCACAGGCCTCACCGCCTACATTAACTACAGTTTGACAGAAAGAATCATGGAGCGAGATTCAGACTGATAAGTAAAACGCTGTTTTAAACATTTCTTAATGATCCGTGATCTTTCGTGACTTCATGGGCTTTTACGGTTGTTTTAATCACCTTGGTCCCCCCAACCATGTTTGACACGTCTACGGTATGTTTTACGATGTTGTTCTCTGAATAACGCCATGTTCTCCTATTTGCTTTGCACAAGGTGGACGTTTTTCCTTGGAGGCCCTGGTGCTAATGGGGTTGGAGAGGAAGTGGGGATCCTTTGCATGCATGTGGGAGGGGGTATCGGTATCTGGCTGGAGACACCTTTCCAGAGGCCCCCGGCCCGGCCAGCAGCTGCTCCCCCTCCGGATCCATCTACAGCCCATCACGAGCACTCTCGTCTTCTGTCAGTCACGGGTCGAGCCAGTGCACATGCCACCGGCCCGCAGAGACCCTCATTTAGGAGGGTGAAGAATGTGGATCTATTCCCTGCACACTCCTGACCTCTGACCCCATCATAGACCCCCAGAGAGCACTCACCTGGACGAGCCTGACCACCTGCTTCATGTTTCCTCTTGTACGTATGTGCATGTGTATGTGTGTGTGTGTGTGTGTGTGTCTGCTCTCTCTCTCTAACACACTGAAAGGTCGTATTCAAATAAAGACCTTCTGGATTTACATTTGGTCTGTCATCAAGTGTAAACCTGGGTCAACAACCACAAATATATTTAGCCTCCATTTGTGAGACACGAAAATATACAGCGCAAAATCTGTTTCCTTTCATAGTCTCTCCGGAGTCTAAAACACTGCATCTCAGAACTCCATGTCATTTTCGAACCCAAATTCACCACAGACCTCGGGCCCTCTCTCTCCCCAGCACACTGACCCTCAGTCTCATACCTGCCCCACCAGGTTCACCCTGAGTGACTCCAGCGTCACCCTGCCTGAGGCCTGTCACCGGAGCCACTCCTTGAGCGTCCCACGGAGCGCTGACAACATCAGCTAATGACACGCTGTGTTCACCCCACCCCCTCCGGGCACACTGATATGTCTCATTAACCGTGCTTAGCTGGTCACGGCGCGCTAAGCTTCTTAGCCCACATACCTGCAGTTTCCTTCTCCCTCTCCACACTCACCCCATGCGGGGATCCCTGGCAGCGTCACAGGGGGACGGGCAACCAAGGCAGGGCGACTAGAGGAGGCAGGGCACCGCCGTAAACTGCCAACAGTATAGCCAGCGCCTAATTGTTCGGTTTAACGCCTAGCGATTATAGACGCCCATAAAGCCTGACGCGTCTCTCTCTCTCTCACCCTCTCTCTCTCTCTCTCTCTATCGCTCTCTTTCTCCCCCACCGACCAGCTCCAGACCACACAGAGCGCATTCGGCATAGCTGCCATCAGCAAACTGTTTTTTTATTTTCCCACTGAGGCGATGGTGGTGGGGGTAGGTGGTTGTGCGAGGACCCTGGGGGGGGGAGGAGGCCCCAGTTCATTTAGATGGGGCAATAAACACTGGCAGCAAATAGCATTAATTGAGCATTCACGTGGAGGAGCTGTGAGTCATCGTTTTGTTGCTGGAGAACATTAGCACCTTGTTCCAGCGTTAGGCCAAGTTACTAATGGCCATTCACCACTCAGCACCTTTACCTTGCCGTTAGCTCAATGTCATGTGCCTGTTTTAGGGCGTACAGCATATATTAGGATATGTGATGGTCATGGGCTGTTTTGTATGTGAAGCACAAAGGCAGGTTTTAGTTATACATATGTTCTTCTTGTTATTGTATAGCAGTGCTCTTCATGGCTGGTTCTCTTTTTTTGGGGGGGTTGTTTATTTTTTAGACTTGTGTTTATGGACTTACCACACCCAGACTTCCACACTGCAGCAGAAGACAAAGCATTCAGTCATCTTGAACAGTGGTCTCCTTTCACGTCTGAAACGTCTCAGCCATGGTTGAGTCGGCCAGACAAGAGAATCTGTGCATTCTGTTCGCTCAGCTCAAACACCGGCCATATATTCCCTGCCTCCGCGCGGCTGGCTCTTTGCTGCGTCCCCGCCACAACGGCATGGCTCCACACTACAGTTCCTCATCCTCACTGAGCAAGCAATCAAGGGAAATACAGGGAGTACGATACTGTAGTGTGAAGAGGGTTTTTCTTTGTTTTTGTTGTTGGTGTTGGTGGGTGAGAGAAGTTGGGTGTAGAAAAGTTTGGATGTAATTTGATGTGTTTCAGTTTGGTAAACGAAGGAGAGGAGCGCCCACTGGAGTGAACAGGCTTTCTCCAGAAGCCGGCGATAATTTGCGGGATGCATTGTGCTGAGGTCCTTGGCTGCGAAGCTGGGGAGTGCTCATTAATGCAGTAGGCGCTGTGCTCCCATTGTCGTGCTAATAAGGCACAGATGTGGACACCCCAAACTCCAGCAAATCACCAGGGAGAGCCAAGTCGGCGCCTATTAAAAAAAAAAAAACACTGGATGAACCGCCGGTGAAATTTTTCCCCCGAACTTTTGCTCCAAACGGCTCAACTCTAGAAAAATTCCAGAAACCTAATCCTCTCAGTGTTTATGACCTTCTAATCCTCTTATCAGTGACTAAAAACAGAGAGTGAAAAAGGTTATTTTCAGAAAACAGAAATGCACGTGGAAAAATATATCCCCGCAAATACGCATTAAAAAGATGAAATACCTGCGATCCGTTATGGGTGAGCCAGCCACCAGCGGGCCAGCCGAGGCACTGATCTCACACGCCAGGTGGCACCTGGTGGCTTGTCCTTCCTCCCAGCACTCTGGAGTGTTGGCCCCTTTGTCTGTCAAACCGTGACTGAAATCCCAAGTCCAAACATACCAACAAGAAAAAAGAAAAAAAAAAACTCTTTTTTGTCTCACTGGAATGAGAGCGGTTGCCCTCTCTTCTGGAGGTGGGTTCAGTGGCACAATAGCTGAACCTGACACGCTCGTGAGATGGAGGTATGGAGGCCGTGCAGGGCCGCGGTGAAGGGGCAGGGCCGCGGCGGAGGGGCAGGGCCGCGTGACCACCCTCCCCAGACTCTCGCGCCTTCTTCCAAGCCTGGCCAGGTGTACAGCTATGGTGGGAGGGCTTTCAGGAGGAGGGGCATTGTGTGCCTGTGATCCATACAGATGCATGCAGTTACAGCAGGCACACCTGTCGCCTGCTGGCTATGACCTAGACAGTTAGACTAATACAGGCCACACTTGATCACTTTTAAAGCATGTCATTAGATGAAGATGTCACTATTTTTTTTAATAGTGAAAATGCTTTGGTCTGTCCATCCAAAAACACAAAAAGTCTTCATGAACTACTTCATGAAATACTTAGAACAAGATCACATGACTGGACCGGGTCAGTGCTAAAAGAATAAAGACGATTTCTAATTAAGATCAACGTCTACTGCACTGATCCTAAGACCAACAGCTCCTCCACATTCACGGTGGGGCTAAACTTACTGCGCTCTAATCTCACCGCATCCCATTGTTTAGACTGAAGCCACCTTTAGAAAGGAGCCCCTTCACTGGCTTCCACCACAATGTATCACATGAGCTGAGAGGAGGAGGCGGCTCAGCTCTCCCCCTTCAGTCCTCAGAGAGCATGAGAAGCTCTTAATCAGGCCAAACAATGAAGCCTCCAACGGCCCCTTTCTTCTGCGGCCTGATCTAATAAGAAGGGGTTGGGGGTGGGGGGGACCCATGAGCTGATCCCCTGGATTACCTCTAGAGATGCTCCTCAGCGGGGGAAACCTGAAGAAGAACCCCGAAGACCCTTTCATTTAAACCAGGGCGCTCGACCCTTTGAACCCCGCCATGCCGATCTCGGGGGAGGGGGGAGGGGGGGTGGACACAACAAAGGCTGGCTTGACATTGTCAAACAGCGGCTTAATATCTTCATAAGACACCTTCTTAATGTAGAAGAGAGGAGACCAGCAACCTGTCAGAAGTGGTTGAGGTGATTTGATATCAAGTCAAAGAACGAACATTTGGCAGCCTAGAAAAGCAGGTGATTTCAAGCGATTCAAAAGTTCCGGTGACGTGATGCCATCTGTGAGCAGAAGCAAAGACACAAATTCATCCTCCAACAAGCGCTCTGCAGTGATAGCCTCACAGACTGGCCTGTGACCTTTCACCTCTGACAACTCTAAAAGCGCAAATTCTAACTGAGTGAAGATCTAGTTACAAATAATTCCCTTTGTTTTTCCTCCTGGCTCTCGGCTTTATCCGCTCAGAGCTAGCTTTATGAACATAAACACAGACTTAACACGGGGTTATTGCCTGACTGCTTAGGTTCTCCAACAGTCATGTTAATCAATAAGCCACACATATGGTTTTGTTCCCATGGAGATTTAACTTAATCCTCTAAAGACTAGCACTCACATGAATGACTGGTTGAGGGCAATCTTATACGAGGCCTTCTTAATTTGACTTTCTGTTTAGATAATTAATTAACTTGGTGGTCTTTGAATACATGGTGTTCAGAGGAGAATGCTAATCACTAGCATAACATACTGTAATCAGGAAAAGATGGGTGCTGTTAAGTGTAGCCTCCAACCATGAGCAGCATAAACATTTTTTAGAGAACATGGGTCAGGAGCTTTAGAAGTTATTTACAAAACATCTTTGTACAGGCCATGCATACATGTTTAGTCTAACTGGGTGTAATTGTTGACTTCCACCAAAACTGGGTATGTAGTTTTAACAGTCACCCTCTTTCTCCACATCCTGAAACAGCCCACATGCAGGACATAGCTCTCACTCTGTGGCCTCATCATGCCCTCTTTCCGTGTATACGGCTAGAGTCATGGAGTGAACTACTGATAAAGCACCACTGATAAATAGGGCTGAAGCACTGGGACAACACAGTGTTGTCTAACTGTCTTAATGAGTTAATTCATCTTATTCACTCTCACTGAGTGGGAGCTACAAATAATCATTAACCAACCTCTCTCCCCTGACACATACACGCATACACACACGCACGCATGCACACAAGTGAAAAGGATGGACAGGAGCATGGCATTGTTTTCTTTTATTTCTTTTACCACATCCTCGCTTCTAACTAAGAGGAATTTGAAAATATGAATATTTAATCTCGTAAAAAAAACGAGCACAGGGAATAAAAACAGGATAGCTAATTAACTACCCATAATGCGACCAAAGAATCATGACTGCTACAAAGTTCCCAAAAAAGGTTCAGAGCAACAGATAATTGTCCCATTCGTTAAAACCAATGATAATCCCTCGTTCACACATGTCGCCCCGCTTTAAGAGATCATTCACAGTCTCCGTCAGTTTGATCAAGAGTGCTGGGTTCAGGGAAGGTTCACGAGGAGGGATCTTCCCTTTCGAATGTGCAGCAGAGGAAAGAGAAAAGAAAACCAGAGAAGAAATGGAGAAGAACCAAGGGAAAACAGTGGCTGCCACGATATCCATCTCTGTAAAAACAGCTGGGTGTGGGACCCTCACTGCCTGTGTTTTGGCAGCGGAGGCCTACTTGCATTAAAAAGTAGGCCCCTCCATCAATGGCTTTGTCGGGCCCAAACCAGGTAATAATTAACACAAACGAAAGACAATAGCGCTGGGGGCCAAACAAGTGCTGTGGTTAATGAGCGACCAGCCCCACCTCACATTCACACACTGCAGAGGGGTCGCTTGCTCTCGCCCCATCTGATCTTTCACACCACTCTCGTCCCTATCGCAGGCATCAGGTCATTAGCATAAGCATGCAAGCATCAATACTTTCCAGCGTGCTCAAAGCGCCTCCAGCTAGCCGAGGCGCAAGGAGCCGTCCAGCATATCACTAATGTAATCAGATAAGAGGGAGGTGGGGGGGTTAGAGGGATATGCTGCTGCTGATTTGTTGCCAGCGTGGAAAAGTCCTCAGGCTCTCTTCTGCGGCAGGAATGCGGGCTTGTGAGGCTGCATGCACCTTGATGCGTTTGACTTTCGATTTCCAGTCGCAAATCGAGCTGCAAGAGTGGCTTGGTCCATGCCCGAGTGTATTGGGAGACGCAGTGCCAGGGCTGATGTCGTGTGTACTCCTTTTTATGGAGTCAGTTCGTCCTGACGTACTTTCTTCGTGCTTATTCTCATTCTCATGTGAGGTGCTCACAGCCTGCTTTCCCCAGCATGATGTGGGCAGGAGCTGTGACACGGTTTATCACACATAGTCAATGCGTGTCATACCATATAATCAAATCACAGCGGAAATTATACTCCACAGAAGGTGATCTCGCAGAGGGAGTGTCTCTGATTTCAGTACACTGTTGTGTTAGTGTCCAACATGTTAAAATTAGAGAGCTTCTTTGCCTCTTCTTACCATAACACTATAACATGAAGCCACCTGCTTGTATATGGTGTGTGTTGCCCTAGTACTGCAACACTGCAGTGCTATTTCTTCTTAGGGGACCCCCACCTGTATCCCATTAAGCCAAAATGACTAGCTAGAATAAACTAATATTATAATATTATCTACATTATCTACACGAGGCAGTACCCAGAGTATTGTGCAGTTTCTTCTGAGGGACAAGTGGATATTGGACTTCAATAACATTGTTTTCTTGAATGGCGGATTCCTCACATAGTTGACAGTGATGTCAAATGACCAATGGCCGAAGGCTTTGGTGTTTATCCCAGCATGCTGTCCTATTGGCTGTGAGCGTGCAGCCATCTATCAGGGCCTTATCTTCTTTTACAACTTCCATTTTCCCCTCATTTATTTGCAGACTTTGACTTGAGCTAAGGATGCTGTAAAATCAGACCCGGATGGTTATAAAACTCCTCTCGGAAAAACAGCTTGAAAGAAGAGGGAGGTTGTGACACGGTGTATGGCAACCCTGTCGCCTCGCTAAACCATCGGCGTGGTTCAAAATGACCCCGCCGACATGGCTGAAGTCATCCCACTGTGTGGACATGCGGACGGGGCTGCTAACTTCCGTCTTCTGTCCTTTCCATAACTGCTCCATTTTCAGTGGTTGCTATAAGTTCGCCTGGAGGGAGAAAAAAAGTGGGAAAGAATGCCAAAATAATATGTGTACCTGATTAGGCAGGCCAAGCAAAGCTTTGGGTACAGAGTTCTTTTGAGAGGGGCGGTTAGGAGGGGATCTGCAGGGCAACAGAGAAGATTCAGATAATAGGCTTTAATGGGGCATTCACATTCAGCTGGCCTCAACAAAGGCCAGGCAGAGGGATTTGGGAGGGCTGATTGTTGCTCCAGTGTGCTTTAATGCCAGGCCCGGGAGACCAAGGCTGAGGACGGCCATGGGGAGGTGGGGGGGGGGGGGTCTGCCATTGTCGAGCGGAATGTCAGCGGTTTTCAAGGAGGCCAGAGAACTGGGGAGAGGAAAGAAAGAAAAAAAAAGTGTGTGGGTATAGAGAGATATATAGAGATAGAGTGAAGTGGACAGGAGAAGGAGGGGAAAAGTGGGGAGAGGAGGGGGGGGGGCAAGAGTGCTTCACCACCTCAAAACTTGCCCTTCTCTCTCTCTCTCTCTCTCTCTCTCTCTTTCTGTCTCTGATGGTACAGAGTAATGTCAAGATGCAGTCATGCTGCCGTTGAGAGGACCACAGTGTGGAGTGTGTGTGCCCAGAGAGCAGGGGAGAGCTGGCACTGACTAGCCACTGTCTGGGCACTGAGCAGCGAGGCAGCAGGACACTTGCTCTTGGCTGGCACACACACTGGCACTGTTTCACAAAGGTCAATGATGTGCAGGTTTCGACTTTAAACACAGCTTATAAATTTGTTCGAGTTGACTTTCTTCGCTCTCGCTGGTGTTCCAGATTGGGATTTATGATAAAAAGAATTTGTTAGAAGTGATCTTTTTGTGATTCCAGATTCAGTACTGGTCTGCTTGACCTGGTGACGTCAGGAATTGACACTGTGAATGACGTGTTCTTATAGAATCCATATTTTATATTTTATACCTCTTGACAGCTCCACGTGTGCAAGCGAGATTCGCCACGTTATCACACCATTGTCTTTCACATGAAAGGTATAACCTCCCCCCCCCCCCCCCTCACCACACCCTCCCACCCCAGGAGAAAAGCGCTGGCAGTTGAGCGGGGCTCCCGCCCGCGGAAAGCAATGCGTCATAGCCGTTTGATAAATGAGAGAAACGTTTATTTCCAACACAATCCCCCACTCAGATCTATCTCGTCGGCACTTTAACCCCACTTTTTTTCGCCCCGGGGTTCAATTAATCACAGCACCTGCGCGGCTACAGCAACGTGGCCATCTTTGTGTTTAGCTCCAGTCGGGAAGGAATGGCAACGAGACGGGAGTGAATTCTCCATTTATATCAAATAACGTGCTATGAAAAGCAGAAATAATGTTACTGCTAAATTGGCGCAGAATAAATATTCCTTTAAGGAAACTTCCAATATTTCGTTTCACCACTTTGTCATCTGTGTTAAAGTATTTTGTTCTCCTTGGCATTAAACAGCGTTCTGAAATGTTTACTGGGGAAAAATATGAACGCTGAAGCCTACACTAATAAATCAATTAGGGGACGAAGTGACGCCTCACAACCTAAAAGGATTATTGGGAGTATGGACTTCGTCAATGATGTAATTACGGGAAGGAGCAATTCACAGCTATTGAATACAGTACACAAGTACCCCACAAGTGCGCGCGTTTCAATAGAACTTTATGCCTTATTTATTTCCCCTCTAATTTACCATGTAACAAATTCTAAGCATGTATAATGGAAGGCGCCTAATGTTAAGTAAACTGTTGATTTTGGCTCGTTTAAGTAGCGTGTGGTGTAACAATGCAATTACTCACTTTTAGGATTATAGCCCTAATACTATATTAAATACTAGCTACTGTTAGCACTAGCTAAAAGACGAAACACCGGTCACTTGTACTTATGTGGTCTATCTTTTTTTTTTCATTTCTACTTGTTCACAAGTAGTATTCAACTTTACATTAAATACATGCCTGAAATATTAATATGCCATATATTAACAGCTATAAAATACAGTTGCTATAAACTGAGCTAAGATTTGAGTGTAGCTACACAATATTTGGAAACCTATTAGTTGCTTTGGTCTGGATTTGATGGTAAGCTTTGCAAGTTATGTCTAAAATATACTCATATACTCATCGTGAACAGAGTACTCATCAGCTTTAGTGAGGAAAGCTATGCAATATCTTTAAATATGTTGGTTGCTGGGGGTCTGCCTCGGGGGATTTGTTTTGGGGGTGGGGGATTCAGAATCTCACCCCTCCTCCGCCTTTCTCTCCCTCGTTTTAGTCCATTGTTGTGAACCTTCCCCTCAGAGTAGTGTCCCGGCTGCTGTACACACGCTGCTCCTTCAGTGTGACCACAGACGAAGAGATTTGGGGTCGTTCGTCTAAACTCACCCGGGTTTGTGTGGAGCGAATCATTCACGAACTTACTGCTGGCGGGAGTGGAACACAGTGCGTGAAGCTCTCACAGCTGTTTCGTTGTCAGTGCGGAGAAACTGAATTATTGATTCACAACGAACGAAAAGGAGATGAGCGTTACAATGACTGCACTGCTCATACTGGATGCTGTCCCCTTTTGAAACTGAATGCTGTGGATTTTTTTTCTCCAAGGAAAGTGAAGTGAACTGGTAAAACTTGTCCGCGTGGTGCCTTTTCTGTGGATTTAGCGGTTTTGGCTTCGTGAGGAACTGCATCACAACACTGCGAAGCACAGAGAATCTAATCAAAAGGACAACTGGACTTTGTGCATTGTATCGAGCAAGGAGAGTCTCTTACTCAGGAGGTCAGCGTACAGCAAACCTTGCTTTATTTTTGATGGATTTCTAAGGCTATCGCCCAAGTCCATACTTAGTAGCCAGAGAAAGGTGGCTAAGGATCGCTTTTGGGATATTTAGATATACGCACGACAAATGCAAACCTCGAAGGTCAATTCATTCGAAGGAAACTAAATATCGCTGGTTCCTTATCGAACAATTCAGAGACTGGGCAAAGTGCACGGGAAAAAGGTAAATTACGTGGAACACAAGCTAAAGGGTATTTTTATTGCTGACGTTTTAGTATGTTGTGGGGAGTTTTATTCAAGCTTTATTATTATTACTGTTACCACTCTTGCTTATGCGCGTATGTGTAATTGCATATTGCCCTGGGTATTGTGCCTAAGGACATGCGCTGCTTCCGTTTGTTAACCCATACAGTAAATCCCTAAACAGTGACATGCCTGAAATGAAAAGTGCAAACCAAGTGTAGTCTATTTATCTAGCGCGCATTTCTATGAATATGTTACCAGCCTAGTCTGTTTATCACCTCCCCCCACACACACACGTCTGTAATTTAGCCTATCAAGTGGTCTCACACTTGCAAATTGATTTATTTATCTTAAGATAATTTCTCACTCTAGTGAGAAATTCTCGCCAGTATGGCCATTCCTGACTCTTACTTGAGTTTGTATCAGAAGGCTTCTCCTGTGCGGTGCGGGTTTTCATTCTGAGCAGAGGTGATGTAAATACGGTCTTGGCATATGGCCTTCTATGGGCGCGAGGAGCGTGGCGCTGCGAACTGGATCCGTTCTGGGCACGGAAAGCTTAATATAAACGGCGCGATTCACTTTCTCGTGTTGTCCGGTGTCACACGGTAATAAACGGTTGAAAGCAAAACCATTATAAACTAAGAAGCAGGCGAATATTGCAGAAACAAAACATGCGGTCAATCTAATGTATGAGCAATAAAAACAAGGGCTTCATCATTTGTCCCTACTGATGATGTTTTACGCGTATCTGTTACACGGGCAATTAGAACTGCAGGATCGTTTTCCCTCTGCACGTTTCAAACGTATTTTTGCAATTGAGCCATTATGCATGTTGCGCCCTATTTACGAACATCAGCGCATAACTGTCCTGTTTGTACTTCTGTTTATTCATGTCATGGAAGCTGGTGTGCGTCCAACAATACTGAAGGAGTCGGTGCGTCTGCTACTTAACGCTAGTGAGCTGCTGACTATTGATATACAAATGTGCTTTTGAGGGGAAAGTATTTATTAGCTTGTGACGTTAGCATGTGCATTACGTTCTGTGTTTCACAAACTCACTAAGTCTATTGTTCTTGTCTTTTTTCCAGGTTTGCAACTACAGAGGATCACACAGAGGTTGCCAATGCCTAGAATCAGCATTTGAAGCTATCGCTCTGTCCATTACGCAAGACTTACCTCAGCACAATGTCAAGCATCTATAAAGTCTTCATTACCCTGTGCCTGGCAGAATTAGCTATAACAAGAAGTGTACCAGACGTCCGCTCAAAAGGTAGAGAAACCAAACTAAATACAATATATTAATTTCTGTAACTTTCATATCTAAAGCTACTACTGTTGTATAACTTACAATGTCCTACAACAGAAAATCTCCACTAAATGAATGTATTCTTTCATGATAACTCTTGACAGGGAAGAGTACAACATTTAACATGTTAACTGTCCCTGTGGTTCAGAATCCCGCTATGTTTCAGGCTGTTTACCATATAGTTCTGTCAGTCAAACCTGTCCAGTGTATGATTCACTCTGTGGTCTGACTGTGTGGTCACTGCACTGCAATTTATTTTTATTTTTTAGCATTATTCACAAATGTAGAGACACATGTTCTTAAGGAGCTGAAGGCCAAAGGAAGTAGAGGAGGATGTAATCGTGTGGAGAGTAAAAGAGTCCTAGTATTTTCACGAGTTGTAAACAGTGCTACCTGATCCTGCCAAAGCCCTGAGGCTCGGAAGTGTAAATCTGCCTGGCCCGGTGCCAGTGACAGAGGATTGTAAGGAGGTCTGGGGAGGGGTGTGGGTCTGCTATTGATGCTTTACAAATGCAGGGCTGTCTTGGTTTTGTACCTGCTAGAAAGGTATTTGATTATTTTTCAAGTGCTATTATAATATTCACCAAGTACTTGCAGTCTAAGGTAATCTGATCAGCCTAAAGGGCACATTCACCTGTATGAACACTCCCTGTCTGAGCCCTTGTTGTAGTGTAAACCAAGGCACTACTTAGCCTTATAGGCAAGACCACTGGTACTATACCTGAAGCAGCAGCTGATGTCTTACCCTGTTCACGATCATCGTATCTATTGTGCCTCCCGGGGTCCCCGCCATCTTATGTATATGAGCTGATGTTGGACCAGATGCAGGATGGAGGCGAGGATAGTTTGTGATAAGCCATCCATTTCTGTACCTTTCCTGTGCTTCCTGCCTTAGCAGATTAAAGTCGTTTCACAACTACAATACTGTGATGGACAAAGCTGCCCGGACAAACTCCAGCTACCAACAAAAATACTGGAAATAGGGCTGACAATAATAACATTCATATAATAATACATGTGAAAATCTCACAAAAGTAGTATATAAGACTGGGATTCTCATATTCTAGTAAAGACTGATATTTCAGCCGAGGTGTCATTTTTGTGTATGTCATTGATGTAGGTCACAAAGAACGTGTACTGATAAGTTACAGATATCGATTTACACGTTGCTTTGCCACAGTTTTCATACATATGTCCTGCTGTTCCTGCACTGTCTTTGGAGTTTCCAGTTTGAGCAGTTGCTTTACCAAGAGATATTGTCAATTCAGAACAACAGAGAACACCAGCATAGAACGTGACCCAGATCAGCTTCACAAAAGAGACGTCAGGGCTTCTGTGACTGTTCAAATGATTTAGTTACTACAAAGTTGGCAGATCGTGACCGCAGATAGACACTCTAAGCATTTTCTCCATAAAGATCAGCCTCCTGGCCTATTTTTAGTATGTGTGTTGTGTGTGGGTGTGTGCGTGTTTTGTTTAGCATGCCTTTTATTTTCATGCTGACCGTTCACACCCTCTCTTGGGGTCAGATGCAGGCCAGGCTCCAAATTCATTCAGTGAAGTTCATTAGTGTGGGGGTGGGGAGAATGCTGGAACACTGGAGGTGACATCACTGGGTCGGGGGTTCTTTGCACAAATGCTTATCACACTCACGGCTGTGGCACCAGGAACACAGCTGTGAAGTCAAGCTTAGGTCATCCTCCAACGAAAACCATGTTCTATCTTTTGTTGGTTGCCCACTAGCCTGTGATTCACCACAAAAGCAGGTCAGATCATTGTGAATGTGCTGCTCAGTAAAACATGGGTGGGTTCTGCTCTGCATAATCCCAGTAGTCTTGCAGCCACACTCCCAGAGTTAGGTGGCGGGGTAAACACCTGTGGCTCAGATACAAGTTCCCGTGTCAGAAACGGCTTCTTCTCTTCTGTTCGCCCAGATTCCAGAGTGTCCCGGCCTGCTCTCCTGCCAGGCTTCCCAGAGAACACCACCGTGACACTTGGAGGGCAGGTGAAGCTGGTGTGCAAAGTCCATCGGCCAGCCAAGACACGTCTCCAGTGGCTTAAGAAGGAGAATGACGGGCTGACGCCCGGTGGCTCACCACTTCTTAAAGCCATCACAGTAAGGCAATAACCTTAAGAAAGCACTTTTTAAAATGTTTTAAATGTAAATGTCAAGGACTCCTGGACCACACCATACCATGGCAACCAGAAGGAACTGTTGAATCGTTTCCCCCCGCAGCCTCTTCAGAAGAACATCTCCAAGGTCAACGTTCTTCCCCTTGTGAACGTCTCCTGGGAGGACGCAGGAGAGTATATATGTATGGTGGAGAATGCTGCTGGACGGGCCTCTCGCTCAGCCTGGCTGGAAGTCTTAGGTGAGGCATCCCATCCTATAACAACTATAACTATAACTTTACAACTATACATGTTTACTGATATGATATGGCAAGTTACATTACTGTATATTGTGTACATTTGGTCATTAAAGTGATTCTGTTGCTGAAGGATACCAGAAAAAAGGTCATTGATAGTGTGCCCTTCCCTTTGTAGAGACCCATCCCACTCATCCTGTGGATCCAATCACTGCGCCAGCAACAGGTGAGGCTGACTCTGTCTGTTTGTAATCTTTTTACACAGTAATCACGAATACACAGTTGTGTGTGTGTCTGTGTCAGAAACATGCAGGTGGAAGGCCATCATTCCAAAATTGATTTCTGCTGACCAAACTAGAAAGCACATGTGTATGTCTGGGGAAAGACAATTCTAGGAGTAAAAGTCAGAACATTGGAACTGAGCTCTGAGCTTCCTCTTTTAGTGCCAAAATAATGAAGGATGAATGGTGGAAATGCATTTTCTTATTATTCTTGCTTCTTTTCTAGGAATATCTGAGGATCTCGCTGAAGAGACGTCAGAAGACCTTCTCCTCGAGCCAGGCGACGTGCTGAAGCTCCGATGTGACACGGGCTGGCCTGGAGCTGTCCACTGGTTCAAAGGCGGCGTGCGAGTGCAGCATAGCTCTCGTGTCCAGATTAGAGCGAGAGTCATGGAGATCACAGATGTTACATATGATGACTCAGGGGTATATGAGTGTGTGCTCCATGGTACCCAAGAGGCTCTGCGGAACTTCAACATCACAGTGGCAGGTATGTACAGTGACGTGATGACCAGAAATGGTCGGCATGTGCGAATATATTATTTGCAGGTTCAGTTCAGGTTTAATTGCATTGCTGTTGACCTTGCAGATGCTCTGGGATCTGGAGATGACGATGAGGACAATGGTCTAGAAGACTCTGTTACTGAGACAGAAAACGACCAAGTGTATTTCTCCAGAGGTTTGTGTTGTGTTGGTTGTACCTGCACAAACCATTGTGCCTGTATGTCTGTCAGCATCTTGTGGTATCTTGTGATTGCCATCAGTCTCATTACTGTGCTCTTCCTTCAGGGCCGTACTGGACACACACTCAGCGGATGGACAAAAAGCTCTATGCAGTCCCTGCTGGAAACACAGTTAAATTTCGCTGTCCTGCTACAGGAAGTCCTCTACCCACAATCCGCTGGCTAAAGAATGGCAGAGAGTTCCGAGGCGAGCACAGGATCGGGGGGATCAAGGTGAGATGCTGACAGCTGTTAGCGTTAATACAGCAGTAATGGAGTAAGTCGAGTAAGGTGTTACCGATGGAACCAGTGCACAGACAGAACCACTGTAGTGGTGTTATTCTGCTTGCCAATGATCTTATTTTGTGTCTACAGCTCCGACATCAGCACTGGAGCCTGGTCATGGAGAGCGTGGTGCCATCGGACCGTGGGAACTACACTTGCGTGGTGGAGAACAAATACGGGTCCATCGCTCACAGCTACCTCTTGGACGTGCTGGGTAAGAAGGCCGACTGTGGAACCCCTGTAGGCTGACCTCGCTCAGCAAACATCAGAGGTAATAGGGATCAAACAGGCCAATTACATCTCAGTCAGACAGGCACCATGGAGAGAGCCACTGGGCCCAAGGCTTCACTGGACTTCACAGGGCTCGCCTGGATGTGCGCAGAGATGTCGAAGAGCTGTGCAGGAAAGGAGAAAATCAATGAAGAATATGAATAATAGGCACAAAAGGGGAGGAAGGGTGTTTGTGTGTGTGTCGGCTTGTATAGTATGTGCCTGAAAGTGCGGTGGGCTGGGCATTCGGACCAGTTTTCTCCTTGACCTGTGATGGACCTGTTTGCTAAGAATCCAGCAAGGGGTCAACTGCAGTCTCAGAACTGGGAGCAGGGGGGAAAAAAAGCAGGAGGGACTCAACAACTTCAAAGCACCTCAGTACAGGGGCCTGGCTCCGAAATCCTCTAATGGAACCAATTAGTGCATGTTTGGCCAACGTTTGGAAGTACCGCTTATCTATTTCCCTGCTTTGGACTATCTCGTCAGATTAGCTGTTGTAATGAGCATATTTAGGTGTATGCTTTGGAAACAATTAGGTAAATTTATATGACATTTAAACCAATGGTCTACGGCATTAAGCGTAGTTCTTTAAAACTTTCATTAGTGGAACACCTGTGTGTGTGTGTGTGTGTTTGGGTGGGTGGATGGAGGCTGGGAGAGGTGCTGGAAAAGGGTATAAAATAATTCTTTTGGACCCGTTGTGCTGAACAGTTGATCTGTTGTTTTACAAACAGCTCTCCAATCTTTTCCTTTTCAGAGCGCTCCCCACACAGACCAATTCTGCAGGCTGGTTTACCAACCAACACTACAGCAGTGGTAGGAGGTGACGCCCAGTTCCACTGTAAGGTCTACAGTGACGCCCAGCCGCATATCCAGTGGCTGAAGCACATTGAGATGAACGGCAGTCGTTACGGTCCTGATGGCACACCCTACGTCAAGGTCATCAAGGTACACGGGACTGTAACACCTCAACACCTTCTTTTGGAGGCATGGTCTAATGGCATGATACAACAGATGGGCTGATTATAAAAGATGATGTGACGATGTGAAAATGACATTTTGTTTTTAACCTTGCAGACGGGCAGCCTGAACATGTCTGAGGTGGAGGTCCTGTACCTGACAAATGTCACAATGGAGGATGCTGGGGAGTACACATGTCTGGCGGGAAACTCTATCGGCTTCTCTTACCAGTCTGCGTGGCTCACTGTCCTGTCAGGTAGGGTAAAAGTGCTCTGAGGATAAAACAATCACCACTTGTCGAGAGAACTTTGGCATTTTGAACCATCATACATTCATTCATTCATTATCCGTACCGCTTATTCCCGCTAGTCGGGGTCACGGGGGGGGCTGGAGCCAATCCCAGCATCTCCGGGCGAAGGCAGGGTACACCATGGGCAGTTCGCCAGTCCACCACATGGCCAACACGCACACACACACTCACACCTACGGGCAATCTAGAGTGACCAATCAACCTATGATGCATGTCTTTGGACTGTGGGAGGAAACCGAGTACCCGGAGAAAACCCACGCAGGCACAGGGAGAACATGCAAACTCCACACAGAGCAGCCCAGACCGAGAATCGAACCCAGACCGCCTTGCTGTGAGGCGACAGTGCTAACCACCACACCACCATGCCGCCTACCATCATACAGAACAATGAAAAACTCAATTGTGTATTCACAGAGGAAGAAGTGGCCAAAGAGATGGACCTCATGGAAACCAAGTACACCGACATCATCATCTACGCATCAGGCTTCATCGCGCTGGTTATGGCCATTGTGATTGTGGTCCTGTGCCGTATGCAGGTCCACCCCAGCCGCGAGCCCTTTGATGCCCTCCCAGTGCAGAAACTTTCCAAGTTCCCTCTGCGCAGACAGGTGGGGAGAGAGCGGTCTCACGATAGCACCTCTAGAATACATATTTATTATGAATATTTGGATACTAATGCTGCGTGTCTTGGAAACATTCACAGTATTCTGTGGAGTCCAACTCCTCTGGGAAGTCCAGCGCTTCTCTGATGAGGGTGGCCCGCCTGTCCTCCAGCTGTTCTCCGATGCTAGCTGGAGTCATGGAGTTCGAACTCCCCTATGATCCTGACTGGGAGTTCCCAAGAGAGAAGTACTTACTGTTTTCAAGCCAAGTCATACAGTCCTCTGATCGTGTGATTTGATAATGAACTAATGATGTTTTTGCCTCTTTCTCTAGTCTGACTTTGGGGAAGCCTCTCGGCGAGGGCTGTTTCGGTCAGGTCGTAAGAGCAGAGGCTTATGGGATAAACAAAGATAATTCAGATCAATTAACCACCGTGGCAGTCAAAATGCTGAAAGGTACATTTTTCCAAAATCGGTTGATATGGCATTGCAGAGTATATTTGATACAAGAGACGTGTACTTGACTGGAGCTGAAGGAACATGGTGGGTTTTTTTTTTTCCAGATGATGCAACTGACAAAGACTTGGCAGACCTTATCTCTGAGATGGAGCTTATGAAAGGCATGGACAAACACAAGAACATAATCAATCTCCTTGGTGTTTGCACTCAAGATGGTGAGTTCGACATAGTGGCGTCTCCTGGCTGCTCACACTCACAAACAGCTTTCACTTTTTTGACCAAGAGCTATTTCAGCCACGAGAGTCAGTCAGTAATACAACAACACATAACAGTGGATGATGAATGCGTGATGCAAGTTACATCTCCTTTGCAAAAAAGCCCAACCTGCCCCGGTGAATCACCAAATTGATGGTTCTGCATGTTTCCTCAGGTCCTCTCTACGTTCTGGTGGAGTTTGCCTCCAAAGGCAGCCTACGGGAATACCTGCGAGCACGCCGTCCACCCGGCATGGACTACACCTTCGACGTGACCAAGGTCCCAGAAGAGCAGCTCACGTTTAAGGACCTGCTCTCCTGCGCCTATCAAGTGGCGCGTGGCATGGAGTACCTGGCCTCCAAAAGGGTGAGCTGGCCCTCCAGTAGCAACGTGGCTCCTCTACACGCTAGCTAAAGAGCAGGCCTCCTCCGTGTCTTATCAACACGTCCCTTTGTCTGACACATGACGCCAGGCATTCCTCAGCGAAGTGGTGGTGTGCCGTGTTTACCGCTGCGTCCCGTCCCGTCTCTGCGGGCTTTGTCCTTTTTAGTACTGCCATAAATCTGTTAGCAAGCGGGCGCACAGACGCGCCTGTGCACAGGATCATATTACTAGGTCTTTGTGGCCTGCAAAGAATGCAGCTGTCTGAAACCCTTCCATTAAGGGCCGCAAACCAGGGGCTTTTTTGGCCCCTTTTTTAGCCCCCGAATACCACTTCTATTTAAAATGAAAACCAAAATAAACTTAATAACATGCGTTCAGTTTGGCAAACAGTTTCGTGGTGTTTTTCCGCGAACTCTTTGACTATTTCAAGTGATGTTTGCTTTTGAGTGCATGTTGGTTTAGAATGTACTTCATATAGACATACAAATAATCTCTTCTGGTTTCTTGAGTGAAAAATACAGAGAAATAATAATGCGATAACCAGAGTTAGCAGGGTGACACCATCATTGTTGTTTATTGTTATTTTACCTTTATTGCAATTTTAAATAACCAAGTCTCACTTTCTGTTGCTCCAACAGTGCATTCACAGAGATTTAGCTGCAAGGAATGTTCTTGTAACGGAGGACAATGTCATGAAAATAGCAGATTTCGGCCTAGCCAGAGGAGTGCACCAGATCGACTACTACAAGAAAACCACCAATGTAAGCATCTAACAACATGTACATTTTGAATGTGTGTGGCTTAGTCAATGAGCAGTATCGAAATCAATGGCCTCATATAGGACCCGGGCCTGTCTGCAGCCTTTCACAGTGCTTTTAAAGACAGATGTTTCATGTGTCCCAGCTGATTGGCAGGCCAGTTAATGGGGGATAATTGGATCATGGGGGGAGGATTCGAGAAGGAGTGGGCAACCATGTATTAGCAGTTCAAAATCAGGAAGAGTGCACTGGCATGACTGTCTCACTCGCTGCCCCATTGTGTCTGCTTTTAGGGACGCCTGCCGGTGAAATGGATGGCACCAGAGGCTTTGTTTGACCGAGTCTACACACACCAGAGTGACGTGTAAGTCTAGCTAATCACTCCAGATATGCCAAAGAATCAGCTGATCGGTGACTCCCAAGGCAGGAGTGCCGCACCATCAAAAATGAACCCCGATTTGTCTAAAGACTTTGTGTAATGATTGACAATAACTATTAATGAATGGAAATCCGTTCTGTGTGAGGATTAAATTAGCACAGTGCAAACCTGCAGTGATCCCTCATTCGCTTTTAAATGGTGTGCTGACGTGTTTTTGGTTTCCCGCTTGCACAGTTGGTCCTTTGGAGTCTTGATGTGGGAGATTTTCACACTGGGAGGCTCACCATATCCCGGAATCCCTGTAGAGGAGCTCTTCAAGCTGCTGAAGGAAGGCCATCGCATGGACAAACCCTCCAACTGCACACATGAGCTGTAAGCTAAGCCGCGCTCCTTGTAATCGCCGTGTTTCCTGACCTAGTGCGGCATATGCTACCTCTCCACAGCCTATGAGCTCACATAGAGTGATTCATTTGCATCGATCTCGTTGAATTTCCCAGCTACATGAAGATGAGAGAATGCTGGCACGCAGTTCCGACACAAAGGCCGACCTTCAAGCAGCTGGTGGAGGAGCTTGACCGAGTGCTGCTGTCCATTTCGGATGAGGTACGTCTCTGATCCCAGTATTCACATGGGTTATGTTGCTTTAAAAGCTATTAGTACTGTTTAGTTCATTTACTAAAACACGACTTTTTACTTTTCAGTACCTGGACCTGTCCACCCCCTTTGAGCAGTACTCCCCATCTTGTGAGGACACTTCCAGCTCTTGCTCCTCAGACAATGATTCAGTGTTTACCCATGATGCTTTGTCCACCGATCCATGTTTGCTTGGTTATGATGTGCGTTCGCGGATAGACCTGAAGACCACGCTACGGTAGAGTCCTAGCCAGCTTTGGACTCCAGCTCACGGACACCATTGAGAAGTGGTACAAGGACTTGGCCTTCCATTCTCAGCCCAAGAACATTGTAACAGTGCTTGGTACTACAACACCTGGTGACATCACTTGGCTGCCTCAAATGATCCGGTTCCCAATACAGTAACTGGACCACTTGGTCATGAAGCCTTTTAGTCTCAGTTTCCATTAAGGAGGATGGAATTATGTATAAAGTCCTGAGTATCTGAGCAGCACAGAAACTGGAGTGTCCTGAAACCAGATTTTTTTAAAGAGAATGTTTATTTTGATATAAAAGCTAATAGCATTGGTAAATATAAATTTTTCTCTATATAAGATTATTGTACTTTTTTCTATTTAAAGAGTTGTCTTAAATCTCAGGATCTCACAAGGCAAAGTTGCTGTAGTTGCAGCAAGATGCCTGTATTTTGATTTCCTGTGAATATCTTAAAATATTTTATGTACATATCATTAAATAAGACAATTACATTTTATAAATTATTCTAAAACATATGAAGTAAAGGTATTACTTGGGTGAAGAACTTGTGTAAATCTGCATTGAACTCCTAAAAGAATCTACTCCTGATTTTTTTCCTCGGCAGCACAATCGCAATAGCTTTTGTACACTGCTCAGACCATTGTATGCATTCATGGACTGGTCAGGATCCAATTCACTATGGTTTAGTTTATATGTAGATGGTTTGCAAGCACGGTGTGGCAAGACCGTTCTCCTCACAAAGCTGGGTACTATTCACGCCAAGAGGCCACGGGGACCAGGAACGCCGCCACTGTCAGTACTGTACGGGGAGAAAAGGTCTGGGTTGAATGTGAAAACCACCCTTGAGATTGATTGATTTAAAATGGGAGAATCCTCCTTTGTTTCACCGTAACCTTTTACCTAGCACGGTTTGTTTGTGGGGTCCGAGCACAGCCTGTGAGGGGGGGTGGGGGGGGACAATGGTCCCATGCAGCTGTAATGGGTGTGACTTGTGGGCCAGGGTGATTGGGGGGCTGTCTCAGCCTGTGTGCAAATGAGGCAGCCCCTTATTATGGTAATGGTTCCAGCTGCCCATCTTTCTCCTGCACCGTCTTTTTAATATACAAATGCTAATGCTGGCCTTTCTCAGTAAACTCCGCGATGCTCTTCAGGGAATGCAAGGCCTTCACCCACAAGCTGATAAGACGGCGAGGGCTTTTTTCCCCCCAATAGTCTGCTCACTGCTTCTTTGCATTCCCTGCCAGGGATGCGCCTGTCTTCCACACCCAAACCCAGCCCAACCCCCGGGCACACCACACGCGCACTAGACAGCCAGACGGCCCCTGTTGTGTCATCCGGGTGGAATTTACTTGTTGTGTCACCATTTTGGAAGTGAAACGTTTAATGCCCTACCACCAGAAGTCGAACTTGTACTTAGCTAATGAGACGACTACAGCACCCATCTACACACCACACACTCTTGGTCTGAGTGCTTCTCCACACAGCCCAGCGAAGTCCAAAGTCCTTTTCCTAAAATGAAGAAAGCAGTATGAATGATGATCTGTATGACATTCCATTTCTGTACTCCCCTTCTACTCCAATGTGTAACAATCAGCAATGTTCTTATGCGTTTTCCCTTGAGAGAATTATTTTAGAAATATCTAATTTATTTGTTTATTGTGTTGTTTTATATTAAATAAAATATAATTTAAACTACTGATTTAGGTACCAGCGTGGTCTGTCTTTATTATGAGAAATATGAAATACTGTATGAAATACCTTTTTATTTAATTAAGCAGAGATTATGTGCACAATAGCTTTAACTTTAGCTTTAGATTTAATAGCTTGGTGATGGCTTTTGATGTATTAAAGGATTAAAGTACGTGAAAACAAAGTCGTTTGTTAAATGCTTTGTTAGCACTGACACGTTAACACAATGCATTTACTTTCCTTACCATAGTTGTCATCATTTAAGTGTAGACGTACCACCCAATATAAAACATGACACAGTATCTGTGAACATATTTGCATTGAAAACAGACAAGAGACCTATCTTGCATTTAGCAGGTCTGACCACACTTAAATGTTACCTTCTAAATGTGAGGTATGTCCAGCACATCCCTGACTTATCTCTCACGTGCAACAAATCACAGTGGGGTTGGCTGACTTGCTGGAGCCTGATAAGTGTCTCTGTCTCAGCAGAGACTTCAACAACCAGCTGGACAAAAACAGATAAGAGCAGGTCCTCTATGGCTGGGTTCTTCTCATCTTCACCGTCCCTGCATGTCTGGCCAGGGTGAAAGGGCCAAGCTAGCTCGCCAAATGGCTCTCCGCATGCCCCTGGCTAGATCCCTCCCTCTCTGCCTCTCATGATAATGCTGAGACCTGATCTTATCTGTGACTGAAAGGTCATTTTTACTTTTGAGGTACTTAAAAGGACCTTTGGGTTGTCTCCATTACATGGAAAGTACAAAACATCTGCGTATGTCTATGTAAATGAGCCACTGTCTTTTAACATGTATAAATAATTTTTAAAATAAATAAATAAATTTTGAGTTGTGATCGTTCATTTGTCAAAAGGGCCATTGGGCAAATATATTCTACTCTAAGGCTAATTTATTGGTATGATTAAGTATGATTGTGTTAATTGCTTTGATGATGTATACAAGCATAGGAAGCGCAGTGCTTCAGTTACTAATTATTGGTGTCCTCTGCAAGACTCAAACCAGAAACATCATGATTCTTCTTGTGAAAGTTCTTGGACACAAAGGCTAATTTCCTCTCACATTCAGCATTTTTCCCTCGTTTGATATAAACCAACTTACAGAATTTTACCCATCCGCTTCCTCCGAGAAACAGTCTGGTCAACCTCCCACAGACCACCAGTTATTTGCTATTATTGAGGAGCCAGTAATGGCTGATAAAGTGGTCTGAGGTTGTCTCATTGTATTTATCTTCCTCTGGCCGGTAGTTGGGTTTTTGAGAGCAGGCAGGTTTTGGCATTAGCGATGATGAACACTTTTCTGTGTTCTGGCATCTCTGGCCACAGGGAATGGGTGAGTGGAGCCGTGGTCACAGTTAAGCCGGTTCACATCTGCTGACTGGGCTCAAAGAGCATGAGCCATATTAGCATTAGCACAAAGCTAATATACTGTAATCTGGTATGTTTTTAAGGTGCTAGGGCAATGATGAATGAATTGCCATAGCACATCTGATTAAAACCAATCCTTTATGCAATGTGCTCTTCGATTTAAGAAGTCAGTCTCATTTCAGATTGGGTCATGTACTGTAAATTGGTGTCACAGAACTCCTGCAACCAACATCAAGCAATATAGCATTTCTAAGTACAGAATCTCTGCGATAAGCAGTTCCTAACTTCCACATCTCTCTCTCTCTCTCGCCCTTTTCCTTGTTTGAGGTTATCCAGTTTATCCAGTTTCCAGGAACCAGGATCCAGTTTAGCAGTAAAATTATTTCCATTCCAGTTAAGACTGAACTAATCCTAGTCCTACTACTAATCTAGTCCTACTCTAGTAGCTCCTAAAAGAGGAAGACTTGTTACATGTGTCTTTGTACTCACTGCTTATAATCTGTACCTAGGTCCTGCCTTTATAAACATTAGTCCTGCCTTATGGACATTAGTCCTGCCATATAGAAAGACAGCATTACAAATTTTAGCTAACTTGGGATAAAATTGCTTTGAGACTCTTGATTTTGTATCTGTTGGCCACCTTGTGAAAATTAGTCCTAAAATAGCCCCAAAATTGGAGAAATGCTAACAAAAGATTATGTAAATAATGATTTGCAATTACTAGCATTTTCTTTTATCACCACAGTGTTTTACAGGATTCACTTTATTAGCCCATATATTATTTCTATACAAAATAGAAAAAATTATACACGAAATAGAAAAATATATCCTTGCCACCATTACAGTGTTCTGTAAGGCAGTTCTATGGAGTGGTCATTCAGACATCACTCCAAACCACTCCTAAAACACATAAAAACGGGACCTGTCTACACTATAACAAATTTAATTCCACATTCCACCTTTATTCACAAATACACACACACACACGCATGAAGGCATGCCCACAAACACACACACACACACTCGCATGAAGGCATGCCCACAAACACACACACACACACACTGCAGGAGATTCACACTTCATCATCTGCCTGTGCTGAGACAGTTGAGTCATGCCATCTGCTCAGCAGTTTATCACGGTTAATGTTCAACTGCTTGGCCTACGGACCCCCTGCTCCGGATGAGAGCACAATGGCTTATCTGTATGTGTTTTCTCTTTCTCTCTATCTGCTGATCGCGGGAAGTATTTGAACACTTGTCTATACACAGAGCCTCTGTGGATAATGCCTGTGGGCCCAGGAAGTGTGAAGGGTAAACACCCCAAAGAAAAAATTGCACTATTTTATTTTTGACTTATTCACAGCCACAGGTGTGTGACTACATAACCTAGACCTGTTCCCTGTTAAGCTGAGTTTACTGCAACCCCTCTGTCAAGCTTCTTAAGGTGTCACACTGTGAACAATATAAACTATAAAACAGCAAAAAATTTAATTATGTTCAATTACTTTACCTCTTCACTGATTCTCTATATCTTGATTTTCTAATATGAATGAAAAAACAACAATACAGGAAGTTATAGATTTCATTATACAGTATTATTCCTTGAATGACAGATAATCATTTGAATGAAAGAATCAAGCAAAATGATTTGATAGGTTACATTTGAATTATGCCAGTCACAGGCCTATAGCTCCCATATGGAACTATTTTGTCAAATGCAGTCCAGTGCGCATACTGACGTGCGCTTTAGGAGAGAGGACATGAATATGCAGCTCTGCCACTGGAGAAGCAGCGAGCCTGCTACACACTGGATCACATATCCAGAGGCTAGGCCCAGGGTCACGGACAATAGTGCACACTGAAACCAGAGAGCTGGGAAGACAGCAAGCAGCAGGAGAGAGGGCAGTGGAGGAGGGAGCCTCGGGCCCCGGCAGGCCCTTGAACGTCCTTCACAGTTTTCGGGGAGGTTATTTATTGCTCCGCAATTTTGGAGGTGTCAGCGGGCGCAATTGATTTGGCTCGGGTTTCGGGCACAACAGGAACGGGTAGAACCCGTGCAATCGTATCGTGGAATCCTGGCGTCTCTTGAACAGCACTTTCCCCTCCGTCGTGATTTCCCAGCAGCCTCCGCTTTATCGGGGTTCTCATGGCACGACATGGCCTGGCATCCCCCCCCACCCCGGCCATCCCCACTGAACAAAACGAATGGTCAGGAGGTTTTCTTTTTTCTTCTAATGGCCTTGTTTTCTTATGAGGTGTCCAAAAAGGGCAGTGGTTTGTGAAAGTGGGTGAGCTGCTCTGATATGATCTCACATGCAGGCGACCTTGATAGAGGGAGGGCCTGTGCGTGCGAAGATGGGGGGTGCGGGGTACAGGAATGAACCGGCCAAAATCTTTGGAAATTTAGGAAAATGGCTACCTTCACTTGAGTGGAGCAGACTGTGGAGAAAGCAGCCTGCAATCAATGGTGGACCATGACTGAATGTGCTGGGGAATGAATTATGGGTAAATGTTTACGGGTAAATGTTTTTGCAAAGGCAAAGGCAAAAAAAACCCACCCTCATTATCTCGAAGTGGATATGAAGCGGATATGGTGTTATCAAGAGTTCTTAGTCTGGAGCCAGACTGCCGCAAATGTGTTTAGGTATTCAATTTTTTTTTTGAGGGGGGGGGGGGTCATGGTCAGAATTCACAGCTAGAAGTACAACATCAACATCACCTTAATGGTTTTAAAGCCTTTAGCCTAATATTGACATTGGACAGATCATGCAGATTGGTACCTGAGAGACTAGAGCCCTGAGTACTTGAGGGGGAGGGACGCAATAATTAGGGACACTTCACTCCTAAATGCCATTCAGCCAAGGTGTTAAGACAAAACAAACAGCAAATGTCAAGCTACTTCGGCGTGCCTCTGCGACAGCTGAACATATACGACTTCCTCCACAGAGTAATTGAGCTGAGTGCAAATCTTGGAGTTAAATACACATGTGCATTTATTGTCTAAGAAAAACTCAGTCTGATGGTGTTGTAATTTTCACCCTCCCTGCTGGGCTGTTTAAGCAGAACGGCCCTCACACTCTCACACACCCCAACATGTTCTTCTCTTTACGAAATCAGCAGACAAATAAGACACCATGTCCCTTAATACACTATATCTGGTCCATTGTAGTTCATCATTTGTTAGCTCCAACCTATTTATTAATGCTTCATATTTTTTAAATATATCATATTTAATTATACCTGTCAAGAAGCAACATAATAGAAAAAGACAGCATTTCTGTCAGTAGGAAAATTCTTCAATATTAAAATTTTGTGTGTAGAGATCTAGATCATCTGAACAAGGATCTAGTTTATATATATATATATATATATATATATATATATATATATATATATATATATATAAACTAGATCCTTGTTCAGATGATCTAGATCTCTACATCTTCTACATCTTTTACTACAGTTATTCATATATATATATATATATATATATATATATATATATATATATATATATATATATATAAAACTGCAGTGAAGTACATATGGTTTCCAGAGAAAGAGAATGTTTTGGACAGAGGTCCTTCATCAGCTGTGCAAGCAAAGTGCTTCTGCACATGGGTAAATGTTTATGGGTAAATGCTTTTACAAAGTGCAAGAAAAACTCACTGTCATTATCCTGAAGTGGATATGGTGTTAGACTATGGCTTTTAGTCTGGAGCCAGATTAAAATTGTATATTTTTGCAGAACGTGGAGATATGTATGTATGTATGTGGAGAACCTCATTTCTCCACTGGCCTGCAACACAGACTACATGATTGTACAGCAAATGTGTGACTGCATTCTCTTCAGTGTAAATGTCTCTCTGTGGTCTTCACAGCCACATCAGAGGCCCAACGCTGTCATCGGTCTGCAGGGCAGGTTGTATACCCTGCCCGTCTGTGGAGCTAGTGAAGGTAAGAGAAAGGAATCATGCAGGCACTGTGGTAGAGAACTCTGCTCCACACTGTGAAGCTCTTCCAGACTGATTTGTTGACAGCATTCCAGTAGATGCCTAATTAGTTTCCAGACACAAAGGCAGAGTTATCCCAGTGGCGTAGGTTGTGGGACTCTACCACAAAAGCTGAGACTGCACTGGTGAGATTAGGCTAAGCGAAGAGCCTTAAGCAAATGAGGAATCACCCACAAACCCTCATCGCGTGTAGTGCATACAGGCTCATATGCACAGAGCCACATTCATACATGCAAATGGGGCCAACTCACCTAGCATAAGTGTGCATGCATAGACACACAGACACAAACAAACACACACACACACACACACACACACATACAGGCTTGCGCTCACTTCCCCTCCATTCACCATCTCAGGTAATTGGCTGTAAGGTATTATCTGCCTAATTATCAAATAAATCCTGCTCTTCCTTTGCAGGCCTGCATTTCCACAGAGCAGGAAGAGGGGATTAGTGGGGCGTGCTGTGCTCAGATCCGGAGCCCTGCAACTCACTGCAGGAAATCTACTCAGCGTTCAGCACACCATACACACACACGCACGCCTGCCAGCTCGTGCACATGCACACACACACACAGACACATCATGTCCGATATAGCAGGAGTGTTTCAGGAGTTCTGAGGAAATAGAAAAAGATTCTAAGCATGACTATAATCATGTATATAACCAAGTTATCACCATGCTCCATTGGATATTTCTGCTCTTTTTCTATTCAGAACATCCCTTTATGTATTTCTTATTTTGCTGAAATATAAATGTTGCTGTGTAATACAAACACTTGAGCCAAAACGTTGAACATCCCCATCTCATAAGACACAAATGTCCTACAAAGGTGGACTGTAGTGCCAGGAAGAGTGAACAGAGCAGCGAGACCAGGAACGTGTTCATAGATCATAGCTGTATAACATCCGAAGAAAGTAAGTGCCATTAATATGCATCAATGAGCATGCATGCACTTTATAAAGATCGTTCCCTCTGCCCCGTATTGGCTGGTGTTGCTATAGGACCTCATGTTTCCCATCAAACTGCCTGCGTGAATCCAGGCTACAGCCCCCTTCCCCTGCACTTCCCGTGTCTGACACGGACGGGGTGATGGACAGGAGCACAGCTCTCTAAAGATACTGACCTTGCTGGTGAATGAGAGGATGTTGAACATCTGGTGGAAATTGCACAGGGGCAACAGCAGTAAAAGGGGGTTGTTCGTGAGCCGGGGAGTGTGGGGCTCAGGGGTTGGTTTGGGGGGGGTGGTTTACCATGGCTCTCTTTCCTCTCCCAGGCATTATCTCATCCCCAGAACACTCCCGCTCCACCGTCCCCGGCCGACTACACCCACAGAAGCATTACTCGCATCTGTCACCTATTAATCGGCAAATTACTGGAGAATTGCGCACCCAAAGCCATTACCAGGCCGGCCTCCCCAGGGCCCCGCCTCCCCTCCGCTCTCACGGGCTCCCTAGCGCAGTGGCTTCGCTGTCTTCTCACCAGGAGAAAGCAAACTCCTGTTCGCTCCTGTGTAGAGGGTCATGAACAATAACCGTAACCAAGAGCACAACAGGGAAATCTATATTTCCTCTAATTTTATGTAAAGAAATGTACTGTATATTACATATATCACATTTCTTTGTACTTTTGAAACTCATTTCCTTTTTGAGTTGACAAGCAACAATCTGAATCAGAGAAAATGGCTGATCACAAATGTCAAACATAGGTAGAAAGTAAACAGATTCACCCTCTGATAATAGAACCCACCTGAAATATGGAAACCTCTTAGAAGCCCATAACATCATACATGAATAAGAGAACTGTTTATGATACAGTGTGAGGCTGAAATATATACAACTCTTATTGTGTGGATTTAAATGTAATATCAGCTAAATTAAGCATTATCAGAGGTTTCTGAATACTACAAAGTATATCATTCCATGCTTTATACCATATACTGCATGTCCTTATGACCAAAGCAATCGAAACAATGTAATGTGTTTTTCGTTTATGCTGAAGTTCAGCAGGACACCGAAGACACAGAGACCTGCTTTTTGAAACTCTGTCTCCTGGAAGACAGAACGCTCTTGTGATGCAGTCATAGCCCTGAGGGACATTTGCTGTGATGAGTATAGTGGGGTGGTCCAAAGCACTAAATCTCGTGAGCTTGAGTTACTGGACTCACTTTATTCTTAATGTTGTACAGTGCACACCGTGTCTTACACTGTCTAAGAATTTAAAATTTGATTACCTTTACATTCTTTTCCAGAGTAACTTTGGTAACCTTGGCGTTATTAAGACTACGCTGTATTGCACAAACAAGTGAACTATTTGTGAATCAAATAACAGGTATTACTTGTGAAATATTACACATTAACTAAATTTTTATTGTAAGAAGTATTTCAGCTCCAATACATTTTTGGAGACTTGCAGAGTACAGCAGAATGGTTGTACTGTGTGGTTTTGCATGTGGAGATAACATGGCAAAGCATGTTATGCTAGTATGACCTAGCAGACAGGCTAGCTCATGTGTTGCATTTGTCCACACACTGTATGCATATGTAGCTGTTGTAGAAGTGTAACCTCAGCTCAGAAGTCTCCTGTTCATTACCCCGCTGTCCTGATCACAACTCTCTCAAATGTGCTGCTTAGCATTCATGCAGTGCGTCTTCAGCAGAAGCACTGCAATATGCATAATGACTAAACTAAAAAAAAAATCACCAATTTTTCAGATGTTTGAAGCACCAAACTGAAACTGACATGGCGGGTGCACCGTTTCACCACCGTCTATGAACGGATATCTGGTGGAAAAACCATTTGCTCTATGAGGATCTCAGAGACTAGACCTCCTTTTTGCAATCTGTGCTTCTCTACAGTACTGTGGTTTCACTGAGGAGCAGGCCAGTCATAAACGGCCCTTTCACAAGAGGCAGCAGAGACTTAAATAGAACTTACACTCCCGTATCTCCGCAAGACCAGGAGGACTTTGCCCCTTTGCTCCCTCAAGTGCTGTGTTGACACAGAAAACAGTCCGGCAGAATACACACCAGAAGAACACTGAGATCCAGGCCTCCCCCTGCGTGCTGGTGAGGTAGTGAAGCTCAACCAGGCTGTGGATTCAGGTAGGGCATGGCGAGGTGCACATGTTACAGTGCAGTAAAGCCAGGGTGAAGGGGCGTGGGGAGGCAAGTTGGGGGGACGAGGGGGAGGGGGGGGGGGTTTCAAGCTGGCCCTTCATGGCTCCCCGGGAACAAAGGCCCACTTATGCTGCCAGTGCTGACAGCTGAAAACATCTTTAAGCTTAGGCCATGGCAATGACTGTCTCCATGTGCATGTGAGAGAATGGAAAAGGAAGAGAACAAGACGAACAATAACGGTCAATCGACATTTTTGTTGGAAATCCGGACATCTTTATTTCAAAATGATCAAACCAAACCGCTATCCTACGTAATCGAATATTAGTCACTGCTAAAATGCAGTGTTCTCCATTTGTAACTTAGAGCAGTGGCAAGCAGAGACTACATATCAAAAGTCAATTCGTGTACATTTCATAAGGAGATAGGAGTACACACGTCGATGAGTGAGCGTTCTGGAGCCTCGTACAGCCAGCCGTGATCTAGCCCCGTAACTGGCCATCACCTCCCGTTGTCTGCGGACGGCTGTGACCAGCCTGCCCGGAGAGCGTTAACCCCCCACCTCAGCCCCCCAGGCCTCACCCCCCCCCCCCCCTCCAGTGCAGCTGTTGTTTTCCAGGCTCACAGGCTGCGCGGGACACAGAGACGAGCGCAAGGCTTAGCGCTGCCCTTTGTCTCAGCCGGGGATGATGGCAGGTCCCTCTCAGGCCAGCAGTGAGGAAGGGAAGATTGGGAAGAAGAGTGCCTCCATGTTAGGAGTTTACATAAGGACACCTACATGTTGTATAAGCAAGTCATAAGCAAGTCATAAGCAAGTCATAAGCAAGTCATAAGCAACGACTTGGTCGCAAGCCATCACCTTTTTGGATTGCTATTAATATATTCATATGACTTTTCCATCTTATTGTGAAAACTTCTGCCTAAACAGAAGAACTGAGTCATGCATTCTTGGAGGAAAAATTAAGTTGGCCAAAACATGTGAGATCAGATAAATTAGCTAATTTGTCTGCTTTATTGTAATGGCCTTTGTGCTTTTAAACAGCGCTCAGAGAAACCAGCTGGCTGAAGACAGTGGATTCTCTGAATGCTTCCTTGAACAGACAGAGGTAACCCAAAGCCAAGTTTTCTCGTTTGGCCTCTGCCATTTCTTAGACTATTTTTTTTTCAGAGCTTGTTTGTACATTTATAAAGCCGTATTGTCCTGCCAGCTCCTTTTCCCTCTCCTGGCTTATGCAAGGTAAAGATTATGTGGCAAAGCACTTCCTGAGGAAACGTGCTGACGGCACTCCAGGAGCGACTGTTATGCTAATCTGGCTGTGTTTAACGCCACAGAAGGTTTGTGGCCTGAGCAGGGAAATTCACCATGAAACACAACAGCTCCGAGCAGGAAGCCGAGATCCAGCAGAGGAAGTGGGAGGGAGCAAACATGGCAGATCCAGCATGGCTCCACCCCCCAATCACCCCCACCACCACCCACCCTTGGCTCGGATTGACGCGAACGAGTGGGACAGCATTTTGTTGTGGGGGGTGGGGGGGGTTTCGTCGCTACCCAATTTTACAGCTGGATGGAGAGCTTCAATGGAGTCACTGAAGCCAGAGCTAGACAAAAGACCATTAGCCAAGTGAGCACGTCAACCCAGGATTTCCTGGCTTATGCCACAAAAAAAAGACTTCCAGGGACAATTGTCGCACCACAAGGAATGAAACCCCTGTGCTGGAGAGTAGCTACAGGACTGCAATCCATGCCCGAGCGTGGAATTTCACTATGGCTCCGTATGTTGGCATTTCCATTGGCGCATACAAATCCGGGGCTTTTTCTCTGATGTAGCCAGTCGCAGGAATCCAGCGGAGTGCCATGAATACACATAACGGCATTAAAAAGCAAACAGAGGTGCGTGGGTGGGTAGTTCAAACACGGCTCTCAAGATCAAACACACAGGCGCAGTGGGGCAGGAACGCTAGGCCATCATATGCTGCTCAGCACTGGGCTGGCGCGGAAGCTGCCGGACCTTGTGAATGGGCCCTGACTGACTTTGTGCCAGCCTGCCGCACTGACCTCTCTGTGGTGTTCGCTGCCAGCCCCTTTCCCCAGATTAACTACCCATTTCAAAGCAGAATACCAACGGTTTGCCTCTGTGAAAGGGAATACTCTTGTATTCATCTTTGTGGAGCTATTCATCTCCCCCAATCTCATCCGTCTATTGAATGAGATCTTATTTAATAGACCTACTCCCTGGCTCTGTACTAGTGTGGACAGCACTTCCTCCTGAATTTCTAGCGATAATGGCATATTTTACTGCCAAATACCCCCAGAGCACACTTCATTATAAAAAGAATCTGAACCTATTACCTACAAATGCATAAAAGCTCAGCTTGACACCAGCAGCACGGTGCTATTGTGTAGCCTATTTTGCCACCAGTAATTGGATGTTGCATTAAAACTCCGAAATCTCTGCCAACCAGTCAGACCCAGGGGAGAATAAGTGAGTTTATGATATTTAGCAGCAGTGTAACTGGGTGGGAGGGGGGGTGGAATGGGCAGAAGCTCATTTGCATATGCATTCTATATGGCTCTATCCCCTCTCCCTCTCTGTTAGAATTTAGATTTATCTTTCCAGTCACTCCTTAGCACTTCTCAGCAGTGACAGTCGGCCTGGCCTCATCCCTCCTGCCCCTCCTCCTCCGACGTCCAATACAGCCGGCGCTTCCTACCGGCCCTAGAAGAGGATATAAGCCTCTTAAAGGCAGAGCTGGAGCTGAAAGGCGGCAGTGGAGGGTGGCTGTGTTTGCCTTGAGCCTGGCGTTTGGGTGGCTAAAGCAAATGCTCGGGGGGAGCTGCTGAACCGGGTAGGCTCAGCTCCTTCAGAAAGGGCCCAACAGAGCGGCCATTGTGTGCGGCGAATAGGAGAAGGCACTGATTACAAGCACCAAAGTGAAAGATCCCTTCCTCCCTAAACCCTGAGGTTGGCTAAGGAGTCAAAGGCAGCTCTATTATTTCACCTTGTTCTGCGCACAAAGGCAGCGCTGCTCGATCGCAACGTGCGGCTGAGGAATAGCGTGCGGCAGCGAGGTCGTTCTGGCAACACAAACCCTCCCTAAGAGGGTTAATGACCACTGATTCCTCTAATGTCACCAGTATCTGACTTCAGCCATGCAATTCTGAACAATTTCTGTGTAATAACACCATGCAGCTATAGCTATAGGGTTATACAAACACTCAATTCTATTACTTTCTCAGCTCCTTCGCTCCCATATACATATGATAAATGTTGGTTACACACGAATGACCCTTAACCCAACCTTAAGCTCAAACAAATGTTTTCTCACTCATTCTAAATCGACTCCGCTATGCCAACTGGCAACTACCCCGACTGAAGGTGCTGGACCTGGTGGACCACTCACACAGCTGTAGCACAAGCGTCTACCAGTCCCTGCCGGGCACCCTGAAAGGGGGTTATTGTCCCGGGCTGCGATACGACCAGCTCCCGCCCTGCCCTTCCAGCCAGCCTGCTTTCATTAGCTCCCCTGTCCATGCCGCAACCACAGATCTGCTTCGCATTCAGCGGATCAAAGCACAGGGAAAGGGACCTGTAATGCAATAATGGGTGTCCACGGGGGAGCCCTTCTCTGGGAAAGTGCAATAGGTTAGAATATCAGCGATATTTGCCGGCCAAGCGTAACCGTTCACCTGTTGTCTGGTCTGGCTGGCCACTCCATTCCCACTTCCTCGGACACTTAAACGCTGGAAATGACATCCATCTGTTGGCTGCGGCAATGTGTGGAAGATACTTCCTCTACGGGGGCAAAGTTGAAGAGTTGTGTCTTCTAAGTAGATCAGTGCCATTCCAGAAAGAGCAATTACTCAGCAACGTGGTATGTTATCAGAGATGTGTCGGGTTTCAAATATCATAAACTTTAGCTAGTCCTCAGGGGAGTTTCAACACGTAAGAAATGGGCCTCAAAGCCCCATACTGTCTCATGGATTAATTAAAATGAATATGGAAAGATTCAGAAAATGATTTTGCAGCAATTTGCTTTTACAGGTCTTATTTGTTCCTTACTATTGTGCATTGGCTAATTTTATTTTATTTTGTAAACAAATCAGAAAAGGGCTCTGAATGTATTTTTCTTTAAAAGCTGCATTGTGAGGTGCTGTGCGTATCATGTGGCAGAGGTCCTGACAGGTGGCTATCCAAACTGCACATTCACAGGTTGTAGCACTTAGTCCCAGCCTGACTGCTGCAGATTAAGTGTGTCCATCTGTCAGAAGAATTAGATGTAATCTGCAGGAATTTTTAGATTGTGGAAGGGTATGCTCTGGTCGGCGAGAGGCAGTAATCTGAAGCCTGTAGCCACCTGCACTGGCCTCAGAGCGCTCAGGAAATAGATAGCATGAAGCTTCCTTTCTCAGAGAGGGTGAGTTCACACTTGAAAATCATACAGACATATGTTGACACATTATAAGAGCCATGCAGTGTGGGATTCAGTTAGCAGAAATGTACACTGAACTCTAGGAACTAGTACATGTGCATGTATCTGACACTCTTATCCAGAGTTATTTACAAAAGTGCTTTTGTTGTCTACTCAGCAAAGTATCCTTAGCTAGTACAAACAGGTTCGCGTCCAAAACTACCCTTAAACTGAGACACTGCCAGAAACAAGAGTTGGTGCTGACACCTAATCTGAGAGATACAATAAAATACAACAGCGCTGTACAATACAAGGCAATTCCAGCGCCATTAATAGACAAGACAGTTTGAGTGCACGGCTCTTCTTACAAGGGTACGATTAGATTAACTTCAAGTGCTATAGGGCCACGACATGCTTTTCAGGGCCGATTTCCTTCCAGTGATTTAGGGCAAAGGAAGTTAGGAGATATACTAGGATGGATACAAGTGTTGAACTGAAGTCATATCTTAAATTTTTTAAAAATGAGTTTGTGTCTTACTGCACTCATTCTACACTTTATAAAGTTTCATAAAGGCCTCGCACTGAACACCACCCTGACTGACTTTGCACTGGATACCCGAGTGGAGTGGGACTGCTAGGATCGGTGTGCTAGCGTTAGGTTCCCGCTGCACGGTGCCGCTCCTCCCCACCGCCGCCATACCATTCCGCTCCCCTTCACCTCCCCGAAACGACAGCCGCTCAGAAACGGGGCCCCGCCGCCTCCCTGCTCCCCCGGCCCAGTCCTGGCCGTTCCCATAGTTTCATCGTCATGGCGAAGCAGACCTTGGCCGACAGGCAAACAAGCGTTCGACCTTCTCTTATCTCTGGCTCAGAGTCTTTCCCCATGCCTGTTGGATTAGGTCAGCCCAACATCCGATTTGGGTTATGAAACAGCATTGCTGCAACAACCACCCCCCCCCCCCCCCCAAAAAAAGGTTTGAAAACTTTGGCAATGCTAAATCTTAGAATAACACTTTAGAGGACACACATGTTTAATCTGAAACTGGACATCCAGGCCACAATGTGTTTGTTTTTGAAGGATAGGTTTTGCAAAGATATTGCAAAACCTCAAGAGGAAGGTTTGTTCCTTTTGGAGACAGAGTCGTGGCTAGCTCAGCCACAGAGGAAAACATGGGCAAACAGCTGTGTTGTTCTTTTGTTACCCTTGCATATCTAATGAGACTCTGAAAAAGGAGCTATCTAGACAGTTTGGTGACAGAACCATATTTCGTGGAAATCCCCAAGGTTAAACATTTCTTCATCCCAAGGCAACTATAATTGACATCTATTGTAATGTATCTGCACACATACTTGAGTTAACATTGAGTTTTAATGCCGTTCAAAGGAAAGTTAGTTAATCAGCCATGTTAAAAACATCTAGAGGCTTTTCTGGTTAACAGCACGCTGAAATTCATTTTCAAGCACCCAACACTGAAAAGACTATTAAACTAGTGCAGCTGTAAATGACAATGAGCTCAGTCAGTTCATTTCCATGTGGCCCATTCTTGCCACCTGTGATTCCCATTTGGTGTGTGTTCACATAGGCTTTGAGACATTGACTTAAGAACGTCTCCTTCCCAGAATCTGTCCAAAAGGAAAACAGTGAACACCACCCCCCCTCCTCTTCTCCTACCATATCTACAGTTTCTCACCCAGTGTGTACTGAAGGATAATACAGGCTTGCGCATACAGGACTCCACGCTTTTCATAGCAGGACCTGTCAGTTAGTAGAGACCATAATAATAGAAGGCTGTGTGGAACTGCCTTGTTTTCTATGATACTGTTTACAATATGTCTGCACTCAATCAGACCATGGGGTTAAGAATATAATCACTGAATTAGCGATGCCATTTAAGGGGACCTTCCACATGTGGAAATAAAAAAGAACAAAACCAAAACAAATAACTTCCTTGTGTACGCCACAATCTAACAACTGTATGTGCTCTCACAAAAAGCAACATGGTATTGGACTAAAGTTTCTGAACTGTGCATTCACTTCAGATAGTACATCCAGCAGGATAATTAAACAAACTAAATGGACATTGACCAAACATGTCTTTAGTAAACAGCTTAATCATTTGCTCAAGTGGAGACCCAGGACTGAGTGCTCAATGCATAAGCGTTTAAATCAGAATAAGTTGCCTGAATCCAAGAGTCATTTATTGTGTCTGTAAACCTGGCAGAATGTTAGTAATCAAAACAATGTAAGCCAAAATTAAACACTAGTCTCGTATTAAATACCCATTGCCTTCTGTACACGTCCTATTTTCATACTACTCAAATTATTTTTTCATTTAGGTATACTACTAAATTATGGTTTCTATAATAGTCTCCAGATATTTTACATTCTTAACAACAGAATGTTTCCTCAAAGTTATCGTGGTAGCTATGGGTGTGCAGCAAAAGCATTCGATATTAGTATTTAAGACCTACAGAATCTGATATTGGCAATAAACAATTGGCTGAATTACAGTAGTTGACATTATTCAAGGTGGGATTACACCATTACTGTACTGTTACAGAACATTTATATAGTGAGAACAGAGACTGTGAGGGACTACTATAGACAGGAACCGATTAAACTTCTAAATTTGGAACAATTTATGGCCTCTCCAGTCAGTAAAAGATTTTCTCCAGGCAGGACACTGGCGAGAGCAACTCAACAAGGCTAATCTCTCAGCAGTCAACACGCACGCTTACGGAAAAACTAACGACGGCGCATTTGGCTGGTTGGAGGCACACAGGAGTCTGTGTGCTGGCTAGATATGGAGCGGCACTGTTTATACACCAATGGCGCCTAAGCAGACGGGGCAGAGCGCCTCACGCCCCTGTGAATGGAGGGGCCCCGGACAGACACCTCCCCTCACTGAGTAAATAGATCTTATCAATGAAAACAGTGAACGCTCCTCCTACTTCCCCTCGTTTTTTTATGAATGGACGACTACCTATGCCAAAACTAGACCTCATTCACCTTTATTACTTTAGAGGAATTTACCAATGGGCTGTAGAATGAGGAAAACATAAATCACAAGTTATTAAAGACGCTATTTCTATCTAGCTGGGGAGCTGGTCACTTTAATGAGCACTTAGAACACAAATGTTTGTTACCAGTTCAGTGCCAAATCAGGGGAAGCTTTTTAGTAATGATTCTAAATGGGTTTCATATTTTCTAGATAAATGCCTTTTATGTGCTGCAATCTCATTAAGTGTACGAAAAGACCAACTGACGTAATTTACAATGTGTTCAATACATGGTAAAAGAACATGACAAGGTCGCCATCTAGAGGACAGTGGGCAAAAATGGTATGAGGACAAAATAAAAATCAGTTACATATTTCATATATTATCCTAACAAGCAATTTCAGATAAGTATGGCTTTAATAAACTAGCAAAACATTTAAAAATAAATACCCCCCCCTCCAAAAAAAACACTAAATGAATATAGAATTGAAAATAGAATCGTTGCTCACATTGTCTAGCTTAAAAAAAGAAATCTAATCATTCACATCAGAAAAGCTATTATGTTACCAGTAAGGTTAGGCCAGCAGGCAACACTTCATTTGTTTTTACACTGCTTTAAAGACCAATATTATGAGTAAACCTTGTACATGGTAACAGAACAATCCAACCTTGAAAGCTCTGCAAAACATCCAACCAAACAAACAATACTCAAATCAAGTATTCGGCTTGCTATACATGACTCCATATTACAGTAGATGTGCTTCATCTTCATGACCATAGCTTTGTTTATAGCGTTTCCTGGAGTGTGTGCTAACATATTCTGTAATGGACTGTTGGAATGGATTGGCTATCAGACATCACACAAACTTTTATCCAAGTGTGTGTTTGTATGTACATATGCACACACAAAAACATGTTTTTATGAACATGAATTGAAAGAACCGTGTCACAGAATTCATTGCTACATCTGCCAGAATGAATGATTTCTAATGACATTCAAAACTCAACCAACTGTTCAGTATGCAATTTCCTATTTAGCTGTCAAGCATCAACAACTATTAACTTAGGGCCTATAGTATTGTACGCCTGTATCAATAAAGAAAAGTCAGGCCTAAAGTACATCTTACTAGATCTGTCCCCAGAAACCCAAACACTGCACTCTCCATTTTAAAATGCTCCCGCTAAAGGGGGAAAAAATACAAAAATTATTGCATGATTGGTCAATGCAGGCATTACAATAGTTCACGGCTGGAATTTACGCCAATGCCAGTGCCACAACATAAGCTTAACTTAAGACTAGACTCCTATAAACAAACAGAACATTAAATATTTTGACTCTGATGTTGCACATTCTACATCTTAAGTTTTCCCCCCACAAGATAAAATCTGGTTTTGTGCTAGGTGTATTTTTATATATTATATACACTTACCAGCCACTTTATTAGGTACACCTTGCTAATACCGGGTTGGACCCCCTTTGCCTTCAAAACTGCCTTAATCCTTCATGGCATAGATTCAACAAGGTACTAGAAACATTCCTCTGAAAGTCTGGTCCATATTGACATGATGGCATCACGCAGTTGCTGCATATTTGTCAACTGCACATCCACGATGCGAATCTCCCGTTCCACCACATCCCAAAGGTGCTCTATTGGATTGAGATCTGGTGACTCTGGAGGCCATTCGAGTACAGTGAACTCATTGTCGTGTTCAAGAAACCAGTCTGAGATGATTCATGCTTTATGACTTGGTGCGTTATCCTGCTGGAAGTAGCCATCAGAAGATGGGTCCACTGTGGTCATAAAGGGATGGACGTAGTCAGCAACAATGCTCAGGTAGGCTGTGGCTCAATTGGTACTAATGGGCCCAAAGTCTGCCAGGAAAATACCCCCCACACCATTGCACCACCATCACCAGCCTGAACTGTTGAAACAAGGCAGGATGGATCCATGCTTTCATGTTGTTGATGCCAAATTCTGACCCTACCATCTGAGTGTCGCAGCGGAAATCGAAACTCATCAGACCAGGCAACATTTTTCCAATCTTCTGTTGTCCAAGTTTGGTGAACCTGTGCGAATTGCAGCCTCTGTTTTTTGTTCTTAGCTGACAGGAGTGGTACCTGGTGTGGTCTTCTGCTGCTGTAGCCCATCCACCTCAAGGTTCAACGTGTTGTGTGTTCAGAGATGCTCTTCTGCCTCGGGTGTAACGACTGGTTAGAGTTACTGTTGCCGTTCTATCAGCTTGAACCAGTCTCTCCTCTGACCTCTGGCATCAACAAGGCATTTGCGCCCACAGAACTGCCGCTCACTGGATGTTTTCTCTTTTTCGGACCATTCTCTGTAAACCCCAGAGAAGGTTGTATATGAAAATCCCAGTAGATCAATAAAAACTCAGACCAGCCCATCTGGCACCAACAACCATGCCATGTTCAAAGTCACTTAAATCACCTTTCTTCCCCATTCTGATGCTCGGTTTGGACTGCAGCATCGCCTTGTCTACATGCCTAAATGCACTGAGTTGCTGCCATGTGATTGCCTGATTCGAGATTTGCATTAATGAGCAATTGTACAGATGTACCTAATCAAGTGGCCAGTGAGTGTATATTTGGTTAATTAATAGTATTTAGCAGGGCATCCACACCCTGAATTTTTTACTTCATGTAAGTCTGAGTGCACCGATCAGTTTAAGCGTGTGACTTCCTTGTGTGTGATGAGGCCCGAGTCACTGTAAAGATACCATGCTGCTCAGCATGAAGAACTAGTCCACTTGAGTCATGACGCACAATACAGTCTAACAGAATGTAAAAGTCACCCAGTCAGGACAAAGTGGCTCCTTCGTTACCTGCAGTCCCCAGACTCCGACGTGACGTCAGGTTGCTGTACCATCATGGTTTCTTAGCCAGGCAGGTACAATGGTGAAATGGTAAAACAGAAATGTAAAATTTAAAAAACGGTACCTACTGCCCTCCATTGGTAAAATGAAGTAATGAAGTAATTGCTGTAATGACTTCACATTAAATATGATTCAACCATGAAAATAAAACCATTACAACCGGTCTTTAACTAAAACAATACATTTAGAGCAACAGGAAGGTCTTTCCTGAATTTACTCCAAAGCGCCACTCTTATATTGATTGTTATCAAACAAAATCCAGAAAACAAAAATAAGTAAACAAACGTCTGAACTAAAGACGAATTTGGACTAAAACACAACCAGAACCTGTATGTAGCGTTGATCTATTAATGTAACATATTGCAAAATTACAGACTGACTGACTTAAATAAACCACACTGAAATGAAATGCATAATAAAAATGCCCTATTAAGGGAAAAATAGCACTCTGTCGATGAGTTTTGCCTTCCTTCGTGTTCCGATATGATGAATACAGTATGGAGGTTAGATGTCAACACTTGCCTATGTCCAAGTGAGAAAGATACACCAAATATAAAGAGGAGCTGGGAAGAGCAGAAGCTGGCATTAGAAGGTGCGCAGTACAGACGCTGTGTGCGTCTCGACAGAAGCAGCTTGCCCCAAACGCGGTGGAAGGGCGGTGACGGCTAAAAGAATGCCCCCTCACTCATAGTCCTGTTTAAAACTGCCCCAGTCCTCTTGTGCAGGCTCCTCTTGGCTGGAGCCATACTGGTACTCTGGCTGGTGATTCTCCGAGGGGCTGACAAGCGCGTTGCCACCTCTCTTGAGTCTAACACTGTCAAAGGGATTAAAAATGACATCAGAGAGCAGCTCCCTTTGACAAACAGCACGATTCTGAGACAGAACGCATCATCAGGATTGTCTGTGTGCACAGGGACTGATGCGATACTTACTGGTTCTTGTGTTTAGAGCCGCTGATGTGAGCTTGATATTGTTCCACTGAATTGAGTTCAAGATTGCACACAGTGCATGGATAGCCCTTTACTGTAGAGGCTGATAGGGGGGTGGGGGGTGCGTGGGGGCATTAATGAACAATTTCTGTTGTATCTCAGCAATACCACGTGTACTGATGAATACCACAAAAAAACTATTGCGCACCAACACACATGCAGCACTGTAAAGTAAAAAACAACAAAAAAGGCTGTAAAATGTAACAACTGGAAACACTGAGGCCATGGCAGCTGTGCTACGTACTCACCTGGGGCAGGAGAAGGCCCGTAGGTCTCCATCAGTTTCTGTTTAGTCAACTGTTTTCTGTGCTTCTTGCCAACATAGTGCTGCTGAGCCATCAAAGGGTTGTTGAAAGACGCCTGACAGATGGAGCAGAAGCGGTTGGGGTCTCGGGCTGCAGGGCCTTGTCCTGCTGCTGCAGTCTGCCCATCCTCCCTCTTCACCTGAGCCTTGGGCTGAGGTAGGGCTGTCACGAAGGCCAAAAATAATAATAAAAACCAAAGAAACCAGGGTTGACTGGTTTTGCTTGCAGGTTAATAGCACATGAAGCATACTGCACGTTGACACATAGTGAAACATACTAAGGAAAGAAAAATAAACACTTATAGGAGTCAAAGTAAGGGACTTAGAATGACATACCTTGTGTATGTGGACCAAAGTTTTTTAACCTAAGATTCTTGGCATGAACTTTGCCTTGGTAGTGGGACTCTGCCACTACTGCTGAGGAAAAAGTCATGTTGCAGACATGGCAGGCTTTGAATTTGTCCCCTTGACTGACTTCACTAGTCTGCAATAAATAAAATGCAGACTAGTGAACAAAATCATGCAGGTGGCGTCTTGAACTTTGACGCACTGTTTAATTGCTTGCATCTCTGACTTACAGCATAATCTGACGACGGTTTAAATCTCTTGGCAAAGGGCTCCTCGTTTCTGTGGACGGTCATATATCGTCGTACTTTGTTTGCATGCTTCTTGCTCTGTAATAAGCGCAATTGCAACATAATTAGCTATATAATGTAATATTACCTACAATTTTAAATAAGATGGACTATTCTGGTGCTTCGACGTTGAGAGTAGTTAGCTAGCTATCTAGCTAGTTACTCTCAACAAATACACAAATGTAGAGTCAACTAACCTGGTAATGAGCTAGTTTTTGAGATTCTGAAATTAGGACAGCACTGCACACTTTACACTGCGAGTCTGAAAACAAGTCGCCATGTTCCTGGATCATTCGGTTAACTGTAAATAGAAAATAACGTTGAAAAAACATATTTAGCCAGGCAACTCAATACTTGTGAAGCTACAAAGCTACATATATACCTGAATGTGTGGTACACTTCGTGTTCTTGAAATTTAAGAGAAACAAAAGCATGCCCCCCTCTTAGTCTATTTGCCTTATAGAATACAGAGATCGAGGCAAATAATTTCAGCAATAAATTAGCGAGACTTAAAACATCTAGCCCCCTAGGACAGCTAGCTAGCTTGTTCATTTTAGATGCCCTCTTCGCAGTCACAAAGCGACCTTGGGATAGAGACTCTCGGAAGAACCAGCTAGCGAGTTAGCATTCAGCTACAAGAGCACTGCTGCTAATGTTAACCTAGCCAGCTAGGGTTTGCTGCGCCTGACAGCCGATCAGCTTATTTCATGTACATGTTATTGTCATATATGTAATGCAGTGAACTCGGCGTCATTTCTTGCAGACAACCGAGCGTGTGAGTTTACCTTCCGCTGCTCCCGAAGGTAAATATGGAAAATCTCCATTCGGTCCTTCGTACGCCATGTTTGCAGGAGGCGGTGCGCTCAGGCGCAGACACGAGTGTCGTTTCAGCCAGCGGGCTGTACCGTACGAGCAGAGTTGGAAGGTTGTAGTCCGAAAAGTGAACATATTTTTTTGGGAAAAAAACCCGAAATGTACTTATTTTGTCTGCCCAAACGTCCAGTTTCTGTATACTTCTGCAGTGAAACGTAGTGCCAAAATGTAACCTAGATAGCTACTGGTTTGTTTAAAACAGAAGAAACAACACAGTAAATATCTGTCACGCTGATGTGCTAGCTAAGTAGCTGTTACTAGCTAGCTGGGTTGTTCAGGCAGCTAGCTAGTTACTATTCCAAACGTATATTGATTAAATTTGATATTCTCGCTATCTGTCTGACATGTTCTCTTCAGGACTATTTGTTTTTTGTCAGAAAGATGGATAGATATTTCTATATAATCAACCTTTCCATTTACATGTGCTTTTCACACATTTGTTGTGTAAAAAAACAAACAAAAGTGCCTACTGTAAAACAATACATTATTTTTACAGCCATATCGGATGGCGTCGATTACTAACCAGCTAGTTACCACAAGGTTAACCGAAACATTTTACGCGCCTCTATTGTCAAACGGCTTCCCAGCGGTCGCACGCATCTCGCGCGACTTTGTTTCGAGCTATAATCTAGTAGCGCGTGCGCTCCCCGATAGCCGCCAGCACTATTCCGAAGTACAACATCTATGTACGTTGAGCTTACAGCATCTGGCTGGCTAGCTAATGTAAGCTAGCTAGCTAGCTAGACAGATAATAACTTAATTCGAAGCTACCGACAGCTAGGTCAGGTGCGTATGAAAGTAATTTAGCTAGCCACTTAGCTAATGTATATAAACTAAAAAAATGTCCGCGTAGATTTTACGGTGTCTAACAAGCACCAACTAGCTAGCTAGCTGGATAAGTTAGTGAATGTAAACTAGCGAGCTAGCTAGCCAGCTAGTTGGCTAGCTTTCCCCACAGTATGCCTCGAAGGAAACGAACCACGGCTCAGAATGAAAAACAGAGAAAAGTTCGTCGCACAGATAATGAGGATACATTGGTCATCTCTGACTCTGAAAACGAGGAGGTACGTGATTAATAGCTAGCTAACTGGCTAGCTATTTAACGAATCTGAACTAAGTAAGATCCACCTACCCGATCTAACGTTACATTGATTTAGAACTCAAACTATCTCTTAAAACACTTGAGTCTTCTTATTATTAGCATTATAGTTATTTTAATAACGAGCTGAACTTCATCAGGAAGAAGATTGTGCCATCAAAATGTCAAGGGCCGCTCGTTGTCGAGAGAGGGGAAATAGGGTACAGATACAAGGTAATTGATACGGCCACTTCTGGTAAAGGACAATGTCTGAATATCTGTTACAAAGACTGATTATGACAGAAGACATCGGTCGCATAAGCATTAAACTAAACCGGACGTTGGAGATGTTTTGATGAACCTTGAAGGCAGTAAACAGTGAAATTGTGTGAAATGACGTTTTGTGTACAATCAGACATGACTGAGGATGAAATGCTGGACCTGGCTATGAGACTTAGTAAGCAAGAGGCGAACACTGCTGCTCAAAGACAACAACTGGAGGACGACGACATGAGAAAAGCCATTGCAGAAAGTCTTCATGTAAGATTACATGTCTGCGTAAGGTTATGTTTAGACAGCAGGAAGTGTTAAAGTGCTAAACTCACTTAATGTTTCTGTCTTAAATAGTATGGATTGTTGTGTGCTTCTAAAATCTGTTCAAATATCGAATTGCATCATTTATATAAATCTGCGTCAAACAAAACTTTAACTGACCAGAAAATCTGTTTTGGCCACCAATAAGCTATTACAAGCTCCTGCGTTTTCTGTAAACAGACACGTAAAAGTTGTCAGTGTAAACATGTTCCTTCTGCAGCAGTTCAGCATTGGTTTTCTATCACTACACCCCTGTGAAATTGGATCCACCAGTGTAAACATCCTAGATGGGTATAGACTGTTTTTGGGACTGGTGAGAACAAAGATCCTCCTACCAAACCAGTGGTTGGAATGTACCTTATTGAAATGAATAGATTAAAGTCACTCGCTCAAAAGGAGATCATGCACTCATTTTAAAGTTTTGCAGAAGAAGTATGCATAGCACAGCCTAGAAAGGGATGTTTTAACTAGAGCTTCAGCAGGAGTTTATCCTCTGGTTAGAATTGCAGAGCAAATCCTTTTAATGCAGAAAAAAACATACATTTGTATTTGTACAGTGGAACAACAGTGAGAGGGAATTGTTTACTGATGTGAGTTGTGCATCATTAAAATTAAAGCTGGGAAGAATGAGTAAGTTGATCCTTGTTAAACTGTAATGTAATCCTTTTAGTAATCATAATTTTTAATTTAGTAATCAATATTTTAAAATATATCAGTAATCACTGCCTTTGTTTCTGTAACTGTAATGGCTGATTATGTAATGCAGTGACGTGTACTCCTTAACCCTTGGCACAGGTCAGCCACTCCCAAGATCAGGATGGAGACTCCCAGCCAATAAGCCCAACGCCAAAGCCTCGTCGTGACCCGCACACTGTAACGGGACCTTTGAGACGCAAGCTCTCTTTCCCTAACAAGAATGAGATGCACAGTGCAGGCAGTGCAGACCCCGCAGATGGAGCAGGGAGTGGTGTGGACAGCACACAGGAGGACAGCCCACTTCCGCTCATGTCTGACCTGTCCCAGAGGACCACGTCACAGTCCCCGTCTCTGTGCCCCGCCCTGCCCTCTGTGCCTTCTACATCATCTCAAGTACGTCGCTCTGCATGAACCTAACTTTTCCTTCATTTATTTATGTTCCCCCGTGCCTTATTTGACATTCGTTCACCCAGACCCTGGCATCAGACTGAAAAGGAGTTTCATTTGTACTTTAACTATGTGTCTGTTTTCTTGAGAAGTTGTAGCTTTGTTGTAGCTTTGTACCTGGTGATCGTGGCAAGAGTGATGCTTCTCGGTTGTAGCATTATTGTATTTTGTGGCAGGAACGTCCCTCCTCACAGTGGAAGGATGAACTTCTTGATGCAGACTCTCCAGAGTGTGAGCCTTCACAGAGAGACTCTCCACTCCAGGGTTCGTCCGCCTTCCTCCGGCAAAGCAGTGCGCGACTGGGTCAGGGCATGCCGAGAGCCTCAGGGAAACCCCCGAGTACGCGCCACCGTCCTCCTGACCTAACCCAGCCCGACAGCTGCCCACTCGGAAGCCCCGCCTTTGCAAAGGCTGATCCTAAAAGAGGCGTTGGATTGTTCAGCGACAAAGACGGCGACAATTTTACAGATAATGTATGTTCACCAAATAGAGAAGAAGAAAACTTCAAAAAAATCTCAAGCCATAAAAATCTACTACATGAGAGCAGGGATTGCCAAAAACGCCTTTCGCTCTGCAGTACAGCTCAGCCGTTAAATCGCTTTACAGTGCCTGATGGGAAGGACGGTGACAAGGACGTCGGTGTCAAACAGGTTTGTGCAGCTGTCATACGTGTAACCTCGCTCATTAGAACTACATGACCGCTGCCTGGTCATGTGGTGTTTACAGTAGCCTCATTATCTGTCACTGTTGTGTATGTATGTAAGGTGATGTTTAAACTGTAATTTGATAACTTTGAAGTCTTTGGAGAAAAGTTACGTTTTGAGTACTCCAATGCTGTCTTCATCTTATTCAAGTTCTCTGTGGGCAAGCAAAATTATGATGATGATCATGATGTCTGCCTTTAACAGACTGAAACTGTACACCCCTTACATATGCAAATAAACCAAACTATTTTGGTGAAAATCTTGCAGGCGAGTCTATATGAATGGAGGGTGAGAGTGCACTATTGTGTGTTCACATGCTGCAGTTTGCTCCAGTCTAATCTGTCGTTCGTATTCTGACAGAAAGCTCTCAGGCCAGATCGGACGAAGCATGAATCCAGTCGTGGCAGCGGCTTCGTCTCTGTACCTGGTAGGACACTCCCCGCTGTCGTGATGCTTTAAACACACCGCACTATATACGTTCTGCTCGGCCAATGAGTGGGGCGTGCGCACGTGGTGCTTTCACCGAGGCTGCAGAACCGAGTAGTGTGTTGCAGCCCACAGCACCACGCAGAGTGACGCTGGTTCCTGCCGACAGGGCCTGCCAAGTTATTAGGCTCCCTGTGCGATGGTTCCATACAAACAACAGCTGCTCTTTTCGGTCGTCAAAAGCTTGATATGACACACAGCGTGTGATATTTTATTAGCATCAAACCTCAGCGATGTATTTGCTTTTACTTTATGTAAAATATAAAAATTTACATGTTGTTTGGGTAAAGCTGGGGGCCATGTGACATGAGAATTGTTGTGTTTGGCAGTCGCAGAGAGATCAACAACCTCTGAGGAGACTCTGCTGCCTGAAGAGACCAAGTCTTTTCAGGAGTTCACCAGTCACATGGTCCTGCACTTGTCGGATGATGATGAAGATGAAGAAGAGGAAGAGAGGGTGTGTGTGGATAGTGGATAAATAGATAGACAATGAGAGAGGGATATTAAAATTGTACTGAAGTACACAACATTGACAGAGAATATATATATATAGTGTCTGATATAATTTATTTCCATGTTTTGTTCATGTGTTTTCAGTGCACCTTTTAAAAGACTTTTATTAATGTTCCACAGGGGCATAAATATTTAACATGGTGTGTGTGGTTCAGCTTGTCTCGGAGCCTGAGTGTTTTACTGCATTTTCCAGGTGGTTGTTCCAAGCCCCGTTTTCCACCAGGAGTCCGTTTTGCATGCACGCCCCCCCAGTCTGTCCCCTACACAGCCCTGCTGCTCCCTGCTAGCCACCGCCACCACCAGCACGCACACACGGGGACACTCCAGACAAGAGTCCAACTCTCAGGACGTACATCAACGAAACATCGTCCCCAAGACCCCATGCCCATCTGACTTGGACCATCCAGAAGCTCCTAGAGTGTGCGGCGTCCAAGACACGCCTGCCTTCGACTCTCGGTTCACAGAGGGGCATGGGGAAGGCCTCGTGTCGTATTACTGGGGTGTTCCTTTCTGCCCCAGGGGCCAAAACCCAGACGATTACACCCAAGTCATTCAGAGCCAGCTAGAGGTGTATGAGAAGAGCCTGAAGGCGGCCCAGCGAGGGCTCCTGCGCAAGCTGGATTGGGGTCTGCCGGTGAGACACACTGAGAACCTGCTGCTGGTCTGCAGGCACGACTCCTGCTTAATCTGTTATATGGCATTAGCAAGCGACTGGTCTTGTAGTGGTCTTAGAAGTCTTTGATGTAGCGCTAAAACTCGACACCATATTGCACGTAGCTTTTGTGGTAAAAAGCTGCTTGTGTTTGGGATTGTTGTTTACACATTTAATGCTTGAATTCCAAAGAGAAAAAACAAATAGTCCAAGCCTTGGTGCTGGTGTTCTGGGCGCAGGTTTTCCCCTGCTCGGCGGAGAGGTTGTTCGGCCGAAGACTTAAGCGCCACAGAGCCCCTCGGCTTCTGGACGAGGACGATGACGAAGAACACGAGCAGCGACAGGAAGAGCAAAAGGCGGAGGGGGCAGGAGAAGAAAGGGCGGAGTCACGGGCAGGTTCGGATGGAGGAGCAGGAGACGGACAGAGCGAGCCGTACGTGGTGGTGTCGTCTCCAGAGGCACAGGAGGAGCTAACAGTGCGTGCCGTCGACTGCAGAGGAACCACGCTGTTGCATGTGCTGTGTTCATACGCAGTGTGGCGTCTTCTTGTGGCATCGTTTGACGTGGATTTCCATTTTTTGAGTTTTTTTTTTTGTTTGTTTATTCAGATCTAATGTGCAGTTGTTGTAGTGGTAGTAATAATGTTTGCCACAAGGAGGCACTCTAAAAACCTATTCCCCAGAAAAGAAGAATATTACCTATACACACACCCTTTTTTGCATCCCTCACACATTACTGACATAATCACTATTGTTAAGTGATAAGTCATGTAAAAAATTGTTTCCATTCCACAGCATAAATCTTTGCTGTTTGGGCAAAAAGAGACAATGGATACGTTCAAACCTTCCAGGTAAACAAGTGCCCAAAATATGAAACCTTTACTAAAAAAGTGAAATTCTTAATCGCTAACACGATTAAGACTCCTAGATTTCACACGCCATTGGCCTGAACTAAAACTAAAAAAAACAACAATGTTCTTAAAGCTCTGTCTTAAAAAGCTGCTTTTACAGTTGTAGGAAACCCAGTCCACGGGACCGTTCTCCAATACAGCGTCCTGATGAGCATGAAGAAGGCCAACATCAACCGTGTGATCTGGAGAGCGCTGTGTGTCCAGGTATGAACACGTCCATGCCCGGGTGCAGTTGCTGTAGTGGGTCGTGCTTAATGGAGCAGTTTAGTGTTTTCTGTTGTACTTTCAGAGCTATAATAATCCTTTGGTGCTCCCTCATGACCTTAAGGCTAACGGTTGGTGTACCAGAAGCTTCTTGTGTTTGGCATACTGAAGTAATTCTCTGCCCTCACCCATCTCTCCGAACATAGAAACTCAGATGACTGAAGACAGTACACCAGAACTGATGATGACCAGTCCTGTGCAGGTACCTGGTCCTGTGTCTGCACGCAGTAGCCTCCATATTAATCAAATGCAGCGTTATCCATTATCCTGCAGACTGGAGGCAGATTTTCAAACGAGGCAAACTTTTCTGTCCTCCTATTGCCCCCCCCCCCCCCCCTCGTAACCCATCCTAACCCCTCACTGTTATCTCTTAGCCACAGTCGCACGCAGACAATGAGGTCATGGAGGTGGACGAAGAAGGGAACCCCCCTGTCACGGACGAGGAGCAGATGGAGCAGGAGCAGGGCGAGGAGGACCAGCAGGGGGCGCCAGATCCTCCTCCGGACCTGATTGTGGCGTGTCCCATGTGCTGTCGACTCTTTGCCCGCGACAAGATAGAGATGCATGCGGCCTACTGTGACGGCGCCCCGGAGCAGCACGAGCCGCGAGGTTAGCGGTACAGCGAGCCCAGCGCGTCAAACCTTTTGATTGGTCACAGCTGCTCCGCGTGTTTTAACCACGCGATTTTCTGCATGGACGTTATTTTTGCCGTGTGTGCTGTGTATGTATGCAGTGCAAGCGCGACTGAAGAGGACGGGGAGACTGGTGACTGGTGGGGCCTCACCGAGACCTGAGAAGTAAGCAGGGGTCCTCATTCTGCTCCCAGGAACACTGGATTACAATCAGGCCTTAACAAATGCTAAATTGGGCTTTGATGGTTCTTCTGCAGATCAGAGGAGCTGGAGAAATGCTACTTGTGTCTTAAGTTTTTCTCTGGTGAAGAGTACACCCAACACGTTCCCCAGTGCCTTCAGCAGAGAACAACCACACCCAATCAGGTAAACCCGGAACAGGATATCATCAGTGGCCTTCTGGATTATTATAATACCAATGTTGTTAAGGTCATCTTCCCTGTTAACTGGGAATACTGCCAGATGTTCTTGGACAACACACGCCACTGTAAATATCACCTGAATATTAGTTACAGAGTACTATGTAACTAAGGCACACATAGTATTACGTTTTGTATATTATTTCATCTTAATTCTTCTTAAAGGGAAATGGATTGCTGGCTGCATTGAACCAGACAGAAACGAGGCATATAGGTATGTGCAGTTCTCCTAGTGTGTCTTTTGTTCACGTCAAATTAGGAAAAAAGATCATTGTTATGGAAGTTTGAGTTCATACAGTGACTTTGACTGTGCAATACCTTTGTGAAACTGGACGAAAGTTCCTACCGCATCTAAAAAGATGGCCTTTATTTTCTAGATAATGGAGCCGGACCATCCGACGTTAAGAGCCAAAATGACCGGTAGGTTTGGAACGGTTTAACGTCTGTGTTTAAAGAGCCTGGTCTGATTTTCAAAGCGATCCCCCTCCTGTTCATCTGTGGCTAGTGGCCTTGCAGACCCCTCGGTGGCGGATGAAGCAGGTGGAGGCGGAAGTTGTTCAACCGCCAACCTCCACATCAGCTCCTCTCCCATCAAATCCTTCACACCCATATCTGAAGCTACAGACTGTCTCATAGACTTCAAACACCAGTACTCAGCCAGGCCCAGTCAGAGACTAGGGAGGAAGAGGAAATTCAAGAGATAGCATGAAATGCTTAAAACACTGGGCTCTTTTTATTGTTTTGTTTTTTTTGTTTGTCTTTTTTTTTTTTTTTAAGTCTAATTTGTATGCCATTTTGCAATGTTATGCCTTTTATAATTACTATGTACAAATGCTTCTAAATAATGATGTAACATTTCATTTCATTTATATTTCATTTTTGTACATTGTTGTGGTTATGTCCTATGATTTAAAAAATATTCTTGCCAGAATTGACAATAAAATAATTGTAGTATTTTTACGTTTACTGTACTTTGCCAATAAGTCCCATTTATACGGTATAGTGACTTTAGTTAGTCACTCAACAAATGAGACATGAGGAAGTTGTGCTGGGGAGGGACAGACATTCTTTAGTGATGTAAACTTTGATCACTAAAGAATGTGTTCCAGAGGAATGGCACAATTCTGAGGTGTTTATGGAAGGTTGGGATGGAATGATCTTGACCTCTTAAGTGTGTGAGGGCTCTAGTTGCTGCATATTGCATATAGTTTAATGGGGGTGTACAGAATGTGGCAATAATGCAAGTGTGTGAAGTGAATGCATGAATTGAACGTTGCATATGGGTCGGAGGCACGACACTGCAGAAGTGAGTAAAGGATGCTTTCACTAGGAAACACAATTCTCAAAACTGCGAATGCCACTATAACGGAAATGATTTCTGCATTCTTTGTTCACTTCAACTTATGCAATTTGGCACGTAAGTCTGAGCACTCAAAGTTATTGTGAGTTATTGCTGAGGTGGAATTTGAAGTGTTCATAACGCAGGTGTGAAGTTTATCTGTCTCACCTAGACACCCGAATGAATACAACCCTGGTACATTCTTCCATACCCTCAATTCTATACTAGATGGACAGTTCAGAATGGATGACTGGAAAGTGCTTTTATACATATATGTAGACTAAAAAGTTTATAATTGTATGTTTGACATTTAAATGGAGGTGTGTAAGGTGGGGGGGGGGGGTGACAGAAACTGGCGTAGCAGGACTGGTACAGAAATAGAACATTACCCTTGGCATCCAGCAGGGCTGGTTCTCCAGCTTCTAGTTCAGGCTAGCTTATCCATTTTTTACATTGTTAGATCGACAAATTTTTAAAACCTCCATTTTTCAGATTTTGATTTTGGTTTCCTTTCTTGAAAATTGTTTATTATTGCCTATTATACAGTATTGACTTCCCAACTAATTAGATTAATACAAATAGATGACAATTTTTTTTATTATAAAAAGCCATAGACTCAGTTCCTCTAAAGATTTCTGTACTTCTGTATCTCTCTTGCACCCAACAGCTACTTTACTAGTGGCTCTGGTGTCAACACGTTCCATTACTATTTCCTGTTTTCAGTGCATATTGCAATACATCACAATATATATTACTGCACGTACCACAGATACACTCAGTTAATACATGATCAAAATGTTCTAAACCACATGGAATTAACTAACTTCTGGCTGATTTAATGGATTGAGATATTTGATATGAATATTGACACCTCCATGTGGAATTTGAGGATGATTCTTAAATCACCAAAACATCTTGGCAGTTGCCTCTGTCTGGTGGGACACATTCATTCCCATTATAAACCAAAGAAGTTGAAGGTATGTGTGAGTTTGGATGTGTTCTGAGATAAGCCACAGGCAAAGAACAAGCACATACAAAATTGTTGCACATGAGCACATTTCTAAATGTTCAGGAAGTGCTGGATACTTGCTCTAGAGGCATTAGAGACAAGTGGTGTTAGTAGTCTCCAAACGAGATTGTCCTGCTATCCTCTCCTTGCTTGTGACTGGATATGACTGAATAGAAGGTCTCCACTGAAAGTATTTCTTTAAATTTGTTTGATCTTGGCACTGTATTTTAAGAGACACTAGGCAAAGGTTTCATAATTACATAATGTTTTTCAGCACAAGGCTGGATGCTACATCTGCTAATTCATTCTGACTGATGGTACTTGTGCTGTCATATTAACATTTTTTAACTGGCACCCATGGAGAGAAATGATTCCCCATCTCTGGGTCTGGCTCAAAAGAGGAGAGAGAGAGAGAGAGAGAGAGAGAGAGCAAGCATACATGCATACATTCATATGTGAAGGATTTTATGCATCTTTGATTTTTCCCTCTCACAGGATGATGAGTTTGGCTGCCATAACAATAGGGTAGTTTCCATGATGATGCACCAGTGCACTGCTGTAGCACACAGGTCAGACTGGTGTCATTGTTAGTGAGACCCACATAAGAGAATAAGAAGGCCATTCACACCGTTTATGCAATAGGAGAGGTATGACACAAGAAGCCTTTTGACCATGCTTTAAAAATCAGTGACACGCGTTTTGTATGTTATTATATACTGGCATAATACACTTGTCATACTCAGAATGTTTTTATAAGCTGTATATTTAATCAGCATTTTATGGCTCCTAATATATGTCTCTGTATTATGGCCCATCCATCCATCCACCCATCCATCCATCCATGAAATGGTCGTGTTGGGATTGCACAATACACATCATTTTTAATTTTCACCAGAAGCCTCCGTTTATGTCTCATCTGACCACAAAACCATGTCTTGTGTCACTGTGATGCTTTTCGGGAAACTCCAAACACAATGCCCCAAATCATGCACACCAGGGTGCAGAGCTTCAGGTAAAGTTAAACATCCAAGCAAACATCCATATGGGGCAAATGTTGGCATGGTTATTGGTACCAGACAGGTTGGCTTGAGTATTTCAGAAACTGCTGGTCTACTGGGCACACTAGAGACTACACAGAATAGTGCAAAAACAAAAGCATGCAGTGTCAGTTCTGAGGGTGGAAACACTTTGTTGAAGAGAAACATCATAGGAAAGTGCATGAGCTGACAGGAAAGCCATGGTAACTCAGTTCTTTACAAACACGGCGAACACAAAAGCAAATAGCATACAGCATGTCAGACCTTTAGGTAGGTGAGCTACAACAGCAAAGCAGCACAGTGGATTCCGTACCTGTCACTCAAGGCCAGTAACATGGGGCTATTGAGCAAAGGGCCTTTGAAGCCGAACAACTGAATATCGGAAAATTGTAACAGAAAGCATACGTCAGACCAGGCAACGACATTCAGATGGCTACAGTTTACCAGTTATATAGCTGATATGTTCAGCATGATAGCGCACCACATGACAAAGCACAAGTCATCTTCAAACTGGCTCGTGATCGTTAATGCTCAGTGATCAGCGCTACAGTGCCCAGCTCTGCCACCGTCTCTGAGTCCAACAGAGCACCTGTGGTAAACAAGGAGATTTGCAGCAGGAATGTGCAACTAATAAATAATACATCTGCAGCATTTAGGAGATGCAGTCATGTTAGCGTGGACCAAAATCTACACGGAATATTTCCAACACCATGTGGAATCCATGCTACAAAAACGCGAAGCCTTTCTGAGACATCATGACGTCCTGCCCATTAATATGGTTCAATTAATAAAACAAATCTAAATCCTTAAAACAATAATCGCTGCTTATTGTATGTTTTACCTAAAATGATTTTCATATAGTTTTACTGTTGCTATTATGAATTTCGACTTTTTAAAATTCCCTCATAGTTTCCTTATGTTATTAAAATGTTTTAAATAAATTAAGAAACGACAAGCACCCCCCCTGCTGGAAAAGAATAATCTTTAGAACAAATGAGTTTTTCAAACATAAAATAGAAATAGAATCGGTGTTTGGTCAGTAAAGCGTCTATAAGTCTCTGACATTTTTAGTTAAAGTTTAAGAAGTGAAGGCGCCATTCTACTTAATTTACATATTGAATTCCGAGGGACATGGGATACAATGTCGCCCTTAATGTGCCAAGTCACGTGAGTGACAACAGACATTGCTGCATTTGAAAACAATTAAAATCTCCCTTCCTCGAAGTGAGGGGAAATGTTAAAACATACAGATTTGTCCTTCTTACATGCTCTCCAACAAACAATTTAAACAATATTTTTTCTTTATATTATTGATTAAATTAAAAAATAATCTCAAAATATTATAGTCGGTTTATTTATTCATTCTTTCTTTTTCTCTAAATAAACACAGTTTCTTTATTAAAGGCTTCAATACGCACACGATCCAAACATTAAATCAACTTATTATAAGTTCTTTGGAAAATCGAGCTTGGCCACACCTATATCCTGCCCTATTTTCACAAAAAACACAAGCTTTTCCTCTGTTGCATTTACATGTGTGCCGGTGAGTACCCGGCTGTGTAACTTGATAGGGGGCAGCAAGAGGGGGATAAGGGAATGTTGAACGGCAATGGAGCAGAATACGATACAGGTAATGCAAATTCCAACTTTATATTATTTTAAATCAACTAGTTATGCCGATCACGCGTGCAAATATTTCACTTACCCAAAAGCAAATAATTTTGGTCTTAATATCTGTTGTATTTTAATTTGCATGCAGTATCGCTATATTTTGGATTTTGTTAAAAGACTTGATTTGATTCTCATCCTATCAAGGCAACCCAACAAGACTTGAAATTTTCGAGTCATCTGAACGAGTCGAAACTTATGTGATTGTACCAAAGTTACGCGAACTGGTATCATTTCGTATGAATTTACATAGCTTATTTCACGTACGTATTGTATTGTTGTATCGAAAAGAGCTGAATTTAATTAAATTTCAAAATTTCGATATTTTTGTTAATGATTAATTTCTTTGTGTGTCGTGTCGGCTACCTAGGTCCTCTTTCCACCCCCACCCCCACATTTTCACATTTGCTTAACAGAATTTGTTTTATTTTTCTTATGTGGGCTTCGAGTTGATATTAAGATCGTTGGGACGATTCCTTATTGCATAAATGCCAATTGACGCTGTTAGTCGACCGTCTAAAGCTAAAAAATAAATATGAATTTTACTTTGAAATGACGTGGTGATAATGAGAGGCTTGGAAATATTGTTGCAGACAGATGAACTAGGCGGAGCAATTGGTTTATTATAAACTACGAATATCAAGCGTATTTTGTTAATTTTTGTTACGCTCATTTTTATCATAATTACTTCACGAAGTTAGAATCGGGTAAACATGAACTAGCTATTATCGTTAGCGAATATACCGTGTAACAACACATGAATAGAATGAAAAGTAGGCGAGAGAGTGCCAGTTTTAATGTATAGATGTTCTATTTCGACTCGTAGAATTACAGTTTAGGAAGTAAGTTGACCAAAGAACTTGAATATAACCCTTACTTTTGAATGTAGGAAGTCAGTCTCGTTGAATGAATGTGACACTATACAATTAGCCAAACAGATCACGAGCCTGTACTTGTTGGATGTTTTTATATTGAGTTGTTTTCCACTGTAACTATTTGTCGGCGCAGCCATTCGTATCATTTTTTCGCAATTTTAGGGCAAACAATATTGCATAGTAATAACTGTAGCCTAAACATTTGGCTTCTGCAAAAAGCTCCAAGGTCACATAACATGTATCTCGTTTCCTTCTAAATATCTCTCCGGCTCTGTTTGATTTTTTTAACTTTTAACTTACGTTGATATTACCTGGGTGTGTTTCTAGTTCAAATACACTGTACATAAAAATCGAGCGCAGACTTGTATTTTGTGGTTGTAGCCTAGCCTAATGTAAGACCAGCAGACTGGAACTCGCTTCCACCACTAGGTGCTCGACATGTGGACGTTGAAGTTTGGTGCTCGTATGATATAGGCTGAAGTGGGTCTGTGCTGGTGGCTGCGAGTTGCCTAATCCTTTTGGTTTAATAGTGGATAATCATACAAAATACACGTCAGCGATCCCGTGTAGTGGGTCCAGTTCAGCAATTAAATGTCTGTGTTACTGCTTCTTTTGCAGCCCTTCCCTAGAAACGGTGTTTCTGTCAAACCTAGTAAATATTCAGCTAACCATATTTCACACGCTTGTGTTTTATACTGAGAACTGAATTGACATTTTACAGTTGATGACCATAAACTGATGCTGGCATTGTGCATGTGTAATTATCCTTTTTTTTTAAATACATAACTTTACCTCAGAGAAAAAACGCGTGTGCATGTTTCCTAGCAGGGCTGTTCCTAAGTAGCTTAATGCATTGGAATGTGTTTTCGGCCATGGAAACATTACCAGTGACGACCAAGGAAATCTTAGTAGTTTATAGATGTTTGAAATCCAGTATAATTTGCCTCCATTTCGAACATGCTATTGTCACTATGAAAATCGTTTTTCTCCGATGGGAGGAGAGAACTGCTCGGCATCTTTTGTCGGTCCTGACGCGCTGCTTTGAGAAATATGTAATGGGTATTGCAGAAATGGCTAATTTGTATCATGTGAAGGATTGACTGTATGTGCTTGTCAGTCTTGTATACATAATATTGTTCTCTGAATGCCGGCTGTTTTGTAACATGTAAAGGTAGTTTTTCCCTTAAACTGTTTTTTTCTTTCTTTTGTAAAAGTAAGGCACATACCAGAATCTGTAGCAATGTTGGCTTTTCATCTGCCTCCCATCGAGAACACCAATTAGATACAATGTGAAATGTAGGTTATTCTTCCTAAATTACTATTAAGTAGCATTTTAAGCAATTCTGAAGGGCTCATTTCAAGAAGACATTCTAGCGCTGACAATAAAAACTCCTTTTTTCATTGTTATTGAACAATGGCTGTCCTCACAGTGGGTGATTATTAGCAGTCAACTGTGTATGAAGTCGGTAATGGTTGAACTGTATTGTGCTTTTATCCTCGTCAGTGGCTGGGGCCTCCTTGCTGCCTGCGAGGCGCCTTTGCCTTCTACAGGGCCGTGTGCTACAAGCCAGAGCCCGGAGCCCCTGCTAAGGTGTGGAGACTGGGCGAGTTCTACTATGTGCGCTGTGGCCCCGAGGAGCCAGTGTGCATTGCAGAAGTCACTCTGCTGTGGGAGGACCAGAGACAGCGCCACCTGCTGGCAAGCTCCAGACTCTATTTTCCACCAGAGGACACTCCAAAAGGCAGGAGCAGGGACCATGGAGAGGTAATGGAGTGGGAGACGTAGCGGATTTTTAAAATCTGGTCACGCACTAAGTTAGTGCAGCGTATGACATTCCTCGTGGTTGCAGAGAGAAAGATATGAAATTTTGTTTTGGAGTCTGGCCTGCGAGCAAATTGCCACAACATTGTTGTATCAGAATTTCCAGATTAATGGTGTGCAATATGCTGCACATTTGCATGTTGCTAGGTGAGGCGACTAAAGTGGTTTATCATTTATTCTATGAATATCATAGAACTTTTGTAGTGTGTTAAGGGGTCTAATAATTCAGTGAAATGAGATAGTAGATCTAGACTTTAAAAAAAAGTCTCCCCCCAGGTTTTTTTTTTTTTTTATACTGGAAAAATAGAGTTGTCAGAACAGCAGTTCCATCTGTATATAGGACTGAGTCATGACAAAGCCAGTCATAGTATTTGTAATCTGGCCACAGAGTTTTTTTTTTTTTTTTAATTAATTTAATGCAAAAACTAGCACTATGGAATTGCTTTCTGATTTGAGATGCCTTTTTGTCACTGTTTTCCATCCTAACCCTTATTCCAGTGTTGGTCATCCTTTCACTCTGCTCTTCAGCGGTTTGGATGGATTATCTTTGCCTGGTGTTGGTGGCCTATTGTTAAAAGTTGCCACAAAGAGTAGGAGGCAGCTCCTTTGTTGGGTGGTTGTGAAAAGATTAAAACCATCAACCACAAAAACCTGATGCAGTCTTTGTAAACGTTTGCAGAATTTGTTTGCCCTACTCTTGCAGCTACCGGTCAGGTTGATGCCACTGTAGAACATTGGTATTTCTATGTATGACTCAGGAATCATTGGTTTCTGTATGTCTGCGTGTGTCTGTGTATCAGGACGAAGTCTTGGCCGTGTCGAAAAAGATTGTGGTCCGAGTGGAGGATCTAATGAACTGGACGTGTGCAGAACCACCCCAGTGGAAACGTAGCTGTCTGAAGACCAATGGTCTCCACGTACCTGACACTCCCACACATGCGACGGACTCACAGGAAGTAAAAACAGAGGGTGAGATATGTGTACTGTAAAATACACGCTCGTGCACGCACATTGTAGTGATCACACTGAAGCCCCGCCCGTTCTCAAATGAGGAAAAACTTCATCCAAAATATGCAAAATCAGGAATAACTGCTTATTCAGCAGGTGTTCCTGCTAAAGTCTCCAAACTGAAACTCCACCCCCCCACCTGGTATTTCCCTAGAAGGTTCCGTGGCAGTGCAGCAGAGGGTCAAGGTGCTGAGTTACCCGCAGTACTGCCGCTTCCGCTCCCTGCAGAGGCGCCTCCAGGACCAGGGCGCTTCCCCCGGCCTGCTCGACCCTCACCTGCTGGCTCTGGGGGGGCTAAAGATGGCCCTGTACAACATGCGAGTGCTGTATTGCAGGGACACCTTCAACCACCCAACCCTGGGCAGCAACCCCAGCTTAACGTCTCAGTTTGGTGAGTTACTGATAATAAAGCACTGGGCTGAGCATGCTCCAGAAGCAAGGCGTAATTAAAAGAGTTTTTACTAATAGCTGTTTTTACTAATTAGTTTTTACTAATAGCTGTTTTCCAGTCATTTTGGATGCAACATTGTACATAACCATATAACCACAGTAATCCTAAATCTTGTCCGTTTTGCCCATTCAGATGGAGCACAGTAATTCATTCTCATTTTAGTTAGCATGAGAACGATCATAGCAGGGAACTATGCGTTTTCTCAGAAAATCATTTTGTTGTTTTAAAGGTGGGCATTGTTTTAAATGGTCTCTTAACTCATGCTTCCCAGGATGCCCTTCTCTAAGCCTGAAGGGACGACCACGAAAAAGAAGAGCTAGAGAGAGCAGTGGCAGTGACCAACAGCACCTCAGCAGGTCCGAGTCGTGGGGGGAGAAGATGAAGGTAAGACGTTCTCTCTCTCTCTCTCTGTTCCCATATCCTGTTCAGAGTGCACACAGGTCTGCTACTGATTTGCTGGTTGAGCATGGTGGTCATGAGTTATGAATGACCGTTAGCGGTTAATGAATTGCGACTGAGCGCATGTGAACGGTTGGGTGCAGGAAAATGTGATGGGCGGAGCTGATGTGAGGTGGGAGGGGAACTGGCTCCCCCACCCTGAGGAGCAGCTGTTCCTGGATCAGCTCTATGTCTTCATGGACCGCAGGGGGTCCCCAATCAGCAAGGTCCCAAACCTGGGGTTCAAGAAGAGTGAGTATCATCCCACTGTAAACGAGTCCTAAAATAGATTGAAATTAGAGGTCTGAAAATCCCTTCATGACCTCAGCATTTCTCCATGACTCATGCTCCCCCCCAGTTCCTTGATTCCATCTGTAAATATTTTATTCATTTGTTCACAGTTGATCTCTTCCTCATGTACTCGGTTGTCAAAAAGCTGGGTGGCTATGAGACTGTAAGTTTGAATTGAACATTTCAATATTTTATTTTCTTAAAGCATGACTTCCACTACATTGGAATATAAAGTGATGGGAGTGAGGTAATTAATGCTGCTGTTGAGAGCTCACTTGGCCTGCGTCTTGCCTGAAGGTGACGTCGCAGCGGTTGTGGAAGACGGTGTATAATGAGCTGGGCGGTAGTCCTGGCAGCACCAGCGCTGCCACCTGTACCAGGAGGCATTACGAAAAGTGAGTCAGAGTCTCCGATTACACACAGCTATGGCGAATATCCTGCTGCAAAATGCTGTGCCTCACTCTCCAGCAACGGACCGCGTTTTGTTGTGTTGGACAGGTTGATGCTCCCGTATGAGCAGCACGTTAAGGGCGAGGATGACGAGGAGAGCAAGGCCAGAGCGGCGTCGGCGGCGGCTTCGGCGGCATCCGTCAGAAGGCCAGCACGTGGGCAAGGAGCCCAAACCACCCTGAAGAAGAATGGGATCACTAATCAGGTATCATCGCAAATATGATGAAACGCCTTTGACGTGTAGAGGTCATTACTGTAATAAACTGTAGGGAAAGAATGAAGAACTGTTTTGGCTTTTTTCAACAGGGACATGAACCTAAATAGCCATCAACTTCACTCTAACAACTGTAAAATCCAAGAAGGGTCAACTTGTAGTAGAACTTCATGGAAATTCATGTTTTCTGAAAGATGAAATTCAAGATGATGATCATCTTAATAGAAATTTAATTTTGCGTTCTGTTTCACCAGGCAACACCACCAGATGGCGTAGTTGTACGAAAAAGAGGGCGACCTCCTGGCAAACGGAACGCTAAAGCTCTGGCTAGGGGGAGAGTTGGAAGACCACCTTTACACGCTAAAACACCCAGTGATGAGGTAGCAAGTGATGAGCTGCAAGCCATGAACGTCCTTAAGGAACCGAGGCTTTCTCTGACACCAGCATCCACCGATCCTGTCCCGCACAAGCCTAAAGTGGACGAAGACATGAAAACGGAGCAGGAACCTTCAGCTCCTTCATTGTCTGGTCAATCTAAACTTCAGGTCGGCCCCTCCCTGGAAGGGTTTAGCCCCACCAAGGGCATGTGTCCTTTGGATTTTGTCAGGGCTCGTCTTGGCTTTAGTTCAGGGGGCATTTCGCATGCAGCACCCCAAGACCCTTTGGGCCCTCACCAGCCAACAGTGCTCAGCCAAACCAAAGCCAGCAGCCCGGAGACACCCGAGAGCCTCCAGCACCAGTGCTCGGGGTGCAGCTTGGAGGATCCATCCTGGGCCGGAGGCAGAGAGGGCCGGACTACTAGACCTCCACTGCCTCCACTCAAGATCCTTCCGTTGGACATCGATTGCAGCCTGCAGCTTCGTCAGCTGATGCGTACACGCCTGGGCACAGCACACATGAATTCCTTCAGAAAGCGCCTGTCGGAGGCTTTGGCTCAGGACCTCAGCAAGACCTACGAGTCCAATGGCCACTCGATTTCCACTTCTCCAGAGCAGGCTGTCCCACTGAACCTGAGCAAGAAGGCCACCACCAAGAGGTCCTCCGATGAAGCAGACATCAGAGACATGCAATGTGAGGAATTCGAAGGTTCCCAGGCAAAGACTCTGAAGATGGAACCTGAGGATCTCCGCCTGCCTCGAAAGCAGAATGGACTTTCCACCGGATTTCCAGTGGTCCAAGAAGAGCCAGCTGATTTGAGTTCTCCATGCAGGGTCCGGGCTCTTCCACAAGACAGGACTATCTTAGCCTCGACCGGCCCTGAGGCTGGAGCTTTATCTTCTAAAGCCAACCCTGATTCCTCATTAGACAATGTTTTCCCCAGCAGTGTTGTCCCCTCTACTCTCAGTGCTCTGAAACAAGAAGATGGTGAATTGATCCCAGTGGATGCCAAGTTGGGGGAGACACCTGAGTGTAAAACAGAACCCAAGAGATCACAGGTTCCTCAGAATCCAGAACCTTGCCCCAAGCTCCTTTCCGAGCACATGCCTTATGTGGATTCTAAAACGCAGTACTATAAAGTTCCCTCTCTCAAAGAACTCTCCAGCTCCCACTTATCTAAGCCCTCACAAAGCTGTTGAACTGCAGACATGAAAGCATGCCTGCCTGACAACCTCTTACTGCTAACACTTGTCTACTTCAACACTCCTTTCTGCTCTTCATATTTGTGTTGGGCAGTGCTGTGTCTATGGTGTATTAGTAATCTGCTCAGCGTCTGTAAAACACTACTGCTGTACATCTTGTATTGGTTTCTACTCCCTCTTTAACTAAAGATAAAGTGTGTCATTTTTCTGTTTTTAAAGTGCTTCTTAATTCAGAACACATTGCATTCATCCCAGGCCCAGCCAGGAAAAATCGTTGACGTTGTCATGGAGAACATTTGGGTTGTCGTTTGAGATGTCCAAGGTGTTGTTACATTTTGTAGAGAATGCAGCAGTTCTAAATCAGTTATATGATGTTCATTCAGTAACTTAAAAAACTTTGTTCCACAGCAATTGGACGTCTACTGTATTTTTCTGTCATATTTTAATAGTAAAAATATGCTATTTAATGCTGAATAGTTATTGCTTTATATATTGTAAGCCAGCTATGTCACTCTGAGGGCATATCATTTGTTTTATTTTTTTGTATCATGTATTGAGATGCCATTGATTTTATTGAGATTTAATCATTGTATATTCTTGTTTTTCTTTTCTTGATCCTTCTCCTTAGACCCTGACTAAAGCACACCATTGCATTCTTTGGGCTGCATTTTGTGTGAAAATATAGGTAGCTGTTAATTTTAAAACTTTGTTTTTTGTGCAACAAAGTTTAAAGTTCTTAAATTTTAAGGATTCTAATAACTGACAGCTTAGTTATTTTTTAAAGGGCATTGTTTTTAATGTTACACTCTGTAAAACTGTTATTTTTTAGCCATTCTGGCAATAAGTTTTAACCATTTACACTTCAATATAAACTTTACAAACATGTTTACAGTGAAATGGACATGGGGAAATTGTTAATGGATTGCAAATGGATTTTTCCCACATGTTACCTTTTTTCTCTCATTCTCCATTACTGATTTACAGCATACATTCACAGATTATTGTGATTTTATTCCGGTCACTGTAGAATGCATCTGGCATTATTCCACTGTTGTATTGCATCCAACAGAGTTGGACATGTATTTTTTTTTTTTTTTTTTTTTGCATTTTCATACTTGAGTAACAACCAGATGTAAATCTGCTCATTGCTTAAAGTCACAGGGGCTATGAGTGTGAATAGTCCTTAGGTCTTCTTACATTCATCTCCAGGCTAGTTCACTATTCTGTGTTCATAGCTGTTTAACCACAATGACAAAATATTTGCCAGGGTGTAACTGCTTTAAGAAGCCAAACAAAAGCCTGCGGTGATTTTGATGTGGGCAGTAACCTAAGATAAGTTAGATACTTTTTTCCCTCCATTATCTTTTACAATGTTTTAAAGGAACCGGATTGTATGACCATGTCACTACAACACTGAATATTTATAATAATAAAAGTTTTTTTTTCTGACATTGGGTTATTTTGGCGAAATGATTGTTCTTAAATTTGCAATGTTCGTGTTTGGTCACTTGGGGGAGACATTTTCTCAGACGCTTGGATGTCGGCTTAGTGGGGGAAAAGCGGTTTTGCAGCACGCGATCTCCTTGTCCCCATTTTGAAATGAATGTATAATTTCCCCCATCCGCATCAGATTTGGAGAACTTTTCTAAAATGGTTGTCAAGATCAGCTCTTCGTTACTGACATCATAAGCCTGAATTGTTGACTAAATTAATTTGGTTCAGACAATTTCCAGCACTTCTCTATTGTTGTATTCTACTACATCTGAAACCGTTTAACCATTTTACACACTAAAAGCCCCCCTAGCTAGTCACATTTTACCAATTCAGATTTGAAGAGCTGTCATGCCAGAGACACAACACATACACATACATAACTTTCTCCTTGACTCATACCAGGCAGAGCTGACCCCCCTCAGAGATACCTCAAGAAAAACAAGAAAACTTCAACGGAAATGAACACATTCCAGCTCTCACTAAACCAACATTGTGACATACGAGCTATGACTATACCTCAGCCAAAGAAAACTGATCTGGAATTTCCCTTCATCAAACCTTTTGTGTTAGAGCTATAGATAAAAAAAAAGAGTAAGACCAGATTTATATGTAAATATGTATATTGACCTTTTTTTTTATGTTGATGAAATTGGATGGAGCGTATGAGCATGGAGCAACACGGCTTTTGTCCTGCTTTAATGTGTCTGCTATGTGCGTTGTCTGAACTCTCGCACGGCCACGACGTGCTCTCCCTGAGCTCTGAAATTTTGCTTAGGGATGTTGAGATGCTGAACACACATGGCACATGCGTAGCAAGTGTGCAGAGGGAGCTCTGATGCACAAACGTCCCCACAGCACGTGCTCTTCTGGGTTTTAGCACGAGTCCAGGTTCCTACACCGACTTGCTTGTTCCTGCTCGGATCATCTGCCTGCTTGTGTCCTGGTCAAAGAAAGGGTGTGTGTGTGTGTGCGCACGACCCGTACGTCGAGATCTCATAGGGCCTTACGATCTGTTGACTTTATTACTCTAATGAGTGGAACTAGTGTTTTGTGAAGGAAGACGGATGTTTTTGTTTGGTAGCAATTACACAGCGCTGGACTGCTTCTAGTTCACCAAGCTTGGAGCTGAAACTCGTTGTAAGAACCTGAGCCTTCCTTTAATCATTAGCCAATGTAGGTTACATTACAGAACAGTGAAAGGGGAAGGGATCAAGGCCTAAGCAATGTCAAACACTGACGGAACACAATCTTATCAAACACAGACCAGTTATTTATGCTACCAAACTCTATCTGCCAAAACAGTTCCAAGAATGGATCTCAATTGTCTCTCAGACATTACTCCTTCACAATATTATATCTATATAATAAAGCAAAGCATGTTGAAGCAAACAACACCCTCTCTTCAGTGAGAATAGTCTGTTCTGTGTTTGTCCTTCCAGGCAGAGCAGGGATGTAATGCAGTCGTGTAGTCTGAACACTGCATCGTGCTTCTCACTTATCCTCCCTGTTGTATCCAAGTGTGGTGTGAATACAGACCAGCACTTGCACACCGTCCTTTGGATGGCTGCCTCGTTTCTGCCGGACAGATGTCTTCCCAGAGAACAATCCTCATCGCCACCGAATATAATTGCTACCTTTGGAGGCAGTAGGACACAGCAGTGACTGGATGGGAGAGAAGAATTAATTAAAGTAAACCTACTTATATGGCAGTGGAGTGGAGGGGGAGGGGCTGCTCCATGGTGAAGAGAGATTCTAATTGGATGAGACAGCAAGCAAAGGAGGATGTGTGTGCATGGGTAGGATAGTGGGTCAGTTATGTGGGGGCGGAGCTTCTTTTCCAGAGGGTGATGCATTAATAGCTAAGGGTATGTTTGCTGTTTGCTACTCTGTACTTAGCTGTGTATGGATGCTGGGTTATTGTATTTGACATGAAGTGAAATGTGTGTGTGTGTATTGAAGAAAAAAACATTTGTGTCACTTCTGATTAAATGATAATCACACATTGTCTAGTATGGTGACATGTCTGTGTCTTAACCATGACGGAGAATTTAGAGGAGTGTGTGTTACCACGGTTACTGAGAAAGCACAACTTTCCCACATTAGACAGGTTTCTGCCTTTTGCCTGTATATGTTCATTTTAGGCCTTGGAGGATCCTTGGGGAATGGGACAGGATTGTAGATGAAATCAGCAATTTCCTCAGAATATTTTTCTCCATAGCTCAGAACTGCTCTCTCTTAGCCTATATATAGCCTCCTTGGAGGTGTAGACGTTCCTTCTTTTTCTGTACATTGAGGAGAGTATTTTGGTTGTAAACGGGGCCTGTCGGATTTGGACATGTGGCCGTTGTAATTAGCCCTCATTTTCTATCATTTCTCTTCACTTTCCAAAAGAGCTTGCTGATCCAGTCCCTGCATCGTCTGTGATGGCACAGGTATAATATTTTGTGATAGTTCTGAACGTTTGATTTCTTTCTCAGGCACATAGAAATTTAGTTTATTCAGGTAAGTGGCCTTCCTTTTGACATTTATTACATAATAAAGATTTAAAGTGTCACTTGGTTAAATTCCAAAACCGTAGAAACCATAGTCTAAAACCTTATTTAAAAAGGTGAATTGCGCAGAAAGCCTAATGCAGTATTCTACGGTAATTTCCGAGCTCATTTCCGATTCTTTAAATCATAGAGGAATTATTATTAAGAGTTTTATCTCCGAGACATCCCATGAATACAGCGCGTGCAGACAAATTATTTGACTATGCTGTTGGCCCTGGTATTTCTGCTGACGAAGCTTCTGCTGGTTTTCCAGTGACGCGCTAGGACCCAGCAGTTTGTTTTTCGGAGGCCATTGAAAATTTGGCACTAGGACCACGCAGCTTGTCTGGCCGCCGCGCAGAAAGAGAGCGAGCAGCACCGTTTCTTTGTTCCAGCCACAATATCTTTTCCCCTCTACCAGCGCGCAGTGACTCTCCGCTCTCCCCATCACAGTGCTACACGGGTCTGGATGATTGCAGAGGCAGCGACATGGCTGTGAATCTCAGCAAGAACAGATTGGCCCTCCTAACAGCTTATCAGGATGTTATCGATGAGACGTCGGCCGTCGACTGGTAAGATAATTGACATCAATTATGACTGTGGCTCAGGTTTGATTTTGATCGTTTAATGGCACCGCGAAGGGGGTTTAATTGTAAGTGTGCTGATGCTCGAAACGGGGCGCGTGCATGCTCCTGGAATGGATGCAGCATCCCTGGGGGGTCAGTCTAGCGGGTGGGGAGGAGGGTTGAGAGAAGAGCGAAGGCGATTGCTTGGCTATTTCTCGAAGAAAATCTTTATCTGGGACAAGAGATTGCATTAGACTATTATTTGAAGGCGAAAATAAATTGAAACAAATTGGCAAAAAATGTACGAATTACATGTTGATTCAGGTCAGGAAACATAAGCAGAGTGCCTCCAAGTCTTTCAGTGTGTATTGTATATATTTTCGATGTTGTGTAGCATTTCCACTGCGGATAGCAATTCGTGGCACCCACCGAAGAGCTGTGTAAGTTTCCCCTCAATGACCGTAATTGGGCTATTCTTGACGGGTCGCCTAAAACATTTAGAACATTTAACAAATCTGATTAAACGTTTGCTGCTGTATGACTCTAAAACTCGTCGCCGTTTTCGATCCCGGTCACGGGGCGGAGGTGGGCGAGGCATGATGTGTCAATCTGACATCCCTGTATTGTGAGGTTCTAGTTCCCTTTCATGCTGAGCGTTTCAGTTAGGCTACCGTACATTTCACCTGTGCCGCAAGTCTTGATATAAACGGAATTAACAGCTTTTCCACATTTCCCTTTCTCTTTGCCACGTGATTCACGAGCAGTGTGCATCTTGCATGTCTGCCAGTTCAGCCGTGTTTCGTTTCTCTTTGTGTAAAACACTCATTGCGGCCTGTGGATTTTGGTGCAGATGTAGAGGCCCTAAGCACATGGTCAGTATCTTTGAATGCGTTTTTTTTTTGGCCTACCTTTTGTCTCCAATGTTGACGGCACAAAAACTGGTCGCATTTAGCCCTAGTTTATAGGCTATAGCATGTTCCGTATGCATAATTTCCGAGTTCTACACAAGACGCAGCATTTAATAGGACCTGCACACACTGCATTCGTTTGTTATAACTGATTCTCAAAAATAGTTATGTTACCCAAGTAAACATGGTCTTTGTTTCAAGACTTCAACGTCATACAATGGGTTTGATTTGTAACGGACCTTTAGACCATTTGCATGAACCATCTAGGGTCTTTAACTCCAGATAGAATTCCCCCATAACGTTATATTTGAGCATCTTTAACCACACTGAGTGAGTGAAATCCCAAAGATTTTTTTCCCCACCATGGTGTGTTCCAGCCCTGCGCCTCCATGTTTGCTTATTTATTTGATTACTATTCCAGTTCCACTGATATTGCAAAGTGCCCCAGACGTGCCCCTATTACTCACACTCGAAGCAAGGCGAATAAAGACGTGAGTTTGAGCTGACCCTGCACACAACTGTCCTCCTCATATAAATCCCCCTTGAACTCAGGCCCAAAGAATGTGCCTGACCTGTATCAAACCCACACAGTCTCCCTCTGAGCCCCGCGCGACTATGTCAACACCAGCAGCCTGCTGGGCTCGTCCTGGCTGTAAGAGAGCCTCAACGCGTTCTTTTATATCCACATAATTGACCTTCTCGATGAGTGCGACTGTCCTTGTCGGAGATTATTCCTTTCCTCCCTCCTTTCTGCCTGGCATCCATCCTGCACACTGCTGTAGTATTCAACACACACACACACACACAGACACTTGGTAAACCCCACAGCGGTGAAACCTGAATACCATGCAGGCTACTGTAAAACACCCAGGGCTAACGTCACCTCACAGACCACCATCTGTACAGTAATCACCACCATGAGCTTTTATTTGAAGGTAAGCAGACCATGCAGTTGTTTTCTCCAGCTAAGTAAGGGGAGGAGGTCATGAGGACTTACGATGACAATGTGAATTCTCCAAGCGAACGTCGCAAAGGAACATCACTATTTAATCACTTTTCAATCTGATGGGTCCCAAGCTTCAGAAAAAGGAGGACATGTTGTGTTTTAAAAGAATGGTGGCACAGAAGATCAGTTTTATTGAACGTCAGATTATCATAGACATGGAATAGACACAGCTGTGCCGCACAGAAAATCATGAATAGGCAATGCTGAAAGTTCCACTTCAGGTATAATAGATGTTCACTAATGAGTGGGCCCATCAGTGGTAACCAGACGCTTGGTGTATTTCTGGACTGTTACATTATGGTGGCTGGAAAAAATTCTTGATTATGGGGAGAATATCTTATTTTGACCCATTTTTTTTATCTTGGAAAGTGGAATAAAAACACCTCAAGGAAGAGCAGTAATATTTCTGTATGTCACAAAGATTTGTCATGTTTTTACCAGTACTTTTATTGATGTGACTGCATGGAGATCAGAATATGAGTGTGGACTGTTTATAAAAGGATATTGTTGCTTTATCAACCCAATTAATGTCTTAAGTATCAGATATTTAATCCCCAGATTTTCAATTTTGAATTTTGAGTTGTATTTAAGTAATTGAGGAGCTCAAATAAGTTCACTTAAGAGCAAATGCAAAACTTGAAAATATCCCCTGGACTGGCACGCACCTTGGCGATCAAAGTGTTCTTCAGCCAGTGCAGTGCAGGATGTCTTGTATAACACCATGCAGGGAAAAAATAGGAACGTTGCTGGCCCTTCACACTTAATCAGTGAGCCAAGTAAGACAAAGAAGTCATGAAGATGTAAAAACACTTTCCATTGCTGTGTAGACCTGTGGATTTTAAAGGCAGCCCAGAGTGGAGATCCTTGACAATTTGACAAATCCTTTAACAGTAACTTAAAACCTGATAATGAACAGTTTTACATGCACATTTACATGTTTTAATGTGGTTTATGGTTCTCATGTGCAAAAAAAAAAATGTGAGTAAATTGGGCATGATGACACTTCAAGAACCTTTTTATTTATTTATTTTACAAACTGAAAAGAGCATAACTGGTACTTTGGCTCCTGCACAATAACAACCTTCTCTGAACACAGGGATCATATCTTCCTGCAGAGCTGAGCTAGAAAGCAGATGGGCTGAAACCTCTGTAGTTTTTGCCTTGGTCTTCTGAGTGGCACGCAAACACAGAGATTTCAGAGTCAGCACAGAGGCCTCTGGAGACATCTCACTCGTTTGCATTTGATACTGCCAAGAGAGCTGTGAGAGCAAAGGGATTTCTCAACTCTAGTGTCGTGCCAGTCCCTTAAGTGTAACCATTTTGTGAAAAGTTCTGTATTAAGGCCAGGCCAAGAAATCACCTGGGGGAGTTGCCCCTCCACCACCCCTTACCTCACCCTCTTTATCCTCCGCAAAACCTGGATCAGGTCACTGTCCTAATCCCGTTCAGCCTTCTGCAGTTTTTCCACTGACTATCTGCTGTTAGACTCATGAAACAGGAATATAAATGTCATGTTTATTTTCCTTTGGAATGTGCACTCGTAAATTTCAATGACCAAAATCCAGATCAACTGCTGGGGGATTGGCAGAAAGAGTCATCAACCCTCAGCAAGTGCAGTAATGACATACAACGAGAGGAATGTGGATGTGACATGGCGTAACTGATGAGGGTCGCTGCTGTGCCATGCTTCCTCAGACATGAAGCTGCGCTGTGTTTGTTGTTCCTTTGGCCTCTCTTCTGATGGAGCCGAGGGCGTCTGTGGAAGATGGCTGATGAAGACTGTCTGCTCCATATTACCCGAAGTCTGTATCACATAGAAATTGCCAAGGGACGTGGCTCTTGAACCCTGGCATTAGTGCAGGATAAACATGTCGGCCTCCCAGCTGAGATTAGATCTGGACCACAAAGGATTGGTGAAGAGGCTTGAGTAGAGTATGTATCCAGATTTCAGGATTCCCGCTGCAGCTGATGCTAATAAACAAATAAATGTTCCCTTTGTTCTTACCAAACCCTTGCTTGGTTGTTATTTGTGTTTGTCTGTGATGACTGGTGAAAGCACTGCTTTACATATATCAGCATCCCTGCACAAGCGGCTCCAAGAGTAATGAACTTAGTTCATTTTCACCCTGGTCTCGGGGTCTCAGTGGCTCAGTTTAGTGTGGTTGTTCAGTAAAAACACAGAGCTTTCAACCAAGGGAGGAATTAATGTGTAATTAAGACTGCTCTACCTGACGCTTCTAATGGAGGAAGATGCTGAGCGAAATGGGAGCTCTTCCGGAAGCTTCCGCCAGTACTTGCCCTTCCCTGTTGAAGTCCTGCATAACCTTAAGTGAAAGATGATGATCAGGAAAGCGATGAATAATGGCTCGTTAAGGCTGTCCACCAGAGATGGTTTAAAAATACCGCAATGCTGATTTCAACACGAGGAGCATCCATAAGGTGACACAGACCTACGTCAGTCATTGCCGGCATTGTGTCGTCGACATTTTGGTGCGTTTTGACAAAGAATTCTGAAGCTGTTATGTTTTGTTGTCTTATAAATTTTGCTACCTCCTGAGAACATGCGCTTTTGGGAGGAATGGTGGAAAGTTATGTTGAAAGGTCACATTGCCATGTTCAGGGACTGATCTCTCAGGATTATATCCAGCCAGGCGGCAGGTTGCACTTCACCTTTTAGTGGTGAGGAGAAATTAGTTATTGAAGTTTGGTATCATGTACTGGTTGCAGTAAATGGAAGGAGGCTTTTTTTAGACATATTTAAGATTACAATTCCTGGTGACCGAGTAAAAATTATTTTCTATTCTCAAAACATGGATAAAATAAACAATATGCCTAAACTGAGTTCATAGAGGTTATAATGAATTATACTGTGATCTTAACTTGATCCTTGATATTTAACAAAAGCTTGTTCTATGTCTGTTTTTACTATGCATATTTATAAATTCTGAAAGTACTCACCTTATCCAGTATGTTAAGTTAAAATAGACTTGCAGTGTCAGCTACACATAAGCTGAATTGACACATTTTTTGCTATTTAAAACATGGACTGTTTTTATTGGTGCTAAAAATAAATTGCACTGGTGCAAATGCATTAGTAATCTAACAAACCTGCAAACGTACCTGTCCAGATTATCATCTTTTATTTCTTTTTTCTTCTGATTGACAAAAAAACATCTGGCCCATGGTCTACAGTAGTTAATGACAAACTAAACCTTACTTTCAGCATTATTTTCTTTTGTATCATTGTGCTCCCCTCAAATAGCTAACCGCTAACTAGCATTTGTGCACATCAAATGAACATAACATGATGAAAAGAACATGTACATTTAGTTAGTGCTTCACTGTAAAACAATTTACCATTTAAGAGAGCTGTGTCAGTCCTCCAGCTGAAATACAGATTCATTAGATTTATTTAAATATAGATTTTGATTGGTTGTGTTACTGTCTGTTGTTCTGTACCTATAGTCAGTGCTCAAAGCAGTTAAGGAAAGTGGGGTTATTTTACTTCTCTAAATAAAACCAGCTTCATCTTAATCTAAGAGTAGTAGGGTGCCACTTGTCTCCAGTTAAGGGTTCAGGCACTGAACCCATTTTGATGGTGCCTGTACATAAAAGAATGTGTTCCACATCGCAAACCCCACCTTTATACTCCCCTTCTGGATGCACTACCAAATCTTATGAGCCTTTTTAAGGGAATGTTTATGGGAGGTCTGAGCCACACTGAGTTATTCCTCTCCAGTGGGATTCCTAGCAGGCTTCCCATGGCTGGATGGGTCTGGCAGTGCCCTCCTTCACCACCACTCTTCTGTTGTGACTGGTCATTTAGGCTGCTTCCCAACATCTGGCTGGAGTGATAAGCCGTGTGTTTCTGCTATCATGTTGGGATGGTAATGACTCCACTTATAGACTTGAGAATTAAAAAAAAAGCAGGTGAAATCCTTTTATATGTTCTGATTAGCTAGTGATAAGCGTCACAGAACCCGTGTTGCCTAGATACGTTGGGCTTGTCATATTAAGAGTCTATTCCATATCTACCTAAGGATATCTCTTTGGGTCAGAAAATGTTTTGCAGGCCTATAAGCAGATGAAGCCCTTGAGAATAAAGGAGTGAGTCATTCTTGGCTCAAGTGGCAGCAGTGGAGTCCATATTTGATGAATGTTGGCTCTACTGGGATCACTTAGGCTGGGTTTACTGGGTTTACTGGCTCCCGTAGCCTTCTGTCCTGCTTCAGGAAACTCTTGCTAAAATCAGTTTGCTGATTTCCTTGCAGGTGCCAGTTCTTGACTTGAATGTCCTCCTCCGAAGGTCTTTGTGTGTGTGTGTGTGTGTGTGTGTGTGTGTGTGTGTGTGTGTGTGTGTGTGTGTGTGTGTGTGTGTGTGTGTGTGTGTGTGTGTGTGTGTGTGTGTGTTCATAGGGCCTTTCCATTCATCCTTTAAACTATTGTCCTATTAAGGAAGGAAGGTCACTGCACACTCGCCACTGTTGCTTCAAAAACTTCCACTGGCCAGACTGGTCAGATTGTCCTTTTTTTTTTTTTTGCCAAATTATAAATATTTTAAATATAAGCAAATATCTTGTTTTTGAAAATGTAACATCCATCATCTACACAATATTCACAAAAAATCCTAATGGGAGCCTCTGAGCTTTGATGCGTCTGTTTAGACCGCCAGTTCACTTTTAGCATCCAAATGATTCAAATTGAATACCTGGAGCATATTTACTGCAGAATGGAGACTTGAAGAGAAGCATGTTTGCTAATGTTTCCAGTTACCTTTCATTGCTTGAGAGAGCAATCCTAACACAGATCAACCATAAGCTACAAATAACCAGTGTTCATTAAGCTGAGCCTCATAATGACGAATCTAAAAATAATAATAATTAAATTACCCATGCTGTTCACATTTGAATAAGTCTGTCTTTCATTTGGGTAACTGATTATGATTTCAAGCATTTCTGCACCACATCTCTGCTGCCGTAATGTTCACTCTGCACGGTTAGTTGGACGGCTGCAGCATCGCTTGTGCAGACGCCTCCTGGGTGTACTTACAGTTTTTAACCCTTGGAGCGCTTTGGAATGCTGCCCAGACTGAATACAGCAATTACCCTGGTGTTTATTTGCTGAAAACGGTACTCTTCCTGTTATTTGGTGGTTTGCATGATTGAGATTTTACAAAAAGTAAAGGTGTCTTAACACAAAACCCCTGTCTTTGGTTAAGGATCAGTGGTTATATAACAGTGGTCTGTCTGATTGTTTTCACATATTTTTTCACAAAAAATTACAAGATATGGAAGATGGGAAGGGTGAATAATATATCTCTGGGTCTTGGATTTGAAAATCCCTGAATAATTTTCAGGGAACTGTCTTTTTTTTTCTAGAATGTTCCAGAGTAGCTTAGTTGGCATGTCAGTCAATAAAATCCTTGTGGAAAAATGTGTTCTAATCCCTTTTGATAATTTGTATTTATATCCTCCAATACAGTTGACGAGAACCAGACTTCTATTCGTGGATGAAGCTCAGGGATTTATGGGAAATGATTTACTCAGCGTGGGTGTTGGTTGAAAGCACCAAGCTTTCAGAAAGGGGAAGGGGAAGTGGATTTAGAATCCAAAAGTCATCATAAGTAACCATTCATCTTGAAGGACATGTTCATGTGGGTGTGTCACTTTGTAGATTAAATGAGATGCGCATTTTGGAAGCTGCTTTCTACTTAAATATTCCACTCCATTACATTTTTAATGCTAGCAACGTACGAGTCCTGTACATCCATAGTCTTTGTGCCTCTGCACACGCTTTCAGGTTGGTCATGCATTCGCACCTTCTTCGCACGCTCTTCTTTCGGCACGGATCCGTTGTCTGATGTCGCTGCTCAAAGTGCCTTTGCAGCGCTGCTCACTGTGTGTTTTATTGGGCTGCGGCTGATGCTCTGGGTCGTGCGCGCCGCGTCTCCGTGGGCGGCTGGCCGTGTGGCTGCGGGGGCCTCGGTGCTCCTGTGAGGTCCATCTGGCCGCCTGCTCGGTCACGCACCCTCTGGAATAACGCTGCTCTCTCTCTGAATCGTTCCCGGCTCTAGGAATAGAGGAGTTCGCCCTTGACTAATGCAGAGTAATTGAGAGACAAGAACGGCCAACGTGAACGGCACCAGTACCACATGTCCACCAATATGCACACCATGCCTTTGCATGCCTGCCCTCAGTTGTGTTTTCATTGTTGATCAGATGATCTGTCTCTGCTTTGGCCAATTAGGCTTGAGTATAATGATCATGTGATCAGTGTTTGGGCTGTATTTATGTAATAGGAGACTTGACAGGACCTGATAATATTCATAGTAAATAATTAATTCATTTGTCGTGATCAAGGCCTTTGGGATTATGTAAGGGGAGAGGTCTGCCATAAGTATGAACACTCAAAAGGATGTAGTCTGCCATAATGTTTCAAATGTGCCCTAAACATGTGCTTTCATTTAAATTCACTTGATCACCTTCTCAAAATGGCTGTCTTTGTGCAAAGAAATTCCTGTTTCTTCATTGACGTCCAGATGACGGAAAGACAGATTGCTGATATAACGACTTTGATGTCAGTTTGATGCCCACAGCACTCTGAGTGCTGCTAACAGAACCACAGATTCGTAGGGTTTTTTTTGTGTGTGTATTATCTTGCATCTTTATGAATCCTGCTGTAATTTAACACAGGGAATCAGGATCTTGCCTTCTGTTTATTATATTTAATGGGAAAGCTAGTCTCAGAGTCCGCCTTAGCTTGGGTGCCAGACTCATCCAGCCTGAAGGAATCAGAGAGAGGCTGTAGAATTAGAATTAGGTAATTTATATGTATGGCACTGTATGATTGAGTCACTACCTGTTGGCACGGAGACCGTGGGCCCCACATTCGCTGGCCAGATCTTTTCAGTTCCCAAGGTGCTGATTTCTGACTCTCAAAGTATTACTGCCTCCAAGTTAAGAGGCACAGCAAGTGTGAGGATGACATCCCAGAAAAAGTGCCTTGTAAAATGTACTTCTGAAATGTGTAATGCAATTTAGCTCGTTCAGAACCTCGTGGAATTTAGTCAGCCTGATCAGATTTGGTTATAAATGTTTTTTTCTCTTTTTCATACCAGGAAGTTTTCTACCAATGAAACATTAACCTTATTATCTCCTTGTTAATGTGTCTTTATTTGCATGGTAATGTTAGCTTATGATATTGCAGCTGAAACCATGATGGCTGCTTGTTAGCTACTAGTCACCAAAGGCTATTCATTTAAGATACTCCCTAATGGGTAGGAATGTGCCAAATTTCATTGGCATTCTGAAATAGGAGCAGGGGAGAGAAGTGTTTTGATATTTCAGGGTATTCACATTCACAAGGCATTATCACAATTGCAATACAATGCAATTGCAATGTGCTATTTTTGCTCACATCAGTGCATCCGTGCCAGTGAGCAGAGGAACACGCAGGTCATAATCTTAGGAATCCCTAAACTAAACCTACAAATGAAGTTCAGGCAGAATCAAATTTCTTTCTACCTTGCTTCTTTTGTGACTTAAGATTACGAGGGTAGGGGTGAAAGCAATGATTCCCTACACTGTTGCCTCTGACCAATGATCTAATCTCTCTCAATCTGGGGGGGGGGCAGTCATAGCCAGTCTGACTGGCCAAAAGCAAAGGAAAGCATTGATTTGGAACTCCATATAGACTTAGCTGGGCCATAGAGGACAGCAGTGGTCTAAACATACTGGGCAGAAAGTTACTGTTACAAATGGTGTCCTCACATGGGTCAGTCCTCACTTAGCTGGGGAGTAGAGAGTGTGCAGAACATGCTAGCAGGGAGGAAGGAAATGTGTGGTTACGTACATGTTTTAAGTTATTCAGGACTAGCGCTGTTGCATCTACATTTCACACCATTTTTTTTCCAAGATCACTCTGTTGCGTTTGGGAAGAGGAGAAATTTATAATGGACATGTCTGTGTTAGAAGTGCTGTGTTAACTGGTGAAGTTAAAAGCAAAATAACATTAACGGGATCAATTACAGGGATCGATGACATGTTCTCTTACCGGGCAAATGACTCTGGTACAGCAGGGTATCTGTGGTACCTGGTCGATTCTTGATGTGTCTCTATTTCTGGCTTTGGCCTCAAGTACAGGTTATGGTGACTGTGTGTGTGTGTGTGTGTGTGTGAGAGAAAGAGAAAGAGAGAAGGGTGGGTGAAATTCTGTTAGGCCCAGCTGCAGTTTGCTGAGGTAAGCGTGCCTATGAAGGAGTGCTTGGGCTGCGTGCAGCTCGTAGTTAAGCTCTTAGAACAGTCTGTCCAGGCATTGTAGGTAGTTGTATCTGTGATCCACCCTTTCTGCCCTAATACAAAGATGGCTACGGCTGTAGGTTTTAGGCCAGATTGTCTTTGTGCTCCGCCATTTGTGAATCACACTTGTTTTGACTTTGTCTTTCATGGGGTGTGCAGCCTAAGCTCATGGTGATGCCCAACAGTGTCATTGGCCATTCGACTGGGTTACTGGCTACCTTTTTAGAATGGGGATGAGGGCGGAAAAACACAGAGTGCAGAAGGCCTCATCATTCTTGGCAAGGCCTCTCTCTGTTCTGCTTTAAAGTGTGTGTGGGGGGGTGGGGGTCTGCTGTACCACTGCAGTGGAATTTTAATACCCTGCAGGCATCAATCAGTTTGAAAGAGGCCGGGTTCGGTTCTCCACTGTTTCCTGTATGTTCTACATCCATCTGTCTTTCTGCATGTGGTGCAAGGGACTATTTGTCAACGAAAGCTAAGCTGAAGAAGGGGAATACCAGCTTGTAATTAATAAAATGCAAGCGGCCTACTAAGCCATCAAATTAAAATGATTTCTTGTTGTGTTGGATGTTGTAGGCAAAGCTAATGTTTTGGACAATGTATTGAGGCTGTCAGCAAGATTTGAAAAGTTCAGTAATTGTAGTTGTGTATATGGGCTTATTTTGATACTTCAGCTAACAATTATGATTAGTTATTTATGGGCCTTGAAGAAGAGGTGCAGCTAAATCGAAATCCCTCTCTGTCTGGGATCAGGAAGATGTTACCTCCTTTGTGTAAATTAAGATCCATGATTGATGCTGTTCCAGGACTGTAGATAACCACTGACGCTAAATTTAGCGGCTCGAGGGCAGTTTCTGTAAGAGAAAACGAAAGAGCTGTCGCTGGCTTTTTTCACCTTTTGTCTTCAAGGTGAAAGTATGTAATGTGGGGTTGAAGCCCGATACTGATAACAGAACTGTTGGCAAAAATATTCAAGTTGTTAGGTTGCTGTGCAGCAAGCAACATCTTTTCAGTGAGAGAGTGGGAGACCTGGATTGCAGAGACTGGATGTGTTGACTGTTTTTTTTGGACAACCTTCCTGAGTACGGGAACACTGTGTTGAAGTTGTAAAGAAGGTGAATGTGGACCAGGAGCATGAAAGTGGCATATGACTATCTGAAGAGAATCAGATCTGTTTCATGGTTATCATTGTCCTTTGTTTCCAAAGCTCTTCAGGCTTTCCAAACATGTTCGGAAGAATAGAATGAGGCTCCATCACTTCAGAGCTGCTAATTTTGTATTCTAATGACCCAAAGTGATTATTACTTTAAGAAAAGACATTGTAGTTATGAATGAAAATGGTCCCAGCATCTCCAAAGTAGTATTTCTTACACTGCTGTTTTGTATGTAGAATATTCCTGACTGCTAACCAGGCTAATCGATGGGAGAAAGCTTTAAGAATGATACATTGCTGAAGATACAAAGGTGTACATTTGTAAAAAAATATATTTTTAAATGTAAATCAAATTAAAGCAGTAATTATTCAGAATAATAAGTTATTAAATAATTGGCTATCAAAATAGTAGTAGGACTATGTGGAGCGCAGCTGTATGTGGATCAGCAGATTACATTATTAGAAAAATGAGCTGTATTTAGTGCTTTTGCTTTGAGGAGCGAAATATTGTTTTTACCTTTTGACTTATAACCAAAGTTTCAGGTTGAGTATTGCCTTCAAAACACATTCAGATCTTTCTTTGTTGGTGAAGGAGACTGGTGCTAGTGTTTTGAGAGCTGCTCATGGTGCAGTCAGGGACTGTGAGACAAATCTCAGACGAATTAGTTAAACTGAAAAGTCCTGCTCGTTGCTGACTCATGAACTATTACACAGCAGCCTTGGCCTTGTCCTCCCAGCATTTTACATTTGGTTAACTACAGGCATTTGGTTGTCTAATTCACCGAATCATCGTATCCCTCAGATTTGGTGCTCTGTTGGGCATTTTGCATGGATAGTGAGATTTGCCCCAGATATGGGGAGGTTGCTTTGCAGGGATGGTGTTGATGCTGCCCTGAGATTGCTTCAGTGTGCTCTTGACAATCATGTGCGAATCAAATCTCAGCATCTCCTTCTGATGAGCGCACCATGGTACAGATTTTTAACGCATCACAACAAAATGAAGCAAGAAACCCTCACTGTGCTGGAGCGAGTTCTTTCAGATGAATCTTAATTAAAAGATTATCTGCATCTCTGCAGAGATGCTGTCTTGTACTGCGCAACAACGCTATGAACAGATCTGGTTTTCTTTACCAGATCTGATCATTGGTATTAGTCCGTTTATTCATAAACTCTGTATGCTTTTTACATTATGTATGTGTGTGTATATATATATATATATATATATATATAGAGAGAGAGAGAGAGAGAGAGAGAGAGGGAGCCTGAGGATAAGTTGCAGGTGAGTGATAAGACGCTTGGCAGACATTTTAGAAACTTTGTGTACTTTTATAATCTTTGCTTATTACTTTCTAACTTCTCTTTATTTTTCCTCCATTCCTGGGCACAGACACTAGAATTAATGAGCTGACATCTCCTGTCTTTTAAAGTTCACTGCCCTCAAAAACCTTTAGAATGTAACAAAGCCTATTCCTCTTATCGTTAAATTATGAATGCATACCCAGCATCCTCTCTGTCGTCCTCTCACTATCAAACGTACACATGCCTGTCATTACTGCATTAGCCTCGGCAGGCAGAGAATATCACACTTATTGTAAAATTGTCAGTAAAAGGCAACATCAGAGAACTTGGTCGCAAGCCAAGCCCGAGGCCAACTTCCTCCCTTCCTCCCAAGTTTCCTCCCTAAAAGTGGCTCTGTAGCCAATCGGAGCCTGTGACATCATTTCTGATTTGAAGTGTGCCTAGAATCCCTTGCGTAAAATATTGCTTAACTGCAGCATTTCTGTGTGCTGTGTTGCTTATGCAAATGCAATGCAGTGAGATTTTATGTTCTCGAATTATATAAGTGCACTAGCGTAGTGCCAGGGCCCTGTGACCACGACCACAAAGACCTACTGTAGTGGGCCACACTCTTGCTCATGAATTTGTGTCAGACTGAGATTTGCTTTAAATAGGCTGGTATATTGTCCACCTGCCTATATGCTTGGCGGCAGCTCCTGTAGTCTGGCAAGGCGCACTCGTCATTCGCCGCACTGTGCATTCCAAGTACAGTGAAGTAGCATCGTATGGTTCCACAATCATTAACAGGTTCTAGGGAAGCACACGGAGGCCATTTTTAGGACGGATTCCTCTGCTACAGTACAGCATGACTACTGTGCCGGTGACCAAGAAATAAATCTATGCCAGGGCCCAGTAGGAGAAGGCTGCTGAGTCAACCAGTGGCACCTCCTCCCTCAGGACGGACCGTGCTCGGCTCTTACCCTTGGTTACTCCCTCGTGTCCTCAGAGGAGGAGCAGGGCTTGGCCTTTTTTCCTTCTTTCTGCAGCTGTTATCCATATGTGTTTCAGCCTGTATTTCCTATTGGCTAGCTAATACACATGGGTTTCGACCACAATCCAAGCCGTCTGTGGCTCCAGCATGTTGTATTCTGCCACAGACAGATGGCTAGTCGGTATTCAGTGCGAAATGGCAGCCCAAATTGTGTTTGTTTGTCATTTTGTCATACTGTTTCGATTGCTGATAGTAGGGGAGATGCATAGTAAAATGTTTTCTGCATGTGAAATCTCCATTTCATCTATATTTGTGAAGGGCGGTCACCCCGACATTTACATTTACATTTACATTCTGGCATTTAGCAGACGCCCTTATCCAGACGACTTACAAAAAGTGCTTCATTGTTTTACTCAGAACAAAATCTCTAGCTAGTTAGTTTAGGCTAAAATCAGGAAGAAACTTTAAGCAAAGATATTATTAGATACAGTCAGTATGGACGCCTAGATATACTCAAATATATACTGAGAAAACCCTACTTAACAGATAAAAGCAAGAAAAGTCATTACAGTCACAAATATTTAATACATGCTAGTGTAGTAAAATTTAATTTAAGTGCTCTTGAAACAGATGTGTCTTCAGTCTTCGCTTAAAAACAGCAAGAGACTCTGCCATTCGGACACTCCAGTGGAAGTTCGTTCCACCACTGAGGTGCCAGAACTGAAAAAATTTCCTGAACAAGTGCGGACATGTATTTAGAATGGAAATATGTCATTGGCAGTAGGTTTTTGATATTGAGAATCTTTGGTCCATCAGAATACTGATAAGAAGTGTGGAGTAGCCTATATTCCAATGTGTATGTTTACTTGCTCAAAATTGGATCTTGTGTCAAAAATCTATGAATTACTGCATTGTTTTATTTGTTTGTTTTTGTTTGTGGGACATGGGTAGAATTGACTAAAATAGTAAAAAGTATATTCACATGCTATCTGAAAAAACATAAAATGCTGTCAACATAAGACCAAAATCCCAGTTACCTTGCAAAGAGGATTGAAATCTGATCTCTTTGAGCTCTCTGGGAGTTCCTAAAGGAAATACCATGTGTAATTTGATCTGGTTACCTTGGCCTGTACCATCTCTGAGGTTCCTTCTTGATAACATTGATAAATTCTGCCCTTGTTAAATGGAGTAACAGTCGTTTATGTCTTGGAGGTCATTTCCACTGGATAAACATACCTAAGGCAGGATAATTTTATACTTGAGGCAAATGTCAACTTTATGCAGTCTGTGTACTTGTGGTATTCAAATGTGGCCTTAATTATTCCTTTGCTATGAGCTATTTTTATACTAGTGCATATTAGGCCGTTTAAATCAATCACTAATTAAAGGTTCTCATGGGCAAGGCTGAAAGGCGTGGTAACTTCACCATGTGGAAGCCACAGTGAAATGGAGAGCAGGCCTTTTTGTTTTACGGCAACTCACTCAATCAAACCTGTCATCACTGTCCCTTCATTTCAGTGGGGTCCTGTAAACAGTTAGCACAGTGGGCAGGCAGATGTATCCTGTGCTTGATTTATGGGCGTTTTTACTGGGCCTGACGTAGGGGCACGTGGGCCTGAGCAGTGTTCTGCATGCTGCTTTTGTCTCCCGTCTCTCACTCTGCTACTGCCAGGTCGACCTCGCTGTCCTCCCATTGAATCTGAAATGTAAAACTGGGAATGTCCAACGCTGACCTCTGCACTGCCCCGATCACCGTCGGACATCTGGACACACCTGCCTCCACACAGATGGTTCCTTTGTAACACCCAACTGAAAACACTGAAAACGTGTTATTTTGACCAGGCAGATCATCAGTAGAATGCTTTCCAGTGGAAATGTGATTATTCTAGCAGGGCCGATTAGGGGAAATGGGTTTTAAGCCATAATGAGATCAGGCTTTTGTCAGAGATTCCCCTTCACACGTTTTTAACTGTTCTTGGTTCTTGGATGATTTTCTTGGCCTAATGATGATTACTGAGGCCTTATGGAGGTAAGGATGTCCATCATTTGCAAAAGCACTTCAGAACTAGTGCACTGTATCAGTTCGTTTGGGGCATATTTGATGTTGGTGTCACTGAAGGGGCTTCTCCCTTTTGCCTCCTCACATGCACCTGCGGCGCGGCATATCACAGACTCGATGGTGGGTAGTTGTGAGCCTTGAGGCATCCCAAACCTCCTGCCAAAGACCACATGGCCAATAAGTCGCCCCCTGCCAAAAGGATGACCCAACACCCCCCCAACGTCATGCCTGTAGTCACTGGTGCAGAAAAATGGCCTTGTCTGAGCTGTGAAGTCCAACATGGTCCATTGCATCTTCTGGTAGGGATTCATTTTGATTACTTGGTTAAATATGGCCTCTGTCAAATCATACCAAGCTGGGTTCTTCTGGCCCTTTTACTCCTGGACACTTTCCATCAGATAAAAGATGCCGTCTCCGCCGTCTCTGCTGTTCTACGGCCTCACTGCGGAAAGTCTTGGCAGGCTTGTCTCAAACGAGAAGCCTGCAGGCTGCCTGACGGACATTTTGGCCCAGGGTCTGTGCAAGCAATGCATCCTCCAGATTTAGCGGGCTGACTCCTTCATTACAGTTGTCTCCTTCTACATGGTTGTAATATTGTCCCTTATGTCAATGAATGTACGTGTCAATGTTTTGCTTGACAGTGCAGTGAACAGCGTGCTATGTGCCATTGGAGTACAACATTTATTTGAGCAAAACTCCTTTGTCTAGTGCTGAGGCACAAGCTCTTATCAACTTTTTTACAGGGTTGTTTATTTCAATGAAGACACATCTAGCACTATCATACAGAGTCTGCTGTCAGTTACAAACTTGCCTACAGTTCTGCAGAGGTTTGCCACCACTGCAGAGTGCACTAATTAGGATATGCAGGATCAAATGTCCCTGGATATTGGATCCCTCATATTTATTTGTTCACTGGTAAGCCGCAGTAGAACATTACCATACCATACTTGCTTCCTTTCCATTTCCAACATGCACACTGCATGAAGACGTTGCCGTAAGGGAAATTCGAGATTCTCCAAAGCCAAAGGGACTCTGACTACTCTTGCGAAAGACAAAGGCAGGGAAGAAGTGACCCGGTCCTCCAGATCCTGACTGTACTTACCGATACAACCCAGGAAAGTGTGAAAACTGTGTGTTTATGACGGATTATTTAAAACACCAGAAGACTGCTCCCCCACAGTTTCAGAAAACATCTTTGGCAGGAGTTTGAGTTGAGTGGAATGTAAAGCTGAGGGTGGTGGAGAGTAATGTGGACGGCATGTGCCGAAGACCTGCAGTCGCGCTGGGACCGTACTCTCAGGCGACATTTTGGTTGAGGTGGATATTTGGTAGTTGAGGAGCCGTGGGTGTGTGATTGCCATCGTCAGAGCTGCGGTGTTTCAAATTCAGAGCTCGATGGGGAAAATTTGACCTCAGCCAGAGCTGAAGTGATTACTTTGAAATGGAGGCTGGTGTTCAAACTGTCTGATGTGATGGCTTAAGAGGAGAATCGGGAGAGAAGAACAAGGAAGGAGGGTTTAGGATCAAATGCTGAAATCGACTCATCCTTGTTAGATGCAGAAGAGGAAGAATGTGTTCAACTTTTTTTTTTCCAGCCTCCACATATGCAATCAGTTCTTTGGCACATTTTGTGATTCACTGAGAATCTCTTTGGAAAAGAGAGCTTTGTTTTGATCTGGGCTGTTGCTTCAGCTGAGATCAGCACTTGCAATTCTAAAGATGTTCCTCTTCAAAATGAACAAATAAAGGAAATGAAAACTTCCTTAATGTGATATTAAAACACAATGGTGACCATCTTTGCCCATAACATTACATGTTATCCAAGTCAAAACTCTCTACACATAACCTTTCATGTCCATTGGAACACAATACAATAATATAACATGTTTGTACCGGGTTAAGTGGGCACCACATGTTCAATGCACTTAACAGTATACGCTTGGAGCTATTAACAAACAAATGGGAGGAGCCTTCATGGCTCAGGCCGGGAATTTGTAGATGGTTCACCTCAATTGCATTTCGGATCACTCCTAAATGGCGTTGAGCTGAGTGCAGCTGCTTGCGCTCGATACGCGTGGCGCTCTTCTCCTGGACTCCTTTGAGGCTCTCCTAAGTGGAATGGACTCGTTGCCATTTCGAACAGAAGTGCACTGGCCGGGCTCTCGCTTTTCGCCTAAATGTCACTCTGCAAGAGCTCGTCTTGGAGGCCTTTGCTGGCCATATGGAGCAGGGCCTGTCCTAAAAGGTTTCACGCTTCCTTCCTGGAGCTCGGTACAGACTCCTCCTCGTCCTCCGAGAAGGACACGTTTTCTGCGAGCTTCTGCTCCCCTGACCTGCCTTTTTACATGCCTGCGCTCCGGGAGGGGAAGTCGAGACCACAATGGCTGTACTTAGAGCGGAACCAAAATAACCCCCCCCCCCCCCAAAAAAAAAAAAAAAAAAAGTTCTTGATCATCCTTCCCTATCTATTCGTTTCCTGTCACAAACACGTACATTAGTTTCAGCAGTGGCCCACGCACCTGTAATGCACTCCATGCTGAGAAGGACACTGTTTGCAGTAATATAAAACAGTAAATCAGTTTAATGTATGAGGCATATTTCAAGTGCTTTCAAGTGTAGCTGAATATAGATTTCCCTGCTTTGGAGAATCTAGAGGTGTGGGTGGTCATGGTGGATGTAAAACTCTGAATTATTCATATTAATATTGATGATGACCTGTTCACACACGACACTGAAATGCACCTTGCTTGATCTGATCATGGGGGCTGCCAAAACGCGTAGCCATTTAGACCTGGCATTTGGATCTCTAGTAACCTCTCCGTTTCCTACATGACTGAAGGAAACGCAGCACAATGCATCACTCTTCCACTGCTATTGTTTTCAGACAGAACAGTCCCGTGAATCCTTTCTCACACAAAAGGAGAGGAGATGCCAGAAGAAACTACTGACTACTGACCACCAGGCGTAGGTTTCTGACTCCCAGACTTCAGAGTGGATGCTCTCTGAAGTTCCCGGTTATTCCTCGGGTCTCACGTATTTGCCGCCCCTCCTGCCGAAAGCTCTAATCGCATGTACGGAGGGGGTGGAGCAGGTGGCATCGCCCTGCTCTGCAATAAGGACACCGTCATGGTGGCCAAGCTTTAGTCAGTAATTACACACCATCACTTACAAGGGGTTTGGCACTGCTGAGGAGGCCGTGCCCATGTAGGTGTCGGGTTGCCTCAGTCTACGTCCACACAGGAGGAAGTGCAGCCTGGACAGAGCCTGTCGCATGACATCACCACGACCTACATTTCCTGTCAGTGATGTGGATGATGCTGGAGCCCCAGGGTGTATTTGGGGTCGCATTAGCTCGCCTGCCAGGCTACAACAGTATTGGTGTATTCTGCTCCAAGCCATCTAAGGTTTAATGGATTAAATGAGGCTGGGCTATGTCGTAGAATTGGTCATTTAGGCTAATTCTTTGCATAACTGCCTTTGAACTGCTTTTTTTTCTGACTAGCTATAAGTGGGTAGTTACCGGGGTAGTTTTGGTACTGACTAGTACATAAGATGGAACCATGCTTGCCATAATGTGAATATTAATACACAGCTTAAATTGGGGGAAAAATATAGAAAATACATGTGGTACAAAACTAGTATGTACATTCAACAAATTCAACAAACAAAAATAAACATATTATATAGCATTATGTTGTTGCTATAGTAAGTTAAAAATATGTCTTTGAAATTTCATGACACATGAATGTATTTCTGAATGAAATTTGGATTGTTCTGATTGCATTGTGGATCATTCGGCGGTTCTGAGTGCTGGACAGCTTGTCCTGATCTGCCTGGCAACAACAGCCATTCTGTTTGTTCCAAACACTTCAAATGAAGGAGCTAAAATGTGCTGTTAAGAGGCTAAGCTTGGGACATCTGGTCACTGTTTGAAAACACTTGAATGTTATTTAAGGGAGAGAGAGCGCGCTCTTCTCCAGAAGATCCAAGTACAAAGGAAACAAGAGAGCCAAATGCAGATGTTCACTGTGTGTTGTGACTAAGCACAAAATGGACGAAGGTTAATGGCCGTCTGGCCTCAGAAGCCACAGAGGAGTATGGGTAGTGAACATGGCTGCTTAGGTGATGACATCACCACCACATTACACAGACCATCTCCGGATCATGTCTCAAGAATGAGTGGCCGGGGGGCGGAACATGAAGCGATGGGCTTACTGATGTCATTTAACTCGGAGGTCATTGTGGTGAACCCACCACAGCCTGACTGTGGCTTCTGAATGTAATACTGGTCCACTTTAATCTATGGCTTCATTAGGGTTATACTTTAAAAAAAAGACAAAAAGCTTTCTTGTATTGCTTAATTCCCAAGTGTTCTCATGTAGTTTGGGTTTGGTGCATTGCCAGCATTTCTAGTCTGGCATTCTGGCAGGAGGCCCATTCCAAATCAAGGGGGCTTGTTCAGCATCTTTACACTCCTCGAGGCATATAGCTTTTAGCTATTCAAATCAAGGATGACTTTGAATATATTGGCTCAGGTGTTCCTCATATTGAAACATGTAAAATATGTATTAGAATCAGTCATTTCCCTCCATCAGATGACCGTCTGGTATTTATATTGTCTACCAAAGCGTGAAAGCAGGCCTGAGGCACACTGAAATTAAACCTGCTGAAAAGATTAGGCTTCTGCGTCACGCGCAGTGCCATCCTGTGCAATTGGGTCGAACTCGAATGTGAGCTCTCAGAACCAGGACATCATGTTTTCCCATTTTACATGGAAGGCCAGGCATTTACTGCCTTGGAACCTGATTACCCTCCCGGCAGTGGTCAGTAACGTTGTAGAGAGCCTTGCACCACTTTTGCCGTGGCCGGTGGGGAGGTCACGGTCCACCATGACAGAACTTTGGCAACGGGCGTGCAGACAAGCTCTCCGGCCTGGGTCATGTTTGCCTGAACCTGTCCCCCAGACTTTGTTTACAGCTGACCATCTGCTACTGGCACGCCTGCGCCGTATTGTGTACATTTCAGCAGTTGTTTCCAGTGAGGTCATTGAGAGGAGGGGAGGGGGAAAAAAAAAAAAAAACGTATGTGAAGCAGAGCGGTCACACTGTCTCCAGAGCCGCATGGAGTCGTGGGTATAAACACCTCCCGCAGTGTACAGTGTAGCGCAGCGAAATAAGCACCTGAAGAAAATAAGCACGTACTTCATCAGACAAGATGGAGTAGGGGATTTACTACACTTAGGGGAGAGAGGTTAGCTCACACGAGCAGGGGAAGGTATGCATAGAACGTTACATACATCTGCAAAAGCCATCCATGTTCTAGACAGTGAAGGAGATCTACTGTTTCAGGGTCAAGGTAAACGTGTGTTGAGTATTACTGTTGGCTTGACATTTTCCCCAAGTTTATGAGTCTAAACAGACTGGAATCTGTCCAGTTTGTCCTTACAAACGTATCAGTCCATCAACCCTACTGAGTGTGGAGAGGAAAAGGGCCCTCATTGGCTAAATCTGGAAGAGGAATGGTGATCGGGATTTAAAGAGATTTAAAACAATCCTCAACATAATGAATGCAGCAGAACCATCTCCGTGTATAAATGTAATCTGTCCTTGGGAGAGGATAATGGAGCTTGGCTGGACGACAGCGTGGAGTCCTGGGGAGAGGATGTGGGGTGAGAGACCTGCTGCTGATGGAGCAGTTCTGGCAGATGAGGGTCCTGAAGCACCCTCGTCGGGGAAGAGCGCTCTCTCGCATGGCGTCTCCTCATCCCGCGCTCTTGGCATAACGAGCCAAGCAGACAAGAGCAGTAATTGTAATGGCGAAGACGGGCTCTGCAATCAGCGCTAAATGGCAGATTTAAGTCGTCATCTTTGTGAGTGGTTCCTTCTTATTCTCCTGCAGCAAGAGCGAAGGAAAAATAAAGGGACTATGCAAAGCAATGAGAAACAAATGATTTTTCTTTTCCTCTTGACAGTGATATTTTGAAACTCTGTATAAAACTACATAAGTGCAGGCAAGCATGGCACAACATTCCAAGGTTGAGCATTCCTCTTCGACTATCCTTGCGGCCGTCGGGTGGAAAACGTCGGCTACGGTTTCCTTGCTTCAGGGGTCAGAGTCATTTCTGACTCCTCCTTTGATCAGGAAGGGAGAAGAGGAACCATATATGATGCCAAACACACGCCACTCAGAACAGGATGGCGCGGACAGCCGGCTGACCCCTGTAGCGAAGTGACAGGAAGCAGGAAGCAGGCCTTCATCACACTACACGGTGAGGTCCTCGTCCTGTGTCCTCCTGCAGACCAGTAAAGAGGGTTTAATATTAAGAGTGAAACGGTGGATGTTTAGTGGCTCAACCTCACACGCCAAGCAAGCAGCTCTAGCGCCACCTAGGAAGAGCCTTTCAGTCCACCTATCAGGTGCTCTAGGGTTTCAGGAGATTTACATGGTTTGGCTGAAACGGACGAACGGTGCTACGCCAAACCGCACTCTTGTTTTAATGGAAATGCAAATTGGTCAGCTAATGAATAGGGACATATGCATGAGCTTGACATTATTCCAAGTTTAAATGATAGCGTTTTAATTACATTTTTATTTTTCTTTTGTGCTTAAGGTCATCTGTTTCTCTCATCATGGAAGGCAGCTAAAACTGATGTTTCCAGCTTGTGTGTCTCGGAGGCTGCTGGCTTTCTTCCCCTTTTTGTGGCCACAGCTGCAGTGATGTAAAGGAGAAAGGGCTGGATATTCATCTCCAGTCTTGATGACTCCACATAGGACTCTTGACATGAAATGGTTGCAAGCAGCTTGCTTTTCTTGTCCTTCCTTTCTTTTTCAAATCGATTAGATATTCCGTGCCGGTGTGGCATGCAGTCCCCCCACAGAGAGGGACATGGGAGCCTCGTCGCACAAACCCCGGTAGGCTTTTATTATGAATCCTGAAGCTGGAGGAGAGAGATGCGTTACCAGCTCGCCTGAGTAGGACCTAATGTGACTCTCGGTGTCTGCGACCGTTCGGACGTCGAGTGTTAGAAGCTCCAGCTAGCAGTAGCTGCACCATTGAGATGCAGCCTGGTTCCCATTTGCAAGTGTGTGTGTGTGTGTGTGTGCTTGCGCTTGCCTGAGTTGAAAATGTAGGCATTTTTGTGCATGCGTGTGTGTGGGCATGTGTGTGAATGCCATTCCTCAGAGCCACAGATGTCCTGGTTGCTTGCTGCCCCCAGGTCCCTGGAGGACTCCGGCATGGCTGAGATCCACTTTCAGCGGTGCAAAAATGTTGTAGAAAATCTCCACCCCAGCCCCGCTGCCCTGTCTCCGCCCGCCGGGGTCGTCTCGCCTCCTTCCTCCCCGTTGCTCGTCAAACTGTCACTCTCCTCTCACTCTCAATCCACAGAGCAATGCAGCCGGTGCAGTGTAATCACTGCAATTAGAAGTAATTACTCCTGAACCAGGCGCAACCTTGCTTGGGATGAAAGTGGGCATCTCGGCATGGGGTGTTTGCGTGTTCACGTGGCCCATGAACGTGGCCCATCCTGCCATTTTCTTCTCAGATCCTGCTCGGGGCTTGTTCTGTGACTATATATGGATGTTTTCCCAGCTCTGGCCTAGCCCTGTGAATCCTCTTACTCATAGCGCATTCCCAGACTGAAGAAATGCGTTCGGCACTCCCCGAAATCTTGCAGCAGATGCTGGCTGGAGGAACGCGATCTCGCAGCGCAGTCACCGAGCACGTGTCCTGATCGGCTCTCGCCGAAGGGGATGGCGTAACCCAAACCTGCCTCCCTCCCTCCCCTACCTCCATCTCCAGACAAGAGGCCATGTCGCCGGAATGGCGCCCTCACTCGCGGGGCTCGGAGAGGCGTCTGCTGGACACCAGGAGGCGTTGGGAGTGGAGATCAGCCTCTGTGGTGTGGCCTTGCGTTCTTCTTCCGAGCTTCACCCGCCCTCTCGCCATGCCAGCCAGTCCTCTCGGCCTCATCGGTTTAAAACTGTAGTGTAATTCGAATTCGTGCCATGTGATTTGAGGACAACGCCACATCCTGAGTTTGTCGAACAACGACAACACCATGGGAAATGTATTCTGAGTAAATACAACACGCATTTTAAATGATATAATTATGACTTTCTCATGTGGATGCATCAGGGACACAAATGGAATACAGCAGTTGTGGACTTTTGCAATTCTGTTTATCGGAGACCACTATTGCAATTATTGTACACAAGCAATATATTGTCCAGCCCTAAATTAAAAGCTCGGCGTGGATCAGAGAGCTACTGAAGCTGTTTCATTCCCATTAAAGTCATGCTCCATGGTGGAAACTCTGTTTTCACTGGCATAAAATAGTAAAGACGAGAGACAGGCGATAAATCGCTCTGAGTTGAGATCGTCTGCCATGTGTTCGGAAAAGTAACACGGACGTCTGCCTAACCTTTAACTTTCCATATTCTCAGGTTGTCATGTGAGCGAGATTATAATTTATCCGGAGACGTGTCTCCCTTGCTGCTGAACCACAGGAGCTGCCGCTCGTCATCGTTTTTGAGTCGTATTCCAGTTTTAAACGCCCAGGCTAACCTCTCACAGGTCTTCAGCTAACTCCGGGGCTTCATCTTGTCAGCTGGTCAGGCTTCCCTTCGGACCGTACTAGGACACGGTGGCAATCGATCAAATCCCTGTGACGCTGAAGCCGAGAGGAAGTGGTGTAGACAAAGGCTTCCACACGTGGAGAAGGTTGGGGAGAGAGAGGCCCTTTCCTCACGGTCCTCCGCGTCCCCAGTCTGAGGACATTATGTGAAACAAATGAATTCAGGTTTGGAGATGACCTTCCTTGAAAAAGGATCCATCATAGAAGGACCCAAACCCCTGGTTAGACACGTACACACAGAGAGAGAGAGAGAGTGAGTGAGTGTGTGTGTGTGCGCACATGCGCTCCTGGGGATAGGAGGGGGTGTTCCTTAGCCCCCATATGCATGGCCAGTGAGATGAGGCTTCGGTAGAACAGGTGCAGATGCATTAATGACATTTTGCCTGAAGTGCTCAGCGGCGGCTGACGTGAAGGTGTGAGCCAAGCCGTGTCTGGAATGACGGTGCTGAAAATCATCTGCTTTTCTGCTGTGTCCTGTGGCCGTTCTCCATCGCTGGAGGGCTTCTGAAGCACCCGTCATGTCCCTCTCAGCAGTAGGTGAGGGGCTGCGCGTAATTGTGCTGCGGCCATTTTAGGTACAGTGCTCTGTGAAGAAACGCCCCCTCCGCCCCCTAAAGTATAATGTGAGTGGGGGGGGGGGGGGTTTCTGCGTTGCCGTGACAACAGCAAGGTAGCTCTCCCATCAGCGCGCCCGCTTGTATGCAAATGGGTGGCCGTGCGGTGTCGCACATCTGTGTCGTGGTCGAGGGCTGACACGATCCCTGCTCACTGAATGGCTTCTTTGTCACGTCTTTATAAAATGGCCTCCTCTATTTTCTGGCTTTAGAGGACAGGGTGTGTGGAGAGGGGGGCTCCCCCTTTTGGGGTTCACTGAAGGGGCCGCTGAGCAGTTTTTGGGCCGCTGGATGATATTCAGTGGTGTGCGGGGGGGGGATTGTTCCTGTGAGATCAGTGCCACACTGTTACCGTGTCCAGTGTGTCCTAGCCGAGCCGTCCCCCTTCTGACCGCATGAAGCTGGACATGCCGAGATGGCGATATCTGAACGACCACATATGCACACATGCACGCGCACACACACAAGTTGCAGAGCTGAAGTCGATCTGCTAGTGTTGGCAACGAGGGCAGTGGTTCAGTTTGTAAATAGGCCAAGCTGCTGTGGACGCTCCACTGTTCTCAGGAGACAGTGTCTGGTGTTTTAATTAAATCCTGCCGAAGTGTTCGCACTGACAGGAGTCAGAAGAACGGTGTTGTATTGGTTCGCTGGGCTTTTAATTCTTCCTTTATGTGTTCCTGCATTAGCTTGACTTCATTCTCGCGAGCTATTTTTGGCTGCTGAGTGTAGATCGTTTGCAGTCTCATCCATGAAGCAGTGTGTGTTCAGACAGTATAGTTTCCCCCATCGGAAGATGGGCATGGTTTAAAGACGACCTCCTTCTGAGCATAAAGCTGGAAAGCGAGACAGATGTTTTTTGTGAGCCAGGCTTCTGAACCAGTGTGTGTGCATCCTCTGGAGACTCCCTTATCTGGTAAAACACCCTGTGCCCTGTTGTGTGTGTGTGGACCAGTCTGAAACAACGTGGCTGAATAATCACAGTGAGCTACATGAAACCACTTCTCTCTCCTGTGTTCTGTTACTGCCAGATAGAAACCCCTAGACTAGCATTGCCATGGCAACGGCAGGGATGCTGTTGGTTGTCCTGGTGATGCACCATGGGGAGTGAAGGAGAGGGCTTGTCCTAACGTGATGTGAGCCATGAGTAGGAAAGACGTAAGCGTGCGCACGCGTGCGTGTGTGTGTGTGCGTGCGTGCGTGCACACGTTTAACCTGTGACTGTGCTAAGTCAGAAGCTCAAGCTGTATTGTTTGCACATGCTCTTAATGCAGATCACTGAATATTCTGCGTGGCACGTGTGCACATTTGTTTGCGTGCTGTGTGTGTGTGTATGGCACCCTCCTGGGTTTTGGCATTGATGGTCTTAACAGCAGGCTAACGGGACACTGGCACACTGAAGCAGATGTCTGTTGGAGTTCATCTCACTTTCAAACGCTTACACTGATTTACACTTTGTTTTCGTTCCGGCTTTCCGCCCCTTCCCTCTCTGATTTTTTTTTTTTTTTTTTTTTTTTCCCTAATTCTTTTTTGTCATGAATAACTAGATGACTTTTGGTTTGCGGCACTAAATGGTTTCAGCATGAATGAGTTGCCATGAATTATTAATTTCTCAATTTGGGGATTTTGGGATAACCAGAAGGGTTCCAGTCGTCAAGAGGAATGAACGACTCAGAGAGACTCAGTCTCCCAGAGGGCTGTGGTGGTCTTCTCCCTGTCGCCGCTGAAATCATACATGGATTATCCTTGAGATGATGTAACGTTGCCTGCTGCATTGAACTCACCAATTACTGGATTAAATGTTGTGCATTTGACCATATTTAACATTTTTAAAACATTAGATGTTCTGTATGTCTGAAGCACGTCCTGTGAGAGGTGCTCAGACCTGTGTCTCCCAGCTGCTGCTCTGTAACCTGTGCTCTCCTCCGCGTAAGGCTGTTCTCACTGCCACAGAAGCGTAGCTGCCGCCAGCCTGTCGGCCCTGCTGGAAGTCCATTTGTCTTCCTTTGGCCTCCTGACAGCTGTCAGTGACGAAGCCATGTCAGCGTGGCGAGGCCTTTCAGACCCTTTCAGACCCTTTCACAACCATGCAGACCCTGCGGGCCACCACCGCCAGATGTCTACCTCTTCTCTCTCTCTCTCTCTCTCTCTCTCGCCGTCTCTCCCCCTCATGTCACCCATACACTTTCTTCTCTCCCACTCACCACTGTCTATTTGTAATGCACTTTTTGAAACTTTTTTTTTGATGGAAGTCATGTTTCTGACAGCCAATAACAGGCTGTAATTAAAAACCAGGCTCCCACACCATGGCAACGGCAGTGCCTGCTCCACTCCGAGGACTGTGGGTAGTACTACAGCAGGCCCCGCAGGCCATTGCGATGTTCAGCCACGTCGCATGCCCGGCAGACACTGATGGAGCGAGGCGCATGCTCCGCCTGTTCCTCCATGTTGGTGAACCATGGGTCTGCGGTGCAGGTGAAGGCTCTAAACCAGACCACCCTGGCTCAATCTCAAATTCTCTCGCTCACGCACTCTAAAGTCATATTTAGACAGCAAGATGTGTTTTCTCTCACTTCTTGCTGTCGTTTCATTGTTTTTCTCCCAGTTCGGGTGATTTTTCCCCCCTCCCCCTTTCAGTGAGATCTCTCTTTCTCCCCCGGGCATGCCCCTCCCCCCTTCTGCTTCCATTACATCACTCCTTTGTCACATAGGTTGGGCAGCGATTCGGGGGCAAATCATAATGTTTTCGCGAAACCATCCGACCATACCGCCTGAGTTTGCCTCATCAGGGCAGAGGAAAGGCTCCATTTTATACCCCCCCCCCACCCCCCAATCATTAGGCAGGTGGGGATTAATCATCGTCAGAATGACCCATGCGCCAACCTTTTCTCCCTTTGCTCTCTTTGATTAGTTCCTGCTCCCCTCTCTCTCCTCTCTCTCTCCCTTTCTCCTCTCGCTCTCTAACTGCTGCAGTTAAAATGCACCGTTTCTTCCTCCTCTTGCGGAACAGGCAGCCTACATGCGGTGCCCATAATTGCTCCTTGCTCGCGCGTCTCGCGCGTGCTACCGAGACGGCTGCCGAGTCTCATGGGGTGCCGTGGTCCTCGCTCGGCATGCTGGGGCGGCGGGAGCCTTCCCCTCTTTCGTCCATCAACACCTTTTTTCCTTTCTCTCCTCTCGCCAGAACAGCCTGTCGCCGGTGGCATTTCCGAGTCACTGAGAAGCACTACGGTAACAGTGAATTAAACCTAAATGGACATCTCTTAGTTATGTAGGCTATATTTTGCACACTTGAAGGATTATTAAGGATTAACAGAATTTGTGGAATAGTTATAATGTATTGGTTTATTTTAGTTGGTCATTAGAAGTGAAGAATCGCAGCCGTCTGTGTTTTTCTGTACTGCTCAAGACCAAAAGTCCTCCACCAATGTCATCAGCAGTCACAGGACAGCATGTGACTTGCAGTGACTGGGTGATACTTGGGCTTGTGCCTTTATAGCACAGTGGCTGCCCCTGAGAACCACTGCAACATCACAACACACTGGGCAGCAACGCCACAAGACCTCTTACACTAAAATGGAGGGATAGGTTTGCATTCTGTTGGTAGATATCGAACACGTCCAGGGGCTTGTCCGTTATTCGATCTCTGCTCTTCCCAAACGGCACTATATGAGGGTTGATTTTCATCCAGACTATCCAACTGCACCACAAATGATCCAAATTGATGCCTGAAGATTGAGAGAGAAGCTTTTCCTGTTCTGTTTATATCTGTCTCTGTTAATTGAGTCTGGTTGTTAATTGAGTCTGATTGCACAATACAATACAATACAAGAGATTTGATTAGGGAGATTGTTTGGAGACATTCTGCTGACCTTTGCTACTAGCATAGAAGCACTTCTTTCCACAGTAAATTGTCATAAGAGAACAGGTGCGTGTGTGTGTGTGTGGATTGGGTAGACAATAGCCATGTTTGCTTGCGAGGCAATAGATGTTTTAGGATCAATCAAACCTCATTTATAATATAAAAAATGTAATAAAAAACAAAGTCAATAAATGTAACATTGATATTCTACTTCAGATGTATTTTAGATTATAATTTTATAGCAATATTATTGATATGTAAAGCATAAGCGTGCTTCAGAAGGCCTCCAGTAGTCTAATACATTTTTGCTACTTTTTGCTTTGTTTTGCTTCATTTTGCTTTGTTTTGATATGTAAATTTGCACTCATATTCTTCCATGATCATATTATTCCATGATAATATTTCCACAGCACCAGGGTAGGCAATCCTGGATGACCTTGAAAGGCTTCCAACATCAACTCTCTTCCTCCTCTTTCCACTGTTATCAAATCCACTTTTACTCTAACTCTGAGTTGACTTGGCAACCTGAATCACTGAAACCGCAGAAACTGGTTACCAAGTGAATCCTCCTAAACCCTCTCTGAATTCTATCCTTTCTGGTCTTTATGCAGTGCATGTGTGTAGCATTTCAGTCTTTTTATGCAAATGCTAATTCTGCCTTCTCTGATTAAAGGGCATTTGTAACAGCCCAAGCATAAATGGTTTCTCATTAATCCAAGATGCAGTCCTGTTTTGCATATGGCTTTAGTTTCAGAGTCTGCAGGCGATAGTTTGGAAATGTTTGATAGATTTGGCTTGGGGGGGGTTATGGGTTATGGGAAAAATTGCCCACAGCGAACCTCCAAGAGACAATCGCATTAGTAGCTGATGCTCGGGCAGACAGCGAGGTAATCGTAGACGACATGGTCCAAAACGGACCCTGTGCGGCGGGCGGAGCCCCTGCCTGAGCTGCTAGCTTGGAGCGTTTCTCCCCTCGCGTCTCCTGCTCCTTGGCACCTCCCCGTCTCCGACGTAACCAGCTCCGGAGGAAGACGAAGGCCGTCGCTCGCTTCCTCCATGCACGCTGACCTCAGCCTCCTGCTCTTCTCCATTCTCTCTCCCATCTCTCCAGTGCTTTGTCCTCTTTGGTGAGAGGACCGGCGTTGTTCGCGTCCTTCCCGTCCCGTGAGACAATGAGGAGAACAAATGGCACCCCTCCCCCTACACCCAGGGCCAACCCACTAGCCAGCACGTACCGAAGCCCCTGACCACCACTCTGGATGCACCGATGTTTTAAGCTGCATTTCTGGGTCACGAGTCTTTTATGAATAATCTACAATAGTCGGCTTTAAAAGCGAAATTATTTATAGCCCCATGATGAAATTCTGTTCTTCTCCTTATTCTCTTTCACACTCTCTCTCTCTCACTCAACTCGTCTCGCACTATTTTTCTCGTCTCGGTGAAAATAATTATTTAGAAATAGTTAGATCCCTCATCTTCTCGCTCCTCCTGCGTGCTCCCATTAGCTCCGCGTCGCTCGTGGCTCTTCCGGCTCTCTGTCCTGCTGGGTGCCGGCCAGCATGACCGCAGAGACGGGCTGGGAATGAGCTAAGGGGCTGAGTCAGGACAAGGGCCTGATGGGAACAGCTGTATTTGGTGGGGGAGCGAGGCTGTGCCTGCTGCTGATTAACCAGCGTACAGAGCAGGCAACCGGGACTAAGTGAATGAGGACCTACAGACTGATTTGGCAATGCCAAAGGTGAGCGAGTTGTAGGACGGGGCAGGAGTTCAGACCCCTCCACCCAAGCTGTTTTATGGTGGTGGAGGTCATTTTAGCACTTTATATTTAGCACGCTTTCATCCTTTTAAGTGTTTTCCAACATTTTGCTGCACTAGCAAATTACACGTTGTTAATTAGTATGGTAAGAATAAGACGTTGTTAATTAATATGGTCGGTTTGAAAGACTCTTAATAGCTGGTTTAAAATTGCTTACGAGTGCATAGGCATATGTGATCATGAGCCGCAGCAGGAGCCCTGGCTTCTGTTTCAATTTAGAAAGTCTGCACATATCAGGCTTCCTGCAATGATTGGTGAAAGTGAAGAGGATTATACCCCATGTCCACCTGCTGTGCATGTCCAGCTAAATCTAAATCTCTTCTGGTATCACGCAGCACCCCCCATCCGCCAGACTCGGTGTTTCTCTACGTTGAACCTGACCGTACCCATTCTTTTTTTTTTATGTCTTTTTCCCCCTTCATCTTGGCTTGGGCCAGAGCTCGTGTTCCCCAGGGGCTTCTTCATGTCATGACGTGTCTTGGCAGAGTGGAGTTAGCGGGTGGAGGCAGTGGCCCCACCCTAACGGGGCGGGATCTTCCTGTGATGTCATTTTCCGAGCCTGTTTGGGACCACAGCACTGGTGCTTGGTGGCAGTCCAGTGTCCCTCCATGCTGGAACCTGTCTGCAGCCGGTCTCCTGCCAACTGTTTCTCCCCTGCAGCCTCCGGTAGACATGGGAACAGAGGAGGGATCATTTCTAATTCAGTCATTGCGTTGCATCATTTTGCGCCATTTATCGTCTGTCAGTACAAATGCATATTCATGTGTGCATCCATGCTGCGTTATGAAAATTAGCATCATAAACACGCATATATCAGTAACATGATTTCTGCATGCAGTGTTGAAGCATTAAGCCCTGAAAATCAAGTAGATCTGGGGAGGTTGGAGGAGCCATTAGCATTTTGTACTGCTTCATAGCATTGCTTATGGCCGTGGACCTTCTGTTCTTGCGTTTGGTGTGCACAGTAGCGTAGCACCACACTCCCACTCATTTGTCGCTGCCGTGGGAGAACGAGATTAGCTTTGCTCTCGAACACATTGGCGTTTACCTCCATGCAAGAGTGAAACACCAAAGTCGGTGTCGATGGGCAGTATCTGGAGTGTCGCCGTTAGCCGAGTGTCCGCATGTTCTTCAGAGCAGCGGTTTTCGAATGCGAGCGAGTGCCCAGCGCATACATAACACAGCCCACGCGCGCTCTCTGATGTCAGACGATAATACCGCTTCGCACGGCAAACCTGACTGCACCCTTGACCTAAAGTCTAGTGCTTTCTCCCTCTGTGGTTAATGTATTCTATAATGTATGCTAGGTGACTTAGCACTGGGAAACGACCTGAAAGAAAACTTAAATCAGCCACTGCATGCTTTGATTTACTGCATTAAACTGTGTTTTTAGCAGTTAGGGGTTGCATTCTCTCCTGTTACTGCTTTAGGCCATGGCCTACTCTGCCCTCACATGTATTTAAATAGTTTGAATTTAGAAAAAATAACTAAGTCTTCTCTTTCTTTGTGCTTTCCAGGGCCTTGTACACATATGAAGATGACAGCAATGATCTGACCCTGGCGTCAACAGGAGGTGGGTCATATCCAGCAGTAATTTACTCTAATGTTGATCTGCCACTGCTCAAATTGCAATAACTCTGTCATGGTGATTGATAACCCTCATTTGCCACGCCATGATTGTCATAATCGGCGCTGGCGTGACGAGGCTGTTTGGCAGGAGGAGGGAGGGTGGTCACGCTCATGGTCGGCCTGTCTGCCCGTCAGTGAACAGAGGAATTAGAGTTTACTTTGAAGTGCATTAGATCCAACTGCCGTATCCCCCATAAAACGTCGCCTCATTATCTGCGTTTGGTGTCATCACATTGAACTGTGTGGGGCCTGTCTGTCGCCTCTCGGTGCATGGAAAAACAAAACCTGCAATTTGGCGATAACCGCTCTAACGGATCAGCGCCCGGAGTGGAGCAGGCAGCCTTTCAGAATGGGGCCCTCTGAGGTCAGCAGGACCCCTGCCTCCAGTGAGATCTGCGTTCATGGCAAAAATGACATTCGTTCCGCTGGAGCATAAATATGTCGCACTACCTGCTTCACATGTAGGTCCGTTATTATTAGTGAGAGCGCAAATGCAGCTGAGCTGCTTCCTGTTGTAATAACCTCTTTTATCTGAGTGGAGGGAACGGCCGCATTTGCTTAGACGCACATCCATTACATCATCTCCCCAGCCCCTCACCTGCCAGGGCGGTAGGGGTCTGGCTGGAGCCTTTAAGCTCTCAGTATGAGACGGGAGGCGAGATACTGACCCAGCTATCTGTGGGTCCTTCAGCTTCAGATGGTGCCTGCAGAGGAAAGTTTCCCCCACGAACACAATGCCCAAGTCCTGGACTGAGATACAGTGTCAGTGGGGGATTCTCCATGGAATTTCTCTGTATCCTGGGAATATGCTTGATCTATTTCCAGAAACCAGGTAATCTAGAAGCGTCTGCCTGCGGGTCGTGAATGGAATCGATTCTCGTTCCCCATTCGGCAGCCCCGTTCCTGGTGCCGCTGGGAATTCTGGTGCCAGACTGTAGGGTAGAGCTCCGTCTGGTGGAATACGCAGGCCACACGCAGTCACGCGTCCTCCTGCTGCCACGAATCCCATTTGGTGTAGGGTGGAATGAAAGAGATGCCTTTCCATGAATGGGTCTCACCCACCACGCCGCTCTTGATTTGACAGATGGCGGCCTGGCAGAAATCACCGTCACCTTTGACAACAGCAGCATCATGTATGGATTCTGCAGTCTGAAGGAGCCTTTGGCCGCCCTTCCTCGCTACATCCTCATCAACTGGGTGAGTCAGACGGACGGAGGCCGTCCCTTCTCCACCAATCAGAGACTGTCCTGTGAGCTCAGCTGAAACCACCAGCGAGACTTACCTCAGACAGAGGGTGCAGAAATACTCTTTTAAATTTTACAGAGAAATAGTGGGTCTATTTTTGGAGTTGCTGGTGAGACTGTGTTGCTTAGATGGTGAAACATAGTCAGTAGACCATTATGTGCAAGCCAGACTGAGAGAGAGCCATTAATTTACATTGTGACAAATCAAGTCTGGTTTTACGATAAACCACTAAAGCAATTTTAACATTATCAATTCAACATAAGCCTAGTCTGATTTATCCTTGTTGAACAAGACCTGAAGCTTGGTGAATGCACAGTGAACGTACAGTGATCATACAGTGCAGTGAGCGTACAGTGCAGTGAGCGTACAGTGCAGTGAGCGTACAGTGCAGTGAGCGTACAGTACAGTGATCATACAGTGCAGTGAGCGTACAGTACAGTGATCATACAGTGCAGTGAGCGTACAGTACAGTGATCATACAGTACAGTGATCATACAGTGCAGTGATCATACAGTGCAGTGAGCGTACAGTACAGTGAGCGTACAGTACAGTGATCATACAGTGCAGTGAGCGTACAGTGATCATACAGTGCAGTGAGTGTAAAGTACAGTGATCATACAGTGCAGTGAGCGTACAGTGACGTTCCGTTGCGAGTTGTGGTCTTCTATTCATGGGGCCCTGGTCATGCGTCTGTGCGTGTTGATGCGGCATGACTGCCGTTTCGGCTCTGACGCTCTGTGTGTTCAGGTAGGGGAGGATGTGCCCGATGCGCGGAAGTGTGCCTGCGCCAGCCACGTGGCCACCATCGCGGAGTTTTTCCAGGTGGGTCTTCCCAAGGTAAAGCCACTTTTTATCTCTGAAACCTATATCACACGCTCGCTGTATTTCACCATTAATCCCCTCACCCCACATGATGTTTAATCTTTATTATGTAGCACTTCCAAACTGGATATGAAACAAGGCTTTTTAAACCTTGCATCAACATTAGGTATTCTGGGACACATTGTGGATATATTCAGGGACATACTCTAGACCAGTTTTGGGTTTAAGATAATTGTTTATTTATAGTAGTCTACTACCTGTTGTGAGTGTTGACACCATTTTGCCTTGACTAATTTTTTCATGAAATCATGGTTTGTGACATAACAGCTCCTACATTTGTCTTGTGTGTGTCAGTGTGTTTAGTATCTTCCTCCATGTTCATTTAGGGAGTGTGATTCCATTATTCCCGAAGCTTTGATTATGCTCTGCTGTGGAGTAAATTGTTAGCAGCCGTGGGTGGAGCTGAGGCGGAGGGGGTGTAGCGTTCTAACTGCTGACCAGCGTCTCTCTGTCCAGCACTGTGGCCGAGATGTTGGTTGGCTTTAGTGAGCTGAACCGAGGGCCACACCGCCTTCTATTTACCACATCTTCAACTGCGATGAAGGAAAAGGAAGGAAGAAGAAGAGTTGGGGGAGAACAAAGAGAGAGAAAGAGTGTGTGTGCCATTAGAAATCAAGCACCATTAGAATCCAGAGCCTCCACTCTCTCCTTCATGTGAACCACAGCTCTGCCCTGCAAATGCATTTTTGTCCCTCTCCCCACCCCCCCAGAATCGACATGCACGCTTATTCACATTTGTGAATACCAACTAGCGCATAGGTTCGCGGGTTCACCTGTCTTCCTTTCATCCTCTGACTGATACTGAAGCCTCTCTCTGCAGTCTGCTGCCTGAGCACATGCCCAGTCCCGCTGTGCCGTACACACTTACCAGAGTCCTGCCTATTCAGTGCAGGGTTGCCCGGGGTTACGCGCTTCGGCGGCACTGGCATTGATGCTGTTTTTGTTGTTATTCTTTTTTTCTCTCCCTCTTTCTCATCAGGGAGTTGACGTCATCATCAATGCCAGCAGTGTGGACGACATAGACCCGTCTGCCATCGGGCAGAGACTGACCAATGGGACGGGCCCCACGGCCAGCCCGGTCCTTAGCCGCCTGCGAGTGAAGGACGAAGAGAACGCGGAGAACGTTGTGCGTAACCGTGGAATCTGTGTGTGTGTGTGTGGGCCGGTGCACGCGTACATATGTGTGTAAATGCTCGCAGCCTCCACTGAGCAGAGGGCAAATCAAGTTGTCTCGTCAAAGGATCTCTGTGAGCATGAAGTGAGACAGACGGACTCTGCCTTGTTTCTTCTGAGAGCGTGAAGTGAGACTCACGGACGCGGCCTTGTTTCTGCTGTTGGAGGGAAGCGGCCGAGCTGGCTCCCATTCCCAGCCGTATTGTTAGTGCAGAGGGAACTGAAACAATGCTCCTCTCTGTGGTCGGCCAAACATGGGGGGTGGGGGAGGGAGGGTGACTCACACACTTCTAAAGAAGTTCAGCTCCTTCTGCTTGTTTGCCTCACGTCTCTCGGTGACCTCCGTCACCACAGCGGCCTCGTCCTTCACGTAACGAACAAACAAGCAGAGTGGGTCTAGCTGTGCAACCGTTTGAGATTAAGCAGCCCGACTCTGGCAGGCCAGAGATGCCCAAGTCATTCCACGTACACTTTGTCACACCGTAGCACTGTGTGACGTAGTTCTGACTCAGTAATAAAGAAGTCAAGCTTGCGTCCCGAGTTTACTTAAGCATATCATGTCATTCCTGGCCAGCTGTTTACTTAGCTTCTTGCTGTGTGCTCTCTGACTGTTTTTTGCCTTAGACACGGTGACCCTGTCCCCCTATGGTGTAGACCATGGCACGGTCCATCTGCCCAATTAGCTGTTGCTCACGGTTACCCCTCCCTCTCCTTTTGCTCCTGCCCCTTCCCCCACAGGGCACCACCTACCAGAAGACGAATGCAGAGATTGAGATGAAGAAAATCAATCGTGAGGAGTTCTGGGAGCAAGCCAAGGTAGGTGTCAGGTTTGGGGCTGCTCTGGTGAAGGAGCGCCCCCGGTGGCCAGTGCCCATCAGTCTCTCAGTTTGGGCTCTAGCGAGGAGGAAAGGCTTGTTTCAGAAAGCGGCTCCTCGAAACGCTTCAAAAATGCCTGCATGCAAATTTGAAGGACTTTCTAAGTGGCCAATATTTTTGATTATCTCCTGAATTTAAGATATTTAGAGAAGAGAGTGCAGTTGCTCCCCAAGGTGAGTGACCCATGTGATTCATGGGTAGTATGGTCTAGGGATGTTTGCTTCCATTTCTCTAGCCACTTAATGGTAGAAAGACCACTGGACATGGCACAGATATGAACATGGGTAACCGCGCGGCTAAATAGTCGTTGGGTCTTTAACGGTGTGCTTGCGACCTTCTGGAACAGCGGGAAGAAGAACTGAGGAAGGAGGAGGAGAGAAGGAAGGCGGCGGAGGAGCGGCAGCGCTTCGAGGACGAGCGCATGGAGCTGGAGAGGAAGGAGCAGGAGGAGCGAGAGAAGAGATACCGGGAGAGGGAGAGACAGATTGAGGAGCACAGGCAAGAGCACAGTACACCGGCAACCTTGGGTCAACCTACGTCCCGGCCGCTGCTGCCATAACAATCTTGTGACTGTGTGCGTGTGTTTGTGCGTGCTTTAACAGGAAGAAAATTCAAGACGAGGAGCAGGCCAGAGAGAAGTCAAGGCCTCAGCCTGTGATTCTAAGAGTATGTATGCTTTGTGTGCTACGTGCGACTTTAGTGTTATTACTTTATTTACTTTGCGGGATTGAAATGTTCTGTAGGGATATTCTGTGATATTTACACTCGCTCTTTAATGTTTTCTAAGGTCACCTAGGGGGTTTTCCCCTTGATTTTTCTGCTGAGTCCTGTTGAAATGCACATGCATGGGGCATCTCAGTGCAGCTGTGCAGTAGGTAGCATTTGAGGGTATTTTTACTTGGAAAATAATTCCAAGTAAACTATTAGGAAAAACCTGCCCAAATAAATACATTTGTTTTCTCATTTTTAAGCACTGTTAATGGATATATGGATATCTGATAGGAGGCTTCCAGTGAATTAATTTTATAGAAAAAGCACTTGAAAACTGAACTTCTGAAAATAAATTGAAAATCGGATCAGATTTTAAAAACATATTGACTATTATTATTTAATCAGTATTCGTGTTTAACAAAACGTTTTCTAAGCATTAAAACTTTCAAAAACGTGCTGAATTATCAAATTGGCATTCCTTTACAGTTCATGTATAAAATAGCTTCAAATTTACAAGAGCACAATATGTAACGGTTAACAATAACAGAATGTCGATTAGCGTGCTAATCCAGAGTGCTTCATCCAAGAGGTGAAACACGTAGAAAAGCGGTTTATGCTCTTGTATACGTTTTGAATAACATTGTCACACACATGTTGAATCCACAAATATTGCATTTTATGCAAGATTTAAACACAACAGCTGTTGAATAATTGTAATGCAATGTCGCTGAAAAGGTGACCGTATCAGAACTAACGTAATCATCCTTTACATGGGATTCTTCTTCATAATAAAGATGTTACTAAATCAGGTGACAAGGGATTACGACTTCTGTCCCAACAGGGATAACGGATTTGAGGTCAAGTTGTTAATGATACGGTTTGTGAATTATGTATAGTTATGTAAAGTTGTATGTAAACGGTTTAAGCAATAGCTGATAGATAAACTTATTCAAATTCAGGGACATGTAATGTTTACTTTAAAAAAAAGTCCGAATAAATGTTTAATATCTCAAAATCTTAAGTACGCAAAACAAATGGTTGCTACATGTTTTCGAATATTTACAAACTGCTTTTATTAAGTCAACGGAACAACTCATTCTAGCTGTCGCTATAACAGCGTTAAGGTAAACACAAGTGGTCGCAGTGAAACCTGCAATAAAAACCTTTCCTGTGAAGAGCGTTATCCTATTAGATAGCTAATCATAAAGTCCCGAATTAGATAACGTTAAATAAGTAGATTATACGGGTGGATCACATCCCAAGACCGTTAGTGGTCGTTAGTGTTGACTTGAAATGTGGGGGGTGTTGTGAGGTTTGTAGCTCGTAACAACTACAAACTACTGAACTAGCTCGTTTTTTTGTTAAAGTTAGTGTGTGCAGGGTCTCCAGTAGACTTCCTTCGATATTTCAGCTGCGTTTCTATCAACTGCAAAGTATAAATCTAGCAGACCTCTGAACCGATACATTTTCTTAGAAGTAAGACACGAAAGACCACTCAAATCTATACTTCGCATATTTCTAGTTAGCTAGGTTTGATAGCTCAGTGTTTCATCATGAGGTTAACACTTGCGTGGAAAACTGTGATTGCAGTGATTGATTGTGCGGGCTTACTTAGTTTGAACAATTACTTCCAGATAATGTAAACTGTCAGCGATGTAGCTATTCTAAGATAATCTTCTGAAGGCGTCAGCAATATTTAAAATCTGTCGGTACAATGTTTAACAATGATGAACAATTCCTTAAAAAATTAGAAAAGCTACTCTTTGTTGCCCTCTGCAGGACACTGAGGGTGTTTCCTTTTCTCTTCAGACAGAACCCAGCTATGACGACCCTTCTCAAGAGAAAAAAGAGTCAGAGGTCGAGGTGGGTTGATTTGTAAGTTCCACATACGTTGGCGTTGTCAAAACCACTGAAACTGTGTTTGCTACAAGTTTCTGGGCAGCCTCCTGTTGAATACAAGTGGTGAGAAATCTGGCTCGGATGTAGGCCAACTTGGTACTGTGGAGGCAAAAATTCTTCTGGGGTTCGCATGTGGGTCAGTGGGATTCCTCTTAGTGATTCAGGAGCATGGCCGTGTGTGCAAGTATCTCACAGCAGCCATGTTGCTTTTACATCACAATACAATGTAGGGCAAATATAAAGGCATAGCACACACCACAACGCTTTGTCACGAGTAGCCACTGCAGAGTTTTGGCATGACTATGTCTACTGGCAAACCAAAAACCCTTGTGCAAAGTGCAGAAGGAACCGGCAACAAAAAGAAAAAGAATGTAATCGGATACAGTCTTTTTTAAGTTTATGGCAAGCTAAAAACAGATGGAAGTTGTTCATGTCTGTGTAATACAAAGCTTTAGGTTCGAATGCCATAAGCAGCTCGATTCCACCCACTTCTCCGTTTTACACAATACTACATGAATGTTGCAGGATATGACATCACCCTCCTTTCCCTTATTCAACCAGTGCATGTGAAGCAGGTTTCCCCGAGGCTGCTTTAATGGTGAAGTAATTAGAAACGCAAGCGTGGCAGCTGAAAACTGGGAATCACGCTGATCATATCACACTGCCTGGACTCCCTGCTCCTCGTTGTCATGGAAACGTACACTAACTGTCGCTCTAGGCATACGTGTCATTTTGCATCTGATTGCTTGTAGTGTGCGTGTAGTCCGATTTTTATAAGACGGATGAGTGTGTGTATGAACACCTCGGTTTGAATCCAGAATTGTAATGACTGGTCGGTGAAAATTGCTTGTGAGTAAACGTAGCCGATGTATCGGCAGGAGGCGGCCGCCATCATCGCCCAGCGGACGAGCAACCCGCGGGAGTACTTCAAGCAGAGAGAGAGGGCGGTGTCCACCAGCATGGATGCCTCACCCGTCTCCGCCCACAGGACCGGTAAGGCAGAGGGGAGGGGTTGGGGAGGAAGGGGGAGGGGTTGGAGGGGTAGGTGGGTGGGGTTGAGGTGTGATTTGCTGAACCAACACAAGAGTTATGGTTTGTCCTATCGCTCGTCCAAGACTCAATCTGTTAATTTCTTGCAAATTCAACAACCAGTGTGGAGGTCATCTGCCTGCGTGTGGTGGGGAACCCTCTCTGGCCCGCTGCGAGCAGATTTTGCATACCAGAAGGCAGCAGAGAGAGTGAGAGAGAGAGCGCGAGCTGTTCTGGAAAGCATCAGATGGGGAAAGTGTAGCTCTAGGGAAGCCCTCCTTTCTGTAGGGAGCAGGGACACATGACAACAGCAAAGCTGCTCTGTGCTGTTCAGAGTGACAGGAGCAGTTACTCTTCTCAAACACAGACATGAGTGGATTGCTGTCGGTTTTTGGTTAAAGCAGCAACCTTGTTTGAGGTGATGCAGAGAGAATTCTCGATCACCACAGAATGGCACACATGATTAGCCTGTTAGCTCTACTGTTTCTGCAGGGTGTGAAGACATCCCACTAACAGCTTCTTTTTTTTTCTTCCTGTCTCTCTTTCTCCTGTCATATTTCCATTATTCCACTTTTGGTTGTGACTTCATTGTTTGTTTGTTTGTTTGTTTTTTCGGATCTTTTTTTTCCACCTCTCCTGATTTCCTGTCTCCTAATGACCCTCGACATGTTCTCTGCCTCTAACCCACTGACAACTAACGAACCGGCGCCGTCTCCTCTTTTCCTGCGTCCGTCGTCAACGACATGTCCGCCTCGCGACTCTCCGACTCTCCCCCCACCTCCCCCGTCCCTCTTTTCTTCTCCATGTCTGTCCTTCGTGTGTGTGTTCGCATGTCCCCCCCCGCCGGGTCCTGTCTCCTGTCTCCCAGGCCGCTTGGATAGTCCGTTCTTGAGGCAGAAGCACAGTCCATGCGAGACCAGCCCACCCCCCTTTCGCACCCCGCCCACTGGGCGGAGGCAGCTGGGGACGCCTGGTAGGTACTGGGCCCATTGTAGGCGGCCTCGCCCGCACAGGAGCACCAGCCAGTAGACTCCCCTCTCCCAGAAGCCCCCCCCCCCAGGTCCTAGTTTCCCCCAGCCACTGCCTCGTTGACTAAGGCACTTACTAGAGCTGCACTGCACTGGAGTGTATCTTGACAGGCCATATTTTAAGCATCACCTTTCTTCCCTGTGTGGGGGGCTGCACAACTGCCACAAAACTGCACAGGTGCTACATACTGCCATGTCCCTCACTGAAAACGTGGGCTCTCCCAGAGCGACGTATTGAGTCACTGGTACCAGTGGTGGCACCCGAGGTAAGCGCTCAGGTCCCCGAGGCCCACTGAGTCAGGGACTCCACTTCTGCACTGGCTAAGCTAGGCAGAGATCTCCTTAGCGTTCCCATCTCACCATGGCGGCTCCATTTATGTCTGCGTGCGCTGTGCCTGTTGTCCTGCGTGAGCTTTGTGGAGGTGAAAAGCGTGTTTCCTTTTGAAGCCTTCCTGATGTGCACAGCGTACACACACACACACAACACCGTCCTTCTGGCTCGGTCCGTGATTCCACAGAGCAGGGAGGCCAGTTTCCTGTTGAATCTCACTAATGCTCCCCTCTCCCTTTGTGCTGACACACTTCCTGTGATGGACGGCACGGGCTCCGCCCTACGCCCCGCACCCCGGGCTGCGTCCTGCTGGCCCGTGAGTGTCTGTCATCCGGCACGCGTGTCCTCCCTTTGTTGTCCTCTGACTCACGGTGTGTGTTCTGTGACTATAAACAGCAGCCCCATCCCCAACACATCCCGACACACACACACACACACACACGCTTTTTGTGTAGTATATTCGCATCCCATCACTCAGGTCACTAAGACGCTCTCTTACCTAGGGAAATAACCCTAGGCACTGTGAATTTGCCCTAAAGTGGGAACCTTTCTCAAGAGGCTGCTGTTTCCATGTGTACACAGTGTTCCATCGCCGTGGTCAGTTAGTTTATATGTACTATCCATTATGTAAGCAACTCATTCTGCAGAAAATTCTTCTACATAGTGCGTGTTTGGGCTTAGGCACTTTTGTGATTGGTTGAAAATGGTTGTGTCTGTCTTTCGAGTGCCAATGCACATCTGTTTTTTTTTTTCTTTGTTTTATCATTTCTTTTTTGTAATTGTGGAGCAGCAGAATTTAAGTTCTTTTTGTTGAATTTTTTTATCAGTACAGATGCCATCAATTCGCCTGTCTGCATGACCCCTTTGGGAAATCTTTGGCATCAGTAGTGCAAAGTTTCAGTCTTCAGTTTAAACTGTAGTACAGAATTCAAGGCTTGATGACGGTGCCTCAGTGATCCATCAAATACCAAACTGCTTTCCCCTCGCCATTCGGTTGTTTTCGTCCTGAAGCATGAGACGGCCGGAGGGGAGTCGGCCTGTGTCCTTGTGTCTGCGCCGTGCACAGGGTCTTGCTGCAGAGACCGGATGGACCGGCGCCGGCTACGCCTCTAGATCACTGAGATACAGTCACAGTTTTCGGTTTTGCAAGCACTTCACCCACACGTTTGCAAGCACTTCACCTCTCTGCTGCCCGCGGCAACACCTGCATGCATGGAACGGCGATTTGTGTTCCTCCCTTCTCTGTAAATCAGCGGACGCCTCTAGTCCCTCGTCCTGACTGCGGCCGGTGTTTGCCCGCGGGCGTGCATGCCATTTGTGGCGTTTTCACCTGCACGTTTGAGTCGTGCTGCGTTCAACACTAGCAGCGGTCGGGGAAGACTCCACTAACGCGCTCCCCGTGTGTCATCGGCGTCGCCTTCCTTGTCATGGCGACCCCTTATCCGCCGCGGGGGTGATCTTTGGCCCGCGGCTGCTCCGTCTCGCTGAAGGTGCACTTTCTCTGTGCTCTCCTAGACGACGAAGGCGGCTTCGAGTGCAACCTGCCGCCCGTGTCTGCCACGCCCATTCCCAAGATCGCCATTCAGGAGGACAAGGAGGAGATCATCGAGGACTGGGGTAAGACTGGGAAACGGGAGTCATGCCTGCACTCAGGCTGCGTTTAGGCTTCTGTCGGCTTAGTGCAGCAGGCAATAGTTTAAACCACAAAAACAGAGATCAATCAATCATTTTCTTAGGATAGAGAGTATCATAACATGGATGATATTATGTTATCTTACCATCTGCTGCAAAAGTTCTAGTGCAGATCTATTGTTACCGTGCTTTAAGTTTCAGTTGGACCAACCGTTGTAAAACAGCTGTGTCAACAAAATCTTCTATTACCTTCTCAGGATCATTATTTCTGCCTGTCCCCTGACATACACTGCCTGCTGCTTGTAGTGGTTTGATATTGCTTGTTTTTTCAGAAAGCAATAACCCACTAAATAACCTAGCCTGTGTAGCCTGTGTGAAGCTGAATGGACATATAATATATAATGGTCCTCTAAATTTATCCATCATTTTTGACAACGGCATGTTTAAATACTTAATCTTAAGTTATTTAAGTGATTCACACAAAAGTCTCAGCAGGGCCTCCTGAGGGAGGTGGTTTGATTAGTTCATAGACACTCTCCAGGACATATCAAGCACTCTCCATTCACCATTAAGCTCCACTGCTGGGTAGATGTTGTTGCTCCAGCCACCCCAACTCCACCCTCCCTTGTCCCAATCAGCCTTCTCCATCAAATGGGCCCAGAAGCCGTGCTTCCATAATTCCTTTGCAGTCTTCATTTGCCTTCACATCTCACTGGCTTCCTCTCCACCTCTTGGCTGTCCTGGGCCAAAAGTTACATTTACATTTACGGCATTTAGCAGACGCTCTTATCCAGAGCGACTTACAAAAGTACTATGTGTTCAGTCAGAATATGCATCTCTATCTAGTATAAACAGGTTTAAGTCCAAACTACTTGAGGTCAAGCACTGCCATAAACGGTTGCTAGTGCTGATGCCTAGAAAGAAGACAACAAAATATAAGATTAGACACAGTGCAATACCTAGCAAGACTGAAATACCTACAAGACTACATGCAGTATAGTGCAATACTTAGCAAGTGTTCCTAAAGATAAAGTGCAATTACGCTTTATACCAATGCTTCAGTTGATTAGTGCTTATAAGTGCTTAACAAAGAGATGGGTCTTCAGTCTGCGTTTGAAAACGCGAGAGAGTTCGCTGTTCGGACAGCCAGTGGAAGTTCGTTCCACCATCTGGGTGCCAGGACAGAGAAGCATCTTGTCGCGTGTCTTCCTTGAATCTTGAGGGATGGCGGGTCAAGTCGAGCCGTACTTGAAGCGCGAAGGGCTCGAGGTGCGGATCGACTTTTGACCATTGCCATAAGGTATGGAGGAGCTGGTCCATTCTTGGCTTTGTAGGCAAGCATCAGAATTTTAAACTGAATGCGAGCAGCCACAGGAAGCCAGTGAAGGGAGCGCAGCAGTGGAGTGACATGAGTGAACTTGGGTAGATTGAAGACAAGCCTTGCTGCTGCATTCTGGATCAGTTGCAAGGGCCTGATGGCCTGCAGAGGAAGACCAGCCAGGAGTGAGTTGCAGTAGTCGAGCCTTGAAATGACTGGACTGAGACTGGACAAGCACCTGGGAGGCCTCCTGAGAAAGGAAGGGTCGGATACGTCGGATGTTGTAGAGAAAATATCTGCATGACCGAGTCAGGTTCGTAATATGGGCAGAGAACGACAACTGGTCATCCAGAGTCACCCCAAGGTTTCTTGCATCTTTAGACGGAACAATCAAAGAGTTCTCGAATGAGATGGCAAGATCCTGCTGAGGACCTGTAGCTCCAGGGATGAACAGCAGCTCAGTCTTGCTGGGATTGAGCTTTAGATGATGAGCTGTCAAAATGTTCTGCTGGGAGTTAAATTACTCTTTGGTATCAGAATAGTGATGAACCATGCTTACAAATGTCATTTATAATGCCAGAGGATCCTCAGGTTTGGGGGGGGGGTGGTGGTGGTGTAGAGTAGCTGTTATTTTGGGTGGTATCCCACAGATGTTCTGCAGATGCGCAGGAGGTGGAAGTAATATACAGAGCAGAACATTCAAAATGAGTCCACACGTGTGACCTTCCTGTCCCCCAGTCCCTGAGTCGCCCCAGCGAGCGCCGGTGCAGGAGTGTGGCCCGGCAAAGCCCATCCAGAGCGTGGCGCCACAGCCCTCCTCCACGGCTCTGCCCTATGCAGGTGAGGACGACGGACCGCTGGACCCGTGGGATAGCGCCCCGATACCTGCCGCCGCCGCCGTCACTCCGGCCGCTTGCCTCGTGGACCTGATGTCCGACTCCCCCGAGCCGCTCCCCGCCGGCCCGAACCCCGACGTCCCCCAGTCCTTGCTCAGCTTTGACGAGGTGCTCGATGCCCCCTTCTGCCCCGGACCAGAGGACGACCCCTCCAGCCTGGTGGATGTGGATGTGGCTGGGTCACACCAGATGACCCTGAGCTACCAGCAGGCTCTGCAGCACGCCTCCGCCTCTGACAGCCAGGAACTGGACGACAGCCAGCTGCTGATTACCAACGGCGACTCACTGCTCAAAGAGGGGACCCAGGTCAGTGCAGGGACATGCTGTTTTAAGAGGGGACCCAGGTCAGTGCAGGGACACGCTGCTCTAAGAGGGGACCCAGGTCAGTGCAGGGACACGCTGCTCTAAGAGGGGACCCAGGTCAGTGCAGGGACACGCTGCTCTAAGAGGGGACCCAGGTCAGTGCAGGGACACGCTGCTCAAAGAGGGGACCCAGGTCAGTGCAGGGACATGCTGCTCAAAGAGGGGACCCAGGTCAGTACACTGCTATAGCACCACAAGGTGTAGTTTTAAGAAAAGATTCTTTTTTGGGGTCACTTATAAACAATGTCTCATTAGCACTTTGATCTGCTGTTGTTTATTTCGCTGGAATGAAAGTTAGGTACTTTAGGTCTAACGTGTAGATTTTACGATTGTATTCTTGTCAGGTCTTCTATACAAGGGCAACACACTCTTTTAAGGCAGCTGACCTGTCAAGTTTATTAAGTAATTAATTTATTTTGCCACTAGATGGCAACAAAGCACCCACTAGAAGTAGTCATGTGCTCCTTCTTGTCTGTGAGCCATTGCCAGTGCGTAGAAAACATAGTAGCTAATTGGGTAACTAATTAGCCTGTGAAACATGATGTCGTGGACACGTGCAGAATCTTGATACGTTTGAGTGGTCACTTTAATGAATGCGGATTTGAGTTTTGTTTTGTTTTGTAACAGGCGAGTGAAGGCTACTTCAGCCAGTCACAGGAGGAGGATTTTGCCCAGTCTGACGAGTGCACTGCAAAAGTGAACCCAACGCCAGTATTTTATAACAAACCACCAGGTAGGACGCCATGACACCTCACAATAAGACAAAATTAACGCCGAACCTGAACGTTATGTTTTTGCTTGGAAGACCTACATGTTGCACTGTGACAGGTTTGCCCTCCTTTCTAGATTATGTTTGTTCAACCCTTTTTCGTCTCATTACATTTTTCTTGTTACAGAAATTGACATCACGTGCTGGGACACAGACCCTGTGGTGGATGATGAGGACTAAGAGCGGCAGAGGGCAGTAGCATACGCCTACGACAAAGCCCATTTTTCAAAGGTTATTACTATTACATGCATCAGAAAATGTATCTGATGTTTTAGGGAAAACAAAACAACAAAAACATGCTCGCCACTGAAAAGGATTCAGGTTATTGTTAAAGATGCCAATGGGTTTAGGTGCTCTTGATTGGTTTGTGTGCACATGTGGGAGTTTGGGGGATGTGTGTGTGTGTGCGTGTGGTATTTATTTCTTTTCTCTTTTGCTATGCAGAGTATGGCACAGTGTGTAATTAGCGCTCACCTGTGTTGTATTGACTCCCTGTGCCTGACAGGTGTGACCAGTAGCAGATAGAGTGTCCTGTTTCTCGTGATGTGTCACAACCTGGAAGGACATGGGGCCTCGAAGGTTCGTAGGCCTGGCCTGTCCAGCCATGGTAGTAGCACTACCCCCCCCCCACCCCCGGTTAGTCGCCCAGGCTAGTTACATGCACCTTTTTATGTTTGTCAGTCAGCAGAGTTCATGCCCACCGTGGCCTCTGCTGATGTCATGCTCAGCATCGCACTGTTCACACGTAGATATCCGACTCTGAGTAGACGCACGCCACTGGCAGCCTGTCTTGGTAAAAGAAGAAAGTGCTTGTTGTACTAGAATGTCCGTTTTTCCAGTTCTAAATAGATAGTTCCACCTCGCGCTATACAGCATGGTGCCTCCTGATTGGTGATGTTCGGTTCCCTCGGGTGCCATTACACTCAAATTTAGTAACTATTTTTTAGAGAAGTAAATCTTGCTTAAATTAAGAAAAAACAACAATTTTTTTTTCATTTTGTGCTGGTTTGTCTTAAAATCTGTTGATATTTTCACGCAGTTGTGTTGGTGTAAGAGCCCTGTAGGACTTAGAACCAGGTGGCATATGTATATTTTGACTACGTAAGAACAATCTATACGACAGCGTGGTATTCTGAACTTTTTTAATGGTTGCAATAGGAGTAGCTTAAATTTTGTCAAGTAACTTAGGCAATAACAATTTTGGAAGACAATTGGGGAATTTGTTTAATGCACATTTAGCTGTGTGGGTGTGAGTGTATGTGTATAACATGTGCTAGGATTTTATGGGAAAGTAAAATTTACTGTGGATATTCGATTTTGTATTTCCTTTTATTCCTGTGCCCTGATCCAAAGAGAGGACATTCCTGTCTTTATTTTAACCTCCAAGAACCACCCGACATTACAGTTTCTAGACACCGAAACCTCAAAAACATCCTACTGGATTTTATTTAGCCCATCAGTTTTGCTTCACCTCAACACGTACTGGTCACTGCGAGTGAACCCTCAGTAAATTCCATGTAGAATATATTTCTGGTGTCACCCCTCCAAACTGGTTTGAACCGGTTGTTTATTTTAAATTGCCCTTACTATGTGCCCTTCATAGCTTTGACTGTCCTCAGTCTTCCGTAGTTTCATATTTTCAGCCCCTTTTGCACGCGAGCGTCAGTAGTGGTCCTCAACGCCCTTGATTTTTTCCATTTAGAGTTTCCTTTTTAATTTCCAATGTTGTGTGAAATAAGCAAGCAATAATACTAAACCAATGTAGTATTGTTTTGTAAATAGTTCTGATGTTAGTAATATCATCAAAGGTCTACAGTGATTAACACATGTAATTGTGTCCTATTTAGCAAAGATTGGCATAGGATTGGGTGGGCTTACTTTATCTGGATGTTTCTCATGAACGGGTTTTTGATGGGAGCCGACCTGCATCTTTAACAGTAACCGAGGCCCTTTTGACACAACATTAATGTACTCAACCTCCAAGCTCCTGGGTAGTGATTCTAATGCTTCTCTTCTCACACTACTAGGAGACTGCTACTATTACTATTGTTACTATTACTACTACTATACTACTATAAGTTCCCCTTTGTCCCTGAAGCAAGGCTTAGCAACCTTTTGGAGTCTTTTTTTTAACGGTTTTTTTCTATCTCTCCCCTCCCTCCGTCTGCTTCACATGCTGTTTTTGAAACAAGCACAAGATCTTTTGTGACATGCGATGTGCTTCTGTATGTTAATAAAAGATTTCAAAAACCCTCCATTTACCTCACCGGTTCAAACGTCTTTCTTCTGTCTATCATGGATTTTATTTTTTTTTATAATATCTTCAGATTCTTCTGACTCATGCTATTGCGTGATATATGTGTTTCTGGAACAGATTCTGTGGGTTAGAACCTGGCTCGGGTAATCGTGCGTTCTCACGTCATACTGAAAGCAGCACAAACACCGCATGGTGTATATTCGCAGTCTAAAGGCTGAAGTTGCCTGGCATGTAGATTTTTGGGTTACAAGTTGACGCCTCCCCAAACATTTAGGGTTTTTTTATTCTAAAGTAATGCAGAATGAATGCAGTGGCTGTATTACTTATTTATTTTTGAAACACATTTGAACTAGCTGTCGGGGGGGCGGATAAGCCATTTTTGATTGACAGAGCAAAAGAGAGGGTCTCCCCAGTGATGAAGAAAGTTTATGCTAAATATGGCTCAGGAAGGGCTGGCAGCACGATGACTAGGACCATCAGAACACGACGTGTGTCTCTCATTCATTTATTTGCAGCACACAAACCACTCATCATGCCGAACACGAGGGGGTCGTGCGCCGAACGGATGGATGTCTGCTGTTCACTTTTATTATTCTATGTAAACACACTCGGGGATCTCTGTTTTGGTCGCTTAGCAACACTGTGGCGGAGGAACGACACTTTACACCTCTGTCTCTGCCGCTCTTTAGCCATGGAAACGGAGAGAAACGATGGCTAACAAAGTGCAAAACAGTTTTAAATGGGAGCAAACAAAATGGCACCATGTCCAGACTGGCTACGCCCATCAACAAATTCACAAAGGGACAGAACACTGACGGTTGTGATTCCTACTGCATCTTCGGTCATTTTAATACTTAGCTTGAATTCAATTGAACATTGTTATGCACACAGACTGTTCAAGGTGTAGTGATTTTCACACCCATATAAACCGATTCTGTTGATTGTCTTGGAACGATGTGAATATTTAAAGTTGCAAAAATATACATGATTTCTCTGAATATATATAGACACAGGGCCATCTTAAGTATTAAAATATGTAATTAATTGTTAATTTCATTTTCCTTGAAACAGAAAGCAGGTCATGCAATGGCCTCCCTTCTCATGGTCTGCTTGTAGCTTTATTGTCCTAGTGCCCGAATCCATCAGTCCTGGGTCCCTCGTATCGGTTCATCACTTCATGAGTCAATCGATGGGCTGCTGCCCTTGGATGTGGGTACAAATTTGGCATTGGGTGGTGCCGAGAGCACCGCCACACTGTTGCCACCTGGCCATGGGGCAGCATCGCGGTGTAAAACATGCAGTTGCCCTGAACCAAAAAGTCTTTTGTGATCCTTTTTTAAAGCGTTGCGCAAAACGCGCACTGTATAATTACCCTGCTAATTGCAGTTTTTCCTTTCTCCATTTGTATCAGGCTTCTAAAATGGAGCGCACCCTAATCAAATTTATTTTGAATGCGCCTGCTAAACGTGTGAAAGCAACATTCATATGCTGCTTTGGTAACAATGGAGGCCATTAGCTTGAGAGAGGGAGAGGGCGAAGAGACACAGGGCAAACAAAGGCAGTAATACACGGTTCTGAGGAACTGAAATCAAGTCTTTCTACAAGGCAGAGGTTGCCACACTGTAGAAGCGTGGGCTGGGATGCCAAATCGGGTTTTGCGACCATGACTCAGAGGAGCACCATTCAGAAAAGAGAGCCAAAGACCAAGGCCCAACACAGCCACTGCTGCGCTAAAGGCGTGAAAAGGAGGGAAGTGAGCAATATTTCAACGAAGAACCTTCGTCATTACAAAAATATTAACGTGGCATGAAACGCTGAAGCGTCCCGAACATCCTGACACCACAACCGTGGTTTTCAATCTCCGAAACCACAAGCTCCAAGCCAGTGCAAATTAATTTGGGAAGTTAATGATGGTTATCTTACAGATGGCAACGATCAAAGTTCAGCCCTGATGCGGCTTGTCCTGTTCCGTGTTTTCAGAAATGTGCCATGTGTAAAAGGAAATGCCCATGAGATCTTAATTCACATTATTTTAGTGAGGATAAATGAACTGTGGAACCAGTCTGTGGAAAATTTAAAGATGAAAAATTGCATCATTATAAAAAAATTTCCAACACAAATTTCTCACAGCAGAGTACTGGTACTCAATCTTGAAAGATAAAAAAGACAACAGCAACTGATAAATATGTCTGTGTCCTCTTATGTACCCACATAAACTAATGAACTGAAAGCTGTGGGGAAACATTCCTATCAAATAAAGACACCAGACAGCTATAAAATTGTAACTACTAGGCAGTTTCAGAACATTTTGTAGTTGAGCAGACAAATACTCTGAAGGATACCTTAAAAAAAAATCCTGGTCTCTTTCAGACGAACAGAAATCTGAAGTTTACCTTGCCAGAACGGCGAGGTGAGCTTTCACAGTTTATAAAGTACATTTTGTACAGTCGAGCAGCAAGATTAAGCTAGTGTGGGAGTCTGACGGTGCCAATACAGCAGCTTACCTTCCCAGGGAAACCTCGTCCCATTCAAGCTGCCCCTTTCCTAAATCTCCAACATGGCTACCTGAACTGTATTATGCTATAACAAACCATTCACTGACTCTCAGGTGTCCCCCATGTTTATTTCCATGTTACCTACATAAGGCGTGAATGTACTTCTGGCCAGCCTGACTGCTTACACATGGCAAAGTGGAGAATAAACTGAGTTACTGGCACAGGGCAGCCCCTAGGCTATGGATATGGCTACAGTATAGACCGTGGATATTTTGCCATGTTGCGCCCATGTACTATATCTAGCATTCAAAGACCAGATCGCAGATGCCATCTGCACTGAATGAGTCTGAAGTGGAGAGGGGAGGGAGGAGAGGAGGACCGCGAGGGGCCTGGCGTCGATGGGCTGCACACGGCGCCAGGGAGCCATGGCAACAACGCTCACATAATAGCTGCTGCTCTGCATCAGGCACGGACGCCACGGAGAGCAGGAGAGAGGAGGAGTCACGGGGGGAGAGCTGGGGAGACGCATGTGCTGTACAGTCTTCTCATGAAGGTACGAGATGGGAAGTCGACCGTGCTCCCTTGAGTCTTTTAATAAGAGGAAAAAAAAAGAGAAGCAAAAAGAGTCTCCAGAAGAGTCTCATCCTTGGGACAGGAGGGTGCGGGGGATCCAGACGGGGGGGGGGTTCACACGGCCGTGCTGCGCCCCAGCAGAGGGAAGGCAGTGGGGAGGCCGTAGCCCTGGTCCAGGCGGCGCAGGCCCAGGTCCGCGTGAGTCCGGCCCTCGCGAGGCATGGTGGCCATGGCGGAAGCCTGGGGCTCCGCGGGCAGATTGTTGTGGTTGAGGTCCATGGTGGCGAGCAGGTGTCCGAGCGAGTCCCAGCGCCCGGCGGAGGGCAGGCGAATGAGGGAGGAGTAGCCACGTTCGGGGAACGCCGTCTTCCTGGTCTCGGACTCCGGGTGTTCCCGGGAGGAGCGCGGCGCCGGCTTGGTGTATGTCCCACCGCGGGGGTCAGCGAGGACTTCGCTGTATGGAGGTGGAGGGTCCTCCATAAGAACCGCCTCCTCGTAGCAAGGGGGCTTTCCACAAGCGTCGCTGTCAACAGGGAGAGCAGGGGCTGGATTTGTGTGGGGATTAAAGGGGGACAGGAAGCAGAGGTTATGAGCTTGTGAATGAAAACTGCAAATGCAGAAAAGATGTAGACAGAATAAATAATAGCAAAGCATTTTTAAAACCCTGTTGTTCCTGCAGACTCTCTCCTGTTGAGCCCGTGAAACTAGACACTGAAACCGAGCAGAGGTTTCAACTACGGGTATTGAACTCTAGGGGAATGTGCTGTCCCTTCCTGTTTAAAGTTTTCACTGCCCCAATACATGTGACCCAACTGAGAACTCATGAAGGGCTTCATAATTTGCTGATGAGCTGGATCCCAATTTAGGGCGAAGAAAGTTTCAGGGAGAATTGGAACTGAGGACTGACAGTTTAGCTAGATATCGTTATGATTGGACACAGCGAAACTGACCTGCCCACTAAAGCAAACTGAACTTTGAATTAGCCAATTACCTAACAGGTAACAGTGAATTAGCCAGTTATCTAACAGGTAACAGTGAATTAGCCAGTTACCTAACAGGTAACAGTGAATTAGCCAGTTACCTAACAGGTAACAACAAGATGATTTAGTTGGTTCGTAAACAACCATGTCCTAAGAAGCCTGTCTAGGCCAGTCATTTTGCTTGTCAGTACATGATGTACACGTTGACCTAAATCTTTAAGCTGACAGGATGACCACATGTAAAAACAGGCTAGTAGAAAAAATAGCTAGTGTAAATGAGAGCTTGAGATTCTTTTTCTTTGAAGTGCATGGTGGGAAAGTAGCTCTGTCTGCCACAGGAAGGTGACAGCTGGGTTACATTTGCTCCTGTGGAGAGGCGAGATGAAACACCTGATGGAGGCCCGAGATAAGCACACGGCTTCATGCTTGGTTGTATCAGGCTTGAAGCTTAATTGCATAGGGTCACGTTTTTTTTTTTGTTTGTTTTTCTCTCGCAACTGTGCTTCTGCTAGAATGAAAGATGGAAGCTGATTGAAAAGTAACCTTTGGGCTTCACGCCACACCTCTCTGCTGGCATTTTGGTTTGTAGGTGGGAAGCACGGGCGCTGGCGAGCCTACAGGCATCATTAACAGATGATGAGGTGACATGCCTTCGTCATCAGTGCCCATGGTGTTGTGTAGGAAGTAGTGCCCAAGCGTAGTGGGGAAAAGTAGGGAAGGTATGGTTTGCTATCATTTTGTAATCTAAACACTTTTTTTTTTTCTTTTTAAAATGGCTCTTGTGAGATTTTAATATTTCCCACACTTTATGTTGAGCGGGTTCACATCAGATGTTGTCAAGCCACAATCAAAGAGCATTCACATACTGATCATGGTTATGAGTGTCGATCTACTTATTACCATACACCATCTGCCTTAGATAACCCTCACAAATGAAATCTTCAATGAGTAGGCCACTGTAATGGAATGCACCCTCTCCTCAATCCCTCTACGTTGTCATGGAAACATAACACCAAAGATACTGACTTGAATCTAAATCATATTTTTCATCAATCTCAAGGCTGCATGTGTATTTTTTTTTCTTTTTTACATGAGGGTTGCATGTGATTGGTCATTTTGTTTTGTTGGCCGTGGGTCAGATCTGAACACGTGGTCCAGGTGTACCTTGGCAAGCTAACGGAAGTAACAACGTGGGTCAAGGTGAGGCCTGCACCCCAGTGACAGGACTGCCCTTCCCCCCAAAGCTGGGTCCACTAGAGGACCACCCTTAAGACAGACTGACTGCTTAACTGCTGCTGTGCAGACACTGAAAGGCACCAACAGTTGACGTGATTCGTTTCATAAACCCGTCTAGTCATTGTGGGATCATTCAGTGCAGTGAACAGTCAGGCCTTTCAGTGGAGATGGCACAGGCTTTAAAATATGGCTTTATGTTCGACGGTGCTAATGAAACCATAATTGATTTATGAAGCTGTGATTAAATTTGTGGATTTACTGCCATGAAGGATGTTTGCGCTGGAAGTCGCTGACGCCCCTGTTCTTTGTTAGCTCTCACAGAAATAACAGTAAGCCTGTAGGATTTTGGACCTTTGAGACACTGCAAGCTTCATCTTCCCATTGTAAAGATCTGAATCATTCCTGACTTGCTCTTTGGAAGCTGACTTCTTATTCAGCCACTGTCTTAATGTGTGGTCATCAGTCCTGTATGTCTGGCCCTCTTATAAAGGGATGTTCTTTGCCCCAGGCCAGGGAACCTCTGTCTCTGGCAGCCTGCCCAGCTGTAAGATCACATGACCAGGTTGACTCTCGCTGCTCCTCGCTGGCTCCTGCAGTCTCCTGCCCACGCACCGCCCACACACACCAGTGTCTGTTACCAGGTCATACATGAAGGAATTCGGCTCGGCTCCGTGTGAAGCGTGAACGCTTTTCTGCAGCACACCCCGCTGGAGCAGACTGAAGTAATCTAAGAGATCTCGCAAGTGGCCGTGAGGCTGCATGCGTTTGTCAAAGTACAAGAGATTGTTGAGATGATCCCGAGTGATGTGCACTAGAATGTGTAAATGTAAAGAGGTCTGGGTTCTAGAGATGGCGCGGCGAGCAAATCCACAGCTTATCTTTCTGCATGCGTAGTGAGCTGTCTATGAGGGTTTGGGCTTTCTTAGACCTCCTTTATCAAAGAATCCTTTAGCATGTGCAGAGCTGAACGTTTAAAGCCTAAAACCGAATGGTAAAGTACGAAGGTTCACAAATTAAGAGCCCCATCGGAGGTCCCTACCTTGTGGTGGGGTCCAGTTCCCTTGGGTGATGGTGTGGGCGACCGGTACTTGTGAAGGCATCGTTTGAGGAAGCAGGCAGAATTGAGGCGGCTCCCTGGGAGGCCATCCCAATCCTGTACACTCCAGAGGCTCCCTAAGAGGGTATCTCGCTCCCGTACACTCCAGGGCCTCCCTGGGAGAGCATCCCATTCCCATACCATCCAGAGATTCTCTGGATGGGTACCCTGCTCCTGTGCACTCCAGGGGCTCTCTGGAGGGGTAGGCAGCACTGGTGCACTCCAGAGGCTCCAGCTCCAGGGCCCGTAGACACTGCTCCCTCAGCCGGTCCTCACGGCGTCGCTTCAGCTTACGCTGCAAGAAACTGCAGAAGCAGCACACCATGACGATGAGGGCCCAGACGAGCCAAAACCCGGCGAAGCACGCCAGGAAGGTGTAGGTGCCCTGCGACATCACCATGTCTGCTTCGTCGTTACGGCTCCCCGCGTTCCCCAGGACCGGGTAAAAGGAGACTGAAAAGTCACACAGAACACTTTGTGCTCGTGGTAGTCTGGCCAAGTTCAGTCGTTAAGTCTCAAAACCATGCCTCAAAATCATATTTTTCCCCAAATCGAATCTAGCGGGTTTGAGTGGCGATTGAGATCATTCTTGTCAGGCTGGCCGTCTACCACTTAACAGTATCCAGAAGATGCAGCCTGCGGAAACGCTCGTCCCAAGCGCATGTCCTCAGACTGCAGCGGGTGTAATGCGCTGCAAATGTTGTGTCACCAAATGACCTCCTAAAAGTGTCGCAAGAGACCCCTTCCAAGAAAGAAAGCTGGATTTCCACGAAGGCGTTTTTCCGGACAGCTGGTCCGACTGCGATGCTTGTTCTTGCAGAGCCGAGGTCTCCCACTGCACGGCGTTCCTCGGAGCAGACCGAGCCTCTTCAGATCTCCAGAGGACGTCAGCTTACATGCTGTTCAACAAAAGGAAAGGACATGGGTGGGAGAGGCGATCATCATCATTTACAAACTTGTCATATTTTCAAAACAGACATTACAAATTCAACACAACTGCCCCTTTCATAATTAATGTCAGCTGTTCAAGCACAGCTCTCACAATGAGTTTAGGGGGTGGGTATCAGTTTCACATATTGCTCTTCTCAAACCACTCACTCCCTCATATGCACAAAATGTATCAAAACCATGGCCTTCTTAAAGTCACCAGCACGTGACAATAGTGTCAACAGCATATATTCTCGTTGAGTAACGTAATTTAACGCTGACTTGAATGCTCGGATGAGACGGACAATTTCAGCATGTCACCTCATCATCTGTTAATGATACCTCTAGACCAGCGCCCGTGCTTCCCACCTACAAACCACCACTGCCTCCCATTAAACCCAGTTATGCAACCGTCTCTCTTCCGCACACGTTTACTGTCTCTGTAATCAAGTCGTGGCTTCCTCTGCATGCGCAATATAATTCCATCTTGGACCGTTTCAGATTCTCCTCCTGCCGACCTTGGAGAGAGAGTACTTACATCAATGCCTTGTTTTGTTTATCAGTTTATCATCACTGTCACTGACTCACCACAGTGCCTCTAAAATCCACAGGAGCTACTCTGGGCGTTTTTTCATCCGGCATCCACATGGTTATTTTATGCCCATCCTCTGCGTACTGCCTGAGCCGCCTTGCACAGGTTGGGCTGGTTTTGTGTCTAAAGTGTCACTGCAGGGTCGATGGCTCTGGGAGTTTGGGGGAGTGTCCAGCTGGCCTTAGTATCTCGGCTGCCGCCGCATGAATGGGTGGAATGAAAGCTGTCATCACTCTTTACTTAAATGCATCAGAAAGTCACTCTGTTCTAGCCCCTTAGTTCCTATGACATTTACAGTATTAAATGCATTGTGTATTAATTATAGTAACATGCCAGTAATTGATAATTAACAAACATTCAAAATAAATTCATACTGTTTACAAAACTGTTTACTTTTAAGTTACAATTGATACAGAGGAAACAGTTTCCTTGAATAAAAGACATGACAATAGCTAGCTGCTACTCTGGTTCCCTGTAAAGTAATGATAACCTTGAGCTCAATGAGCCTATGTATCCAATCAGAAACAAGCAAACGGACACTGTAATAGACTCCTAACTGGAGTTATTATTAAATTATTATTAGTGTAATTGTTGTTATTAATTTTATCAAAATTATATTTAACCTGCAAACTATTAGAAAAATGTGTCATTTAGGAAATTATTCCTGGAGCAAAACACCTTCGTTTTAATACAAAAACATTATGAAAAATATAAACATTCATATAAATCTAGCCTGCGCATCACCATGGAACATAAACATAAGGCGAATTCCTTACGCGTAGGTGACACCTAGTTTTTGGCCATTTGACGACCTCGCTGTTTTTAATATCACAAAACAGTACATTTTACCTTACACGCGACTGAACGAATAATTGAAATGTCCAAACGTATGGTAGAAACGATGAGGTACAACACGACTCAATCCACCAAGTTGCTCACGTTGTCAGTACCACGGGCTGTTAATAAGAGGCTCAAACTCATTTCACACGTGGACATTTACAGTGATATTTACATCGATAAACAAAAATCTTAGGTGTTCCGCAGCGTGCATTTAAATCGATCCGGTACCTGCCTTTCACGCGAGCTGGTAATAAAAGACACCCACATTGACACTCAACTGACGATGTGTAATCACGAGTGCTATGTCGTGCTGTGGTTCAAATGGAGCAATACGATTCTCCAAAGATACAGACTTCAGGCATGCTCCTCCTTTTTAACTGTTTCTAGAACGAAATAATGAAGCTGTCACGGCTTGTACTCACGTTTTTTTTTTGCGTCTAGAATGACCTAATCGTTTCAAATCATACTGTACACTCACTGTAAACCAGTATAATATGGTTCATATATATGGTACTTACACACCTGTTGAGTGAGGTGGACTTTTTTCTAATGACTAATAAACTTGATCTAATAAACATGAAACAGGAATTTGCATCGTTATTACGATAAAAGGTGGTCTAATTTAGTGTTGAGGTGAATAAATTATTGTTATGATGCATACTGTAAGTTCATTTATTTGCAGGACTCACAGAATGGACTGTTTTAAACATAGGATCGGAGTACAGCTCCCAGCATATCTCAACCAGATCAACAAACTCTTGACCAGTTCAGACTCATGTGCGTTTGAGAGCTTAGAGAAGAATGTACATGTGGACCTGAGGGAGGTCTGCAAAGATTGGACTGAGACGCTTTGTTCTAAACCGGTCCGGAGAAGTTCCGAGTTAACGGTTCCCTTCTCAAACCCAAGTAAGAGGTCTCCTCAGTGCTTTCTTTTTGCTGTTATATTCAGAACAAATATTGAACAGATAAGACAGCCGTGGCTACAAGCTACCCCTTTTTCACATCCATTGTTCAGCAGTTTCTCTTGTATATTTTCAAGAGGAGCATAATTGGAAACAATCTCATTTGTAATCAATTTGCAGTCTTGCTTCAAAATCCTTCAAAATCTCCAGTGACTAAAAACTCTATGACTAATACATTGTCTTTAGACGTGAGACGTTGGCAGAGTTTATTCTTTTAAAAGTCTTTAGAGGCTTTTCAAAGTCTTCTATTGTATGATTAGCATTGGCCATATTTTACATCTTGCAACAGACACCACCATTTTGGAAAAAGGAAAGGTATATGCAGTAAGTTGTCACATCTAGAAACAGTTATGATCTCTCTTGATCTTTTGAGTCAAACTATTCAGTACCATAAATTATAATCTCTTGTTGATTTATATTCGAGGTGTGTTGCAGTTGCCACTGCGGTTCCTGTTTGAATCCCGGCTGCTCTATGTATTGTGGGACAGTGCCTGAGTCCCTGAGCATGTCAGAGTGCCCCCACCCCCCGACCGCTCCTGAATAGTAAGGATTGTCAAAAATATAGACTGATCAGCAACCTGATGAAGGGCCACGAACAGGTGTAGCGCACAGTCTGATTTGGTGATGGCTCGTTGCCAAGCACAGGCACCTGTGTGTGCTGGGCGCACTGAAGCAGTCCATCACCCTCACCGTTACTTATTACTGTAGCTATGCTGTGGGACCGTGATTACAAACATGGCCATGGGCCTGATTGCAGGTCCGGGCTTGATTTGGATGAGACGCTGAAAAGAAATGCGTAACAATGCCGGACCCGGGCCCATGGTAACAAAAACAAGAACACAAGGAATGTTCCGGATAATGCGCCGCGTCTGCTACAAGCTGCGAAAGTCAAACAAGCGCCTTGCTGATGGATCCTTACAGAGGACTGTTCCTGTTAGCTCAGAGCGGCCTGTGTTTCCACTCTGCTCCATGTTGTGCTTACGGTAACATGTCAGAGTTCATTTTAGGGAGCCCAGACAGAAATCTTCAATGTGTCTTTGTTTTGAAGCCTTCAGCCCTGTTGAGGATTATATAAGATCAAAGAGAGGGGTTTTAACATTATTCTTCAGCAGATCCTTGGACGTGAATCTTTGCGTGTACAATCCAACAATATTTGCTTCACTGGCTCATTTCACTCATTCTCATTGTCTGATTTTTTTTATTCACTTGTTCCTTCTCTCACTCTATCCCTCCCTCTCTCACTCTCACTCTCTCACTCTCCTCCCCCCAAATCCACACACACTCTCACAGGTTTTGTAAGAGGTGGCTCAGAACCATCAGCCTTGAGTTATTGTCAGACCAAATCTTTTATGTTTGAAGAGGGTAATATGGAACACTTTGTTCCAGTTCATGTTAACAAACAAATGCAAAACAAATGCAAATCTTTGCTGTTCTGTATGCTGCAGCTTCAGTCTGTCGTTGTGCCAGTCTCCCAGTGATGGTCAGCAGGTCTTCTTTAGACACTGTAGAAAGATCTTAGCCAGTACTGAAGGGCCATAAGATGCTTGTGTCGGTGTAGGAGGCTGAAGTTTACGAAATATATCAAAACACATTTTTAAACTTTACTGACACAATGGAATAGCTTTAAGTGAAATCTGAACACAATTTAAATTAAACTTCTATTTTCACTCATGCATTTGATGCAGTATGCGGTTTCTATCTTCTGTCATATTCGTTTTTTTTTACTGTGTAGGTTGATCTAAGTAGCTGGAGAAAATAGCCAAACACACCAGATGCGCATACAAAATGCTAGATTTTTTCCCCTGCTGCTGAAAGCCTGAGGCATTCTGTGAACGGTCCCTCAAGAGGACGCATGCATGACCCAGTCTGAGAGAAGAATGCGCGTGACTCAGGCGAATGTGACGGTTATCTAAGAGAAGGCACAAGACCACTCGCCTCGTGTCTTGTGTGGTCCCAGCGGCGTTCCTGGCTACGGTGTAACCCCAATAGCTGAACTGACCTCTCACACGCAATGCAACCACCGCTGTGCGCAGCAGCAAACCGCTCTCTGGCGTATACCGCGAGTCAAACCGATCTGTAATGTTCGGTGTGGGTACTAGTCTCACGGTATCGTTTTTACCGTGTAGCCGCTCACACTGACGAATGTCATACCAGCAGTTATCGCATTTCACAAATTCTATGACCTTGTAACGCAGATACGATTAGTGACAGCGTCATGCGCTTGAGACAGTAAGAGCTATTGTCTCTTGATGAGTAAATGCCAAACTAATATCCCCCGAGGGCTCTCTCTCTCTCTGTGATAAATACGGGAACTTTGTATCACTCTTGAGTTGTTGGTAAGCGCAGAATGCGTCATGGGCTCTGTGCTGTCCTCGAGCGTCTCTGGACCGCTTTCAGATGAGTGAATATTTAGGCATGCCGGCTCAACCTTGTCTACATTTCAACAAATCCATCAATGCAACGCAAGAGACTCGCGTCTATAACTGAGACCATTGTGTTAAGCTCTGCGCAAGCTGGCTTGCAATTCAGATGTTAAGAATTTGTTGCTCGGCAGTTTTACTTTCTGTCTCTTTCTAGTGTTTTTGCAGCATGTATCAAGAATTCACCAACATTGGATATAGCACTAGTTTATGCTACAGCGAGATTGACTTGACCGCAACCAACATATTGATATATTGATACATACAGCTAGATACACACTGATATAATAAAGTCGCTAATAAATTAACACTATACCAGTGAAAAGCATCCTTTGGTGACTACAGCCGTGTTCTTGTAATTTATAAACCTGAATAAAACGTTCCTGTTGTGGCCAGTTACGTGTCATTTGGTTTTCTACCAACGTAACAGCACAAATTGATTATAAGAAATCGTTTCATTGCCATAACTAGACCAGCCTGTTTGTCTGTTATTCGTTTTATTTGCTGTCTCTCCGTAGGCCTACATTGCGATTGCCCATACCATTTGTCAGTTTCACTTTTTAAATATAGAATATGACTCTGGAGTTGCGAATTGTATATAAATCTGCTGCCTACATAGTACTCCAACATGAATACGGGCCTAGTGAAGCACTTCTCTCTAGCGAGACCATCATCAACCCAACCGGATGTTAGCCTCACAGTGAACGGATGACGGATTATTCACTGGCCTCTCGTAGTCAACAAAACAAAACGACAAACGACAACAGTGTCTAGCGAGCTAAACGCGTTTCTCTTCGTGGCATCCCCAACTCTCAGCGCCGGTTTCTCTCAAGGCCATCAGGACGCCAATGAACAGATGCAGCGTGTACGTGCCGCAGTTCACAATGCGCGCGCTTTCGCTCTTCCTCCGCCTCAGCGTAAAAAAAGTCCCGACGAGTCTATTTGCAGTATTATTTATTTCTTTTAAATCCCTCTTAAAGGGATTTGCGTTGCCCGGCAACAGAGGGGAGGACTGGAGAGCACAGCGAGGTGTGAGAGAGCGAGACAGCAGGGACGGTCTGCTGCGCCGCGACGGACGCCGAATGTCAGCCTTGTCGGCGTCAGGCAGGGCGACGAAAAGAACTCATAATTATAACTCCTAATACCGTACCCTGGCACAGCAGCCGACACATAGTAGGCCTATATCGTGACGTGTTCTAACCACTATTTGTTGTTGAGGGTCGGCATACTAACAGGAGCCCTCTATCGTGAAAAGGTGTTAAATATTTATTGGCATACTATAATAATGTGCATTCAAGATGGACTGAAAGAGTGACTCACTCTCGTTTCTATTACATGTCTCTGAATGTACACCATTGCAAGCTCATTTTCAGCTATCATTTTATACAGTCCCAAAGCAATGGTTTAACTTAATAAAGTATATTAGAACATCATGGATATTTCAATGTTAAAAAGAAGAAAAAAGAAAACAACCCCAAAATAATATATTCAACAGCCATCCTTGCTGTGTGTCTAAATATGGTTGCAATAATGGCAAAAGGGTGTTCTCCTGAGACAAGATTTGAGGACTATTTGGCAATAGCTCAATTCTTTTTGGAAACGTCACCAAAAGAGTTATTGGGTTAAAGAGACACACCGGACTACCCAAACAAACAAACAAAAAAGTTTATTGGAAAATACTTAGCAGAACCAAACAAAAATGAAAGGAAACAAACCAAACGTTTGCGTTACAAAGACGGCCTGCGTAAGAGGCCACGCCCACTGCACAGTCTTCACAGGCACGTATGGAGGACAAGGAACTGCCAAAGACATGAGGAAAATAGGAAGTGAACGAGGGGAGAAGAGATGACATCACAAAGCACACTTTCCCCACACAATCACCTTCGTCATAATCATCACTCACCGAGCGGTGTCTCGTTAAGCGTTTGCCAGTTCACTACAACAAAACAAATTGATTTTTTTCCCCCCCAACTGGGCAAACAGTGCACAGAAAAGGCTGATTGTGGTACTCGACAACTGCATGGAACTGCATCATTATCTGGACATTGTTGGTCTGCAGGGGCCAGTATAATACAATGTGTTACATAATACAAAAGGAGTTGTCTAACAGTGTGAAGATGTGTCATAACTTAGCCTCCGTAAAATGTGGAGAGAAAAAAGGACCCATCTACAAGCAAGATTAAGAAAACAATAAAAAAAAGAAAAATTATGCCCACTGACAGGACGACACCTGTTTTTGTTAAACCAGATAATCTGTTGTGTTCCTGATGCTAAATAAAGGGACACAATTTTACATCTTCAAGTAAATATCTGTCTTTGAAATGTAAGTATTTATGGTTTCATATCTTGTGCGAGATATTCAACCTACACGTTTATATCACTTTTTAGCACAGTGACAATATTTTTTTTTGACATTTGATCAGGATAGCAAATGTCATCAAGAATGTATACTGCCATAAAACCATCATCCCCATTTGAGACATTTGAACAGACATCCTGGAAAGCATAGTCGATGCTCATCTGCACTTAGCTAATAGGTAATTTACAGTCACACAATAAACTTGAGGAGGCAGCCATTATTTCTCTGAGGCCTGTGTATACACTGTACATCAGTGGTGGGATCCTTTTACGTGGCTTTATCATCTTCAAAAGGTAACATTAAAATGGCAGCAGATTTTATATTACATATTTAAATTGTGGCTTTAAGTCTCAAATCCATTAAATTAACACTGTTCTATCAGGCTGAAACTCTGCTAAATCAAGGTGCTGATACTATGTCCAGGACTACATAAGCAACGGTGTATCAGATGTAATTATCACTGTAAGCAGTACTTATTTTCAGCACGGATGATAGATTGCACTCGAGTCCATCTCTCTGAAAATGAAATGAGGTAAAACTCAAACATGTAAAAGGGATTTGAAATGATAAAAATCACCCCAACCTTTTATGAAAGAAATATAAGGAGGGGGAGGGGGGGTAATCAACAATCCAACCAAACTACATAAATTTCCCTCAGCAGTAGCATAGTGACATTCTCACTTATATAGGGCTTAACATAATGGCATCAGCTAGTGGTTATGATCGCAATATACACATGCAGTGGCAAACATAAGCACACGCACACACACCGACACACACCCACACGCACGCACACTGACACACACCCACACAAACTTAATATGTACACAATAAAAATACATCAGTGCATTGCGTAAGAGGAAAAAAAACAAAACAAAAAAAAAAAAAAAAACATTACACAACTGTGACAGAAATTAGCAAAATGTCCTCCTTCACAGTGATGACGCCTGGCTCAGGGACACATCAATAAGGGTCAAAGTTCAGTCTCGCGCTCGTTCTGCGGTGTGGCTGACTCTTTACACACGCATATGCTAGTTATATTTATAAAATCCCGTTATTGCTAAATAAAACAGAAAAAAAAACGGAGTTCAGAATCAATTTTACAACTGTACAGTACGGCAGAGACTGGAATGTACTTGAGTTTGTCAGAGACGAGCAGAGAGATCAGTATACTGCAGAACGGCAAGAGCCAGGCTGATTGACAGGAAGTCGTCACCTTTGAGGTAAAGGCCCACCCCTCTGGACCTCACCCAAAGCATTCTCACGCACACGCCAAGAATTCCATGGGTAGGCAGGTCGAGAAGTATCCAAGAGTTCAAGTCAGGCTTTCAAGGTCTCGAAGCCATTTCTCTCAAGAGTTAATTTCATGTCCAAATTTTTAAATTAAAAAAAGGACAGAAAGAATAAAAGGGGACCAAGAGAATCTTGAATCAAGATTGAACATCCACAGGACCCAGATGAGGTAAAATAACAGCTAAGGGAGTGTGTGCAAAGAGCGAAGCCAACTCAAACATGAAGGTCGTCACGATTCCATATAAAAACGCTAATTACAAGAGTACCTTAAAATGTCAAAGGCACCTTCCATGGCGATGGAGAACAAAATGAAAGTGGTTTGGTCTTAAGTGCATCAAGAGGTCAAATCTACAGGAGGCCACCAGGGTTAACGCCTACCATAACAAAACACCTTAACCTGACTGCAGCTGATGAATGGACAAAGGTGAATCTGTTTTCTGCTTTTTTTGGAATTTTTTTTTTTTCATGGTTTTCATTTCATTGACCCATCTGTGGGAAAGCAGCAATGCGCCTATGGCATCATGTATGATAAATCTACTCATATTCACTAAGTCACATCTACAATGCATTCTAGGGTGTTTTACGAATGCACTTTTTTCCATATGTATGACTATAAGTGGTGGCAGCATGTCCTCAGAGCCACATGGTTCGATAATGAAACACACCAAGAGCCATCACAAACCCTAACGCAACTAAATGGTGAACAACAAGTGATGAATGCATTATAAATGCAAATATGTTTTATGCATAGACTCACCATGCAAAATATGGGTTGCTTAGAACACTAATCGTGTTTGATGTTTTTTTCCCTCGAATATTCAGAGACAAATTTGTAGGAAGACACACTCAGGGCTTTACAGATGAGTGTCGCATATTTACAACATGACAGTTGGCTGTAGTTGTTGACACATACATATGCACTTGGAATCACACCTATTTGGTTTACTTGGTGTCCCTAGCCAGATAACCCTATGTGTACATTTGAGACTTCGGGTAGAAATGTTAGAAATTCGTACATCTAAATGCAAGAAAACCCATCCGTGTTCGTCGGTCACTCCACCCGTCTGCATTCTGAACATGCACATTTATCAAGGTTTTTGTACAAATGGTAACATTTGATTGTCAAGATTACCATAAGAAAAATGAAATCAAAAAATATAAATATAAAAATATTTGTGAACATACTTCTTTCATCCTTATTTTGAACATTTCAAACAAGATGTGTGAGCATGTGCTCCTTATGTATGAGAATCAAGAAAAAAAAAAGACACGCAAAGCAAGAAAAAGCATAAGGCTAATAACATGGAGAGGGTTGTTTGGGTCAGTCAGGCTTTGAGTCTAGAACGGTTGTTAACTTACCTGTCATTCCAATACTTTGCAAATGACGGATGCGGATGGCATATGACCCCTTTTTGCTGTCCTTTTAGTCTTGTTGACTTTAAATAACATAGGCTGCATGGCTATATAGTGAAAATATACATTCCAATGTTTATATAGAGCTATTTTAAAAATACAAATGTGCAAAAATTGTAAACAAATGAGATCCTCAGCTGGACAGGGAGGAGCCTGAGACAGGCCGCCTCCTCACAGCCGCGTGGGCTCATCCTCACTGTCACTGCAGTTTCCACAGCAGTCCTGAGGGGGCAGCAGAGAGACAGATATGCAGAGTCCAACACTGTACTTACAAGCTTTAATAAATGAATACAGCAGTTGTTTGAAAGACTTGGCTTTTCCACAGTTTGACTTTAAAAGTGTACCAAAATGTGCTTTGTTGGGGAGATTAGACTTTAGAACACGTTTTAATGTGTGGGGCAACCTAGGAATCAATGAACTTCAACAATCGCATTTTACCTATAATATAATACAAAACAAAATCAGTACTACCATTACTCCATAGATGACATGGGTTATATGGGTCCACAAATGACTAAGTACATAACATATCCATAAAGCCTCTTGGAGTGTTTATACTGTATATTGGGGTTGTTTCACACTTAATATGCTGATACAGTATATCACACCATAGAATAATGGAATATTTATGATGTATCATGTGCTTAATTGTAAACAGAAAAATGACGATGATCATACATATGAATGGCATCATGCTAGGTGAACAGTATTTTGCAGTGATGCTTTATGGGGTGGCTGTGGTGGCGTGGGGTGGGGGGGCCCCGCGTACACTCACCTGCCTCCTGAACAGCCTCTGGAGGAGGCCCTGCTTGGGCGGCGGTGAGGGCTGACCCCTCCAGTCCAGATCTGGGGGCACAGTGCCATCCAGGTTCAGCACGTTGAGCTCTTTGAAACACTCCGACTCGATCATCTGGCGGGTGGAGACGCAGGAGGTCATCAAACACAGCCCACCAGATTTGCTACGTCCGTTAGATTGCATTATGATTAAGATTCGCCTCGACTGTCTCGGGGCGAAGGAAATTCCCCATTACAAAAGTCGAGGATATGATGTTCAGGTGGAACTGTCCCCCCCTTTTTTTTTTTAACCCGTCTTGGCAGCTTGTTGAAGTCGCCTAAACTGTATCCTTGATGGCGGCTTTCACTTTAATGGCCTGATATCGTTACAGCTTGTGCAGGGATCTGTCTGACTAATACTAACAAATGAAAGAACGGAGTGTGTGGTCCCTTCCTGCTGGGCCTTTTTGGGACACATGGCTGAAAAACTCCTTTGGTCTCTCACCACTTGGAAACTAAATGCAAACCATTACAGCTTAGTATTATATGTTAAAACTCATTCCAGGACAAATAGTTTGGTCTTACGAAGAAAGCAATCTGATAAGTTAGGAATGAAATACTCTGATGAACAGTTAAATGCACATGTGTTTTCCTGGAAACAGATTAAGAGTGGTATTAGGTTTGATGGAACTCCCTCTTGAGGGGGCAGGGCTGGTGCAGAGCTAGGCTGACTCATCACCTAGGGACCTTGGTCTTTCCTGCATCATAAAAGGGCTCTTAAAGTGGACGCTGACCTCGTTTTGCCAGGGAATGGGAACGCTGCCCGTGGACACTTTGCTGTAGAAGGAGTCGTCTTTGGGCTCCAGCTCCACGCCCTTCACGGTGGAGAACTGCTCGATGTCCAGCACGTCCTTACAGTAGATGGCCTGAGGCTGGAGACACACACACACCCACACACATCAGGGTCCAGCACTGGAAGCGGGTGGACCAGACATCGGAGCAGCTAAGAGCACCAGTCCCAACGCCACTCCTCTCCAGTCCCAACTCCACGGTGGTGATGGGTTTAAAACAGCAGCTGCCCAACGAACACACCACAGTGAATTCAAACCTAACATCAAGGACGACCGCCAGTGTAATTGTGTCTGATGCAAGTGTCCTCTTCAGAAGGACGACCACCAGTGTTAATGTGTCTGACACGAGTGTCCTCTTCAGAAGGGACTTACGTCTGGAATGAAAGGGGCTTCCAGCATGCCCGCCTCCAGACGCTTGAAGTTGATAGAGCGAAAGAGGGGGTGACCTTTCACCTCTGAGGCTCCGCCCTGACAGCCAAGCCTCTCAGCAGGATCTTTGGCCAGCAGCTGCAGGAGAAAAAAAAAATCACCAGGTCTTCCAATCATCCAAAACCATCCTCGTACAACACAAAACAGCCTTCGCTTTGATTAATCCCATTATGAGCAGAAACTCTCATTAGCATAAACAGTTCTGCATGCCGCATGCGCCGCATGCGCCGCTCTCTGCGTGAAACCAGAGCCCGCTAGACGCTCCAGGCCCTCTCCGCCGCCATTTGAATAAAACTGCACATAGCCGGCTGATTAGCCGCCAGCCCGGATATTTTGAGGTCACAATAATCAGCAGCGCACCAGCACGACGACCTGGCAATCACGGGCTAAACACGCTCGGAGCACCTCGTGCGATTTCTTCCTTAAAATGAGCCACTGGGCCGGTAAGTGGGCGGACTTCTTCCTCCTCACTTCCTCTTTCGAACGAAGCGGGCGCGGCGTTTCTCCGTTTGGCTGGGACACTGACCATTTTGCAGAGGGACTTGGCGTCCTCAGAGAACTTGCTGGAGTATTCCTCCGCCACGTCCTTCACGAGCCGCTCCACTTCCTCACGCTTGATTTTCTTCTTCCGCTGCTGGAAGGGGGACTGGCCCTCGATCATCTCGTACAGGAGGCAGCCCAGAGCCCACCAGTCCGGGCTGAATGTGTACCGCTCATTCTTCACCACTTCTGGGGCTGGTACCACACACACACACACACAACTTCTTAGCTAGTGATCACATACTTTCTGCTTAAATGTCCCATCAACCCTCACTTTGCAGTCATGGACTGCCTGTTTTACCAACTTGGCTGGTTGTTCTGACTCAACCGCTAGTTATCAGCCTCTACCGAGCTCTCTATCAAGATGCTGGGAAACCACAGACATGCACAGCAATGACTGCAAACAGGCCGATTTGGCTAAAGACACAACAGAAAAGACCCAAGCAGATGATAAACTTCAGTTGTGAAGAAGCCTGTGACATTATACGTCTTTCCAAAGTTCTCCTTACCCATGTACCCCACGGTGCCCACACGCCCTTTGATGGTCTGGCCGTCCGGCACATGCACAGCCAAGCCCAGGTCGGATATGCGAATGTGGCCTGAAAAGAAAGACAGCGAGTGTCAAGGCCTGTGACTTGATACAAGGACAAATGCCACAGTTCTGCTGGATGAAGTCTTCCTTATTGCCGCTCTCCTCTCTCCTTTATTACAGCAGCTGTCTGTGCTCGTATATCCCATCATACATTTTGCCTAGTTTGTTAAAAATATTTGTAGGGATTACATGTAAACCAGTGTACAAACTGCTGACATAATTGCTACATGATGTATTATCTGGGGAGTTCCCCCCCCTCAAAGAGAGACCTCCTCCTGAGAGGTCATTATGGTCTTGTTTTCAGCAGCTGGGCGTTTTCTGAGCAGCCTCTGTGCTTGACTTGCTGCTCGCTGAAGCCAAACGGAGGATCAGGTGTTGACAACAAAGCATGACTGGAGTGCCCCCAGGAGGGGCCACTTGCCACTGCCACTGGCCAGAGACAGGTTCGACACTGTCAGCTAGGAGCTGGTCAGTGGTGTACGAGTAGAGAACGCTCTGTGGAGTTTAAGCAGGACCAGGGACGCTTTGCTACCCTCTAGTGGAGAAAATGGGAACCACAGCTTGAAATTGAAGAGGATGAAGCGCCACTTCCACACACACACACGAGGTTAATGCTACAGCTGGTCCAGAGTGTTTTTGCAGGGCGCGCACAAGGCCTCAGCCGATCACAGCAAACAGCCCCTACCCCTTACTCACCATGATCATCCAGCAGGATGTTCTCTGGCTTCAGGTCCCTGGCGAGAGAGAAGGCAGAATAAGGTTAAAGTAGCCCCTCTCACTCCAGCTCCAGCTGACTGAAAGAGAGCCGGACGTGCTCACCTGTACACTATCCTCTCCCTGTGGAGGTCCTCCAGGCCACAGCAGATCTCGGCGGCGTAGAAGACGGCCCTCTTCTCCTCGAAGCCCGCCTCGCCCATGTGGTAGATGTGGAACTTGAGGTCGCCGCCGTTCATGAGCGTGAGCACCAAGCACAGGGCGTCTTTCGTCTCGTAGGCGTACGCCAGGCTCACCTCGGGGACGGAAGAAGAGACGGCGTCACGGCCCCGCGCGCAATGGCAAACTACGTGGGAAAACCCGTAAAAAAATTCGCAACGCCTGAGAAGGCTGACGCACAGCCAACCAAAACCAGACGAGAATCAGCCCAGGACCTGCACAAACAGGCCTGGCCTACAATCTGTTCCCATGTTTTCCTTTCATTACCAAACGAACCCTTGGAAGGCGACACTCTGACTTCTCCCCCTTTAAATCTGATACGCGTTTTTTTCTCTATAATGGATGAATCTACAGGCTGTGTCTGGCAAAAAAAAATCTACAATATAAACATGAAACTCAAGGCTATAATAAAAATGGTGAAATGGAGCACCTTTGCAGAGTTAACTATTAAAACAGCTAAACCTCTCAGTGCAGCAGAAGAAAAGCTCTTATTCTTCAGCTGTCTGTTTTTTTTTTCCAGGGTTTTGAATGCCGACGTGAACGTCTCTATATCAAAGACATCAAAAGTCTTAACTTGTGCTGCATGTGAATCACCTACGATCTCTCTCGGGCGGATCACGACATGGAACCAAGTGCACATCGGCCCGACCCCCCCGCACTCTGACTTTAAAGAGTAGACGAAGTGTATCCATGGAGATGCTGAAGACGGCGAGTCTCTCGGGCAGCATTAAGCACTTACTACGAAGCGACTGTTGACCTTCTCCAGGATCTGCTTCTCGTTCAGGGCCATGCCCTCACCCTTCCTCTTCTTGATCCTCTTCTTCTCCAGCTTCTTGCAGGCGTACATCTTCCCCGTGGCCCGCACCTGGCACGCACACACCTGAGGACGGACGGGGTGGAAAGAAGGACCAAAGTGAGAGAGATAGAGGGTGAGGGTTCAGGACGAAGGGCCCATTGTTGAGGAACTCTGCTTGAGAAAAACGCCCTTTTTTGCTAACATTAAAGTGGTTCTGAGTCCTTTAAAGCCGAGTGGAGCGAGAGGTCAAAGGTGCACCAACAAAGGCGAACACTTATGGCTCGCCAGAGCGTACAAAGAAATGTTTGAGCTCTCCAGCATGTGGGAAGGTGGGCCGTTTTCCTCTCTGACGTACCAACAAACCGAGCCTGTTGTGGTTGGACTCATCGAAGACGTCTGGTGTCCCAAAAAGATATTTCACGGGAGAACAAGGCCAAACAAGGTCCTGCGTGATTAGTTATCATATTAAACTCACTTGAAGGAGTTTTAACTCCCTCATGGCCTTCGGTGTTAAGACAACAAGGTTTGGGAACCTTGTGAAGCCTCATGGGAGCATGTGTGGCTGACAAAACTACATATGGCCACACGCAGGCTGCAGGGACTAATCGTATCTGTACACCTAGTTAACGCACATAGAGAGCGCGTAGCTAATAATGTGGTGACCGACACACATATACATGTACATAAATAATTCCAGGCAGTAATCACAGTGTACTATAGTTAGAGGTAGTAAAATTTACAGTGTAGTACACAAGGTTTCCAGGGAAACAGGATGTTCTGGGCAGAGGTCTTTCATCGGCTGTGCTAGCACTCTGTCCAAAACACCCAGTTCTTTGGGAACTTTGTGTACACATTGTATATATAACACACTGCATATATAACACACTGTATATATGTATATATGTAGTAAGCTGTTAAGAGGACAAGCTCACCTCTCCAAACCCGCCCTTCCCCAATACCCTGTACTGACGGAATGTGTTTTTGGTAACTGGCTGACTGTGGAAGAGAGAGATAACAACAATTACAACAATTACACACAATTACACAACAATTACACCCCTCAGAACAAGCTACACACACTTTAGCAGTGCAGCACTGACCAGTGTTAACACACAGGATCTCCACAGCCATAAATAGCAGTGAAAGGAATTTATTCTACTATATGATTTTTGTATATGATTTTTTTTTCTTTATGAGATCTATTCAGGGTTTTGATATGAGCCAATGCAAATAAACGGGCAGCTTTCACATCTGGTTTGCATAAGCTTGGGTTCATGAATAAATTCCAGCACCTAAACTAATAATTTCTCAGGAATAAAAAAATTATTCGTAACAGTGTGTCACTACTGCAGTTTAACATGCAGATAATAAAAAAATATGAACTTTCAAAAAAAATGTGTCATTTATATTTATATACACATTTTTACTGCGAATAATCAGTAATAAGAAATACTATAAACAAAAAATGACTATTTTGAGCCTCTCAAGGGCCCGGGAACTTGGCCACGAGCCAAGAATGTGTGAGCCGGCTCCTGGCTGGTGTCTCCACGAGGAGATACAGGATGCTGGCGTCCACGCGTGAGCCCAAGGGCCACAGCCGTCCCCTGTGCCCATGTGGAGGACGGCTAATGAGGGTACCTCTCGAGCCATTTCCACTGGAGGAAGCGGTTGAAGAAGATGCTGTCGAGGTAGTCAGCGAAGGGGGCAACGCTCAGGTAATCATGGACCAGTCTAAAACGACATCCATGCACAGAGGGGCCCCAGTGACTGTTAAGCACCACAATGCCATCTACTAAACATGTGAAGTAATGAATTATGGGTAGAATTCTTCAGTAAGGGACCCAGGACTCACTTGGTACAGTCCATGAAGAGTTCTTTACAGGCCTCATCTTTCAATCTCACTGCACATTTAGACACCATCTCCTCGGTCACCTCAGGGACATGGTCCTCGGACTGCAGGACACACCCACGTGTGAGTATGCACATGCACACGGATGCGCACGCACACACACACACACACACACACACACACACCGTTTATAGATTTTCTATGAAGTTCAGTGTCTTGCTATACTGAATTTCATAAATAAACAAATATAACTGAGCCATGTTAGTGAGGGTCAATACCTGGGGATTTAAATACTCGTCCAGGAGCTCCTGTCCACACTCCTTCCTCTTCTCATCTGGGGTAACTTCATACTCCGCCTAAAATAGTTGTGGCCACACAAAATGCATTAAATGACATATAAATTCAGAAAATTCCTAGAGAAGTGCATTCTAACATGTCAGGTGCAGCTCCCCAGCACACCAGAACAGGACATCTTTCATTAAGAATTACTGACCAAGGAAAAAACAGACCGAAAAAACAGACCGAAACAAGGGCTGGCGCAACGTTGCGGCTTGGCACAGGAACATGACATCGCTGTGTTTCCTGGGCAGGGCTTCCTCAGTCCTGTGGGTCAGCCACTCCCCCGAGTGCCTCTCTCACGCACACACTCACACACACCAACCACCTCGTTCATGACCAACGGCCAGCGGCCGAGAGGTGCGGTGCGCCGGAGGAAGTGAAAGGCGATATTTACAATGATAGCTCACGGGGGCCGTGCGGGGAAGCGATCTCCCAGGCGATGGGAATGTACGTCAGCTTTCACGCTCTAAATGACCCGAGGGCCTCGTGCTCGAACAGTGTGATCTGAAATCAGCCCACCAGCTGTATCCAAGCTAACAGTATAATGCCCCACAGTAAAATCACACAGCTGCGCTAAAGCTACGTTCAGAGAACATGCTGGCGTCCGCGTGCAGGTGCTGCTCAGAAGTGCCACAGGACAGAGGCAGGAGGGCCAAGTGCTCGCTGGCAGAGGGCCTCAGGGTTCCTGCACGGTTCCTGGACGGTTCCTGCTGAGGCCAGAGTGAGAAGCTAGTATAGCCGCGCTCTCTGCCTTTCTCTAACTGCCAGAACGAGACAAACAAACACCTTCTACGGTCAAAAGCGAAGAACGGCGTGCGGTTGTCTTCTTACCACGGCGTCCAAAAATCTGACACAGCGTCTCAGCTCAGGTCTGGTGTCGCAGAAGTGCCGGAAGAGCACGCGTCCGATTGGCTGCCTCTCACAAAGGCTGGTGTAGTCTTTCTCTGTGGAAATGACACAAGACTCAGTGACTAAGCACTTCAAATGGGGGTACAAACACACATCCACACGTATCCACACACACAAGCAGGCAGACGCACGAAGCAAAAGAGTAAATATCGCCGGAGCCCGTCGATAAATACGATAAAAATCAATAGCACTCTCCTCTCTTCCTCTCCCCTGCTGTGGAAGGAAACCTCAGGGACGCCACCATTATTCGGCTGCAAAGGAACAGATGCGAGCAGCATCGTCAACATCCTACCACAGGCCATCTTTGAGCATTAAAGACACACTCACCATTTTGGCAAACCACTGATTTACGTCAAATCCATGGCCCAAGCAACTGCATGGATTTCCCAGAGACAAAAAGGATACTTCCTATCCAACGTGACTGCATCAGATCCAGAGCTAGTCGGGCATGCTAATTTCACAGATGGCACCTTTAAAAAGCAGCATTGGTCTGGGGCTTGGGAGTAGCAGTGGCGGTGCTAGCAGGCCACAGCAAGAATCGCATGCGCCGCTCAGACAGACGCTAACGGAGGCCCGGGGCTCCGTGTGTGGGCCCACGTCTCTTCCATCAGCTTGGGAATGGGAGGACAGCGTCAATCGAAGCAGACAGCTCCAGCGTGCTAGGTAGACGGAACGCGGTCACACCGATGAGGGGGGCGATCGGCCTTACAGCTTGTGCGTGGAAAAGGATGTGGGCAACGGCAGATGCTTCGTTTTAGGACATTCTGTGTTTTCATTTTAGGACATTCTGTGTTTGCTCTTCGCTCAAGCATGTCTTGAATAATTGAGCTGCTTCCCATCAAGAGATAAATAAACAAAACAGCGCAGGGTTAGGCAAGGCTTTTAAACAAGCACAATGGTAGTCCCACTGCCCTTTTAGTACATATTACATTTGCAGTTTTATACCGTTATCGCGTATCACTATCAGTGTATATAATCACATTATTAACCACAGGGCAGTGGGCTTTGATAATAATTTGTGCTCCATTTTGCCAAAGGAAAAAGCCATCTTTAAATGTATTCTATGAATAAGATATTAATTATTCATAGTAATTATAGGGCGTCCCTCTCCGCATCACACAAACCCCCCCCCGCGGTCTCTTCAAAACACTGTGAAACAGGGGACAAGGTTCGACCCCCTGCTGACCAGTTTGTAGAAGCAGCTGTTGGCCCTAACACAGCGCTCTTCATGGGGAGACAGAGGCTGCATTGAGCGGATGGAATCCCCTGTGAATGAGGGGTCTCTCTCTGCGTCACGCTGCGGTTCCTCGGGGCAGCGCGGGGCCCCCCGGCCGAGGACCCGGCTGATGAAAGCAAAACCTACAGTGCAAAGGACCCAGCAGGCGAGAAAGAGACAGAGGAGAGAAAACGAGAGACAAGCAAGACAACGAGGAGAGATTTGGGCCCCCAACAGACCTCTCGTTTCAGAAAAAAAAACAAAAAAACGGTAAACCGGTTCACACGCTGCTATTCCGCCGGTATTAGCCACAACGGACATGGGGGACTGGGTCTGGCCTGCGTCTCGCTTAAAAAGCCGGCGTCCGATTGGCTGGCTCGCAGTTCGGCGATTAAGTCTGACGTGTGGCGTGGGGCCAGCGTCAGAGCGCTGGGCTGGAGGCTTATTAACAGTTGCGGCGGGCTGCACACAAAGCCACATTGACGGAGGGCCACGGGGACAGCAGTGCTCCAGTCCAGCGCCTCCACGCCGTTCGCCAAGCAGGGTGGCGGACGCTGGGCCTCGCACACGCTCGCCCGACACTCATTCATACCGGGAAATGAAAGGGCGCCGATCAGCCATCGTTCTGCCCAGCGACAGAGAAGTGCTGGTTTGTAGAAAGCAATTCAGCAGAAGTGCCTGTGTGTGGGTGTGGGATGGTGTAAGTTATGGAGGGCGGTATACCACCACCTCCCCTCCTCTCCCCTGTTGCTCCTTGTCATTAAACACGGAAGCGGAGGGCTTCCTGAGTCACCAGCCAAGATGGCAGCTCTATTCTCTCAGACAAAAGTGGCCCGACTTCCGCCGTTGTATAATACAGCAACAGGGACGGCAACATGAAGCGACCTGTACTAAATTATACTGTTAGTGGGGATTCCCTATGAACAATGCAGGTTACTACAGGTTAATCCCCATTTACAATAACACAAGGTCACAAAGGAGACAGCCGAAAGAGGAAACACAGCTGCTAATGGTTACAGGATAAAAATGCTAAGGGAAAATTTGCTGACTTCCACCTTGTACCTCCTCACGCCATTAAATTATCAGGAATTTTCCAGCGCTTTGCCAGGACCTATAAGGCAAAACTCCTAAATGCTAGCATATTTCACAGACAGGGCTTGAGATAAAAGTCATGTCCGAAGCCCACACAGAACCCTGTGTACTCTATAACCACATACATACCATTAGGCTGGTTGTATTCACAGCCTCATGGCACAGGCTTAGCAAAGAATGAAGCCTTTAGCCAGACATAAATCTAGAACAGTCTAGAACAGCCGAGCTATGCATGGTGCTACTGAAGTCCGCTTTATTCGTTTATAGCATTTCCTTGACTCTTGCAGTGGGAAGAGCCCCTCACCGCAGGTCTGCCACCTGCACGGCCTCGGCTGCCTGTCCGGATGATGGTTGTGCTGGGGAGGGATTATTCAGGCACGCCCTTGTCCAGAGGAACAATCTGATATGGCGGAACGGTCGAATGAGGTGAAGATGGAACCCAGTGATCCTACCTGGAAGCAACGTTCTGGTGACTGTGTTGAAAATCATGCGGTCTTGACGGTGGGGTGGGGTGGGGGGTATAATAAAAGGGGCCGTTATGGCGAAAGATTTAAGATAAATTTGAAAACTCGAAGGCGAGTAAGGGTTAACACACCAGCCTGTAGCTTTCATCTAATCGGCTCATCTGCCCCTGTTTAATTCATCATCTCTATGTTTATATTGTTTGGACATAAGTGCTATAATTTCTCCTTTTCCCCAAGAAACATTTTGGGTTATTGCTCTTTCGGAGGAAGTGCTTCCTAGGCGCTGGGGGACGAGCCCTGGCAGCCGTGGGGAATGCCGGTTTCGGGACGAGGACGAGGCCGCACGGGGACGCTTTGCGGGATGCCCAGCGAGCGCTCCAAGACGCCCCGTGCAACCTGAACAACCGGCAACCAGGGAGGCTCCCTCTTCTTGAGGAGCAAGATGCTCCATGGCTGTAGTTCAATTCACAAAAGCCCGGGGCCTCTCGGCCAAACCACCACTACCGACCACACCGTGTTACGCCCAACAATCGCATATCAGTTACATTCCACGTCAGGTTAATAGAAAAAAGAATATAATAATAAAAAAAAAAACACAGTTAAACCACTATTAAAAGTAATAGCACATGCATAGAGCTGAGATCTGCGCAGCTCATGGCGTGCACACACACAACACACAACCCTATCCATTGATCACTCAGACACGGGGTCAAATAACGGCTGAGGGGAAATCATATGATTCAATTTTAACTTAACAGGGCCTTATTTTGTGCCCACTAGCTCCTCCCCAGCCTTTAGAATAGGGTCATGGATCCTGTTTAGTCCTCAGTAAGATTCCTGCCTTGATTTTAAATAGATCCAAAGTTGCCAAACTGACTGACTTTTCAGAAGCCATTCTCCATCTGGGGACCGTCTGAGATTTTCTCAAGGGAGAGTCTGACGGCGGAGGGCAGCTACGGCGTGGACGCCTGGAGCAGACGCAGGTCATGACTCACGCCAGCACACAAACGTTCCGGAAGTCAGATGCGGTTGTGAAACCTTCCAGGCCTCCACCACGTGTGTCCTTGGGCAGCTCTGTGATCGTGCGTTATCAAGCGCTCTTGATCTCCACAGGGGTCACATTCTAGATTAGAACGCGGCTATCGGAACAGCCTGACGACACAGCACGCTGGATTAGTAAGCATTACCAGCACAAGCTCGAACCGGACCACCGTGTTCTGAGGCGCGTTGACCTGGGAACTTTGTGTGTGGTTGGAATGTGCGATTTGAGGAGCGCCGATAATTCTCAACTGTTTCCGACAGATGCATGGAGAGTTCTGATATGACAAAGTGTTGAGTTGAACCTGAGTCAGCGAAAAAAAAACGAAACAAAACAAAACAAAAGCACAAGGCTACACGCTCAACAGACGGCATTCATTCAAACGCACGCGCCGCGCTGTTCCCATGACGCTTTCCCACAGGCACCGCGAGGATCGGCGGCCCCTGCTGAGACTGCCGCGTGACACCGATCGGCTTCCATCTCCATACATGACATCTGTGACAACATGCAGCGCTGGTGCTCGCTCCCTCGCCGACTTCCTCTTCCTGCCCCGGCCGCAGTTTCCTCTGTTCGCTGCTGCAGGGGACACGGGACGCCTGCAGCGCCCAATCTCTGTTGGTCCGGCGTCTCGGTGGGCGACCGCCACCCCGGCCAGCACTGCCACGCCTTCCATACCTGCCCGTCCTGGAGCCGAGCGGAGAGTAAAAGCAGATGCTGTCTGATGGCTTATAGGGCGGAGCTTTAGCGCCGGAGGCATCTACACGCAGATCTCCTATTGGCCGTTTTCTGCCGTCATAAGCACATTTAGCTGCTGTGTGAGACTTTCCTGTGGTGGTATCTTAGCACAACAAAGTCCTGCAGTTTATGAGGCAGGCATCCCTCATGCTAGCAAGTCTTCCTGAGGACACAGGATGCAACAGGGCTGCAAGGTCACAGAACCAAGCTGGGTGAAGTGGGAAGTGTGTGTTGGAAATATGCGAAATGCATTTATTTCATACCACTGCCATTCACCTCACTACCAAATTTTATATATACACATCCCATGATAAGTGCACACACATGCATACAATGGAGGAGCAAGCACTTGTAAACCACTCACAAAGTTAACGTATACAACAAGCTGTTGGATGTAAAGTTTTGCGGAAGTGTGGAAAAATGAAACGTGATGTATCCTGCACATGCACCAACGGCATTTCTGCAGTGTCTTCTGAAGTATTCATCTGCACTATTACTCAACACTACTCACTATTACTATTTACCGTGCCGCTGAAATATTCACGCCCATTTGTAAGAACGTCATAGCAAACGAGTCAATTTACTGTAGGTACTTTTTATAACCCTGTATTCTCCTGAGCATCTCTGTGAAACTTCTTTCATTGTACAATCAGGTCTTTCACCTCTAAGATTTCCCAAAGGTGCAGGAGCAATTTGAAACTCCTGAGATAACCTGTAGAAGCCCTTAAAAAAATAATAACAACAAGAACAAAAGAAATAACAAACAAGCAAAAGAGTCATGTGGTCTACCTATAGTCTGGCGGAGGTCTTCACACAGGCTGATGTGGGGAAACTGAAGCATCTGTTTCCACTTCTTGCTCTTGCCTTTTCGGTTGCCTCCCCCTCCTGCATGGGATCAGAGCGAAAATGGAATTAGACACAGGACCCACGCGGACTGTAAAATGCTATTAGATTAGAAATAGGAATTGCGTTTCAAAGAAATTACTGGTGGGCTTCAGAAGCGAAAATAAGCTTCGGTGAATTCGTGCGTCTCTGCAGCACGACCAATCGAATTACTTTAAAAGACTGCACGGACTAGGTTAGAATGTTCCCCGAGCCAGGCCTGTGATTTCTACGCAAGGATCCATTACTGGACCGTATATTGCTGCAGGCCGAAAGGATATACTATAGCACAATCTTCTGTCACTGACTGCAATAGAGTTGCTTGGCTAGCAACTCTGCAAAACTCCTGCAATATTGGGAGAGAGGCAGGATTTTGGCACTCGTGAGGTGAAGTCTAAAGGTCAGATGTAGACCCTGACCTTTCCCATGTTTGTACGAGGAACAGACTGAAGCCTTCAGCGATGTGGCAACCGATAAACTCAGTGATCAAATCATATTCTCTACCTGATTCAATTTTTAGCATGGGATTCTTTCCCTGTTTATGTCTTGGCCCTGTCTAGGACATACATTCATGTCCCGAGAGCCTCTCCGAGCTAACGGTCACTCAGTTGTTACTCCAACATTGGCTTTGCCTGAGGAACACTCCCCAGTGATCCAGCTGCTGCCTGTGATGGGTATATAGAAATGCTGTGTTTACTCGTAGGACCCAGGCTGTAGCTGAGCAGTGCATGCATATTCATTAACACCGCACAATGATTTATAGGAACATTAATAAATCTTTGAATATTTATAAACACCTAAATAGTGCAGCAGTAGAGACACTGTTTACCAAAGCATTTAAGATATGCACGCTGGTGGAAAACAAGAGTGGTTGACCAAAGACATGTTCACCATGACTGAAACTACACATGCTAGCAGGTTTACCATACACTAAATGCTTCGATAAACCTGGTGTGCACATTCACACGAGAACTGCAGCCTTGTCAAAATAGCTATGAGCAGCTCTTAATGTGGCTGGCTTCACCGGTGCTCTCCCTCTGGCTGGTCAGGCTTAAGCGTAGGAATGCTAACACTGCGTACCACTCAAAAACAGGTATTACATTTCAAAATAAACAGTGCCCCTGGTAACCAGCCAGAAAACCGAGGCTCCACCTTTAGTTTAGTATGATCGCATGAGAAAGATCCAAATAAAACCATTTATGGAACTGAGGTATCTAATAATGAGAAGAGAGAATCAATCTCCTTCAGTTAGGGACACAAGCTCCAGAAAATATGATTGCGGTGCAAATCTGCTGAGAATGCTCAAAACATCATAGCATAGAGTGTTTCCTTGTTAATAAGATGATGTGGCATCAATTCCACCAAGCTTCAGTTCCTCATTAAATACAGGCCTGAACGTCACGAGTAATGCAAGACCAGTGCTCCATGTCATTACCATTTTGAACATACAATCACTGATTTACCCGTGCCCTTTCCCCTCTCTTATTGGACGAACCCCTCTAATGGGCTGGCCCAGCTTTGAGCTGGTCCAGTACTTTATCAGCCCAAGAGCACTTCACTGGAGGACGCCTTGCAGGTTGGACAGACTAAGTTAACAGGGCTGCACGCTTCAGGCGCAGAAGAGCGCCAGAAGAGCGCCAGAAGGCACCGTGATCAAAACAGTGAAAAGAAATGGTCAAAACCGCCGAGATAGAAAGATTCTGATTTGTATGTGGAATTGGGGTTTATGGGGTTTACTTCTCCACTATATGACAGCTAATGTAACTGCTTTTATTTCTGCTTGGAATTGTTTGGTTTGTTCAGCAATTGTTAAACTTACATCACACTAGATGTTTTGATTTGTTTGGTTTTCTATACATGACTGTACAGAGTTTAAAGGAAACCGAACTGACATATTACAAAGAAAATCACTTCAGACGAGTACTTAACAGCCCCTCCCCCCACCCCAAAACCCCCACCCTGCAGGTGGCCAATCACATGACACGTGTGACACACACTTCCGGGCTTCGGGAGGAAGTGAACACGCGCCTGCTGCAACCAGCAACTGAACAAGGCCAGGGTGGGTGTCCGCTCCGCTACGTCCCCCCCTTCCACCGAGGGGCACCCCAGAGCAGCTTTAGCAAAAGAAATGGCTCGCTTGCCGGCACAGCATTGGGGGGCGTTGGGGGGGGAGGTAGCTCACACCCCAGCTCTGCCTGGATCAGAGGCAGAGGAGAAGTCCCTTGGTGGGGTCACACACTCTTAAGAACTTAAGAGTCATGCTGCAAAGGCGAAAAAAGACAGAAAAAAAAGACCCTGTGAGAAGAAATGCTACCACAGATGGCGATGCGCCAATTGTAAACAACTTATAGATGGCATGGAAAAACTTGAGCCTTTGATCTGATAACGTACACCACAACTGGCAGGGGTAACATAGCTCATGTGAGGGGCAGCATACCAGCCAGGGGAAGGACACTCCACTTTAGGACATCCCTAATCTACAATAGTACAAGTATGAGGAGATGACTACACAAACAATGAAGTCAAACATGCGTTCAGTAAAGTCAACTATGTGTTTGTACGTCAGCCGGAACCTAACACTATGCTCCAATATTTGCAATTCAAATGGCTTGCAGCGAAGATACTCTTATGGCAGTTGTGCAGTGCTGAACGCGAGCTTTCATTATGGCGGGAGGTGGACGTGATGCAAATGGCACAGGAATTGCTGTGTATCTGCAGTTCAATAACTGAACTGAAAATGCTTCTGGCTGACACTGCTACAGACGGAATACGGTATATAATTTTGGACATTCACACGAAAGTTAACCAAGTCTGTTTCCATTTAAAAAGTCAAATTAAAGGCGAGTGCACATAAACATGTAAAGATGACGATTTTCAGTGTGGATGGTGTTTGAATATTCAACATGCAACAACTTGCAACATGCAACATTTTTTTTACTTGAAATCCCCGACAGTAGTCTTTAGAATACTGTTACAAAGGACTGTGAGCTAATGTTACTCTTCGTGCCGTAACAATTCTCCAACTACACGCCTGACAAAAGAATGGAGAATTCAAACTGCACCCTGAGACTTCGGTCAGGAGGCCTATAGCTTCCGTTTGTTGAAACGCACTCTTGCAATAAAGAATGGGGGTTAAGTAAGAGGATGTGACGCAAGCAGACGGGAGGAGGGGGATGCACAAAATATTTTTCTGAAGGGTAAAGGCAGGAAATGATAATTAACTTGTTCTGGTGCTTTGCAAATATTAGCCTAGGTTGGCTAGCTAGCAATAACACAATATCCAGCTTTTGTGGCAAGCAGTCAGCCTAAAATCAGGTCACACTGATCACAGACTTGATCGAACTACTTATTAAAACTAAAGCAACCAAAGAAGCAATGTAAACGATTATGTGAAGAAGCAGACATACACAGATCAAGTGCCGTATCATTGAATCGAGAGTTTTAGCAACGTTATTATCTACATATAAACGTTAGCTAGCTTAATTCTCCTTGGGCTAGCTGAGGCAAACCGAACTACTGTCTCCAATTAATTCAGCAGCTACCGTTGTGGCAATATGTATAACAATAATAATAATAATAATAATAAAAAATATGGTAAATGTAATATCAGGATATCCGAGAATTGAGGTACACGCCGGCTGAATATGACAACCAAACGTATAGAAAAAGACTGCTTCTGTAGTACAGATGGGACTGTTGACTCGTTCTCGCTGCCTCGCAACACCGCCTTATCTCCCCGCACGCAGCACGAGCCTCCGTTTTCAGCGCGAGCTACCAATTAGCTACGGAGATTTACAAAAATACGCATTCACAATGAGACGTTTAGTATATTCCAACTATCCTGGCCGTTTGCATTCAAAACAGGCATCAGGGCATCGCTTATGTATATATGTATATATATATTTAGAGCATGCTTTTAATATGACAGTTGAAGGATGGTCGCGAGATTTCTCCGCTGCAGTATGGTTTTCTGATTGACAGTTCCATCTTTTCCCTGCTTGTACATTTTCAAGGTTAGAACACCAGGCATGTTATTTCGCAAGAGAAACAGCAAAACATGTGCGAGATCTTATTCTCACGCTTCAAATGTATCGGCAAACACTAAAATATGGATTTATTGTCTTCTGGAGTCCTTTTGCCCTAGGCTTCCTCGGGGAATCCCCCGCGTTTTGAGTATGATGAGCGCGGTGTTTCGAGAGGAGTTGTAAAGCTGTCATTTAGTGATACGCTGTAATTCCTTACCTTCTCTTGCCTTCAAGAGAACGGTGTTGGCCACGATATTCTCGAGCTCCATGTTTCCTGGGTTGCAGGCACCGCAGGCCCAACCTCGTCGCCGGGTTGGCAGTGAGTGTGTCCTCCCCCACTCCCCCCCCACGGCGGAATATTCTAACCCTGAATGACTCTCTCCTTTCGTCGTTTGCTCTCCGACTCTCCGCCCCGAAGCTTCGAACTACGTCGATTCCAGCCGGCTTGTTTACCAACGAAGCCCACCTACACGTGAATCTACAGAGTCTAAGAGCATATTGTCTTTAAACAGTACTGCTCTTTTTTAACCATCACTTCGTACTTGTACTAAGCAGCAGTACATTCACATTTCCTTATTAATTTGGTACTGCAACGCAAAACGAGTGTAGATTTATATGATATATATTTATATATGTCCGTATCTAACTGATCAGAAACACCAGGCTCAAAATGAATCGCTCAAACTGCGGACAGAACTAAATGTTTAGGTCTGAGCAAAAATAAAGTACAGATACTATGGACTACACAGTGTGATTTACATACGTTTTCTTGCTTTAAAGCGCCACCTAGAGGTTACGTACAGATTTTGACGTTAGTTATTTTACCTGGCAGTTTTCATAAAATCAAATGTTCGTAATTTCATATATACAAAACAGAAAAATATTATCACACGATTTAATGAGTTAATTATTTAATGCCGAGGTTACAAAAAACAAAAAATCGAAGATTCACTGTATAAACTCACTTGTTTTGGCATACATTTTCCGAGTACTGTCCTTCTCCCCGCCGTCCCTGGTAGGGGGCGCAGTTAAAAAAAAGCGCACATCCTTGTTTTCTATTACAGTTCAAGAAGAAGGCACAGCACATTTCCGTATTCCTGAGCCACAGACCCATAACACGTGTGTTTCTGTAGCTAACTCGTATAGTTTGTTTACTCGGTTCTGCAGCAATGGGGAAGAAAGCACGCAAACGAAATACGTTTAATTATAATACAGATCGAAAGAAACTGAAAAAGAAAATGATGAGAAAGAACAAACCGAAAATTGAATGGTAAGTACAAATATACAGACGTCCCTCCCGCTGTCTAGTTAACGGCGCTATAGGTTACTTGTTACTTCGCTAGTTTAGGTGTCTAGCTAACATTTTAACGTTCAACTGTTCATTGCCTTTGAATAATGTGTTTTTTGTTATGTAAGCATTTTAATATTTGCTCGGATAGTTTTGTAAATATTTGGTTTAATAGCCAGTTACGGTAGCTGCATAACCATGACTCGGGCAGTTAATTTGGCCATCTGACCAGCAAGCTGTCGTCTTTCATAAATGAATTTATCTAGTTATCTAGTTGTTTTCATATCTTTACAGCCCTCAAATCCGAAAGGCGTGGGATCACAGGAAAACAACCAAGCAAAATCTACAAGACATGGGACTGGCATTTGGAGTTAAAAATGTACTTCCCATCAAGGCAAGAATATGTTTTACTTCAATCTTAAAACTGAAGGAAAAAATTGCAATTATTGCTTTGCGCCATTTTGTAATAGTGTCTTTTTATCTGATATTTCAGGCAAAAGAAGGACCAGTACATCAAAGTGTATTACTTAAACCATATGTTCTCAAAGGTGCGATGCTCAAACTTCACTCATATATTCAAGTTGCAAAATTAGAACATTTATGTAGTTGTCATTTTGGGACTTGTTTTGACAGTCATAACAACTCAACCAAGCCCAGATCAGTTATTGTTATAACTAATATGTAGCTTAGGTGTCTCTTCAAACTTGACTATCATTTATTTACTGTTTCCATTCTGTTTTGTGTGCCTGTAATCCACAATCTTGAGCTGCTTACGATACTCACAACCACTTCAGAAGGTGCAGCTCTTTCGAGAAAACCATCTGTGCGTAAAGCCTAAATAGAGCAGGACATCTAGACGTTTACTGGCCCAACAGGGAAAGCCTCTGCTGCCCCTTTTTGCTTTCTTCTAGCACCCTGACAACCACACTATGTCTATACCTGCCTAATAAAACAGTAGTGTGTCCTCACCCTACTCGGATATCTCAGAACTAGCATCCATCGGTTGCTACTCTGACACTGTAAGAGTCATCACGTGACGTCAAGTCTTTTCATCGAAGGTTTTGACATTGACTGTTTTACAGAAATGGAGGCTGAGGCCAGTCTTCCAACAAGGGACAAAACCACATGCTCCAACGATATGATTGAATTCCTCCAGCACATGATCATGGAACACAATGAGGATTATAAGGTGAGAGGTGGTTGTCTTTTTGTGTGTTTTATGAATGAGAATGGCGTAGGCCTGTCTCAGGCTGCTGTATACTAGAGCTGCATCTCAGCAGTACTGGGTTTCATTGCAGGCCATGGCGAGAGATGAGAAGAATTACTATCAGGACACACCGAAACAAATCAAGAGGAAAGTGGATTTGTATAAACGGTGTCATCCAGAGGATTATGCAGCCTTCATTGCCTCTTTGGAAAGTCCGGGCTCTTCTTGAATGCTGTAGTGAGACTTTGGACACTGATTATTTTTCTTTTTTAATGTACTGGATGGAGTACATTTACCCCAGTAACATCCTATGCTTTCTTGGAGTGGTAAGGGGGTATGTATATATATATATATATATATGTATTACATATTATGTAATTTAGATATTTGATGGAGACATGCCATCATACCTCCAGTGCGTCAGTGCATGTGTTTATTGAAGGTTACCATCTTTTTATAACAAAGAGCAATGGGTAAAACAAAATACAGATATGTATTGGTTTTCAACAAAGTTTTATTGTTCACTCGTGTGTTTCAGCAGACATACTGTGGCCAAAGACATACAGTTCACCATAAATGTGCAGTTGTACTATAGTAGATTTTACAGAACACAAAACTGCAATAAAGATTAAGTTCATAGTGGTTAATAGGGTTTGTAAGAGTGTATTGTTGAGCCTGATCAATTGGATTAGGCCCATAGTTACATAGTCTTGAAACCTGGATGACCAGGATTAGGCCCATGTCAAATACCCCTCAAACCTGGATGCCTAGGATTAGGATTATGTTACATAGCCTTGAGACCTAAATAACCAGAATTCTATTTCAAGTTCTTTATCCTTTTCACAATTGAAGCATCAGGCACCTTAGAATATCATTTGATACAAATGTAATTTGTAAAAGCATTTCCCCATCTAGCTCTAAGGCAAAGGAGTATATTTACATTTAACATTGTCATTAAGTTAAAATAATACCTTAATAGTAACCAAAATATATATTACTGTGAAACAATGTCTCAAAAAGCAGATATACCAGCATTAAAGATAGTCGTTTGTTACTCATTTTAAATGGTTAATAAGTGCTGTGTAGTTTAAGTTACAGAATTTAAATAATTTGTCTTGCTAATGAGCGTATGATGGGACTCGTCTGTGTGGAGCTTCATTCTTGCTCATCTCCAGTACTGCTTCTATTACTGAATTTAATCCAAGGCATTTGCAAAAATAATCTGATTTGCACTTCTGTGTAACCCAAACTGTAAGAATCTGACCGCTCGTTGTTTACATAATTGTTAAAATGCAGCATAACTAGGCCTACAAAAGTGTGTCTAGGAAGGGGTACATGTACTCAACTGGCATCTGTCCTAGTTTAATAAGATTAAATTAGCTAAGTGCTTATAGGTGGTTGACTAAACAATGGTTAACCTTTAACATTTATATTAATAATTCTATATTCTTATGTCAGTAGTACTGTCCATGTGAATTAATAACTTGATAAACAAGTCCTTATCACATAGTAAACAAGTATGTATAATTGTGCAAAATAACCCCTATTTGAACCCTACAGCACATTTAGGTAAACATTGAAAGGTATTTCAGATATCAACTGTTTGCTACAGCTTATCGGCTACGGCATGCTTGAGACGTGTGTAATCGATTCAGAGACATGAGAACTACAGTAATAAGTACAAAACATGTAGTCACATGCATGGATACTATCAATTTGCTATTCTAAAAAAAAATCACTCATGGCCACTGAAGTAGGTGTGTATCTTAAACCTTTGGAGAAACTCGAGACCCGAAGTGGAAATGGAGGAAGCAGCCCTCAACTGCATTAATTATTAACAAGTTTATGATAAGCCACTATATATAGTAAGTGGTGGTGCATCTGCTGACTATATACCTTAAAAAGTTGCTGAGCAACAATGCAAGTGTTTTGTACACCAACAAGCCTTTCAGTAGCTCTTTTCTCTTGCGGAGTTCACCCTCGCCGAGTCATCATCAACTTCTACTTCTTCTCAGATAACGATCCGTTTCTGAGTGTTTGCGTGTTTGCTTGGATCCTGACGTCACACCAGCTTTAACAGGACGTCCTGCAGGTTCTGTGTGCTGCAGGAACCGGCGGTTACTGTGGAGCCCAGCTGGAGGGCCAGGAGGAGGAGCTTCCTCTGCTCTGCCAGCGAGCCCAGAGAGAGCAGCTCACGCAGCTCACGCGCGCCAGCTGCGTTCGGCTTGTCCTGAAGGGGGCGCCACCGTCCGGAGGAAAGACCAGACACGGTGCAGCAAGCAGACTCAAGATTAGTTTGAGGGATTACATTAATTTATCAGATTTAGTACATGTTTCGGTCAAGAAAATGGCCGTACTGGATGCAAGTCAGCCAATGTTGGGCACGTATGCGTCACAGAATTTCCTAACTCAAACTGCAAAGCAGCAATGAGAACAGGGCAAGGCATGCCTCACTCACCTGTTTGTTTCCCAGGATTACCACGGGCAGTTGGGTGTCGACCCTGAGCAAACGGTGGAGCTCATCTTTAGCCAGTGGAAGGCGGCTTCGGTCAGAGGAGTCCACTACATACACCAACACATGGGTCTTCCTCAGGAACTCTGGCCAGTACGCGCGCAACTCCTCACCGCCTCCAACTGACAACAGACATGTGACAGTCTGGGAAATCCCACTGATTAGGTGCTGGCTTGGTGTACTAGAGACAGGCTAACCCTAGGTTAGCTATGCAGTACCACCAGCTATTTCAGTTTGAACTTGAGCTGATATGGGCCTGAGAAACCAGCCCTTCATATTCTACTTAACAAGTTTAAAATCAAAATACCAAGGGAACAAGAATAGTCTGTTTTCAATGTACAAGAGTCTTTGCTCACTATACATGAAAAACAAAAGTGGCTATAAAGTATTTTTATGGTGAGCCACATACCTTTGGGCAAAGAAGCTAAATTGCTTACTTGACAACTAATGTGCACTAGTTGGCTGCTACAACAATTGTTTAAACAGCATGTGTGGGCTTGTATTTAAGCTCTTTGTTGGGACCAAATGTCCCAGTGACAAGGAAAAATAAGGGGACTTGGTTCCCAAAAAAAGATTTTTTTCAGTTCTAACTGAAATATTAAAACAAAGTCCTTGTGATTACTGAGGCAAATGCTCAGCTTTAGGCATAGCATTATATAGTTAAGGGTAATTCATACTTTCTAAGAAGTCCAGTTGACAGGCTGGTGTGTGGAGACGGATGAAGTTGAAGCCCCGTGTGGGTCTGCAGGGTCTCCTGTCTGCCCCTCCGCTCAGCTCCTGCAGAACGCTGCTCTTCCCAGCTCCATCCAAACCAAGGACCAGCACCTGCCTCGCCCTGTGCTCCTCCTCCTCCTAGCACACATTCAAGAGGAAAATACAGCCAGACAAATATTTATTTCTTATTTGTACACAATCTTATGTACCCTAACCCCCCCTCCCCATCACTAAGGCAACAGACCAGCCAATCAGGCGTCTGCATGGCTGAATGGCTAGCATTCTCCTCCAAGTGTTCTGAAGCACTTGACAATGCCATGTGATCAGTAATTCAGGAATATAAGATAGGTGGCTTCAGAACCATGCTGTCTTTATGGATGTGCAACAGGGCCCCCCCCAAAAACAACAGATGGCATGAGACTGTCAGTATCAGAATTTGGATAATATTGGGGAGTATTCTGATAAAAATCTTTTGAGGACAAATGACCTTTCTTTATGGTGTCACATGTTTCACATGACGGTTTAAATTAATATTTTTAGTTTGTGACATTATAAAAGCATTTCCCCATCTAGATCAAAGGCAATGGTGTATATTTACATTTAATATTACAAGTCATTTGAAGTTTTTTGTTGTGTAAAACAACATATCTACTACAGTAATGTTTCTCAATCCAGTCCTTGCAACAACCACGTGGTTTTTGTTCTAACTTGTCCATAACAAGCCTGCATATACCCACTATGAATACCTGGTACAGATTTTTTATATTTGGGTTATAGCAAAAATATAGGACCGTCCAGTGGGTCATGAGGACCGAGCTGAGACACACTATATTAGAACATACATATCAGAAAACATTTTTAACAGCACAGGACTAATATTTCCTATATGTTTATACAAAGTGTTTACTTTCACCCATGGCTTTTATATTTGCATGCTGCAATGCATCAAATACGTTGCTGTAAAGAAGTGATTCATCTGCACAGACTTTGCCTTATTTGCTAAATTTAGTCTTTATTTCTACTAAATGTCAGTTTAAATGGCATTTCAATAGTATCTATAAATTAAATAAACTTTTTGATACAGTTGTGCAACTGTTTAAGAATAGCTTACAGATTGCAAAACTGTTTAATGACCATTCGGCTAAATCTTTGTAGCCACTTCGTGTGTACCTCTATCATTATTTATTTTCCTTCTGTTTTTGCGTGTCCCTGCGCTGCTTCTCCAACGCCAACGAAGGTGAGAATTCCTGCTACTACGTTCATTTACGATACGTGTAAACTACAAAGGATACAATTCTGTGAATCTACAATTCTGTGAATCTACGATTTTTTTCTGTCTCTGTGTCCCTCTACTGTATACTCCGTTGGCCCACATCCTTTACACTATTACTCGAGGAAACTTAATGGCACAACAAATGAATCTACTTGACAGGGAATCAACACCAACCTCTCTGAACACGTAGTAGTCTTCCGGTGTCCATACTCGCCTCTTGTAGAACAAATTCAAGGCCACAAACAGCGCGGCTCCGACGGCAGTCACCGCGGCGGTGAATGCGACGGATATGTGACGAAGAAGAACCATGTGGAACTCCCAAACCTCAGCGGCGGTGGTCGGAGAGTGCTGCCGATTTAACCGAGGCACGCGCTGGCTCCTGGTTGCCAGTGCACGTGACCCTCCCTTGTTTGTGTTGAAAAGCACCCGCCTGTTTCTCAAGTCCTGGTTCGCTGTTACCAGAGAGAGGCGTGCCTTCCCAAGCTATGACTTTAGCAGCACTGGTCCTGAGAAGAGAGGGGGTCCACAAGCCCGAAGTCACGATGTTCTTGTCTTTTGAACAGAAAGTATCCCGTTGATGTAAAAATGAAGCAACTGATTAAACATAGCACCCACGCTTTGATATACTGAGTTATGAGTATTAACCACAAATTAACATCATCGCTGTACGGTTTAGTACGGTTTACTCTTAACACACCACATTCCTTTGACAAAGACCTTGTTTTAATTAGAGTTGTATCACTGGAGCATATAATTGCACCGCCGTGCTGTTATCTGGGTCTGTATATTTTTCTTTGGATTTAACTTTTTTAAACACCAGATTCAGAGGTGTAGTCTTAATCGTAATATAGCATTCTCAGGTAGGCTATTTCAAAGAGGACACACAGGAAATGAGTGTAAAGTAATTGTCTTTTTTGCATTTATTTTGCATATTTAAGAACAAATCCAAGCATATATACAAACTGCTTAGTTTTTTCATTCATCTCACCCCAACGCTGTCTTGTCTCCAACCTTGGAGACAACTATAGGTAACTACGATTCATATAAAAATACATTATGAGTAAAATATGCTGATAGAACATTAATAAAGGACATAAAGGAGTGTCCTTTGTGATCTACATTTTTTAAAATAGTGACTCAGGCCCCAAATCACAGGGATTGTGCTAGTTGAGCGTTGCAGTGGATATACACCCTCAGAGAACATTCTAACCAATCTTTCACGGTTCATGTCTCCATTTAATTTAACACAACTGATTAAAATAATCAGAAACCAAGCCCTTTATCCGGTAGTCTACCCGCGCAATAATTTGGACATTTAGAAACGTATTTGTTTGGGCTTCTTGTAGCCATCAGAGGGCGTTGTAAATTTCAAATTGAAGTTTGAAAGTGGACATGTGTCTGTAAACAGAGACAAATCTATAAAAGACTCGAATTTACAGAGCATTACTTATAAGACAGTAGCCCACAACCTGTAAGAGTTTTGGAAGGGTACCCTCTAGGTACCCTACTCATTTTCTGACTGAGATAGTGGAGTGTTTAATAGCTTTAGTAGGCAAATTAGACGCGTTCTTTTTCTATTTAAATTGAAATAGGAATTATACAACTTGCTAGTATAATTAAGAAAATATTTTAACTGAACATTTGTAAAGATGTCGGCAGGTAGGTTTCTTGCTTGAATGGGCTATACTATTGGGAGAATTACGGTCATCACCTGTATGACGTAATGAATCCAACCGCAGCATAGCGACCGAGCTTGGTTGGGTACTGAGGGAGAACCGCAACCACTTAAAGGGAAAGAGAACACTGGAGGAATATACGATTGAAAGCTGCGACTTTTTAGAGAAATACTTTGAAGACTCAGGATATTGGATGACTATCCCGACAAGACGGACAAACGCGGACCATACTTGTATGGAGTAGCTAACAGTTTTAGAGCTAATGCAACGAGGTCTTCAATCAGCTAGCTAACCAGCTAGCTAACAGAGTTGTCGCAAATGTTAGCTAAACATGGTGGCCAGACATAGAGCGAAAACTCAAAATATTGTTCGTGAGGGTTCTGTCTACGTTAGAAGACGGACCTGTCTTGTTATGAATTCTATTTTAGCGTTCTAAATAACTTTCTGACTTGAAAGTTGTCTTCATTAAAGGCGCGACGACTGCTTAAAAAGACCTAAGTTTCCATAGACATCCATCTTTGGAAGTTGGCTAGCTAGCGGTTGCTAGCGATAAGTTTTTAGACATTTAGGCGCGTGCACACTAGGATAATCTAGCCCATTGCACTTGGCGAAATGAATTTGAGCTCATGATTTCTATTGCTGCTAATAATGCTCGGCTGAACCGCAGAGTTCTTGGCAACGAGGATAACTGCGGGGAAGTTGTCATGCTCTTCAAGGATGCTCTGTGTGGGTTGTAGAAATTAAGCGGAAATTTCGGAATACGTCGGGCAATTATGGATTACAGCAAAAACTGTGGACACACTTTTTAGTCCTCGTCGATTAATGGCACTTGCGCGATGTTTGTCGTTGGATGTGGACTACAGCGCTCAGGACATATGGTTCACCTTCAAATTAATTTAGAAGACTTACAGAACATATTACATGGAGACTAGTTGGTCATGCCAAGGAAGGAGTTACCATTGCCAGAGGGTTGGGAAGAAGCCCGGGATTTTGACGGGAAGGTCTACTACATTGACCATATCAATCAAACCACTAGCTGGATTGACCCGAGGGATAGGTATGCTATATGATATACCTGGAAATATTTCATACGTGGTTACCATATGTTGTCGGTTTTGAGGTTTATATTTTTATTTCCTTGTAACTCAAATGTACTGACGGATTTTAAATCAAGAGAGATTGTAAAGTGTTTTGTTAAGTTGTAAATCTTACCGACGGTCTTGTCATACCACTTTTTTTTAGCTATGTTTATTTTTCCTTATGTGTCTAAGGTTCATTATGTTTGTATTTTAAAGAAAGCAGGTTATCTTGAATTAAAATTGCACTACCCCCCCCCCCACAGTTTATTTTTGGGATGGTGTACGTGGCCACTCAGTTTTTACCACTGACTTAAGTTCCTTTGGACTTTGGCACAAAATCTTTGTAGGAATGCCTAAGATTATTAGAGAATGTTCAAGCTTCAATGACTCCGATCACATTGCATGGATACTAAGTAGCTTTCCAGCAGTGGGACGCTGAATATTTATCCTAGTTTTCCTTCTGTTTTGGATTACTACTATTGTGTTTTTCCCCTCCTCTCTGCTGTTTTTTCTGTCTCTCTGAATTGGAACATGATAGTGAACAGACCACATTTCTCCCTTTGCGGTGCAACAGGTTTGGCTGTAGCCAGGAAACCAAGATGGCAGAAATTTGTAAACAAGCACCTAGGACACATTCCTGAAAGTGCTGCGTGAGCACTGCCCGCGGAGGCGTGTGAAGCGAAGGCTGATTCTCCCAAATCCCTTTCACTGCATGCCAAGGTGCACAACTTGGTCAAAGTGCATCGTGCATAGCTCTGCAAACTTTAACGAGGATGGGTAAATAACAGCCGTAGCAGGCTTAATTCCCCCACCTCACCCCACAGAGAAATGATTGAAGCCCTGGCCTTCAAAGGGCATAATGGAGGATCCCCTTTCATTCTGAGTTTCATTTGATCACCGTGTCCAAATTCCCTGCACTCCCCTGTGCTTCATTAACTTTTTAAAATAACTTTGAAGTAAAAATTATTTTTTATTGCCAAAAAGCAGGGAAAACGTTTGGTACAGTGTGCACAGATCTGCTATGAACCATCATAGTGCAGTACCGTTGTACAGTGACAGTGTAACGTTTGGCATAGCATAGAAAGGCTGTGGAGCAATGGTGTTGACATTTGACGTCTGCACATAGTCACGCATCAAAAGAAGGAATTAAAAATTCAACAAGTGTTTCAACTTCTGTCCCAGTTATATCAGTGCACCTGCCTGTCTCCTACCTTTATGACCCATCCCATAGACCCTGGTGTCCTGCTGAGCAGTCCCCTCATCTTTCCATGCATACCAATTACCATCCACCTGCTCAAAAGAATCTGATTGTGCAGGCCTTGTTTATATATCAACAGGAGAGCTAATCTAGTATTTGCATTACTGGTTAAATGGTTAAATGGTAGACTGGCACTCATTGGCACGATACTATGTCTAGGCCTAAGCAGAACGTATATAATATTCTGTTCCAAATTTTTTAGAAAGATGGAACATCAGATTTGATCCGTTTGGCAGCCCTTTAGCCTTGTTTTTGTGTATGTAATTAGCGTGTATGTTATTGGAGTTTTGTGGTTGGAGAGGCTTCCACCGAGATGTGTACATAACGTATTTATTCGAACATGGGCCTTGACTACATGTCCTGTTCAGAATAACCTGGATATTAACATGTATGGCATTGTGGTTCCTTTGGAGCATAAACAGGTGCTATTTGACAGATCTTTATTGTGGTTGGAAAATACAGCACCACAGAGGCACGGCTTTGTAGTCTCGGTGCTTTTCTCAGAGCTTGTTCAATATTACAATTACCCTAGTAAGCTTGTACCGTAAAGAGTTGAGGAAGAAGGGGCTGATTTATACACGTTTGATTAAACAGTCAAGTAAGATTTGCTTTAGAGCGGCTGATCTGTGAATATGTAGTACTACTGTGTGTGTCTGTGTGTGTGTGTGTGTGTTAGAGAGGGAGGGGTGAGTGGGTGTTTGACCCCACAAAAAAGTTAGACGCAATATCATCCGAGTCTGGTAGAAAAAAATGAGTCTGGTAAAAAAAAAATAAATGTGTAAGACTGCATCCTAGGCATAAAATTAATTACAAAGTCTTTCAATAATGCCAGTGTACATAACTGTTAAAGTGTGGCGGTGTGCTTTTAAGAGAAGGGTAAAGGAAAGACAGGTCGCTCCATCTTGAATACAGACAGATTCCTGAATGGAGAGTGTTGTGCGAATTCCAGACTGCTTAGTGGCTCCCTCGTGTAAGGCACACCTGGATCATACAGGCTTTCACCTTCCTGTTCTCAGCCTTTTTTCACTGTGCCAGTTGGTGCCTGGCTCTGCCTGAAGGGAGAATGATAAAATTTCTCTTGCCAAGTCATGCCATAATGCTGTGCAGTAGCCTGCAAACTAGTGGACCAATTCGTATAAATAATTCTTGTAAGCCAAGCAATTGTTGACCATTGCCATTAGTGCCAACGCCCGAAGACGAAGCTTTTCTCCCAGTTAGCACTCGCGTTCCATACAGGCCAACATTGTTTATTTTCCCTCGCCGTGACGCGCTGAAAACATTCGCTTAGGTAAATGGAATGTTATCTTGTGCTCTGATAGGAGCTGGGCTGTCGTCAGGGGCGAGGTGGCATTTTATTTTTCGATGTATATATTTTATTTATTTATTTATTTATTTATTTTTGTTCTAATTTGCCGGACCTTGAGCATGCCACCGCACTGGTGAGAACCTCATAAATGACGCGGAGGGAATTTATGGAGTGCGCTGAATGGAAGTGTCTGACTCATCGTTCAGCTATGCCCCGTGTTTGCGCTCCGCCAGGCTCTTTGTCAGCTCACATAAGAGCACACGGGCCCCAGGGCGCCGGGCTTCACGGGGGGTTTGCGTGCACGCCTCTGTGGCAGCTTGAGAGTTGGCTGGGGTGGTGGAGGGTGGGGAGGGGTGGCGGTGGTGGGGATGGTGTGTCTGAAATCGAGCTGTTTGATGACAGGTCTTCTGCCAAAAAATGTAGGACACTGGTCTATATATTGGTTTTACAATGGATTATTGACTGGATATGGCTATGAATGGATATGGCAAGAATTTTTAACTCGCTCTACAGACATTTTCCAGTATTTAGATGTGTTTATAATGTTTAGTGAGTCAATCAGCTTGATGATTTTATTTATTTAAATTCCCTTAAGAGAATCACTGTGTAGCATGAACTTTCCTAAAATTCACTTGAATAAATGCAGCGATTTTATAATAATGCATTATCAAAGCATTTTTTGATGTGATCATCTAATGCTGAACGTTTTTTTATCAAAGGAGGCATTGTTGATTTACTGCTTTCGGTCTTCCTGTATTTAAACATGTCATCCAGGCAGGGCTTGTCTACAGAGCCCTGAGATTTATGAGATATGGAACCAGCTATCAGTAACCTCCAGCCGAAGAGCAAGCTACAATCATAGCCCTGAATCGCCATGTTGGGGAGATAGAAAAGCAAGAATAATGGGATCCACTGGGCAGCCTCTTTCTTTGTTGGAAGCTCAGAAGCTTTCCCTCGTCAGAGTTAAATTTAGAACAGGCCATTGGGCTTTCGGCGCTGTTTCATTATTCATAAAGGGAAAAAGGAGCCAGTTCAGTTTCACGCTCTCCAAAAGTCCTGAACTAAAGCACAGGGCTGCGTCTCCCCAACACTGTGCGTTTAAGGAGACAAAAAACAGGCAGATCGGACAGAAGCCCTGTTCTTTTTTTTTTTTTGTCCGGGTGAATTATACGGTGAACTTTGAGGCTTTGATGCACAAGGCAACAGCTTGATTAGGGAAATATCCTGCTTTGCACCTCATGCTTGGCTGGCGGGCATTTGCATCGTCGTACTGAGTTGCAACCCTTTGCTACTTTCTTGACTATGACATGAGTATTGGTATTGCAGGCAAGATGGTAGAAAGTTTGGAGGTTTGATTTTGTATTATGTGGTCCTGGGCCAGAGGGGCCCTTCTGGAGTGTCCTGGCCATGGCCTGTGTGGACTGGTCTGGGTTCCAGAGCACAGAAGGTCAGCCGAGGTCCTCCATTCCACATTCACAGTACAGCCGTCTTCACGCTGGCAACCCCAGGGTAGAACTGCATTGCTCCCCCCCCCCCTACCCACACTGAGAGCTACCCAGCTACCCTACGATAATTTATCCACACCTTCTCTCCGCTCTGCATCTCGAGGCAGACGCGCAGACCCACGCCGGCGAAGCCGTAACGAGCGGGATGGTTTTGCTGTTGTAACCGCAGAGCCCAGCTGGCAGTTTTCCAAAAAGAGCAAGGTGGCCGTGCTGGCAGTGGAGGGCCGGCCGGCGGGGACGACCAATAACGGGGGTGAGCGGGGCCGTGGCAGCGGCCCTGTGCTTGGAGCCCCTCAGCGTGTTGCCCCAGAAACCTCCAAGCGATGGGTCAGCAGGACTTGTGGAATGCCAGGCCTTGGTTTCCGGCTATTGTGCTCGGCAAGCACCCTAGAGGTGAATAGGCAGGATCCCCCCTCCCCAACCCACATCACCACTGCTCCATACGCCTGCACACTGCCTCTCTCACTCTCCCTCTGCACGCTGGCAAGTGGGAGTGATTACACGGAAGATTCCCGGGGCAGGGAGGGGTGATGTCTTGTCGTCGTGGCTTCTTAAGCGCTGCGTGTCGCGTGAAAGCTGACCGTTGCGTGGTGCTTGTGGTCTTTGCAGGCAGACCAAGCCCCTGACCTTTGCGGACTGTATTGGAGATGAGCTGCCTGTGGGTTGGGAGGAGGCCTATGACCCCCAAGTTGGAGCCTATTATGTTGACCATAATACAAGTAAGTTAAATCAAACTGTGCACATTGATCAGGCACAATCCCAGTGAGTGCAGAATTCATTAGGATTTGTTCCTCCTGTTCTGAGTGTGATCAGTGTTGGGGAGTGTATTTGGACTGTGGTTCTGTTGGACCCATCCATAAAGGTCTTGTGCTGACAGTGTATTTTCTCCCTTGTTTTCAACTTTTGCTCTGTATCTCTGTCTCCTTGCCACTGTGTGTCTTCTGTCCCTGTGTTTCCCTGCTTCTGTGTTCCTCTGTCCCTGTGTGTCTCTCTCTCTTCGGTCCCTGTCTCCCTGTCCCTGTATTTCTCTGTCTTCTGCCTCTGTGTCATCTGTCCCTCCTTCTCTGTGTCCCTCTCTCTGTGTCCTTGGTCCCTGTGTATCCATGTCCCTGTGTGCCTCTGTCTCCTCTGCCTCTGTGTGTCCCCCATTCCTGTATGCCCCTCCCTCTGTGTCCTCTGTCTCTGTGTGTCCAACCCTCTGTATTTCAGAGAGCACTCAGCTGGAGGACCCGCGTGCCCAGTGGCAGCGGGAGCAGGAGCTCATGCTGCGTGAATACCTCAGTGTGGCTAAGGATGCACTGAATGCCCAGAAGGAGATCTACCAAGTTAAGGAGAAGCGCCTCCGTCTGGCCCAGCTTGAGTACCGGCAGCTCAATGATGCGTGGAGGGACAAGTCTTCCTCCCAGACCAGCTGTAAGCAGATGTTTGTTTGTGTGTGACTGTGTTTGGTAGGGGGGACTTTGACAGAGATGAGTGAGCCCCTCTGAACCATCTAATATTTGTGCCTCCGTAGTTCTAGAAGTGGGCAAATCATATCTCTGAGTATGCAGTTATTCTGCATTGCTGTGAGATGCCAAAAAGCAGAAGATAAGATAATGCTTTTGAACTTTTATCTCCTGTGCAGTAAATTCCAGATCCTCATCAAGCAGTAAATATGACCCTGAAATTCTCAAGGCAGAGATTGTAACAGCAAAAAGTCGGGTAAGGAGAGCTTGAATCTCACTTTCATCATTTGCTCTTATCAGCGGTGATATCATTAAAGGAATTTAGGCCATATGGTACCTGTGTAATTCTTGAGCTGAACAGTCAGACGCCTTGCTGGTGGATGTGTGTGCGAGTCGCTAAAGAGTCTCCTGTCTCTGCACTTGTTCCACTTCACTCCTTCTAAACCCCCCCAACCTCCTTTTATTCAGGTGAATAAGCTGAAGAGAGATCTGGCCTGTATGAGACAGGAACTGCTTTATAAGGAGCAGGGGTTTGAAACGCTGAAAGAGTAAGTGCAACCTGACCTTGTTACACAATCACCACCAAATTGAGCTCCACCACTGTGCTGTTTTGCAAATTCCTGCCTTTCAGTTCCTTCTCTGGTAAGAAATAGCCCTCTTGTTGACACATGTGCCCGTACCCTCGCTGCACAGCGCTGAAGGTCCCTTTTGTCATTGACATTTTGTCGCTAATGTCCTTGTCAATGGCATAAAAAAAATCTGTATGAGTAGTTAATTTTTACAAATATAATTTTATAGTCAAATAGGTCACCAAAAGCTGATCGACACAAAGGTTACATATCGTGTTGGGAGGGCTGTGAAGCAGAGGTATACAGATGTCAACTCTCTCCGTTACTTTTACAACTCCGTTGTAAACCTTAATCGTTCAGTTTACAACCGCAACATTTTTCATAACTCGTCGCGCGGGCGTTTCTCGGCTCGTACAGGAGCCGGTCTCTCGTCTCCTCCATTTGTCCCTCACTCGGACCCATCCAGCCTGTTTGGTCCTACCATGGGACCCTCGGTCTGCGGGCCCCGCGCTCTCAGGCCCCAGAAAGGCTGGTGCGAGGCCTGTCTGCTGGCCTGCTCTGCCCCTGCTGCCCTCTCCCGCGCCCCTGAGGAATGCAGTCGGACCTGTCGCCGAGGTGGAGGGCGCGCTCAGACTCCGCTCCAGCCGCACGGTCACTGCTTTACTGCGCCTCAAAGGACCGCTTAGCCCGTCAGTCACAGAGGGACCGTGCGGTCAGGTTAAACCCACCACGGGGTGAAGCCGCTTTGAGCGATGTCTCCAGGGCTGCTGGTAAATGGCCGATTTTAGCTTTTTTAGCAGCGGATTGAAAATCGCCTCAGAACGAAATCCTCAGCTTTAGGCGTCCCCACGGACGCTTCCAGTCGAGCTCGAGGCTGTAACTGTCAGACAGGCGCGTGCGTGCGAGACAGAGGGCGCCTCCTCCTGACAGCAGCTGTTCCCTTCCACTGCACACTCACACTCCTGCCCCTCTCTCTCCCCCTCTCCCTCCCTCCCTCCTTCCTTCTCTCTCACTCCTCAGAATTGACCACAAGGTGTCCGGCACCTCGTACGGTTACAGGCAGCACGAGGCCCAGGCCATCCTGCGGGAGGTCAGGACCATTAGAGATGCCATCAGCTCTGGGGAGAAGGAGAAGCACGAACTCATGCAGGTAATCACCGCTGTCAGGGGCCGACGTGAACGCTGGCCTCATGTCCCCAGGGCCTGTGAGAGGCTGTGTCGGCCATGCCACCGGCCGTTTGTCCCAGTGGCAGTGTTTCCTCCAAACACAGACATGAGTCAGTTCTCCTATAACACCAACTGGCTGAAACTGCTTCAAAAGCGACAGATTTCATAGATTGTAGAAGACAAATGCTAGCTAGCTACATTTCAATGCGTTTGTTAAATAACACTTAACTACGCATGTAGGTGATTAGGAGAGTAGCTAGCTAATTAGCTAGGTAGCTTAATGACTAGGATAGTAGCTTGGCTTCACCAGGCTGCTCTCCAGTGCTAAGCTAATAGCTTATCCTTAATGGCTGACTGGTGGCAGTGGACATCAGGTGGCCGTGTTGGGCATTGTTCTCTCTCACTGAGATTAAACTTCTCGTTAGTGTTTTACAATGTATGGAGTTCTGTCATATAATTGTCGCCTTTTGGATCAATCAGCACCAGCACACATCAGCTCATTGGGCAGGTTAATTTCCCAAGTACTTTGGACAATGTATGTGAACCGCAGATCTGATCGAGCGTCTGGTGAAACGGCTTTTAGGTTAGATCTTGTTCTCGGAGCCTCCTGTGGTTGTATAAGCCTGGGAGGCTGCAGCGATCTAAATGGATGTTGAGCGTGTGAGACATGGATATGCAGTTCATGAATGTTAGGGTGAGGTAATTTGTTGACTGAGGAGATATGGAGTGGCTGCCTGAGAAGGGTGAGGCATTGCTCTTAAGGGTACACACACACACACACACACACACACACACACAGGCATGCCTTTAACCAATCCTTGTCTGCCTGATAATTGAGCAAGAATGCACCATACCTAATAGGTAACAATATAGAGTTATTACAGGCATCAAATGGAATGGCAGAATACTGAAGTCACACACATTTGTACTCCCTCTGAGTACACACTGTTAACAAAAGCGTGTCCCTGTGAGCCCTGTGGCAGTAGCAGCGATGCTGGGAGATGCGGCCATATTTGAGAAGAATTGAGACTGGGGTTTTAAAGCTGGTTTTTAGCTGTCGGCAAACGGCCTTGAGATTAGTCTCGTCTTCCTCATGCTGTCTCTTATTACCTCACACTGTCTCTCATTACCTCACACTCTCTCATTACCTCACAGCCTTTCCTCACACTGTAGCGAGCGCTCCGGCTGCAGGGGAGCCACGCATGCCTGTCTGTGTGCGCGTGCCTGTCTGTGTGCGTGCATTTGCCTGTCGGTCTGCCTGCGCGTCTGTGCCCGTCTGCCTGTCTGTCTGCATGCGTCACCTTCATGCCTCCTCTGACTTCTTGCTGCTTCAGTAGTGTCTGTGTTCATCAGCGAACCTGATTATGCTGACTTGAGTCCCCCTTGTTGGTATGAGTAGGACTGCATGCAGATTGGAGCCCCGCAGTGCAGAGTGCTATGGGAGCCAGTTTGCATGGTCAGCTGAAGGAAATGCACCAATTATTCTATAAGCAGATAATAATGACGTTGAACGCATCCTAATTGGGTGCAGTGGGCGCACACACATTCACAGACCCTCAAATGTGCAGTTCTCGTTCGTCTGCATTACCAATGTGTGGGATTCTGTGACAGCTTGGCTAATTGGTGTAAAATACCAAGTGTTTGTTTATAATTAGAAATATAATTGTATATAATTCCAGCATGCTTCATAATTTAACTGTGCATCAAGAACAGCGCTATGCAAATCAAGTCTCTGGCAGAACCCAGATGGAGTTATTAGAGCATAATGACGCACCTTTATTTCAGTTGCCGGATGCCACATTTCAGTAATTAAAGTCCTTCAGTAAACTAAGTCCTGGAATATTCAGCAGCGCAGGCCTCTGTGCCTGAGCCCGTCAGCGTCTTCCTGATGTTCACCCTCATCCCCGTCCCCCTGTCAGAAACTGGCCGTACTGAAGGACGGCTTCCAGCTGGACTACGGCTCCCAGTCCGAACTGTGGGCCAGCAGCCCCTCGCTGGCCAACTCCAACCTGTCGCTGCCCCGCCTCTACTCGGACGCCGAGTCCCAGACCGACATACCTGTGGAGGTAAGATGGGGAGGGGGGTAAATGTATTAGCAGGAGCTCGGCATGGTGTTTGGCACGATGGCATGAGTGTTGGTGTTGATTTGAGTTGAGGCGTATGGGCCTACTGGGAGCGACTCTTGTGAAGTATAGTCAGCTGCTGGTTCCTCTGATGTGAGACTTGCTCTCTTGCTCCCTCCCAGTTTGTGTCGAGCTCCAACAAGCTTGCTGAGAAGGTACGACTGAGTCTGAAATATGAAGAGGCGAAAAGGAGGTACCGTCCCTTGTGTTCCTGCCGCTCGGCTCTCCTCGCGTGTGCTTTTACAGAGGTTTTTGCCCGAGCTCCTCTTCCTCCATCACCAGTCTGTCCGCTCCCCCCTCCCTCTGCTGCAGGATCGCCAACCTCAAGGTCCAGATCGCCAAGCTGGACAGCGAGGCGTGGCCGGGCCTGCTGGACCCCGAGCGGGATCGCCTCATCCTCATCAGCGAGAAGGAGGAGCTGCTGAAGGAGCTGCAGTACGCGCAACCGTGCCGGCGGGCGCCCAACGACGCCGAGAAGCTGGAGACGGAGAGGAAGCGGCTGGAGCAGGACCTGCGGGCGGCCCGCGACAGCCAGAGCAAAGCGCTGACCGAGAGGTGAGGGGGGCTTTAGGACCAAGGGGGATGCGACCGTCCCTCTGCATCACGCACCTCGCAGACTGGGCCAGCCTGTTGTTCAGAGCGCCGTGCAAAAGCAGGACGAGGATTTCTGCCGCAGCGCGCTTTACTCTGTGTGCACCACGTGCGTTTTCATACACAAGAGGACTGAAACCAGGACCCTGTACGTGGTGTGCAGCAGCACTCGTGCAGGGTGACCAGAGCATCATGGGTAGGCCTCTGTGGCTCTGGTGGACGGGTGCCGGGCACCAGGGCGCAGTCAGCCTTCCCTCACTAAGACGTCCTCAGAGCGAGGACACCTGCGTCTTCAGGTCGGGTTTCCTATGCGAGGACGCCAATTAGGCGTCTTTGTTCGTGCCCTGTCCCTCTCTCCTGCCCATGGTGCTCCTTCTTTCTCTCTCCTCCACTCTTTCTTTCACTCTTTCTCTTTCACTCCCTCTCATGTTAAACTAACCCCCCCCACACACACACACACACACTCTCACACACTCGGTTATTTGAACGGAGCGCTTGTTCTGTGTGCTAGATAATGTATCCTCACTGTGCTTGGCATCTCCACTCTTCCTGTAACCTGAGCTGCACCAGCAGGGGGGATGTAGCTTGTACACAATGGGCGCATTTTGCAGCCCGTCTGTCTGACGGCATTCCACCGCGGCTTCACTCCAGTGCGATTGGACCTTAGAGTAACCCTTCAGGCATTCACCAAAGCAGTGAAGTAAACATCTGCACACATGCTGTGTGTGTGTGTGTGTGTGTGTGTGTGTGTATTATTCGTGCATTAAAACCCCCTGTCTGTTTTACTGCTCAAGGTTGAAGTTGCATTGCAAGAGAAATAAACTGGTGAAGGAGCTGGAGGAGCTGGTGAGACACGCCTCCTCACTGCACACCCAACTGAAGAGGTACGGACGCCCCCCCCCCCCCTCCCCTTCTCTCCCTGTGCAGTTTATGAATGCAAATGGAAAAACGTGTTGCTGTCGGCAGCCATTTCTAAAGAGTTTTCAGTGATCTTCATTCTCTCTTTTTCTTGTCCTGTTTAAATATTGTCCAAAAAAAAAAAAATGCACGTCATGAGGAGTCAGTGTTGCTTAAGGTGATGCAAGAGCTGTGTAATTGGGGCATATTCGCTCCGAGCTGCACTTGAAGGCATATTTCAGAACTCGCAGGAGTCCCGTTGCCTTTTGAAGACGGGCAGCTACGCGGCCAGACGCTGCTGAGTAACCACGGCTTTTGTTGCCGCTTCTTTTGTTGTTGTTTTTGAATCATGTCTAATTCATTCTCTGGTGCGGGCGGGGGCACATCAAAGGCATGCGGTGTGGAGAGCGTCTCCCGGCACGCCTCGCGCTAACGAGAGTGCCGGGCTTTAATTAGCACGCTTGCTTTTAGAGCCAAGCGCAGATCTGAAGCAGGGGAGGTGGTGGGGGGCGTGAGGGGGGGGGATGCGGCTCGCAGACGGCATCGCTGTCGGAAGGCTGAAGTCTGAAACGCAGCGTGCCCTTCTTTATTCCCCGCCTCCTCCCTCTTTCTCTCTCCGCCTCCTTCCCGTCTCACCTCCTCCCTGTCTCACCTCCTCCCTGGCAGCCTGTCGGCCAGCACGCTGTCCTGCTCGTCGGGCAGCAGCCGCGGTTCGCTCACCTCCAGCCGCGGCTCCCTGGCCACCTCCAGCCTGGGCTCCTCGTCCTCCCTCAGCTTCACCGACGCCTACCTGGAGCAGCCCGAGCTGAGCGACCCGGACTTCCAGGCCAAGCTGGACTCGCTGCTGCAGGAGGCCGCGCCCTCGCCCTACCGGCCGCCCAGCTCCATCCACACCATCCACGAGCACGAGGTGTCTGCGGGGCCCGCCGGCCCAGGGCCCGGCCAGCGCGCAGGCCCCGCGCCCGTCCGAGACGCCGCGCTCCATGAGCTCGCTGTCGCCGCGCTCCTCCCTGTCCTCCCTCTCGCCTCCCTGTTCGCCCCTGGTCCCGGACGCCTCCTTCCTGGCCGGGGAGGCCTTCCCCAACCCGGCCTCGCTGCTCGACGTGGAGCTGCAGGCGCGGCTGACTGAGCTCCGGCTGGAAGGCGACGTGCAGCTGGGCCAGCTAGCGTACCGCGAGGCTAAGCAGGATGCCGCCTCAGCGCTGGGGGAGCCCACGAAAGGTACGCGGGGGTGGGGGTGGGGGACTGCGGGCTGCTGCACTATTTATAACTCATTTAGAACCATACAAGTCACTATAAGTCATTAAGCTGTTATTGATGCACATTGAGGGAATTGGTCTCTGGAGTTGATGTATATGACCACATCATTTTAAATGTATAAGTACCTTGGAGCCCTCCGCCTCTTGGGGTCTGTGGGCCGTCTGGAGAACGTGAAATTTCACCCGACACTAAGCTGATAAGCGTTCGGAGTGGCTACGGAAGGGAGATTGCGTTACGGACCACTACTATGCAGTGCTCAGCCCAGTGTGAACTCAGCAACCAAACACCTGATCAGCATGGGTAGTAGGCTGACATGGTGTCACATTTCTATCCAACCCCCTCTTGCCCCGTAGATGTCGTCGTGCAAACGAGGGCTCCCGGTTCGGCCCCAAAAAAGGTGGGCGTCACGTCGGCCGTGTCCGACGAATCGGTGGCCGGAGACAGCGGAGTATACGAGGCCTCGGAGAAAAGGTATGTGACCAGGTCATGTTGCCTCCAGCTCAAGTGCGAGTGCTTTAGATGGCTGGTTTAGTGCTCCCAGCTGCTAAAGGCAGGCGTGAGCTCACCATCTGTTTATGAACAGTGTGAAACCTCCCAATTTTGTGGTGTTGCAATAATCAAGAATTTTGAGTTAGGCAAGTTAGATGTACAGATGCAAATTTCTGACTTGCATGTCATTTTTATGGAACCTGTCAAGGTTAATGTGTAATAACAATAAAACTAAAAAAATTTTGCTTTATGCTGGTCACCAGGCGGTTATCGCATAAAGCTGCACTCATCCATTAAAAATACTGGTGGAAGGAAACGCCGTGTATGGGCGGAGCCTTGTGGCCGCGTGTGACCATGTCCTGTACTCTGGCTCTGCAGGCCTGGCGCCCCCGGCGACCAGCCGCTGCCTTACGAGGAAGGGGGCGGGGTCAGCTGCGCACAGCTCCGTCTGGGCCTCAAGTATGACGCCAAGGAGAAGCGCTTTGCCGTCTTCGTCATGCAGCTCACCAATGGCGGGGCTCTCTCCCCGCCTGCCAGCCAGAGCATGTACGTGCCTATTACCCTCCCACCCCGCACCCACACAGGCAGCTCCATGTAGGCTGCAATCAGAGCAGCGGTTTGAAGTTTTGAGTTTTTCGATGTTAATTAGTGAGCACTGTAGAGGAAAATGTATGCTGGGGAGTAAAAAAAAAAATGGCTGATTGTCGGTGTTTGAATTTTGTCGTGCTGCAGTTACATTGCCATTCTTGGGGGTGGACTTCAAGTCGCTCCTGACAAAAAGCAGAAACTTAAAGCTGCTAAAGCAAAACTTTTCAACCATTCTTGGGGAATGAGGCTTCTTGGCACACAGGCACTGATTAAAATCTTTACTGAATGCGATTATATAGATTGCAGGGCTGCGTGCGTTGACGCCCCTCACACCCCCAGATTTTTATCCTTCCTAACCCCCACACTCACACGTATACCCCAACCCCACACCCTGGGCGGATGTGTCCACCCCCTGCAGGTACGTGCGTGTGGTGGTACTGCCCTGCCCCGAAGCCACCCGCTGCCTATACCGCACCCGTCGCTCTCCACCCCATGACAGCGTGGAGCTGAACGAGGTGTTTGGCGTGCAGCTGTCCCCTGCTGCCCTCAGGCAGAAGACCCTCCGCGTGGACGTATGCATCACTGGAACGTCTGGAAGAGAGGAGTGCCTGGTAGGTGGGGCTCAACACGAGGAGGGCGGGGCCATGAGTAGCACACGGTATTTGATCTCGATTTTGGTGACTGATGACAGCATTTTGGGCCTTCCGATGTCAATACCGAAAAGGCTGGTTTTGCAGTAACGGTCACAAATGATGGATCCTCCAGCCCTATATGATGGACCTGAAAACTCAACGATAAATCTTTGTTTGCATCATAGATGGTTTATTCAAGCACGATTTAAAAATAATCTAAATATATAACTTGATCCGTATGGCGTCGGGGACAATACAGTTTGATTCAGGCCTGTTGGATTAAGCGGATTAGAACATCTTTGCTGCGTTTCGTGTGGTGAAGGCTGGTGCTCAGATAAGCCTGGCTGACGTGGACTGGTCAGAAGAGTGGAGCACCAAGTGGTACAACCTGCTCAACTACCTGTACATCGCAGACATGGATGGCAAACACAAGGGACCAGAGGTCTCCCCACAATCAGAGGAGGTGACTCCACACAACACGGCGCACACACTCTCACTGTTTTAAAATCCTGTTCCGTTGCTCAACACTCTCTCTCCCCCCCCTCTCCGTTGCACCTTTTAGAACACGATACCCAGCACCGCAGAACACCCAGCGGATAGCCTGCAGGACACCCCCCAGGAGGACTGGTAAGGGGCAGGTCGTGTCCACTCGAACTGGAAGCTGCATCTAACTGTGACATTGATCTGTCCATGGGTGCTTGGCGCTAGCGCCGGACTGTTAGCATTTGCTCATTGAGAGACCTGTATCAGTCTTTTAATAAAAACATTTAAAATTTTGCCCCAATCCAGCCATTGAGCAGTTCTCTACAAATCTCTTGATAGTGGCTTGATTTAGATAAGCCTTGTTGAATCTAGACAGATTTGTAACTTCTGAAGAAGTGGTGAAGCTGAAAAAGTATTATTGTGTTGAGTAGAAAACCTTTTCCCCCAGAATACAAGAAAACCTTCTGCTTACGGCTTCGCTTTGATCTCCCTCTGACACCACAAACAGCCTGTGGGCTGTTGCCATGCTCATGAAGCTGGGAAGAAGTCATTAAATGCGCTTCCAGATCAACCTCATGCTAAATGAGCCATTTGACAGTTGAGGGTGTTTACCAGTCTGTGGTGAGCAGTGTCAGATGAATAACACTAAGTGTGTGTGTGTGTGTGTGTGTATATATATATATATATATATATATATATATTTTTTTTTTTTTTTTTTTATTTATTTATTTATTTTTTTTTATTAGACATGTCAGGACCCAGTCCGACTTTCATCCTATTACTTATGTTTGCTTGGCTTAACCAGAATCTCATGACGCTGTAATGGCAGTCTGAAAATATGCAGGCCCAACTCCCGTAATTCCCCGCGCCACTCTCCGCCTCAGCCGCTCGGAGTGGCCGAGACGCTCTCTCCCTCACGAGGAGCATTTGAAGAGACCAGGCATGCAGCTAGGTCACATTCTGCAGTGAAGGCCAAGCTCCGCCCTCACTCTCAACTTGCCCTGGGAAGGTTCCGAATGGAATGCGGTCCCAGTCGTTCCTTTGACATCAGAGTGTTTGCGGTCGAAGGACAATAGACTGCGCATGATTAGCGCCGGGCCGCTTCATTGCAGCGGGCGATTCGTCAGGCTCACGTGTTCTGTGGCTTTCGTGGAGGCTTTCGTGTAGATCGGGCGATTGATGCGTTTCCTGGCGTTTGGTGGACTGGCAGGCACACGGAGAGCGACGTCTTTGTGGATGAGGTGTGCAGTGACGCGGAGGGGGAGGAGTTCTACCCTGAAGGCTGCCAGTGGGAGGTGGCTGACGAGGAGGTGAAGGAGCCTGGGCCCAAGGCTAATCCAGCAGCCACTATTCCAGAAAAGGTTTGCATGCCTATTTTAATGCTGAAGTTTCCTTAAACTCTCCAAGAGCCCTTATACCACATATTCTATGACGATATAGTCAAGGCTCTGTAGAAAGTTCTGTAAATGCTTGAGAGCTGCTAAACGATGATTATTTTCTCTATCATCTCCGCCCCATTTTGTCAGTGGTGTTTCTTTAAATGTGAGGTGTAGGTCACACTTGTGAGCATCATTGCTGGATTAAGAGTGGTCTGCCCCCATCCTCAAAATATCTAACCATTAATATTCCTGTGGTAATGGAGCCTTTGATAAGTCGGGGGATGGCTAACTTGAGCATTCCGTTCCTGATTCCAGGTGAACAAGGAGACAAGCATGGAAGGCCTCTACCACTCCTCCTCCGTGGTCCGGCCCAAGGAGCGGCGGCCCGACGTCAACCAGCACAACCCCTTTATGAGAGGCAACACCATAATCCGCTCCAAGACCTTCTCCCCTGGACCTCAGAGCCAGTACATCTGCAGAGTGAGTGTCTAGCAGCGTTTACAGGGCCAGTTCACCTGTGGCACGAGCGTGTGCACGCGTGACCCCCCCCACACACACACACACACACACACACACACACACACACTAACGCTTCCTACTGTTTTGCTTCCTCTACCAGATCAACCGCAGTGACAGCGACAGCTCCACTTTGTCCAAGAAGTCTCCCTTCGTCCGCAATGCCTCAGAAAGACGCAGCGTCCGCATCAAAAAGGTACCGCGATCCCGCCCGCACCCGGTTCCCTTTCCCCCTCCCAAAAAGAGCGTTTCCCCCACCCCAAGAGCCCCAGCACCGTGAGCATGAGGGCTGGAGGTGGCGATGGCGGAGTGATATCACTCCAGAGGAACACCACACCTGCTTTCCCTCCACACACACCTGAACAGTTTTGCTCTCTGAAAGGGGAAGCGAATATGTGATCCACAGTTTAATATTTGATGCTGACATTTCCTGACGGGCCTGATGGTAGTGTTAATGAAGCACCGCTCCCCAGGAGGAAGGAGGCGTCACCCCCCACGCGGCTTCCCAGTCACGCTGCAAAGGTCAAATTCACCCTCGGCTATGCCATTGGCAGGGGAAGTGGCTTTCATTAAGGCATTAGGAACGCACAGCCAAAGCATACGATCAGGTGCAGAACAGCCCGGTTATGTGGTACCGTGCATACTTGACATATCAGCGTAATTTAAAGCAAATAGTTTGGTTTGTGTCATGTGTCATACAAGCGAGGGGCAATTACAGGATTTGGCAGCACATGTGACTTAACCCATGTGTCTAAGGGTGGGAGGGGGGTATGGGGGGGGAAAAGGGACTTGGCCCATGTCTCTGTTTTGAGTGCTAAAAATGCCTTTTTCAAACTGCTTTAGCGTATTGGTAGAATCCTCATCAGTCTTTTCTAACTCTATGTGGGTAGTCAGGCAGACAAGCCTTCTCAACTCATGAAGGTTTTATGGTTGTGTTCACAGTGGAAAGACAAAAAGCTGTAACGATCTTATTTCTGATGTATTGAAGTGTCATGGCAGGCATGAGTAAATAAAGAATGCTAAATACCAAGAAACCACTGCAGTGTGTTGGTAGGGAGAGAGAGAGAATGAGAGAGAGAGAGAGAATGAGAGAGAGAGAGAGAATGAGAGAGAGAGAGAGAGAGAATGAGAGAGAGAGAGAGAGAGAGAGAGAATGAGAGAGAGAGGAAGAAAGAGAGAATGAGGGAGAAAGAGAGAGAGAGAATGAGAACATACATGTTGATGGAACACCTGGTCCTTTGACACAGCGAGTGGGGAAAAAATATTTTTCTTTTAAATGTTCATACAAAATGCCATGTTGGCTAACTGATACCAGAGTTTCAGCTGTATAACTTGTTAGACTTTGTGTCATGAATTTAAAGTCTCTTTGATGCGGTTGTCTTTCATATTTGATGTTTGAACAACAGTATGCTGGTATATCAACATGTTTATTTCTTATTTTCCTCTTTCTGTGGAGAAATTAAAGACGCTATAATTGTTTTTCTTTGCTGCGTTGACTTGATCATATAAGCCATGTTCCAGCCTTTGCTGTTACCGCTGGCCAATTGAAGCGCTTCATATCAGATTGCCAAAATCACAGAGTAAATGGCATAACACTGACAGACAACTCCAGAGCTAGCAATGTATCAGTGCTTTGGTCTGGGCTCAAAGCACTCAGAGCTAAAGTCCCAAAAGGTGCGTGATTGACTGCATGAAGTAGTCTTGTCTTCAGAAGCCACTCTTTGCCCTTTTAATGCAATTTTCTTATAGTGTAATGAAACACTTGTGCTTGTCAGACACGACCTTGTCTTGGTTCGGTCCCATTCCACTGTCCTGTTCAGCCCTCTCACCGCATACGCCTGTTCACCTCCTCAACACACTATCCAGTTAATAAGTGCCAGAAAGTAGACCGGTTTAGTGGATGGATTTTCCCCCAATTTGAGTATAATCTGAATTTTTTTTTGAACAGGAAATTAGCATATTGAGTGATGGTAATAGGTTCCAGTCGATTTTAAAATTGATAGTCAGCACCTTCAGATCAGTGTCCCATGATGCACTGCGTTTTTGCCTTCTTGCCATGTACAGCTATGTACTGCTTTTGTTATGAACAACTGCAGTGCATTGCGTTGTGAATTTCAAGGTCATTAATTTTTTGTTTAGTGAAGGTTCTGTTTCCGCTCTTTGGTGGTGAAGGCCGTGGTTCTGGAGCTCTGCACAACAGCATTGGTGCACTTTGTTCTGAGTTTCTTCCTCTCCTCAGTCGGCCTCAGAACCAGTTATGTTCCTGAACTTCTGCCGACCCTGAGCAGGGGTGGGGCTAAGAGCAGGGGTGGGGCTAAGAGCAGGGGTGGGGCTAAGAGCAGGGGTGGGGCTAAGAGCAGGGGTGAGGCTAAGAGCAGGGGTGGGGCTAAGAGCAGGCGGCCCATGTATTTACATCCTGCTGCTGATCCGCTTGTCTTCTAAACCTCTGCGCCACAGACGGGCCCGGTGGCCACCGAGGGTCTGGAAACATGAAACCGAGAAGTTACACCTCGCCCCCTGTCTGACCCCTTACCCAACCCCCACCCCACTTGTCCGCAGCCCCCGACGCAGGTGCGTGGGCTGGACGGCGTGATGCGCACCCCCCTGGACCTGGAGCTGGAGCTGCAGGCGTCACGCACCCGCCACAGCCGCCTGAGCCAGGAGCTGCGGGTGCTGCGGCAGCTGGAGGAGCAGCTGGAGGGGGCGCGGCAGAGAGGCCAGCACAGCCTGCCCGCCTGGGTGCAGGAGGACGAGCGCTTCCGCCTGCTGCTCACGCGGGCCGAGAGACAGGTGGGCCCCTGGGGGGTGGGGGTGGGGGTGAGGGTGGGGGGTGGTGGTGGCGGCGCATGCTCTACCTGGGGTGGCGAGGGTCCTTTTGGAAATGTGTTCCAAACCAGATTACTGATTAGCTGCTAAGGATGGAATTGTTAATGCATTACTTTGTGTTTAAAGGGGCACTAATGAGCAGGGTTTTTGTCAAGGTTGGAAAAGTCTGGAAGTGTGTGACGTTTAAAAGCCCGAACTTTCATACCTGCAAACGAATGGATATTAGAACATGTTTGGGGAGAATAAATATGCTTATTGTAATATATAGACACTCAAAATCCCCAAATTTTAAAATTCACTTCAAACATGTTATCTGAATTCTACCTATATTGTATGCTGTATTTTACCACAGATGCCAACATTTCATGTTTTCCATTTCCCCATTTTGTTAATGACCTTTACAAACAGCAGAGTGAACCAAAAAAGTTTGGCAACAGTCAGACACAAGTCTTGAAAGGGTCTGGAAAGTCATCTTATTGGAAAGGGCAAGGACCCTGATTAGAATTGTTCAAGGCCTTCACAGTGTTTGCAGCTGTTAGTTACACACCCCAGCCATCTCAGTTTAAGCCCACATACTGCAGCTGATCAATGTATTCCTATTGATCCAGCGTGCTCGTTGTATTGCTAACAAACAAAATAGGTGAGCACAGCCATATGAATTAGAAGAGCCGCTATAGAAAGTTGTGGGTTTTTGTTTGGTTTTTAAATCCTCATTTTAGATTAAGAAACTCCAAATGGTTCAGTCACCAGTAAATAAGTAGCTGATTACTGGTTCCTGTTTCACACTAAATCCTGCTCTAATGTCCATCATCGTCATCATCCTAAAGCCTGTTAGCATTTTGCTTTTGGTTTCTGTGCAGACCGAAGAGGAGCAGCTCCGGGAGCAGAAGGTGGAGAAGATGCTGCGTGCGGCGGCTAAGGAAGTGCACAAGATCCGCGGGCAGAGCCGCAAAGAGGGGCCCGAGGTCCAGAGCTTCAGGTGAGGCTCACACACCCATCCGTCCACTCTCACTGGAGCTCTTCCCCATCATCCACTTCCTGCTACAGATATATACGACTCTAACCCGACCAGCAATTAGTGCAAGTGGAGTTCAATCTCAGGGAATGTGTTTGCATAATGCATATTGGTAACGTGTAGGTCACTTCCCAAATGGGCGTTTTTGCTCGCCGTGTTCTTCTGATTCTGGACGTTGTTTTGTATTTCCGTCTGTGCTCATCTTTCCCGCCGTGTGTCTGCAGAGAGAAGATGGCCTTTTTCACACGCGCAAAGATAAATGTCCCTGACCTGCCGGCTGACGATGTATAGAGGATCTCAAGTATTCCCCAGTCTTAACTGCTGTTTCAAAAAGAAGCTGACCTCTGGTGGTATTATGAAGAATTATACAGAAAAAAGTGTATGTCATTTTAAAACACTGGGTTTTAGCTCTTAAATGAAAATCTGTAGGTTTTTTTTCCATTTGCCTTTATTTTATTTTTTAGGTAGTACCAACAACAGCATTTATTTTTTATTTCAATTTTTGCTATCTGTATCTGTTTTTCTGTTACTAATAATTGTATATTGCTATCTGTACTAGGAAATATTTGTGGTAGTTGATCATTCCAAAACACCTATATGTTCTTTTCACACAGAAAAGCGGGGTGGGGTGAGGGCGGGGCTGTAGGCGGGGTGGGGGGGGGGGGGGGGGGCCGGGGGAGGGCAGTTGCTCTTGGTTAAGATGGCTATTTGTAACTCAGTGATGTGAAAATGCATCTACGGTACTTGCTGATTCATGGCACAAGGGTTTGGCCATCACAGTTTGAATGAATGTTGGGATGGGCGAATTGGGCAAAAACCGGCTATGCCAGTGACGCCTCGCTCCAAGCAAGCACATGCTAGTCGCACATGGTTTCCTCAAGTTGAAATGTGGCACCATCTTCTTTTAAACACGATTTATACTGATCTTTACAAATGTTCCTAATGAGTGTAGAAAGGAAAACACAACTAACGGTAGGCCACAAATGGTTTCTCTGGTAGATGGTTAAGAAATAGCTGGTCAGAAGTTGTTGCATCAGTGCCAGTTGCCTCCCAGTATTCATGTTGTTGAATACATATATATACAGGATCACCCACAAGACACAGCACACGTACCAGTGACCACAGTCTCAGCAATTATGTAGAAACTGCACGTAGTCCCATAGCTTCTCAGGTAGAACCTTGGCTAGTTCATGCACTTTAATAGTAATCAGAGAGTGGGCAGTGCAATGGCAGCACGCCGGTGAGCGTGATGTGAAGGCCTGCCGCAGCTCTCCTTAACCTTGGGATGAACTCAGTTTTGGGGCATCTCGTCACCCCTCAGAAATGTTTGCGTTTAGTTCATTATTATAATAATTGTGTACCCCCCCCCTCGCCCAAAACCCTTGAAGTAATTTTCTTAACCGAGGCTGTTCAATAGGAAATACCTTTTTGGTTTAAATGTTTTAAGTCCATTTTGAAGCATTCAGGACTTCATGCCGCCGCCCAGTCTGTGGCTAATCGTGTCCCCCTCCTCCCCTGTTTTCGGTTTCTTCACAAAGCCCCGTCTGAGTGACGGGCAGTTTAGGAAGCACAGTTCTATTCTTACAGCCCAGTGCATGCTGGGACGGATCGGATGTCTCCTGTGCGAGAGGCCGGTGATGTCACGGCTAATGAAATATGGAGCTCGATCGTTTGCCGTGGCAAAAACGTCAGATACCGCAGGGCTGCTCCCAGCGTGCTGCTCCCAGCGTGCTGCTCCTGCTCGCTAATGCAGACCAGGCGCTGACTCACAGCCTGCCTCCCAAGCCCCTCGGTGGGGCCGCGGGAGCTTTTTTTAATTACGTAACTCAGATCTGTGATTTTGTTTTTGGCTTGCGTGGGTCTCTGCTGCGACCTCGTATTCAGGTGGCTGATGACCGTAAGAATGTCGATCACACGTACGTGTTAGTAGGAATGTCGAACACCCCCTGATGTTCATGTTTTAAAGCGTTAGCTTTAAATGTCAAGGGCCAAGGGAGATGCTTGTTTGAAGGAAGCCCTTTTTGATGGCCCAATCAAGATTCTTTTTAGGTTATTTAACCTAATCATTTACATATTCCATATTCCTCATATGTTTTATTTGGACACCTGAATTCTGTTTTCACTGGTTCCCACAAGAGTTTTGGATGTTTATCATGTGTGAACAGCCTCTTCATTTAAGTAATTGAAGAATGAAGTATGTTCAAAGCACTACAGCACAAGTTGGGCACATGCACTACATGGATTTTTACCTCCCCCTGCTGGTGAAATAATTTACACTTTACTTTTTGTCAATGATGGCATCCCAATGTATTTGGGGGGTTTCACTTCTCTCTTTGAATTATGAGTGATCCCTTGTACATTTAAAAAAAAAAAAAAAAAAAAAAAAGCTGTAAACACATCTCGTTTGTTATAAAATTCCTGTCGTGTTTTGAAGAAAGTTGCACAAACCCCCATATATAGAGCTTTACCCAAGTGTGAACTGCTATGAAGCAGTATGAATCCGCACCAACCAGCTTCTTGTGCTGATACACATTTGAAAATCCAGCAAGACCGAATATCCTCTAGTTTATCCCAGCATTGTACGCTCAGTGGTGTGGTGTGTGTATGTATGTTGAGAACTCATTTCAAGCCCTCTGGTGGATTTTGATATCTGGACACGTGCCTTGATCCCGGTTTACTCAGAACTCCTTTATTACTGGGTTTTGCCTGTCATTTCTTTTCCATGCACCTTGAGATAAATAACAAACCAGCAAAGATGGTCTAGTCAGCACCTTTGTGTTTCGTGTAAGAGCAAGCTAGCATTCCATGCATGTTGCATTAAAACCCAATGGAAATTTAATCCAAGCCTTACATTATCATCAAATATCTCATGTGTTGGCATTCATTTGGTTCTTAAAATAAACACAGCACCTCTACATGCCGCCATCTAGCTCAGACTGTTTTAGCATCTCCCAAATACTTAGAACCTCCGTAATCTTTTGCTAGCATTCTGCTCTGTTTTGTCCTCGACTCTCTGCTCTTGATCATTTTCACTGCACAGTGTAGATTAGACCAAGCTGTAGTGCACTGCCAGACACTGCAATGGCTGTTTTTGTAGGCTACATCAGATCCCTGGTCAGTTCATGAAGCTACCATTTGCACACGTGACACATGAACTGTTAACTATGGTACAACTTGTAAAAAAAAAAAGATAAGCAAATGAAAGGAAATAAAGAAAATGTGTTAACTGGAACCTTTTTGAGAAACTCTACCCCTCCCCCCTTTTTGTCTTTTAACTGTTTAAGACTGTTCAAATAGGAGTGTGACAAAATGGATGTTTCTCTTTGAACAATGTGCACTGTTTACAGCTGTGAATTGTTACATGGAAACATTGACCTGGTTTCTTTTAACTGGAAGAGGAGTACGTAATTAAGGAGTCTTACCTTAGTGCTGGACTGTTGGAGTTCCACTGTACAAAGGATGTAATTGAGACATTGGTTCTGATCAGCTAGGTGCTCTCTTGCCATTGAATCCAGGGCTCTATCACAATGCGCTTATCTAACATTCTGTATTATTTTTTTCCCCCCCATGTTGACTGTGCAGTCATTGTAATCGTGTAAAAAAATATGTAGGACTTGCTTCAAGTAACCATGAAAGAGACAGGAAAAATCACCAACAGTTGCTGATGCTGGTAGTCATGAATGATTTGTTTATGTAGACCTGCAGTAGGATTCTTGTTTTCAAAGCATTGTATTTTGATCATTTTTAAAATCTGTTTCAGTGATGATGGAAAAAAGTACTCGGTCTTTCCACAGAGGCGATTCGAGAAATACAGCATGTATTTATTGCACTTTTGTGATTTGGGTGTGCTGTTTTTCTTTTCTTGTGAGACTTATGAAAGCTGTGAATTTTATCATTGACACTGTACTGTCAACAAAAATTGTAAATATGTCACCAGCACAAGAATGTTTTGTAGTTTCACAAACAAATTAAAAAACCGTTCTTTTCTTCTAACCCTCAGAACTGTCATGTTTTCTGAATGAGTTATCACACTTTAATTGCTTTAATTAAAGTACAACGTAGACTATATGTTAAATCTATTTTCCATACATATGCTGATGAAACAATACCATATTGTATGCGTGTTTTGAAGAACTTGGTGTTTAAAAAATCGTGTTTGTTGCGTTACCTTTTCTGAGTGAAATTACCTAATAAATTAACTCATGCCTGCAGATTTACTGTACTACAGTATCACAAATAATGCCCGACACACCGTGTATTAGTGCGACACACTGGTTTTACTTTATTAAATTGCTCCTTCCAATGAAGTCGACAACCGTTAAAGAAAACTTAATCACATGGAACGTAAGACGTATGATTACGGTGATCGTGATTTCCCAGAGTTCCTTCGCACCGGAAAAGTAACAACCTCGCGAGCTTTATTGAAACGACGCTGCTAGGTAGCAACTTCAGTCAGGCATTTACATAGCAGGACTTCTGCCAGGTGAGGAAACTAGGTTACCGAATTTAGCCAAGTGGTGTTTTGAACTCGCGTTTTATTTCATGTGTGTTTTTGTAGATTGCATATTTAGCTAGCAAATAATAAGTTGGAACGTCTAGCTAGATATGTGTCTGCCGTTAGCTAGCTAGCTAGCTTGTCATGGTAATGGTAAGATAAGCTTAGACATTTTTCCGTGAAGGCCGAAGACATCACTAGCTAGCTAACAGCTAGCTTAGCTAAGTGATGAACGTTAGATGTACAATTTTCTTATATTATATATTTTATTGAATTAGTTTAGGCGTATTCGCCGGCTACATGTGCAGGCTTAAGCGAGTTTTCGTGACGCAATGTTGCATTATTAAGACGTTAGCTATTTAGTAAAGCAAGCAACCTATATGTGTTAGCTGGTTAGCCAACCAGCCAGCTAGCCAGCTGTGCTTTTCTCAGGTATCTGAAACCTTTTCCACTACTGGGCAGCTTATAAAGTTTGTGCCACCATACTGGCAAGGACAACGTTTCATATTTAGCTAAGCTAGCTAGCTAACAAGCATCGCTTTTCTAGTAACGTGTACAACTTCATCTAGCTAACTAAGAACCTATTGAAGTAAACTAACTCATGCTTTCAGATTTAATTCTAACTTCAAGTGCACCTCATTCCAGAGTTCCAGTTCACTGCGACCTTCCCGCTTGCAAACTGCCGGTGTGCTTGGTTGTTTCCTCAGCCTGCAACAATGCCAGCCGCACTTGCAGATACAAGTCAAATTATCTGCGAGGTCTGGGCCAGCAATGTGGAGGAGGAGATGAGGAAAATAAGACAGATTATTCAGAATTACAACTACATTGCAATGGTAGGTCCTGTTATTGTTGAACTAATCCAGCGTTTGGTAACCCATATAGGCTAGATATCCTACTACCTGAGGTTAGTTCTAATTGGAAAGAATTGTGTATAACACGTCAGGCTAGCTTCTTGCAGTTCTACTATTTTGTGTTCCAGGGTCGTCTCATTTTTGTACTTCTCTAGGACACAGAGTTCCCCGGAGTGGTGGTCCGACCCATTGGAGAATTCCGCAGCACTGTTGACTACCAGTATCAGCTTTTGCGGTGTAACGTGGATTTACTGAAGATCATCCAGTTGGGTCTGACGTTCATGAATGAAGATGGCGATTATCCACCCGGAACTACGACCTGGCAGTTCAACTTCAAATTCAATTTAACGTAGGTGTCGTTTCTATTAATTCTGTTTAGGTTACTTGAATGTCACTTTGTGAGGCAAATGCGTTTAACCATTTCCCCTGAAGCTGCTATATTTAAAATTGTAAAATATTTATTGTTGTTTCTTTTTAATCGACCCTTCTCCTAGTGAGGATATGTACTCCCAGGATTCAATAGACCTTCTTCAGAACTCGGGTCTTCAGTTCAAGAAGCACGAAGAAGAGGGTATCGATACACTGTACTTTGCCGAGCTCCTAATGACCTCCGGCTTAGTGCTGTGTGAAAATGTCAAGTGGCTCTCCTTTCATAGGTAATAAGAAGGAATTCTTGCTGTCCAGCCTCGCTAGCATTGTTGGTTCCTGCCACAGTGGAGGTCTTGCCCAGTATAGTATTGTCACCTTTTCACCAACATTCTCTGTACCTTTCTGATCTGTTTTGTGTAGTGGGTATGATTTTGGATACTTGGTGAAGCTCTTAACAGATGCTCGCCTACCAGAAGAGGAGCATGAATTCTTTCAGATCCTGAACCTCTTCTTCCCTGCCATCTATGATGTCAAGTATCTTATGAAGAGCTGCAAAAACCTAAAGGTAAGCTTGCTGCAAATCTACATGAATTATGGCTACCCATATAGACAGTAATCAAAACATCTTTTGTATCTTTTGAACTTTGTATGTTTGCCATGGTAGAGTGTAGTGTTGGCAGAATGTGGTATATCATGGGAGTATTTCATGAGTGCACCCTCCCCTCATGCGCGCGAGTTTCAAGATAGCCAATTTTTACGGTGGTAACGCATTTTGCATTTAACTTCAAAAGTTGCATTGAATAATGGATTTCATTTATAATGTCAACAAAAAATTTCATTGTCTGCACAATTATCACTAAGTATCACTGTAAAAACTTAAGTTATGAGATTTCACAGTGAGTGACAGTTGTTTGCCTACTGTATTTACTCTGGCAATGAAATAACGGGCTTGCTTTAAAAATTAGCAAACATTTGTTTAGATAGCTGTATAATTAAGTCATCTTAAACTATACCATAACATTATATTGTATTTTAATTGTTATATTGTATAGGGATGGTTTACGTTTGTGATTAGTCACAGTAGTCAAAGCAAAAATGGATAGTAGTAATTTACCCAAAAGATCATGTGAAATCTGTACACTACAGTCCACCAGAGGGCAGTGTAAAGCTTCATTGAATAATCGTTTAATTAAAATGATGGGCATTTCTGGCAACTTATTCAAATTTTCATCTCTGTTAACTACAGCTATATTCCTTTTGTTCCAGCAAGTGGGCCTTAATGTACATAGATCTTTCATCTTTCACTACTGATTAAATCTGTACTGCATCTGAATTAGCTTTGTCTGCTTTCTGTTTACACCTCCATTTAAATTTGTTTGTCCCTGCTAAAATGCTTGCATAACTGCATGCAGACACAGATGATGCATTACCTTTTTCTTCCTTCACTCGCAGAACCTGCAGATACATTTCCCTATATATTTCTTTTTTTTTTTTTTTTTTCAAGCATTTCTTCTACATTTCAAGTATTTCTGCCAACCATTGACAATAACGACCAAATCCATGTCATCACTTTCTGTGCATGATTTCCTGTTCTGGTTCTTTATGATGTTACGCAAAGGTATTCAGTCGACTTGCAGCCAGTTTACACAAGGAATAAATATTAAAATAACACTTTGCAGGGAAAAGAAAGTTGCAATCTGGTACATTTATTCCACGCATCACTGTAATCTCGGATATTAATGATCTCCCCACAGACAATGGACATGGTTGTTGGTTTTGGTCATTTTAATGAAGTAGTAGAGAGAATACCTTTTGGACGACCTTGTGTCGTATGGGGCACTGTTCCTCTCGGGGCTAATGGTTGCTGTGTATTAGGGGGGACTTCAAGAGGTTGCAGACCAGCTAGAGCTGAAAAGGATCGGGAGGCAGCATCAGGCTGGGTCTGACTCCCTGCTGACTGGCATGGCCTTCTTCAGGATGAAGGAGGTAGGACCAGCCGCCTTTTTTTTTTTAAAGGCACTTGTTGGCTTTGCTGTAACAGTTTTAATGATGTGTTGTGTCTTGTTTCTGGTTCTGCCCCTTGGGATGTCTGTGTGTTCTGTTTAGTCGCCGCAACACATTTTCCAGATTATGCGTTTTATACATTGGCGGTAAAAATCCGTCAACATTTAGAGCCATATTGAAAAGCGGCAGTTGAGTTTGGTGTTGGAACATTGCTTTCTCTGGAGGAGGGACTCGCACTAAAGTTGTGGTTTACATAGTGTGTTATTACTACTACAGCATGAAAACTGGCCTGTATTAAGGTTGATTTCCTACTTCAAGCATGTGCAGGTGGTCCTCTGGAGTCTGCGGAGTTATATCTGCTGCCGTCTTCTGCTTCCTTTGCAGCTGTTCTTCGAGGACAACATAGATGATGCTAAATATTGCGGCAGGCTCTACGGCCTTGGTTCTGGTTCCTCCCAGAGTCAGAACGGGATCTCCAGCTCCTCGCAGGAGGAAGCTAACAACAAGCACTGACCTCTGAGGCCACCACCATGTGGACGATGCGTTTGGTTTTATCCCATCCAGCAGACATTGTTCTCCACCCCCACGTCCAACCCCCCTTTCCTTCGCAACAAACATAACTTACTGGTTTTGTTGTAAAGGGACGTTGGAGAGGTCTACCACATCCAGCTCTACTGTAACAGCCGATCCTGCTCCCACACACCGACGTATTTCAGATATCCTCTGTAGTGGTGTTATTCAAGCACCCGATGCTCCAGGACATTTTATCTTTTGTTTTACAGCATTAAACAGAAAATATTTTTTAAGCACGGGACCAGCACTTGTGTATCTCACTGCTAACAAGATTCAAAGCATTTTTAATATGCTCACCAGCAGTTTGACAGAATCCTGTTTAGGAGTGTTATATATTTCTCTCCATATTTTCTAAAAAGGCTTGAAAAAAATTATCCAGTGTCATAAAGGTATAATAGAAACATCTGTTCAATGTTGGAAATACACACATGCTTGTAGGGATTGTAAAATTTTTAATTATGATAAAAAGCGTGTGTATTAAAATGTAAATTTTCAAAGGAGTCAATATCTTTTAGCTTTTTTCCTGAAAGGAATGAAAGTTTTAGATCTGGTTTTGTGACGCTTTTGAGACTGGATTGCAGGGATACACTGGTTCTGTATAACAGTTCTTTTAATTTGTCCACCATGAAACACATGTTTGTGGTACATATTGTTTTTATTCCATCCGTTGTTTGAAACCATTGTATATTAAAATGTTTTCTATCAACAGTCATTTTCTTTATCACGTCTGTTTGAAAGGCCTGTGCTTGCTGATGAAACGCAGCCACCATGACTCTTAAACAGAAACCAGACTTCTGCAAAGCAGCGATTATCTTTTGAATGTATTATTTTCTTCATGTGATGCATTAATATAATGGGAAGCTACCATTAGTTTATACTTAATGTAGCTCTTCTCATGTTTCTATTTAAGAAAAGTCATTTCAAATGAAGCCCCAGTGGGCCTGGATTGGTTCTTCCTGTTTTTCCTCTTCACGTGTTCAGACTTTAAACTCAGGCTCCACCTTTTCCACAAATCATAGCTGCTTACGCCCCTCTGTGGACTTCCTCAGGTGTTTAAAATCATTGTTCCATTTTGGTGGTGCTTCATGTTCTCACTCATGCTGCTGGAAATGTTCTCCTCTGTCTTTAGCTTTTTTTTTTCTTTGGGGCGTCCAGGGTCCTTAAGTCACGTGTCTCCTTCCACAGTGCTCTGGGTGAGAGGGCTCTGCCCTAACGGAGGCCTTCAGACTGCAGCATGTGTGTGTCATTGTGGTCAAATGATTCTTTGGTTCCTGTTAATCTCTAGAGTGTGTTATTTTCTGAAAGCACTGTATTTACAGTCACCACCTACTTTATTAGAAATACCTTCCAGGTGGAAAGTTGAGAGTATAGCTCACCTGTTGCAGTGTGTGAAAGTCATTTGTGGTCGGTTTCTGACCGCCGGACCCCTCCTAGTTGGGTACTTACGGGTGATAGAGCAGCCTGAATGCAGCAGTGACACTGATGTGTGAAAATGCACATTGAAACCCACTTTTATTTTTATGTTGATGCTGTTAGGAAACATCCAATCAGCAGGCATCCTGTAGTTAAAATGGCTCTTGAACTGAATAGCGGCTGCCTGGCAAATCGTGAATGGCAACAGGGGATACAGTCGGTACATGCACACCTACAAGTTTGCCTAATTTGGCCTGTGACTAATAAGTTGTTTTTTAATAAACTGGGTGGTAATTGGACTTTTGCTCAGCCTCTTTGTCAACTGATTTGTGCTCGAGTTGGTAGACCAGTGCCTGTAAATTGTAGTACGTTTTACTAATGTTGATTTACAGCCAAGGATTCCTGTAGACCCTTCGAATCCTGAAAACCTCTTTGAGCATCTTTTGGTCAGCAAATTTGGTGATGTAGCTACTTTTCAGTTGTTTGCCAGTAATTAAGGATTTTCTGTGTCTAGACAATCATGATATATGTATCACATCAAGAAATTACTAATTTTTCTCCTTCGTCTGCTGTTTATGGTCACCCTCATACTTGTAGAACATGAAGACGTGATACCCATATGACCAAATATGGTAACAATGTTGGTTTACATAACTGCACCAATTAAAATCTACAAAATAAAGGTGTAGTGGGAAAGGTGTGATGGACAAGGCTGTACTGCATTATGATGCATCAAATCTTTTGGCAAATGACAGTGGCGGAACATCAGTGCGTGTTCATTGTGGGAAATGGCTTTCTGATGGGTGGATCTAGAAGGCCTGTAGCTTTGAAAACACAACCACTGCAGTTAACATTTTAGCACAGTAGGCATCTCGCCCTCATTACTAAGCAAGTCAGTTGAGCTTCCTAGAAATAAGGGAGTGGCAACGAGGGGCTTCATGGATTAGTAGATGTTTTTTTTTGTTACCTACAATGAAAATATATACCATGTTTGACTGATATAGGAAAACTGTCTCATCAAGAATTAAACAGACGCTATACATACATTATTATCCTCATACCTTTAATATTGACATTTTAAAACAATTTGGTGGGGAAAAAAAGTTGACTTGTTTTGACACCAATATAACCAACTGTTTGTCAGGTTAACTCTGCTTAAACAAAAGTACAAATTTATATATATATCAATGAGAAATGTGTTAAGTGCTCTTTAGCCAGTAAAATGTTTATAAAGTGAGTTTCTGCCAAGCTTCGTGTGGAGTGCCTGTAGTTCCATATCTTCGCAACAAACTGGTAGCCTCCACACAAACGTGATGTGGAATTACTCCGAAGTGCTTATTCATGTACAAGAGGACAATACAACATTCAGTGACATCAGGGAATGGGTATTTCTGAAACAAACAAACAAGTCGCACCTTTATTACATTCTTCAAGCTTACTGCAGTCCATCTACAGTCAGCCAGGCTCCTTCAACAGTTCAATATTTAAGCCTTTGTAGAACCTATTGAACTACTCACTTTCACATGGTCGGGGACAGCAGCAATCTTTCTCTGATGCTCAGTGACCTGTACAACCAGGGCAGGAAAGGCTTCGCTATCTGCAACAGAAGATCTGGCAGAAAGAGAAAAAAAGATCACTCATGGTTTGACATGTAACTGGCAATGTACACTTAACATTTTTGGCTATTAACCACACAAACAACTGAAGCAGAAGAGGGCAAACCCCCCCCGAGTGGTCCAGTGATCAGTAAACATGTCCAGAACATCTCCAGCACCTTTGCATGCTCTCCAGGCCCACAGGTCCCTCCAAGCTACTTGGCTCCTGTGTGAGATCACAGGTGCCAGTGAGTGGCGGTGCGCCTGGGCTTGGCTGAGACTCCTGGGGACGGTGTTGTTGGACCAGGAGGCTCACTCTGCTCTGGATGTCCTCTAAGACTCTCCGAGTGGCTTGAAGGTTGGCGTGGGGCTCAGAGAGCAGAACCTTCCAGAAGCCTTCCAACTGAGAGACCTCCAACTGAGTGGCTTCAACATCTTTGTCCTTGGACTGGGATCCGGTTCCTCTATCGTGGTTTGGGTCTCCGTTCTGCACTGGTGTGATGCTACAGCATCCACGCCTCCACCAGTCTTTGTACATGAACTGGTAGCAGACAAAAGCCTCCAGACTTTGGTAAACAGCCAGGCTTTCTTCATCACCTTGCAGAGGTCTTTGCCTGTAAGCCGCTACAGAATCCATGCCTGCGCAATTGACAAGCGTCTTAAATCTCAAATTGATTTGAAACAACAAAGGAAATTGTGGAAGAAATCTTCCACAGCTGAATGGAGTGTTTATGCCTCACCTTGGGGTAGGAGAAGCTGGCACATCTCCATCATTAGAGCAAAATGGCCTGCCTGAAATCCCCGAGTGACAGCTCGAAGAAGATCCTCCACCACAGAAGCCCAGTCACCTATCAGATGACCAAGCACATAGAGAGCCACGTCCAAGGCCACATGAGACAGGAGCTGTAGAAGGTAAGCACATCTCACATTATAAAATACAGTATAGGTCTCATTACAGGTAGTATAGTGGATTTGCATTCAGCGGATTGTAATTAATAAGAATTCTGAGGCAACATGGGTTTGTTCTTCTTAGTACTTGATTGGACTGGTGGACGTACCTGCTTCATGGGCACATGGGGCGTGGCAGGCGGGTTCTCAATGGCTTTCAGCTGATGACGGAGCGCCTTTATCTCGTCGAGGTCAGTAGGGTTGAGACCAAACGCATCCTTCCACACCCTGGAGACAGCAGCGAGGAAGTCCTCCTCGGCGGGCTCAGACCAGGTGTGGGTGGAGGCGGGGCTCCAAGCCACCACGCCGGTCTGTGCCAGGCGCCGAGTGAGCATCTCGCTCACGCAGAACTGAAGCCTGTGACCCTGTGAAGGAGAGAGGGAGCGTGGTGAGACGGCAGGGAGAAGCATTCGTTCATCGATGTCTTCACGGCGGAGCATTAATTAAAAGGCAGAGCAATAATCGGCATTCACGCTGGTGCACTTTCTGTACTGTTGCCACACAAATACATCTTGCACAAAGTGAAGAGGTTTTTAGGCACAAACACGTTCAGGAAAAAGCAGCAAAAATATTGATCTCGGGCATTTCTACCACAAGCAAAAACCTGGCTAAGTATCAAACCTTGGGAGCAACATATTTCATTCTGAGAGCTCTACCCGCCTAAATGTAAGGCTGACATTTACACTGCTGTGGATTTGGCCGACTCGCTGAATCTAGTAAGCACAAAAGAAAATTCGGGCAACTTACCAGTAAGGTGTCTTGTTTGCTCAAGATATCCTGCGCCGCCAGCCAATCCTGGGAGAGCATCAGGTCCTTGGCACATCTCAGCGAGAGAGAGTGAGACAGGTCGCTCTCCCCAGTGATCTTCGCCAGGCTGGCAGCCGTCACGAGCGACATGACATCCCCTTTCTTAGCGATGACCTTGGCTGCATCAAAACTGGAATCTGCAGCAAGATAGCTGTGGAGAACAGTTGGAAACGAATCCCAACACCAACTGTGACTTAAAGTAACAACCAGACCGCTTTTGAATCACTGCAGTTAATACAAGTTATGACACTTGTTAACATCAGGTGTTAATCAACATACTCCAGGGAACTGCCTTCAATATAAACTCTTTAACTGGAAAACTAGGCCCCTATAGTAAAACTTATACATTTCCCCCTGAAAATGAAAGTTGTTAAAAGGATTTGAAAAAGATGGAAACATTAAACCATAAAGGTCATCAGGTTGAATAAAGACATAATCTGATCTTTATGTTGCGTCTTCGTTAACCCGGACAGGTTTAGTGTACCACTTAGCTGCCGTCGCATAATGGCCGTCCCTCTCCAGCACGGCCGCCCAGCTCATGTACAGGTCCTTCAGCACGGGGTCCTGCTCCTGCAGTCTGGCTCTGGCCAATGCTATGGCTTCCCTGTGAATTGAGCGCAGACTGTTAACTTTCAGTGCCTTTACCAAAACCTAGGCGAAGTCGTCGAGCGTGCGAACTACTGCGTCTCGTACCTGTAGAGCTGGTGAGCTTTGAGTAGACCGACGGCTTCGTAGAGCTTGTGGACGGACACGAGGTGGGAGGCGGCTTTGAGGAACTGCTCCTGCATGCAAAGCTGCTTCACGTAGGCCTCCACCGTCCTGGCCCACACCTGATAGCCAGCTGAGAGAGTCCAAAAGCAAGACATGCAGCATTTGGGTATGCTGTTTCGACATTTAAACATCAATATCTGTCCAAGAGCAGATTTGAACAAGCAAAAAAACGTACCCCGTTGTGCACATCTGAGATAGCTGAATGCTAACCATCGCACATTAAGAGGTTGACACCTTACTGCTGAAATTACCCTTAAGAAAGCAGACTAGCTGCAGAATTCTGCAGAACTTCTCTTGACTGAGAGGAGCCTTACCCATAGGTGCTAGGCTCACTAAGTGGTCGGTCAGCTCTCCTTTCTCTGTTGCCAGATGCAGAGCTCCAATCAGATCGCCTTTCCACAGCCTCAGATACGTCACAGAGTCGTAGTGACCTGCTTCCACATGACTCTCCTCTACAGAAAAGAAACAGACCGGAACACTGAATCCAAATCAGCACTCCCTATGGCAAATCCAATCCATCAGGGTCCCTAAACACATAAAATGCTGTTCTGGGACCAGTGACGTCCAAATTCACCTTCTTCCTTAAACATCCGGCACAGGGCCTCCCTGTCCGTGAACATGCCGAGCTGGATGTGTTCGCCTGTGCCTGGTACGCAGCCTGCAGCCTCACCTGTGAAAGGAGGCAGGATGAGCCTCACGGTGCACACAACTCTCCACACTGGAACTCCATTCTACAAGGATGCGTGTACATTGTGTGCATCAGGGGAGAGGAAAAAAAAACAAACAAGTGCACTACTATACATCCAAGTGTCCTTGGCAGGACCTTGAAACCAGAAGCCCTACACAGACAGCACAAGCGAGAAACCCCATGCGAAGAGCGCGAGAGCGAGAGCAGCAGTGGAAGAGGAGACTCGCGGACCCTTTGCGTGCCTGACGGACGCCAGCGCCAGACAGTCCTGCTGCAGCTCCTCTTTGGGCCGATGGTCCATGGAGGTGCTGAGGGGCAGGATGGAGCGCGCCTTCCTCTTCTTCACAGGCAGCTCTGAGGAATGCAGGACAAAACCAAATTCCAATTATCTCTTGCTCGCACGCGGCTTCGCAAAAAAAAAAAAAAAAAAAAAACCACCATTCTCCGCGAGAAGGTCACGGGCACTCAAACATGGTGCATGTTAACCTACGCATTTAAGTCTACAGCAGGGACAGAGTGCAGGCTGACATTTTAAGCAACAATGCCTTCCTCTCAGCCTATAGTGTTACGCGTCCTCTGGCTACAGGAGCCCAAGTGGTATTTGCATATTAGGCGCTAACACAACCCCGTGCGTTGTAGGGAATGCACGTTTTCCACAGGTCAACTTCTTTTGTGAGCTGTGAAATATTACCCACCCCCCCTTCCCCTCAAAAAAGCATTTTATTTGTTCTCCCCATAACTTACCTGCCAAGATACAAAATGAGGGCTAGTCACTCTATCATACAAAAATACAGGTTTCTAACAATGACAAAGCTTTGTTGTTCTACACTGACTGAAAATGGGAAGAAAACTCACCTGTTTTTTCTTTCCTCTTTTCGTCTTTTGTGTCTTTCTTCACTGCTAGGAAAGACTTGCCCATGTGGTGTGTTCTCTCTGCTCCACACGGGTCCTTATTGGGCTCCTTAGATAAACCTGAGTCCAGAAAGGAAAGCCAAGACATTTGAAAAGGCATAAAGGTCACGGTCCCTCAGCCTACCACCACAAAAGAGCGTCTTCTGGAGAAGATGAGAAGAACCGTACCGAGGGTGGTGGGAACGCTCAGACGCCGTCCCTCCTCATCCTCGGCTTCGTCGTCCGACTGGCCTGCGTCCGGTCCGCTGCCCGCTGCTCCTTTCTCCTCCTCTGCCGCGGGGGCGTCGTTCTCCTCCCCCTTCGCTCCACTCTTCCCGACCACCTTCTTCTTCTTCTTGGTTTTCTTCTGCGGCACCTTCTTTTTCTCCATCTCCACACGTCTCCTGCCTGCTGGAATGTGAACTCTTTACAACCTCACCGTGCTGTCGCTCAGGAGACGCGGCAGCGGCGCGTTCGCTTAAATCTGACTACGGATCAGTTGTTCTCAGCAGTCCGATGCCTTGACCATTTTTTTAAAGCAGCACAAGCATGCTGATCCTGGATCAGCAGCAACACGTACTCTTGGGAGGTCGGACATGCTCCTGCTTGGACACGGCCCACTCCTGGATGGTGAAGTCATCTCCGCCTGTCCACACCAGGTCGGGGTCAACGGGGGACCACTGCACACACAGCAGGCGCCCGCTATGACCCCTGTAGTTACAGAGGGGCTCCTCCTTCAGCACATCCCACACCTGTGTCACACACAGCACAAGAACTCTTGTAGCACCCTACGCAGTAATGCAGAACCTTGGAAGGTCATCAGAAGGCTGCATAAATGACACCAAGCAGACCCAGCAAGGGTGTGTTGAGGTTTATCAATCTGCAGATGACAGCACCACCACGTGCATTTGACCACGGAATCAGCCTCCATTCATACCCCCAGCCCCTCCACCCATATTTCTCACCATATACTGTAAACAACCAACGAGTCTCTTCTTGAAACTGTACCAAATCCAGTCAGACCTGGAGGTCTCCATAAAACCAGCCAACAACTGTGCAAATTGGTAAAGTGGTAAAATAAAGAAAAAAAGCAACACGGAGGCACAAATGCTGGATGAGTGCAACTTGCCTGGGCTGTACCGTCGTAGCAGACAGTCACCAGGCGGCCGTGGTGGTGTGGACTCCAGGCCAGGTTGGTGATCTTGTTGGTGTGTCCAGACAGACTGCGGAAGGCCTCGGTCACCAGCACTGGGCTCTCGGATGGGCTCTCTGCATGAACAGAACAGGAAAAACAGCAATCAGTCACCACAAATGTACCTTAAAGAAAACTGCAAATCCAATTGTCAATTACAATTGAAATATACAGCTGCTTACAGCGACAGCCGCACGCACGCTAACACCAAAAGCTACGTGAAACTAAGGTGAACAAGTTCGAATCTCTACTCTGGGGGGGGAAAACGTCTCGCCCCACCGATGACGGCGCGGAGGTCGTGGACGTAGACGAGGGCGTTGCTGGAGCCCGAGGCGAGCAGGCCGTGGAGCTCGGGCCGGCCCGAGTGCGGGTGGTGCCAGCGCAGGGCGTTGATGATCTTGTGGTGCTGCTGCACGGAGCAGAGCAGCTTCAGGCTGGGAGCGGCGTACACCTCGATAGAGCTGCAAGGCCCCGCAGAGCAGCCGCATCACCGCGCAGCGAGCAGTCAGGTGGCATGACGAGAGAGAGAGAAGCAGTTCAATGCGGGTGGATGTTTCGACTACTTATCTTTGACTTTCATTTTCAGCAACAAACTTATAAAGACGGAGAAGGTCTTTATATAGGGTCCTCTACATCATAAAAGAGCTACTCACCCATCTTCATTCCCGATGGCTAAAACCTTCCCTTCTGGTTTCCAGCTCAGGTCTGTGTGTGGGGAGAGCTTGTGCTGCAGAACACATGGCGCTTTTTTTTTAGAACAGAATCTAAGCTCAGGACTTGCCGGATTTTGAGGGGATTTACGCGAGGTAACCGTTGGCAGCGGGTCTGCGGAGGCGAGTTTCTTACTTTGATGTTGTTTGTGTCACGGATGAGCTTGTCTATGTTGGAGGCCTCTGCTGACAGGTTCCAGGGGTCATGCTGCAAGATGATGCCCTCTCCAGCACAACTGTAAAGGCTATGGGAGGGTCTGTCTCCTGTCCCTCCTGAGTGCAGAACACACACACACGCGCGGCCACACACATGCACCCACACACACCAGTACTCTCACCATCCCTTAGCAGCATAAGTGCCCAAACAGCGTAAATATTTTAAACAAATCATCACCGTGCCCCTTCCTGTTTCCGCCTCCCTGCCAGCACCACTCTCAAAACAAATGCAATTACATCCACCGCCCCCCATTACGCCTCCGCCCAGGACCGTAACACCGACGAATGCGCCGCGTGAATTAGGCTGCGGCGCCTCGGTGTCCCGGCGGCGTGGCGGGTGCTACATAATAAGTTGAATGCTGAAATGCTCACCGAATGACAGAGGTGGAATGGGAGGTCCCCAGCCAAGGCAGTAGACCGTCCTGCGGTGGAACGTGCTGGAGATCTGTGGAGGCCTGCGTGTCAGAGCACAAGCAGACATAAACAACAAAGAGTCGACTGTGCGCACGCGTTAGTTCAGGGAACAGACTGAATTCCCTGTTAGGGAAGCTAGCAGCAAGTCATGAGCGCGTGTGCCGTTACTTGTTGGAGTAAGCTTCATAGATGCCCACTTTGCCGTCATCTGTGCCAAAGGCTAAGGAACCTTCCTTCACTGGATGCCATGCCAACTGGTAAAGAAAAGAGATAAAAAAATAAAATAAAATAAAACCTAATCAAAATTAAGTTGTGGCCTTAGCACATAACCAAAAGCTGAAGCAAAACATATACTTCCATTATGGTATCTCCCTGAACATTTCTACCTTTCTTGTATGACAGAATCACTATCAAACGGACCAAGTAACTGGGTCTTTCTGTGTGCTTCTTCTAAAACACTTCTACTGTTTCTTACCGCTGTTACTTTGGACTTGATGCCCTGCCAGTAGGTCCTGGTGTCGTACGGGTTCTGGACGGACAGCGTATTCCACACACGGATAATGTTGTCCCCGACCCCCAGTGCCAGGCAACCTGTTGCCACGGGAGAAAAGCTTACGGAGTAGACAAAACCTCCAAGTGTGGGCAGAGTCCAGCAGCACTCCAGCAAGGCCAGGTCCCAGCACTTTATCTGGACGCAGTTGAGAAGAACACATCTCATGCAATGAAATGCAGTCACATTCTAATGCCAGAAGACTCCCATGGGGGAGGGTTATGGACATGGACATGTGGTCTCATTAGGTCTCACCTCTCTGTCCATGGAGGTGCTTATCAGTACCTCCCTGTCCTCCAAGCGCACAGAGCTCAGGTTGAAGACAATGCGGCTGTGGTTCTGGCTGTCGGACGAGCCTCCCAGCAAGGTCCACTTCTGCTTGCCGGACTTTGTGAGGTCCCACGCCACCAGCTCACCACTGCATCCCCAAGCACACACGCACGCGTGCGCACACAGGGAGGGAAATTTGATTAGGAGAAGGTTGAGGGAGTGGGAGATATACACTTGCAGCATGATGAGAGGTTAACACTTTGGGTCCGTACCCAAAGCAACTGGATATGATTTGCGCAGGTTTTCCATTAGGCCAGTGCACAGTTAGCCAGAGCCTCTCTTTCACCCCAGGGTCCACTCCTGCCCCGCGCCTCTTCAAAAACGGCAGCTTCAGGGTCATCACACCTATAGGACCACAAAGGCCCACATTATGTCCAATCCAAAGGGGGGGCTGCAGTACTAATGGGTCTGGCATGATCTCTGATGATTAAGGACTTTATCAATGGCTTCATCAATGACCACAGAAATCAGCAATTCTCTCACCTTTGCCTCTGGCTGTGCTCCAGATTCTAATGGTCTGATCCCGGCTACCAGAAGCGAGGTACCCTCCTATCTCTGCATCTTTTATCCCATTGGACGAATCTGCAGAGAGAAAGTGACAATGACAGCTGAAACAAGCAGGAAATAATTCACCTTATTTCATCTAACATTAATGTGCCTTGGCTATAATGTGTATAATGTGTTTGAAGATATACCAGTGATGTCCTCTGGCTGATTGTACAGAGTTTCCTCTTTGGCATCAGGGCACCAAGCCAGAGCATGGATCTCCTCCTCATGACCTCGCAGTCGATGGACCACCTCTCCTTTTTTGCTAATATCTATCAATGCAATCATTCCATCCTTGTACCTTAGAGAAAAGGAAAATTAGCCCCACTTATAGATATCATATTAGGGAGGTTTATTCTGGTTAACAATTGCCTTAAATTGAAAACAACCGATTTGAATACTAACCCAACTGCAACATGGTTTTCGTTGTGTGGGGAACATGTCAAGCAAAAGATTGTCCTGGGCTCAGGGAAGAAACTGTGGGTATCATTTCTGCCATGCCAATAGCACACTACAATTCCTTTCTCATCTCCTGACACCACGAGACCCTTCTCCACTGGGGACCAATGGATGGCGGATATGGTGCTCTGAACAAAGAGAAACGCATTTCACTGTACCTTATAGGTTTTATTAACGCTGCTCAGTGATTACACGGAGTCTGCCCAAAACCTATTGCCTCCGGTGAGGGCATTCTTGGCTTACCTGATGAGCAGAATGCTCTGTCAATAAGGCTTTCTGATCAATGTCCCATACTTTTACTGTCTTATCATCTGAACTGCTCGCGCAAATGTTTTCATGGCCATCGTGCCGGCAAAAGGTAAATCCAGAAACTCTCTCGGTGTGTCCGTTCAGTTCGCCTGCGGTGAAAAGTATGAGAACAAAAAAAAGAATGCAAAAATAAAAGTAAAAACTGTTTCACAGGCCTAGAACTGTTTCAAAGGGTAGGTATTAAATATAGCCAAGTTATCTATACCAGCTAACTTACCCAAAACTGTTGGTGATGTTGCTGTTAATTTTAACAAGTAGACTGTGTTTTTAGCTCCAAAACCTAGTACACCTTTACTATTTACGTCGCTGCAGCGTGAACAATACCAGTTGGGGGAAGCTGGAAGAAGCCTCTCGTGCATTTTGATTATTTTATTTAATAACTGAGGCCAGTTATCAAGTTCAAGCTAACACAGAATTCCTAAGCTAACAGCTAGCGACTACACATTTCATTCACTCATGCTGCTTCTCCATCATTACAACCTGTCGTCTATCAATACAAGGTGTCGCAAAACTTCTACGGACCATGTAATGGACCATTCCAAAAAAAACGTGTTACATTTTCTCCAATGATAGCTATATCAGATACAATAAGGCACACTCAAATATGATTTAAAAAATGTAACCGCGTTTTTTTACATAGTTTATTCCATTTTTGCTGCGGCATGAAAAATATTAACATTCTATTTACACAACTTTGCGACTGCTGGAAATCGTTCCGTTGTTGCGTAATCAAAATGGCAGCCTCCGCTGTGACAGCAAATGGTGAGGCTAACTAATTCACATTTTTGTGTTAAATATTCTTTTAATTTATGTATTAAGGTTAATATTTAAAACCATTGTGTGTTGGTCCACAGGAGGTACATTTTTGAGTCGTTTGATTAGACACATCAATTCAAGGTACGTAAGTGCATTGTACATCTAGCTAGGTTAACTAACTAGGCAGTAAGATAGCGTTAGCAAAGCTAGGTTTGCTAGTCTGGTTAGCTAAACTGTCCTGCAGGGACTGAGGAAGCGTCAAGGACAAACGTGTTTTATGTTTTGTGTATTATAGATTGAACTTACAGTATTACAGTTTAGGCAATTGTTAAGTCATGCTTAATATCTTTTCTTGGTGTTCTGTTGTGCTTACATACTTTTCGTTCTCCAGGTTTGTCGGCCCCAGCTCACAAGTGGCCTGTCTTCACACCAGTGCAGTATTAAATGTCAAAAACTGGGATAAAAAAAATCGCATTTTATATCCGCCTCAGCAGAAGGATGAGCCCCCCAGACCAGCAGTTAGTGACATTTTCAACCGTTTTTTATTTGGAAGAGTCGTGAACTAGCTTGATGTTTTTCTAGGAAATAATTACACTGTGATTTGTTTATAATAAATCTATTTTACAGGAGATATACCACTGCAGACGTCAAATTAAGTATAGCAAAGACAAGATGTGGTACCTGGCAAAGCTTGTAAGTCACACGTTATTGCATTAATCAGCACAGTGGGTGGATTGTTTGAATTGGGAACTATGTAGATTAACTATGTCAATACATCAGCCTTGGAACTGTCCTCATAATGCTTATGCTTATTACTGTTTGGTGACAGTTAACCCAATGTCCAAGCAGTCAGACAGTGAATATTGAAAGTCTTCCTTTAATATAATAAAGTATTATTTTAATTTTATGGCAATTTTGAGTAGTACCTGTAGCTGAAGTGCAGAGCTGTGGGAAGAGTCGCGTGTATACTAGTATCTGCTTTGTCTTGCAAAGTTGTGATGAAGGACTGTTGGCATGCATGTTGTCATAACTGTACGAGAATGTCAAATTAACCCTTCAAATAATGATGCTTTTCTTATGCCAGATTAAAGGAATGACCATTGATCAGGCCCTTGCTCAGCTTGAGTTCAGTGACAAGAAGGGAGCCAAAGTGATAAAAGAGGTACCTATGCATTTTTTTTTTAACTGTAACTGTCATGAATCCAGACTACCATTAGTCTTTGTGGCATCAGTACTACAGACTGGGATTTGAAGTGTTGAGTTATTTGAACTGAAGTTATTATTGTGACAGGTTCTTTTGGAAGCCCAAGACATGGCTGTGAAGAACCACAATGTTGAATATAAATCAAATTTGTACATTGGTAAGTGTTACATGTGAGACTTTCACCACTGAACAAGTTTATTTATTAAGTGTCTGACAGCCGGAATGGTGCTTTGGAATTTGTATGCGCTGTGCATTTATAAGTATGATACAAACAAGACGCTAGTCTTACTGAGCTGAGCATCACTGTGAAGAGCTGAGCATAACAAAAACCTACAGCCATTATGTGCTTGATTATGCTGGAAGTCTGTCTTCGTTTCATTCATGGAATCCTTAGCTGGCCTTCCCTTTGTGTTCCAGCTGATTCCTTCTCGGGCAAAGGCAAATACCTTAAACGCATTCGCTACCACGGACGAGGCATGTTCGGTATCATGGAGAAAGTGCACTGCCATTACTTTGTGAAGCTGGTTGAGGGCATGCCGCCCACAGTGGAACAGACGACTGCGTTTGATCAGGCCAAGGAGTATGTTGAACAGCTTAAGAAACGGACGATCATCCACTCCCTTTAGCTGGCGCCTCTGGCCACAAAGCTGTTGTGCTCATGTAAATAGAATCGGAATAAATTCTTGTCTGCTTTTTAAAAGCATCTTGGGCTTTGGTCATTTCTGAGTTCATGCCAGGACCTTAGAAACAACACATTCAGACTCAAAACTAGCATGACTTGCCCCCACCCCCCTGCATGGCCTTTCAACCTGAGCACTGGTCCTATGATATTTTCATTCACAGTGTTCTTCATTATCTGCACTAAACAATTAGCATATCACCTTTTCAGTGCAGAACCTATGCTTAAGAAGTGCTTAGAAAGTGCTTAACATTCAAATTGATTTATATTAAAATTAATTTATAATACCACATGCATTAGGTTTTATAAACTAAACTAGCCTTGAAATATCCTTGAGCTTAATTCTGGAACATTGTTCCAGAGTGTTAGAAGCTATATATGAAAAACACTAGACTAGCCTAGTAAGCCTTCATGAAGTGGACCACAATGCAACAGGTTGCAAAGATGTACTGGAGCTAAATTGTTAGCTAAGACTAGATGTTTTACTGTCATTTCCTGGTTAGAGCCATGACTTAAGATATGTAAACTTTCTTAGAGACAGCAAGGCCAATACTGTCTTCTTGAAGTAATAGACATCTTGGGAGTCTTGTGAAGTTGGCATTTTTTTATGAGCTGAAAGAGAAAAGTTGAAAAGAGAAAATGTATACTAGAAGATACAAATAAGGGGCAAGACATGAGGTTTAAACCATCTTGAACAGCAGCTGAAATGTTTGAACAGAAGAACCAACAACCTTATTTCTAGTGAAAATTGTACCCAACATCAATACTTCAGTATATCATTCCAAGTAAAATATATAACATAATAGCCTATCAGCAAAAAATAAATAAACAAAAAGATTGTTATTCACATTTGTTTTTATTACACGTTCAAGTTCATAATGGGAAGAAGAATAAGGGGCCTGAAAGAGAATGTGGGACACAAGACTGATTAGTGTCTGTTAATCTTTCCATACTTTTCTAGCCTTCAGATGTAGATGGCAGAGCAACTGATCTCTAATGATAAGTTACACAGTTTTTCATCTTTTGAAAGCACAATGAGTAGCCTGTTATTATTGGCACATTTACTTTATATCTAGAAATATTGTTTGGAACATTTACTCTATGTAAATTGTCAGTGAAGGTATTATGAGAACGTTTGCCAATTTGAAGTAGCTTTTTTGCAGTCATGATTAAAGACAAAATGCATGACCGGTATGAGGCAAGGTTACTTCGATATGGCATGTTTGATTTGTATTTGTGTAAGAGCTTTTTTCATGATTATACCAGTCTAAAAGACCTCTCAATAGGGAAGATCACTCTAAATGTTTTATTCATAAAATAAACCTGGATTTGAGTCAAGTTTTGGTTCTGAGCAGCCAAATCACCTTGAAGTGTTCCAGGTCCCCTGACTGTATGTGGTGAAGGCCAGGCAGAGTGCTCAGTCCAATTTTGTGCAGTTTCATTATTTCTCCTTTTAAATGAAGATGGGATGTGTCTGTGAAGCCAGGGGTTCTTCATCTAATGCTTCATGATCAGCGGGACTATTACTGCCCTCAGTGTTTTTTACTCTACTTCAGACACCAGAGACGTGTTGCTCAGAAGAGTCCAATAATACTTAGCTTCTTTTTAGTATCAAATTTAAACATTGCAGGATCTATAATAATAATAATAGTAAATAGTTTTTTTCTTAATATTCTTCTTTTTGCAAGTGCATTTTACATAGATATCTCACTCACACTCTCCATTTCTTTGTTCATCCATTATCTCCCCTCACTTCCTATATCCTTTTCCTCTGTAGACTTCATATCTCACCTCGCCTTTGGCTCCTATACTTTATAATGGGAGCCACTGACGTTAGCATACATATGAACGCTACCCTAACTGAAGTACACATCCATTTGTTTTTTCACTTCTCTATTATTCTCTTTTTTTCATTTGCCTATCATCTAATAGAGACCCATCCATTTTAATACTCCCTCATTTCTCAAACTAAAGTCATTAAACTTTGTATAAAGATTCAGCAGTTGATCCAACACATGACTGTAGTTCATTCCAATAAGAAATATAGCTCATCTGTCTATTCTTGCTACTGTTTTTTCATCTGTCAGTCTACACACAGAAACCCATCCATTTCAAAAACCCTTTGGATTTTCAAGCCAGAGCCATCAAACGTGGTACAAAGGCTGAGCTGATGTAACAAAGCACTACACACATTGCAATACACATTGCATTTCCAAGTTGCAGCCAACTGTACACTAACACTTCAACCTTTGCTCGTGTCCCTTCACTCAGATCCATATACAAGACATGAATTTTTTTAATTATATAAAAAACTATCTGTCGTTGTTATTTAATTTGGCAATCCAATACACTTTTTTCACAAACTTTACATTTTTGTTTAAATCACACACTATATTGCCAAAGGTATTCGCTCATCCATCCAAAATTTCAGATTCAGGTGTTCCAATCACTTCCATGTCCACAGGTGTATAAAATGAAGCACTAGGCATGCAGACTAGGCATGCAGACTGTTTTTACCAACATTTGTGAAAGAATGGGTCGCTCTTAGGAGCTCATTGAATTCCAGTGTGGAACTGTGATAGGATGCCACCTGTGCAACAAATCCAGTCATGAAATTTCCTCACTCCTAAATATTCCACAGTCAGCTGTATTATAAGAATATTGAAGAACGACAGTTTGGGAACGACAGCAACTCATTTTCGACAATTCCATGCTCCCAACTTTGTGGGAACAGTTTGGAGCTGGCCTCTTCCTCTTCCAACATGACTGTGCACCAGAGCACAAAGCAAGGTCCATAAAGACATGGATGGCAAAGTCTGGTGTGGATGAACTTGACTGGCCTGCACAGAGTCCTGACCTCAATGCGATAGAACACCTTTGGGATGAATTAGAATGGAGACTGAGAGCCAGGTCTTCTCGTATGTGACCTCACAAATGCGCATCTGGAAGAAGGGTCAAAAATCCCCATAAACACACTCCTAAACCTTGTCTTTCTGCAAAGGTGCAAAGGGTGGACCATCATCATATAGAACCCTATGGATTAGGAATGGGATGTCACGTAAGTTCATAAGTGAGTCAAGGAAGGTGAGTGAATACTTTTGGCATTATAGTGTATATAGATAATCTGTATTCATTATTGTAAAAGAAAAAATAATTTTCATAAATTGAAATAAGGTGTCATGGATTGCATTGTTATCTTAATGCAGAGAAGAGAGCTTTACTGAATGGAAGGCACTTGAAAATCAAACACATCCATAATGTATCCTATTCTGTAGGGAGAGAGACCATTTTACATGGCTTTGTAGTGACACAGTATGGAAAACAGAATTATTCATGAAACCAAAGCTACAATCTCCAGCCAACCTTCCATCCTTACCATAAAGGGAAAAATATTTCTTTGTCTGGTGGTAGGTGTCCCTTATAAAAGTTCACTTTTTATGCTGACATAAAAGCAGTCAATTCCTAGTGTTCAGTGTTTCATGGGTGACTGAAACAGGACCTTGATCACCACCCTACCTCAGAACTGGGACTCTGTGGTCACATTCTAATTCCCCCACAGTTCCGTGTTCTTAGTGTAACAGCGGCTGACTCCTGAGGCGAGGGGTATCTTCATCTCTTCGCCTTCAGTGTGTTCTCGTATAAAATGCCATCTCCCAGTCCCAATTTAAGCAGACGAGTGCCCTCAATTTCAGGTTCGAGCCCTGGTCTGTCCCTATAGCTGTTTAAGATCAGTACACAGTGCTGTGGGTTGTCTCTCCACAGAGTGTGGCTACTGCCACAGTGCTGGCATGCCAAAGCGCTGTTCTCTGCTTTGTTGCCATACAATGAAAATGGAACACCTTCAGTGTGATGCAATAGATAGTTCTAGTTTACAGTTCATGTTCCGTTCAGCAAGTGGTTGTCTTGGCAGGAGATATCATTAACTAAACCCTTTATGAGCAAAACATTTAAAATATAGGAACCTTCATGTTTATATATATATAGTATAACCTTAGATAATTCTGTGTGTAGTATTATACAAAGCCCTTAGTCCAATATCTCTCCATATACACCCCGTTATCTCTTCCATCCCTTCATCTGTGTCTATTCAAATATGTTCAGAAGCAGGTGTTGTTGACTCAGGTTCTGGGGGTCCACTGCCCTGCCGAGTTCTCCCTGCATCTCATCAACCATTCATGAGATAAATCAGTTATGTTAGAGGTGGGAAAACCTCTGCAGGGTAGTGGGTTTTCTGAACTGGAGTTGAGAATATAAACTATTTTCTTATATAATTTTCCCTTACACTGCTATATCTTCTGCATAACTGATATTTAATCATGCCATATATTTCATCATGCATTTTTAATCAGACTGTGTATTTCATTATGCACTTCCAACCACATCACAGGGTTCCTAAAGGTACAATTTAGACTTTTATAGGTCGTTTGGATTAGCTTTGAGAAGGAAATGGTTGAAGTGTATTCCAGATTACCTGTATTCTTAAAGTAATTACATTAATCATTGCCTAATGTACCTTCATAGGCTGCATTTGCACAATTATTTCCATGCAAAAAAGATAACTGTGCTATACACAATATATTCCCAACCATGCAGGTTTGTAAGCCAGTGGTTTTGAAGGTCTACAATGGGGAAAGAAAATCAGGGAAAACCGGTCATTTGTTCATAATTGACTCGGCCATTCATAATTTCTTCTGCACCTTTTTTTTTTTGCCAGTGACCTTCTATAGCAGCTCTGATATCAAAAAGAGGCAATAAGGCACAACATGGTGCGATCCTTCTTCGAAGAACTGCTGGGCAATTGTCCCTTTGATTTTTGAAAGGTGAGAAGATGCCAAGAGAACACAAAACCAGAGCTTGTATTAGGGCTTGTGTATTGAGGTTAGATTGGATGGGTGTTTTTTTTCTTGATCCTTTTGTTATGTTGTGACTTCTGGATAAAAGATTAAAGTAATAATATACTCCCTCAGTCACACACCAAAAATCAGAAGAGTTTATGTGTGCTTTCCTGAGGGAGCCTGGTGTACAAAATGCCGTGAGTAAGTGGTATATTACTGACAGTGTTAATTCAAACATCCAGTTTGGAGTTTTGTTCCAAAGTTTCGCTGTTATAAACTTCTCTCGTAACGTAATAACATTGTGAGAGCTGATGTGAATTGAAGTTCACTGAAGGATAAGCTGAAATGCAAGACTTTATTTCCTTCTTTCTCCAGCTGGGCCTCTAAGAAAGATGCTCATTTTGGAGCCTGCACTGTTCTTCAGAGTGCCTGGAGGTGGTTATTTTTCAGTCGGCGGTAGGATGGTAACAAATGATGTTAGCTTCCTTACAAAATCCATTGCAGACATCCCTTTGGTCCAAACCACAAGAGCACTATATACTTTGCCCTTGAGAGAGAGATGGAAAAACCCGAAACACTTTCATTGTGTGTATATGTTTGTGCTTGTTTTGTTTCTATTTATTTATTTATTTGTTTGTTTGTTTTTTTACTTGAGCTACTGTTCAGTCCTGCCTTAAGAGTAATATTTATCACAAAACGATGTAATAAAAGAGAAAAATCGCAATGTGTGAACTTTCTTTTTTTATCATACCAGCCAGTGTCTAAACTACAACAACCTCCTTCTACATTCATCTTTCGTTCCTCATGAGCCACAGAGCCCACACACACACACACACATACACACAGCCAGGGCCGCAGGAAGTGGGGGTCGTTTAATGAAACGTGACAGGGCAAGAAACCCCATAGTAAACCAATTAGGTTTATGCCTGTTTTCAGTGTCTTTTTTTATTTCTTATTGGAAAAAAAATTTAACACGAAAATTATTCTCACCATATACATCAGAGTTTATGCCGAAACAATGAATGATAATATTTATCATCTAGATGATCACTAGTTTGATTATTATTAAATCAAACTAGTTCATCAAATTGATTAACAAGGTGACAATTTAAAGCCAGAAGAAATTCACATGCGCCTTCCATCAGCTGATAATTGTCAGGCTATTAATTCATGGCATGAAGCACACTAGTCTAGCAGATTGTTAGACTCATCTTATATCTGTAGGTGTCACTGTTGGTACTTGGCAAAACAGGCTCTTGTCCAACACACCAATTTGTGGTGGCTTTGATGGTATATGACTTTCTATTGAGCAAGTGTTTCATAATTTGTGAATTTCAAGTTAGTACTACCATTGTCTTTGGCATCCACTTATGATCTGAATGATTTGGTCAAGTTTTGACGGGTCCTTAAGCCTCTATGCTGCGTGACCACGTAATCTGCTGGTATGCTGTCACTCGTGTCTGAGGATGACACGGGAAGTTCAGGGCACCAATCACAAGTTGTTCTCTCCTTCAGTAGTCACACTACAGACCTTGTTGACTCTTTCCTCTGTAGGTGGCCATGTTTGTCTCTGGTGTTTAGCCCCGTTATTATCATGGGTACACATTTTAGCATCATTTCCAGTTCAGTGCACCAAGACACCAAGCCAAACTCCACTTTTTAAATGCTGCAAATCTTTATATTAGGCAAAGAACATTATGCCACAATGCAGTTAATGTAATATTTATTTGTAAGAATATTGCAAGCTGTGGAAGCTTATAAAAATGTTAGTGCTACAGCTCCAGGCTAATTTGCAATTTATTTTTTAGTTTTGTACAAACTAGATATTGATAATTTCCCCCCAAAACTGTATATAAGTGAAAATTTCAGGAAGTAATTGTAGTGTGTTATAGTAAAAGATGTAGAGGTAGCAAAAAGTGCAATGTAGCACACAAGAACAGAATGGTCCATCATCAGCCGAGCAAGTAAAGCACATACTTCATAAGATATACAGTATCAACAATAAAAACATTATTATTAGTACTACTACTACTACTAAATAGCAATACGCCCTATGTTGTTTCTTGAATCCAGACTACTGGTGTTCTAGTTGGCATGGCTCTGAATCATCGGGCCCTGGTGTGCTAGGATATAATTGCCTGGAGAGACCTGCAATGAGCCATAATGATACTTTTCTTACTTACACCAGTGCCTTATGAAAAGAGAGCTAATTAAAAAAAACGCATGACTGTATGGAGCACAGCAAACAAGGTGCACAAACCACAGCGTGAGGAATCTTGACAGAAACAATCCATAGTGTTTATGTAGACGTTTGATAACCATCAACACTTAAGCAAACTGATTCACTTCAGATTGTTTCTGATTAATTGACAGGAACTCTTTTACTTAATTAATTTTCCCGCTGACATTTTTCACTGTCCCTTGGCAATTGCTCGGCACTACAGGTGTTGGCTTTCATTAATTAAAATTCTAATTGATTTAGAAATGTTACCCAACTTCGGGTGGAGGCGGGGTGATCTTTGGAAACGCAGCCACAATGAGCCATGCTGAGGCCAGCGATGATAAATGGCCGCCATTCCTCAGAGTGGCTGAGAAATTTCCTTGGCCTTAACTGCCACAGTTGTACCGGGCATTTAGGCAAAGCTGACTAAATGAAAAAGATTTGTATTTAAATAAAACTCTTGAGTTAGTCAACACCAATTTATTTATATAGCACTTTTTAGAACGTTCAATGAGCCATTGAACAAAGGTGACGGTGGCAAGGAAAAGCTCCCTCAGAACACGAGGAAGAAACCTTTAGAGAAGGACTCCGAGGGGGGAGATATTGCCCTCTGCATCTTCAATGCTAAATTTTGTATTTTCAGCCCTAGCATCCATCTTCTCTTTATTATCTGATCTTCATTATTAAAACATGATGTGCAATAACACAGAGTGCAGTAATCCGAGATTGATTCTGTTTTTACTGCAACAAAAAAAAAAGTGGTCAGACGTGAGTTTGGAATCCAGAGTCTTCATTAATTGATTCGAACTGTTAAGTATAATGGTTTGTTTGGTACATTCTATGTCATATGAAGGAAAGGTTTTATGGGCATGGAAGGGATAGATGCAGATACACAAAGCATTATGGAAAACAGGAAGACATAAAGTGGTGACCCCAGAAGACTATTAAGGCAATCTATTACTCTGCTCAAGGTTAGAGAAGACCGATGTGAAATGATGGAGTTTGATTTGTTGCAGACACTCACTCTGCTTGTGATAACTGTGTGTGGAACAAGGTCTTGAAAAGCATGGTCAACATCATGCTTTTGGTTCGGCATGGAGAGGTGCTGTTTTTTCTCTCTCTCTCTCAAAGGAACAGGATCTGAATCTATTCAAGCAACCCAAACAATGCGAATGTGGACGGGAATGCTAGTTTTGCACCACTGTTCATCAGACTGACTGGTTGAACTGCCTCTTACAAAAGCACGGCCTGCGTTATCGCGTTGGTCATTCTGCAGAATGACATCACATGCTTTATCCCATGCTTCAGCTGTCTCTAATCTACAATACACACAGAGTAGCGTTCAATACGCCAAACATTGAGCATACACGCCTGAGCTTTTCCAGCCCCTCCCACACCCTTTAATGTCATTTAATCTAATTTAATATCTCTGATGGAAACGGTCTAGTGAGCCTTGGGAGGTTTCAGTACTATTTTCCAAATGGAAGCTGAGTGGTGGGTCAATGGGACTCTTACACTAGACTGACCTGCAGGGCTCCAGACTGATCACGGGTGGGTGGGGCTCGCATTGCATCAGTGAGGAACAGAAATCCAGGCAGCCATCACTTCAGGACTTTTATTTTTCTCTGCGGGCCTTAGTCTAGACATCTGTGTTCCCTTTTAGCCTGTCCATGATAATTAATCAGTGACCCCCTACACTTGACCCCGGTGTATGTGTTAATGGTCATTTGTCATGTCCCGCCTGGACTGTCTGCTCGAGCCCTGGGCTTGCTCCTGCACATATGCTGTGGGGGGCTCTGGGCTACGAAAAAAGATACATTTGCCAAGTGTCTTTGCCCTTCTTTGTCAGCATCCGTCACTGAACATTTGCAGATGTTAATTGCTTTGTGCCAAGGCAAGTGTACGAGTGGAAAGCAGGATATCCAGCCACGCCTGTCCTCTGCCCATTTCAAAGTTTAATCTACCAACCTAGCGGATTTCCTCAGAACCACTGTCTACATTAAATATAGGTCTGTTCAATGACATTTATTGTCATCTTAATCATACAAAGGCTACCTCACAAGGACAAACTAAACATGTAAGCACTGTGAACACAGGGCTTGATGTGCAAGGTCTGCAAGCACTACTAACAGCCTTAACTGTATCACTGGGCCATTGCATCATAACGTTCTCTGCTGATTGTGGCACAATTGCTGGCTCTCCGTATTACTCCTGTAGCTGTCCTTCATGCGTGTTTACTAAGGTAAAGCCCTAAGGGATGCAAGACTCAAAAGGCTATATATAATATATCCTGCCTAAACAAGGTAGCTTTTGTTTGCCCACACAAGATGTGCCTGAGTTCTTTCATTGGTTCCTATCAAGAAAAAAAAAATGCTTGCACAGATGTATTTGACATTTGCTTAGAGCAAAAATTGGCATTGTTTCTAAATGGGAGCAAATGGCTTACACACACACACGTGTGTGTGTGTTACAAGCTCTTGTTAAATTGCGGAAATTCATCCTGAAAGCTCTATACACAAAATGTCTGCCATGTGCACAACAAAACCCTTTTCTTTATTGCTTATAGCTGACTTCATGTCGCTCATTTCTGTGTCTAATACTTATTGGTTCAGTTTTAACATCGTCAGGTCGATTCTGCCCTCATTTACTGGCCCAGCGCCTATTGCAAGTTGAAATAGACGTGTTTTGCCACTCAAACAGGAATCTTATTACCAGAGCGACTAGCTAATAGGTGCAAAAATCCAAGAGTGAATGAGTCATTTTCTTGGAGCAGGTGAAAGTACTTCGCCACTTTATCTAGGCAAGTCATTAATATGCAGCCTGTGTGTGTGTGTGTGCGTGTGTGTGTGTCCTGATGAGTCCTTGCAGGTCTTCTCCCCCCCCAGTACAGCAAAGGACTCAACAGCTGCAAAAGACAAGCGGGAAGCAGGAGGCGTCGGCTGTGAACTCCCCAGTAGAGCGTAGTGCGCTTGGGGGAATTACTGCTGGCGGATGAGGACGCTCACCTCAATCCTCTCCTCGTTACCTTTTGTAATGGAAATGCCGCGGCAGCAGTCAGTTCAGCATTCGCCGGCCTATCGGGTGGCCACGCGCGACCAGCATAAAAAAGGCTAAAGATAACGTTTGCGGTAAAAGCGCCGTGGTCTCTGTCAGATTTCTTAGACTCGTGATGAAACGATGCGAAACCACGAGTGCAGCCAGCAGTGACTCTGACTTCTGGAATGATTTTGCGTAGCAGCCTGAGTCTCTGTCGGTTCGGCCGCGAGACAGGAGGCTGTCACAAGCTGTTTAAGCGGCGAAAAAACAGCCCTGCTTTAATCTGCTTTGGGATCTCACTAGCTCATGGTGACTTCCAGCTACAGAGCAGCCAATCATCCAAAACGTCCGTCAAAAGCATTTGTTGTCCCTTCGTCTCGGCGTCCCCTGAGCAATAAAGGCAACTAGCTGATCATGGCGAGTCACAACATATTAAATACTGACTATGAAAGAGGGCTTTGTTCAAGGGATGAAAATCAAACAAATATTAGCCTAATTTTAAACAACAGACCACACTTGTTCAAGAGTGAAATGAAACACATAGTCACAGTTCAATGGTTATTACTTGTGACCTACTGTATATCTTTGGTATAAACGTGGGCCAAAGGTAATCACAACAAACACACACACAACGTGGTTTCTTTACTAAACCACAAATGTAAATTGATTCCAGCACTTTCTCTGGATGACAGCCTTGACTGCCAGAGCTTCTTGCTGAGTCATTTCCACCAGTTATCCAAACCATTCCAAGGGAAACCAGACTTAATTTTTTAAATGAATAGATTATGTAAATGACACATGACAAGTAGCACTGATTTTTGATTGCTATTGTTTTCAAGAAAGATTAAGCATTTTCTTTCTGTTTGCAATGCTTTCAAATAAAAAAAATGACCAAACTTCCTACTTATTTCCCCCCTAAACTATTATGCCCAAGTTGTTTTTCACCATCTGAACCCTGGCTGCACGAAACATCCTATCCATCTGCAGAAGTATTTTGCAAAAACGCATTTCACATTTGCATTTTTTAGACTTGAGGTTGCTTTGCCATTTGCCACCGTGGTTTCATAAATCAGTGAATAATGCAATTGTCTGAGATCAAGCTATGGAGACTATTCATTCACTGCACACCTCTGGAGGCACTTAAGACAGCATTATGAACGCTAAATGTATTATCTCCAATGACTGACATGCTGTGGATTGTTTTGGCGGTTAAGGGATGTGGCCTAGGCAACAAGCCATGTGAATGCAGTGCTACTCACAGCAGGGGTCTTTCTCTGGCATTGGGGAACAAATAAACAAACAAACAAACAAACAAAAAACAAACTCACACTAATGCTTTTTCTCTCTGGAAGGTGCTGCAAAGAAAACCTAAAATGCAGTTTCATACTTGCAAGACTGAATCTTGTTCCCTGTAACAATGTTTTTGCTTGCATTTGCGAGCGTGACTCTGGGTTTACATCGCCTGTTCCTCGCTCAGCGTAATGCTGAAAATATCATTTGTGTGCGGGCATGTGGTAATTTCATCTCACGTCTCTCCACTCCTTGGCAGTGATGCATTTTAGAGAGCCTGTGTGATATGTGTTGGAGAGCTATAAGGCTCCTAGCACTGGACCTTCGGACCAGGCTTAGCAAACTGTTGCATCATGCTGTCTACGTTGGCACTAGGTCATTTGACAAGAATATAATTAAGCAGGTAGGTAAATAGGGTCCATTATATCTAGCACTGCACAATATACTGAATAAGTTGTTTTCAAGCTGAAATGTATTTTATATAATATAATAATTTGTGGAGGACTTTACCAACTGAGGTTATGGCATATTCATTACTCTCATGTGCACCCAGCATCTGATTAAGACCAAACATGGAGCAGTTTTCAGACCATCGGATAAACTTGTTAGGTCACCAAAAGATGAAATACTGACTTACATTTTTTGCTCAGCGCTTACGCTGCCATTTTGTTCCATACCGTGTCTTCTGCAGTTAAAGCCCTGCTTCTTGGTGCCACCGCAGTTAGTCATTTCCTGTCGTCCACTTTCTCATCAGTCTCCCTTTCAAAGTTCCCCTGTGATTCAGCGAAATGACACATTCTTTGCACAGATGGAGAGGAAGAGCACCAGACTGGCTCTGGGTGTAGATTATCACTCTCCCCAATCCCTCTGCTCTTTTTCATCAGGGAAGGAGACGCGAAGGGCCACAGTTCTCAGGTCTCCTGGTTGGAAATGCAATTATGGCACGTGGCAGTGGGAGGCAGATCACAGCAATGAGGCATGGTGCGAAACCTTCTCCTCATCTGGAGATCTGCATATGAAGCATATAAGACGTTTCACATGATCCACTCAGCTGACCAATTGTGTTTCATAGTTAACAAGTGAAGGCACAGAAGGACATTGCCACTGGAGGATGTGCGTCACTGTGTTCACAAGCTTAGAAATGCACAGGTAAGGGAATAGTGGTGCTAGGGGTAGAGAAGTTCTCCTAAATGGTGGCAAGTGTGAAGGAGTCATGGGTCAGCTTTACAAAGGTGGGACAGGAACAGGACACTCCCGTTTTATTATCAAGCTCTACGTTCTTCTCAATGGATCCAGACCAGTGACCAGAGTGAGCAAACATACACAGCATTTCTTAAAAAACCTAACAGATTGTCAAAAACTGAACATGAAAAAACCCTAACCGTAATTCAATGAGTCACTAATTTAAGGGCAAATTGGTCATTGTATCAGGAGCAATACTATGGCATATAGATATGTGTAAACAGGCACCATGTATTCAAATGCCTTCACTAACTTCAAATGATGAAATGGAGCACCAGTGACGGCTCCTTTTGCCTCAGGCAGCTTTAATCCAGAGAATCTGCTGGAACCTGCTAGACCTCACATCTTCAGGAATCAGCTGGTCAATCACAACCATGATGGTGTCCTACAGGGGGGGGTGTCTGCTCAGAGAACTCTGCCATTCACTCCGTGAGGCACAAAGTGGGAATTTATCACTCCGAGAGGAGATCATGAGAAAATCAATGATCATGAGCCGCAAGCAGTTGATGAGACTGTATAATCACTCTGTGCTTTTCCAAGAGAAATTTAAGTATGACCTCTGGTGATGAGTGGGTACAAATAAGGTGTGTTGAACCTACCTTTTAAGTTTTTGCTCTCAGCTCGTGCTATGGAGTGAGCCAATGTTATAGTCTTTTGCCCGTAGCAATGACTGTTCAGAGTCGGGTGATGCCACGGTTGCTACAGGCGAAGATGGATACTTTCCCTGCATAAACTCAGCATCAGTTAAATTAAAAATAGTCATTGCATTCTCTGCATTGCAGTCACTGGGTTTTATCTTAACACAGAGGAACCATAGTTCCTTTTCTTGTCACGGTCATAATCACTCGTGACCCTGGCAAGCTTGCAGCGGAGGTGAAGTGGTAGGCTGGAGGGGCTTTGGCTAGGACCCTGCTGTCTTGTTTCACTGGATGTGACACACTCTCAGCTGAATAATGAACTGGGAAAGGTGCGATTAAGTGTCTCTACATAGCCTTTGGCAGAGGTGGCCTCTTCTTATCTCCCCTATGTGGCTACTGGTGGCCACAGATGAAGAGCACTAGCTCTGCTGCCCTGCTTGGAATGCCCTGTGGGTCCACATACTGCAGAGAGCATTCATCAGAGGCTGCGCTCGCAGGCAAGAGAAAGTACGCCAATTTGAGCCTGTGATCTGTTTGAACATGGAAACCAAAGGGTGTCTCGGAGATCTCTTACACAAGACGGCTCCGTGTGTCATAACCGTGGAGATGCTATTCCACTGAGACGGCAGCTCTGGTGACAGGAGGGGAGATAAGTGGTGCTCGATCAGGGAGGCTTTCAGAAGTAGAAATAAGGAATGGAAAGATTAACTGATGTTATTTAATTGGACTCCGGCGCTCTGTTGCAGTTGTGGAGCAGATGCTAGTTTCTTAGCACGGCGAGTGCAGGCTCTGGCGATTGAGTGCATACTCCACATTCTGTTTATTAGAAAAATTGAAGGTGTCTCATTAAAGCTTATTGGCAGCTGTGTTTCTGTTTTCAGTACTGCGTCCTGGTCATGGCTAGACAGGTCACGGTCACAACGCAGTGTTTTAACTGCACCCACTCAGATGCCCATAAATGTGTCCCAATATAGCAGGCTCACTTAAAGCTGTAATGACAGCCCCAGCGCGGAAGAGGCTGTAAAGTTGATTTCTCACTGGGCCAGTGACCTCTGCACACCGCTGCATGAATGCACAGGGATCGGGCGAAGGGCTAGGGAGCTCGAAAGACCGACTTAATCGCACTCTAACAGCAGCTTTGCAGCCACGGCTGGGGAAGATAAACAGAGACATGGCGGATGACAACCTTGGGCTCGGAGAGTGCCGGGGCGTAAATACTGTCCAGTGCCCACGGGGTCGCCCCCCCCCCCCGTCACAGCACTCCCGCCCCTCCTTCAGTCGTAAGACCTGAAAATGGGGGCTGAGATTGCCTTGAGTCTGAACCTAGCAGACATGTTTGTGCCAGTATGCATTATCAGGTGAAGATCCAGCAGATCAGCACCGGAGATTAATTTTGAGAAATGGGGCATAATTCATTTGGGAATTTGACATTGCCTGATGGAAGTTGCCATGAAAAGGCTGATAGATCTAGCAGCTCTAAGATCAGGGGAATCAAGAGCATTTTATTTATTCGAAGGTATCTTCTGAAACAACTGCAGAGGTTGTCAAAAGTCAACTGCTTCTTTTAATATTTCTCAGCTGCAGCCCAAGTCCAACATCTTGTTTAAACTTCATCACTCCACTTGAGAATTCCTCACCATCATCCCACATCCACATGCCACTTGACAGGCAGTGTTGATGGCGGGAAGCTCCGCCCCCCCACTCCCACCCCCCCAAGCAGCGCGATGCCCAGCCAGTGGAGGCGTATCTGTACCTGCACTCCGAATGAATGGCAGCAGAGTGGCTGCGAACCTTGGACAGGCGCCTCTAATTGGCAGCCGGCACTCTCAGCCACAGCTGGGGCTGCTGGGATTGATGATATGCAAGGCCTCTGTGCATCTGGAGCAGCACTGTGGAATCAGCACCACCCCACCACCCCACTGCCCTCCCTAAGGTGACGGACTTGCCAGGGCGTATCGTGCTGATTAATTTCAGTGGCGGTTTTGGTGGCGAGAAAAAGGTGAAGGGTGTGTGTGAGTGCATGTGTGTGTGTGTTGGTGGAGGCTGGTGCGACCTGTGACAGTGTCGCTTTATAATCGGAGAGCCTCGTTGGTGGCAGCCTCGAGCAAACGAGACAAGGCACCCTGGGAGGGATGCCACTGGAGCAGCATGTAAGTGCTAGGGAGAGAATCTGATCATACGTCTGGATTTTTAGCTTGGTCAAGAAGCATATTGCACTTGTGGGTGTACCACCTGTCATAGCAGAACATGCATATTAATAGTAGAATAAATTTCATTTTAAGGTTTTGTTTTTAAAGTGACACTTCACTGCCTTAAAGTGGGTGGCTTGTCTTGGACACAGCATTAGAAATAACTAGCATACCCCCTTCTCTTTATAATTCTAAAGCTATCTAACCATCTCACACTGCTTCTCCTCCTTGTTAAACACCAAAATGTTTTTTTTCCCTAAACCTTCTGAGGAACATGTTGCTGGCAACCTTAAAACGTGTGATATAATACTATAATAGTTTTTATATAATATATAATCCGATATTGGAATGGGGGCACCTTTAAACAAGGTCATGCTCTCTCCTGTCTCCATCTATCCAGAGTCTCCATCATGTAGTCCCATGTGTGAAGAACTTTGTTAATTACAACAAAGATGAAAAAATAGGGTTAATCTTTCATACAGGGTTAATAAAAACACCATTTACTGTATATTTAATCTGAATCCGTCATGCCGTCATGTTTGCCTATAAAACTTTGTTGTCCATATTGTGGATTACGTGATTTTTAAATGTTCACTATCATTACCGTTACACATTACAACGGGTCAATGAATAGCCTACAATAAAAGTTATTTAAAGTCATTTAGAAAACCGGGGCCACTTGAATGCTCAACAATGTCTCGCGACCACTCGTGAAGCGCCACAAACATTGTATTGTATACGTCGCCATGCATTCCCCTCTTTGCTAGCCGTTGCATTGCTGATCTGAAAACCAGGCAGAAGTGGCTTTGAGCGTGGTTGCAGCCTTCATCCGCGAGCTGTTTGTATTGACTGTTGTCAGGAGCCGAGCAGTGAGTTTCATTAATACTAGAGCTTCGAGATCTACTGAGATCAGTGCCACATTATTCACGGTTACTATGGTAGGCAGCACGCATGTGAAAGCTGTAAACAACCTTGACGTGAAGTGTGCCGCGTGCCACCTTTTCGTGTGGGGTTCCCCCAAACGTTCCTTGAAAGTCTGCAAGTTGACAAAAGTGATATTTAAGCATTTCGTCTTCTTTTCAACTCGGCATATCCGGAATATTTTTTGTGAGGACCGAACGCAGGCGCGAAACGGGCTCTGAATGATAATGTACTGGTCCAGTCCCGTGGAAAACAGCGAGGATTCGCTTTGGGTTAAGCCTTTGAACGCGGTCTCAGAGAGGAAGCCTACCCTAAGGGCTGAGAGCGAAGATCCTTTCCCTCTTTTTCCGTGTTTGCCCTGCCCCGCCCCCTCCTCCGCAGGATGGCTCGAGGGAATAAACGCTGCTTCTGTACATATTATATGCTTCTGCTTGCGTCAGTGTTTCAACACCGGAACGTTTGCAGTGGAAATCTATAGTTATTCAGAAGGGATTCTTCCTGTGAACACAAGAAAGTAAAATATTTAATAATTATTCATTATCCTCGTGATAAGCGCTCCTGAAAGAGTATCATTAACGTTTCACGAGATATTTTCTGGCCTGACTCTGGTGATTATACAGGACATCATTCTCAACTTGTTTCACCAGAGAAAACAAGACAATTAAAGAATAGTATTCCTCTCTCCATGAAGTCACGGGTAATTGCGTAAGACAATTAAAGTAAAATGTTCTTGGGGAGACTCTAATATGGAATGTGGTGTTAATTAGTTGCAAATCTTAAAGTTGAATGAATCCAGTTGTGTAAAATTAAATGAAGTTCCCGCATGGCATACGGAGGTTTCTTTTTAAACTGCTTAACAGCCACCAGATTTTTTAGATCCATTCACTGAAGAGTTCGAGCTTAGTGTAAAGTGAGGAGTGTGTGGAGAGCTCCATGTTAACGTATATCTTAGTAAAAACTTCAGTTTCACTTTCAGATAAGCATCGGCATCAAGTATACTAGCTAATGTTATATACTTAATTCATGACAGACTTTTATATTCATTTTCTATTAGAACAAACAAAAGCAACAACAACAAAAAAAAACCCAGTAGCAGCAGATGAAATTAGAATTGTTATTATTTTAGATTTTCAACATAAACCACAAAGCATTGCCAATATCCTTTGAGCATGCACCTAAATCCATGTGAATTCCCCATCTCTTTCTTGTTGCCGTACATGTCTTTGAGCAAGCTTCCTTTGGTCTTCACACTTTATTTATATCTTCATTATGAGGTAAAATGGGTCTGCCATTTACACCCTGACTGATTGTGCATGATAGAGATTATCTGCAGAAATTACTCAGGGCAAATGCCTGTCATTTTAATTTGCTCCCTAACAAAGCATTTTATAGTGTTTCCCAGATAAAAAAAAAAAAAGTTAATCATGCGTGTTGCTGCTGTAATTCTAGATTAATTTTACTACATTGTAAACTGAAGTACACGGGAGGTTTAATTAACGTTCCTTGAAGTTTGTGTGCCACTCAAACCACATTGTTGCACTGCCAACAGCGGTCTTTGATGCTGATAAAACGGATTTGAAGTTGTAGTGGATCCAGCCTTTGAAACAAAACTATGTGTTGAGCAGCGGTGTTATTGCCTCCCCGCCATATCAACAGAAGCTCACGCTGCTGGCGAACAGCAATCTCCATGGAATCGTGGGTGATTTATGAAGTTGTGATGGATATGGATTGGATATATACATTCGTTTCATATTCATTCATCTAGCTCCATTATCGGGGTGCCTAGATTGGCATTAATCATAGGCTTCTGCGTCCTTCTCTCATGCTTTATAGGTTTGGATGCATGGCTAATTCACAGTCTGCAGGCAGACTGATGTATTGGTCATTTCAGATAAAGAGGGCACGCTAATTGGTTTAGACCCACAGGAGCCTCAGAGGCATGCAAGATAGCAGGTCCCGGGAGTTTAATGATGATGTTCAGGCCAGCTGAAGGGGAGATATGGGCCGGGATGTATCCCACATTGATTTGCTTTGTATTTTGCCACAAGGGACATTGAGAATCCAGGTTACTCTCACTCTGGAACAAACACATAAGTCCATGTATGGGCATGGACACAAAACCCCACACACAAGCTCGGCATCTCTCTGTATCTTCATAGCAGAACCTCTCCCCCCATTAATGAATAATACATTTGCCCTGGGTAGTTTGTTCTTGGCTCAATGACACATAGTGGAGGGATTTCGGAATGTACAGGAGAATAATCAGTGTCAGCGATTAGAAATTCATGTCTACTTGTGTTCATGACTGTGGCACCATGAGTCTAAATTTACACTCCAGGTAGCACCATTTTGGGGTTTTTTCCAAAGGGAAACCTTTTTGGGGTTAGAGAAAAACATTTCACATTTATTTAACTGATGTTTTATCTATTTGTTATCCTCACATAAAGTATACAATATATTAAAAACATAGGACAGGGCAGGGACATACAGAACATTATGCTTTGTGTGAAAGGCCCTCAGCTTCGGCGGACACGTCTGTACTGATAACAGGTCATACGATCCAGAACACTGCACATATGTTAACTGGTTTCATTAACAAGGTACTGGGTAAACAGTCAAGAGGAGACTCTTGTTCATTGCGAACCCAAAACCCCCAAGAGAATTTAAAGGTTTTGAAGAACTTTTAAAGAGTGTGCTGCATCAAAAGAGTCTTTAAGTTGAAGTTTCAATACCTTGGAACTGAAGCTTTATCAAATATGTACATTTGTATTTAATATTTATTAAATATGTCTGTTAAAGCAATCCACCTGTATGAAGCCACAGAAACACAGTCACAAACTCAATTTATGAAACGAGCTTACAGAAACTAACATTTGAATCAAATTCCCGTGAACAGGTAGTTCACCACAGTGTTTGCAGTAGTCCTGAACCATGTGTGGTCAGCACCCACAGCTCATCCTCCGTCGGCCGCGTGTCACGTGCCGTGCCTCTGAACCTGCCGTCACCTCTCAGCAAGGGCGACGTGACATGGAGGACGTGACAGAAACGAGTTCTCTCTGACTCAGGCCCCGCCGATAACCCTCACTCTCATTATCCAGCCGTCAACAGGTTCAGTGCTCCCACACTCCTACCACTCTGCGAACTTTTGTTCTGTCTCAGAGCCATCCCGTTAATCCGCCCCTTTCAGAGGGAACACTTATCACATTTACTTGTCTAATGTATGAATGCAATTTATAAAGAATAATTAATAATGTGTTATTTTTGTAGTACAGTGTTTGGGCTGTGAAGCTACAGGGAAGGAGGGCTAATTGCCTTCTAAGCATGTAAATACTCTACATTATTTATCAGTAGAAAGCAGGGAGACATTAGCTGCCTCAAATATTTTCTGAATAGTAATTAAACTCATCTGATAAAAGGCTAGAGAATGGTGGGGAAAGCTCATTAAGATTGCTATATGCTTCTTTTTACCATGTGCACTGATTTGGAGTGTCTGTAGGACAGTTGTTTGTTGTTTAACTCTACTGCTAAAACAAATCTTGGACCGAAATGACCAAAAATGGCTGTGATATTGAAAATGGCTGCAGTAGGTATGCCCAGTTTTTACATGATCACATTGTATTGTGATTGTGATACACCTGTGCACGAGCAGGATATTTGCTTTCCTGTCGTGATATAAGGCATGTGCAGAAGACACGGGTCCACACAATGGCGCATGCATGCGTAAGCACAGCCGCTCAGAATGGCGTGATCGAGAGCAGATCAGTGGCGGGGCAGACGTTGGGGTTTGACAAGGCCTCATCTGTCACTGCAGGCTTGGCAGGCCATGCGGAAGGGTCTTGCTGCGTGAGGGGTGGACATGCAGGTCATAAAGCCATAGGGTTTAATGGATGAGCTGCCACAGCCTCTGACACACGAGCTGAACCTACGGGGCTGGAGTGGACACAGGAGACCATGTGAGTTATCACATGACAGAGAATGGGAGATGGCTACATGAAAGGGCAATCAGCTGACCTTATATTAAGAGCAGCAGGTTTGCTTGACAGCTTTACAGGCGGGTTAAGTATAATTTACAAAACAATGGATGGAGAGTGAAAGATGGGGAAAGATGGCAAAAGGGAGAGGGAGAGACAGAGAACGAGTGAGACAGTGAAGGCTAATTTATGATTCAAAGCATGGCTAGTTCGTTTTGTAAGGATTCATAGCCTTGGTCTTGACAAGGACATTTTTGTGGCTAGTGAATTTGAACTGAACAATGTCCGGTCCACTGGTGAAACTGACCCTTGAACATTCCATTGTTTATCCATGTTTTTGTGTCCGCTAGGCTGCACAGGAACTAGGAACTAGAAGCATCAGTGTGACCTCGTGATCAGTACAAGCATATACACCCTGTGTTCATGGAGCACCTGTTCATTTCTGTCTCAGCTCCTTGCCAAATAACTCTGCTGGAGGCAGAGAAGGAGAGAGGGAGGGAGGCAGAGAGTAAGAGAGGGAGAGAGAAAGAAAGCAGGAGAGATGGGTCGCACAAAAGGTCAGGTTTAGGTGTGACTTCATGAATGGAAGATCAGCTCAGCCTTGACCCGACTCCTTAACATTCCCCTCACTTGCCCAGGCATTTCCGTTACCTCTTGTAAGAGTCTTGCATCGTTTGCAGCTTATCGCTGAGGGAAAAAAAAAAAAAAAGCCAAAAGTAAGTTTAGCTCAGCTCTCCTAGGCTTGTACAAATAGCTGAGAGAGGAGCTAATCTCCAAATCAATAGTAATAAACTTACTCCCTTCAGGCGATCTGGAAAAAAAAAATAAAAACTTTCTGTAAAACTTCCCCAGAGCCCCAGGCTGCTAATTACTCTCAAACTTCTCTAGCACTCCCTTTCCGTGCAACCGTATTCTCAGGGCCTCGGAGATGATCCATTACCTTTGCATATGTCTTCCTGCACGGTCCCACCATCAAAGTGCCAGCCTGACGGATTTGACAGTGAACTTTCGTCTCCCTGAAAGTGTAACTCACACTTTTTTATTCCGTGTTCCCCCGTGCCTGCTAAGCCAAATCCAAATACTATTATACTTGTTATAATTCATTATGTTTTCAGTGACAAAGGTCACGCTCTGAAGGTGACTTCATTACATTATAGGTTATTGCCTCATATATCAAACCTATGGGACCACAATTTTAAGCTCTGCTTTGTGCTTGACTGTGAAATTGACTGCTTTCTATCAAAAAGTAATTAAATTAGGCCACTGGTTATGTGTAAAACAACCGAGAAACTAGTGACATCCATGGCAATGTGGGATAGGATGGATTTGTAACGAGTTGCTGGTCGTGGTTAATTTTTGTTTGAGTGGGAGAGTTCCAGTGAGGAGGGAAAGATTTCTTTCTAATCAGCCAATAAATGCAGAGGACCAAATAATAAAATAATAATATAAAAAAAAAAAATGAGCTCAAGAGGGCCTTCAAATTGATGCCTTTCCCCTACTCACCAGCAAGACAAAATGATATATTTAACTGTCTGTGTTCATGTACGCTGCTGTTTATGTAATGCCCACGCGTCTTTCACAGAGCAGCCTGTAAACAAACAGGCTGACAGCAAAAGGTCTGTGAGAGGAGCAGGCACGACCCACAGCCGGCCAGCCCCTGCCTGAGTTCTCATTATCGCCGCACCGTCTCTCTGCAGTCTTCCCAGCTCCTTACCTCTGTTGCCCTCTGCTCCCTTGCCGGGACGAGGCTGGAATGGGAACAGCTGGCTGGCTTCAAAATCACAGCGCCACGTGAGGAATTGCTGCAGACTGAATAGAGGCGGCGCTTTGCTATCCTCACGACACGGACCTTGTTGAACAAGAGAAAAGCGATAGGTAAGGCGGAATCGGACTGAGGCGTCGGATTTATTGCACCGGGATGTCACAGGAGGAAGTGGTTGTTTCGGCCATGTTTGGGTGTTTGATTGGGTCTCCTTTATCGGGAAAGAGAACCTGAAGCTTATCTAACTCAGAGATGGCAGTTCTTGCTCGAAACCATAGAGCCGAATTTTGTTGGAGGATTGATGAGTGCAAAATCTTTCCATATAAGCATTTGTACCATGTCAGTTGGCTTCTGAGATGAATAGGAAATTGGGGGAAAAGAATTAGTAACACCTTATCCAAAATATGGTGAGGCACCTTCGCAGGGAGAATGACAATGAATCCAGTGAATAAAGTGAAGAAGAAATTCCATAAGAATGTCAGTTCTGAAATATGGTCAACAGTGAGAGGTAGAATAATGGTGGCCATGATTGGTTCCTATTGCCCTATTTCTCTTTTGAACAAAGATACTTCTTTTTTTTTTTACCACCAAAGCTTTTTTTTAACCACCTAATCCTTTCTTTTGTTGCCTGGCATTATCAGGATGTAACTGATTTAACCTAATGAAGTGAAAATGCAATTAGTCCTTGAACTGTTGTGTCTGTGAGTTGGAATTTACACCCGACATCCCAGAGACATTATTTTTGCAGGCTTACGTGGGCGGCCTGTCTCCAATGGTGGCCTTTATATGCAGCTTGCCAGCAATTATGATGAATCGCAGTAATTAACAATTGCCAAAGAAAGCCTCCCATAATTGATAGGGATGCCTGCGAATGTGAAAAGCAGGTATGTAGTGTTCTGTTATATTTGTGCCAGTGGAAATTGCGCTCTGTTTAAAATTTTTTTTTCAACGAAGTCGGAGCACGTCGTCCTTTAAACGCGAGGGAGGGGGCTCCAGAAAGTGTCACATTACAATGCAAGAGTCGGCCGAGCGGCGGCGAGGAGACGAGCGAAGGTTTTTCGCTCAGCATGTTTTTACTGCTCCTGGAGGACTCCGCTAATCCTCGCTGCCATTATGATTCCCTTGCAAGACCCCTGTGGGCAGGGCCCCCTTTTGATCAGGCTCCATTTGGTACGGCACTGCAACGGCGTGATATTATGCCTCTCTATTACATTTCACCAGAGAGGTGGGGGCGGGCGGGTGGGGCGCAGACGCTCTCCGTCAGCTCTTTCTGGGTACCTGTCGGCCTGCTGCTGCTCCATGAATAAACAGAAAGGAAGGACTTTAGGAAGAAGAGGATGAAGGTTGGGGATAGGGAGGGGGTAGCAGCAGGGCTGGGTATTTGGGCCTTGGGGTGCGTGAGGTTTTCCGCATGGATTAACACAGACTTGCCTCCGGGATCCCCGCAGATGTGTGGGTGGTGGCGGAGAAGTGGCACAGTGGCAGTGTGGGTCTCCCAGGCAGGGGCCGCTGGGCCCGGTTACAGACTGTGGCAGGCTGCCCCGGTACATATAAACGATGGTGTGCATACAGGTTTCTGTCAGGCATCCTCTCCCCTCAGGGGTGCCGTAGAAATGACATGAATCAGGATCGGCGGGGAAGGGTGATGGGGTGTTTGTGCTGCTCGACCCCAGGAGGTGAGAGTGGGGCACAATCTTGCTTTCAGGAGTTTGTGTTGCTTTTCGGGAGTTTTCTGAAACTTCATGTACATTGCGGAGATTACAAAAATATGCCAAATTAGCAGAGCAACTGCATGCAAAGCTTAAGATCCTTTGCACTTTGAACACAATTGACAGTCATGATGCCAAACCAGCACATCACTGTTCTGATCGCGTTCTAGCACCTGCCAATTCTCAATTCAACATGGCTTGTCTACACTAAAGCTGTCATGTGGTCTTTGGCTTGACTGCATAATTGAGCAGTTGCTTAGTAATGGAGGAGGAGGAATTGGGAGGGTGACCTTCCCTCCCAGTGACAATATGGCCTATTGCCTTCTTGAGAACGACCTAACAAAACGAGGACACGTGACACAGCTACAAATTGACATTTTTCCAAATGAGTCACTCAAAGACTCATGAACTCATTAGCATGATGTTATGTACAATAATCTGAAGCTCTTATGAACCATCACAAGTGTTTAATGTACAGCAGGTCCTGAATGGGACTGTGTTCTAGTGATGTGCCTGACCACTGGAAGCTTCTACCATATGAGTCTCTAGGGAATCAAAAGCTTATGAGCAATCGGGAAATCATTCTAAGTACATCATAAAGCAATTGGTTTAAATAATTTTGTATCCAGTCAAATTATGAAAAATGCAGGGTCACTTTCTGGAAGGTTACTATAACATGCACAGGTTTATTATCTTGCTCAGCATGTCCACCTATCAATACCATTGCACTGTCAACATCAAAAGTACACATTTGTATACTATTCTCAAATGTACACTGTAAGTGTTAATTTATTTTTTTGGTAATGCATGCAGGGCATTTCCCACAACACTCTGTTCACCTCTCTGCTTCAGTAATCATTACCTGAGATAATATAATAAAGCCATGGACAGAGGAAGAAGCTGGAGTGCTTTGGCATTATGCAGCGTCTGACTCCCGTGGCCCCCAAACCACTCAATCCAGGAAAAAAAAAATTGTCCCATTCCATTTAGTGTGACACCCAGCACAACATCCAGCCTGCAAGGATGTCCAGAGGGCAGAGAGCCGCGGCTCCTCACCACAGGCCTACAGTCCACGGGGAGCCATGAGAAATGGCGCAGGCTTGAAGGAACCAGCGTGGCGGCAGGGATGTGACCTCGTGGTGCCCCTGCCGTTTGTCGTAAGACAGTCGATCAGTAATCGAACGTTGTGTTGGATCTTGGAGAGCGGTGTAGTGAGTAGGGTGGGGGGGTGGGGGCTAGAGGGTCCCTCCATTTATCGCGAGGGGAGGCAAGCGACACCTCCGTCCACTCCTCCGTCCTCCGGCTTCACCTGGGCATCCATCTCCAGCCCGGCGGCACTCATTAACGTCCTGGGGGATTAAAGATGGGCCTCTTCCCTCAGCCTGGTGGAGGGAGATATAATAACATCCTCACTACCAAAGCGCCTGTTCGTCTCCTCCTTCATCTCCTCCTTCACCTCCTCGCAACAGCCCACTCATCTTCCTGACTAATGCCGAGATGGAGGTAGCGCTGGGTGAAGCAGCATGGGCCTCGCAGCATGACGCTGGAGTCCTCTTGATGGAAACGCAGCTTCATGGCTCCAGGAAGCTTTACCTGCTACTGTATATTATGGAACCTTTGACAACTTAATGCTTGTGCGCACATGACATTCGAAGGCGGTATAGTGACAGCCCTACACTTCTGGAGGCCACCGAGCCCTGCATTTACTGGTGAACCCCTTATACTGCTTATGTGTTTAACACAACACACCACGCTCACTGAAAGAGCAGTAAAGTGGTCATTATAACTGATCTCAGTGTTTTTGTGTGACCACACTTGTTTTTATGTATTGGTTAACTTTTTCCATTTACCGCTGCTGATCCTCACTGTTTTTGATAAACGAAATGCACGACGCGCACACAAAGTTAGCAGGGTTTTAAAAATGAGATGCTGAGCAAGAGACTTTAAAATATATGGCAGGCCTGGTTTCAGCTGTGTTCATTGATTGGTTGATTGATTGCTTTTTGATTGAATCATATTTAAGGTGCTCTTTTGATGTTGTTGTGAGCCTTCTGCCAGGCAAACCTTTCATTTACATTTTCAGGCTGGTTTTATAGAGGTTATAACCACATGCATTCCTAGAACACACCATTAAGTACAGATTGTTACTGCTCTTGTCACTCCATGCCATTCTCCATTAGTTTCAGTGTGGTTCCTGAATAATTCACATCAGATACTGTATAGCATATCTACAGATATAATAACAACTCACTAAATAATAAGCCTAAGAGGTTAAATTCTGAGCTTTTTGCATTGTCATTAGTGGCACCCTAACTAGTACTATTATTGTCAATGCAATGCTTAACAATTTATAACTTTATAACTCTACGATATAGCAGAAGAAAACACTCAAACGTTGTGGGTTTGTGTTAAACGTGGGATTCTACCCCAAGAGATAAAGCGTCAAGAGAGACTGAGGTGGAGTAAAACTCAACTCTCCTTCATCACCACAGCACACGGTTCCCCAGTCCTCCGTGCCGTAAATACTCAGCGCTGCCGAGAACAGCCCTGGTCGACAGCTCCATTGTCTCTAAATCAAATATACTTTCCCCAACATCTGGACGCACATAGAAATCCTGTTATCAAAATTCGGCACAGTGTGCATTCGCCCGCACCTGCAGATTCTCACAAGGTAATCAATATTTTATGCACGAGAAATATGGCTTGTTTACATTGTCCTGTATAGGCAACTGAAAACCACATTAAAGCACTGAAACGGGATGGTGTGTTTCACCTCATGATCGACGATACTGAGATGTGTTTGCTAGCTGGGTGCTTGCTGTGTGGCAGGGCTTTGTCAAATTCGCTTACCCTCCATGCTAAATTATTAGGTAGAGTCTGTTAAAGAAACACACAGGTCTTCCACACACTCCTACGGTGAAATCCATAAGTATTTGAACAATGGCACATTTTTCCATTTAGTTTTGGCTTCGTACCCCAGAACATTGGATTTGAAATGAAACAATGAATATGAAGTGGAGACTGTCAGCTTTAATTTGAGGAAATGCATGTTTCCATCAGAGAGCCTCAGCCTTTACAAATCGTAGCCCTTTTTATACATGGAGCTCTCATTTCAGGGAAACAAAAATAATGGGACAACTGACTGCTCTGTTCAGCTCTGTATTTCAACCAGCTGTGTTTTTTTTTGCATTGCTAGTTCATGAGAGATAACAGCTTATTCTAGATAAGTCTACATTTGATTCCAGATAAGTCTACAGGTCAATTCTAGATAAGTCTAAAGTTGGTTCTAGATAAGATTCTAGATGTACCGGTTGCATATACTTTGTGTTGCTGTAGTCATAGAACATAAAAATGTATTATTGCAAGCCAAATATAGACTGAAAAATGTCATAAAACAAATGAACATTGTTCATTTCTAAGAAGCCTTGCAGGAGGAAATGACCTGACAGACTGGGGAATTGAATAACTGCAGAATATACTGTAAAAAGGGGGTTTGCTGTAATCTTTTAATGATCAAACCAAGCACACTTCCCAGGATGTAAAGAGATTTGTCAAACAGTACCGGAAACAGAAAGAATACATACGCAAAACCAACCAATTGCCTCAACGCTGACAGCATTGTGCTTTTAAAGCAACAATGGAGCTTTCCAGGACCAAGAACAGTGGAATGTTCTTGACAGGACAAGTCAATCACCCAGTCTAAATTCCAGTGAGCATGCCTTTCACTTCCTGAAGACAAGACTGTAGTCAAAAAGCCCTCAGTCCCAATAGGAAATGAAAATGCCTTTATTATAGACCTGGCAGAACATTACCGGTGAAAGATAATAGTGATGTTCAAGGGCCACAGATGGCAGGCAGTCGTCTTCTGCAGTGGACTTGTGATCGCCACCACATACTAAGGTGGTCTTTCGGCTAATGGAACAGACTTTTTTTTTCAGCTCAAAAAGCAGTACAAGAGACCAAACCTGGGTTCATCTGTCTGGAGAGGCCTGGGTGTACTCCGGTGGAAATGCAGTGTGGATGGTTCAGGTGAGCACACAGGACATGCTGGGCATTCTGGGAAGGGAAGCGACAAGCTCACACACTGCTGCCCGCTTAACTGTGACCTCATGTGTGTAGTCCCACCCCCCCCCCCCCCTTTTAGAACCACATCATTGACTGAGTTGCTTATGTTGCTTGAGACACCTGCTTACCAAAGGAATAGGTCATGTTTCCTCTAAGTTACACTAACCAGACCCAAACCTTATTTTCTGGTAAAATTGCAAATGTGGAAAATGCAGTGTACTGAGATTCTGACCATTGTAAACAAGACAGGTCCTCCCCTCTTAGCTCCTGCACTGTTAACATTTAATATTCACAACCCATGGTGCTTCCTTATGTTTTAATAGAATGTTGGATAAACAGTGTATTCTGCCTGTCAACATCTTCCCAGGTGCAAACAGCTCTCTACCTTACATTACAGTGCCTGTGAGGACTATGGGAGAAGAAATGGTTTGGGGAAAAGCATAAATTATCACATGTGGCTGTGATCAGTGGCTAAGGCTTCATCAAGAACAAGGGTCAATAGTTTGATTCATGCATGGAAAGCCAAGAGATTAAAGGTTCCGCTCCGACAGACTGCTTGTCTGACCGCAAGCTTGCTTTTCCACAGTGATACCATCATATCCTGGAGCAACGCACGTTTAAGCTGTAATATGTAAATAATAATAATAATAATAATAATAATAATAATAATAATAATAAAAGAGCTTTACGTGTTCCTGTTTTGGGGAAGTGCAATGTAGACAGTCCTTATGCTGAATGCCAGTGCTGTGAATTTTCAGAACAACTTCAACAGCTTTGAATATACAGCATTTCATTTGCTGTTCTGCTGCCAGTTGCATCTAATTATACAGAATCCTTTTACACATTGATGGTAATAACTGTAATCATTTGAGCAAATATCTAAGAACACACTTTGTGTGTTTAATATTGGATGCTTTTTCAAAGCAAGTTTCTTTTAATCATTGTTGGATGATGTCAGTGTACTGTGACATGCCTGTGCAGTTTGGCCAGGGTGGATGACAGATGCAGAAGGCAATCTGGAGGACAGGACCTTTAATAACTTAGATGTTCATGTGTTTGGTGTTTGAATTTATGGTGTCCTGTCAAGACCACTGTTTGAAAGGTCTTAGGTAAGACTTGATAAGAACAAACTTTGAAAGGAATAGTTTACCCAAAATATTGCTAATAATAAATACACTTGTATAGGCAGAAATTACTATTATGCAAATAGGAAGAACCCCAGAAATCTTAATTTATTGTTAGTTTCATAGTATCCTTACACAAGGTGCACCATTAAGCTTTTATTGTAGGGGATGTATGGGAAGGATGAATTATAACAGATTTGGCAAAATATCAAGTCACTGTGAGAAGATGCATATCAGGAGCAGTTCAAATATGCTTTAGAAATTAGAGGCTCATTAAGAAGCAAAAATATTTATAATCAGAGTGTTTACAGTTGTTTACAATTTTTCAGACACCTGCATTCTCATTATTCTTCTGTTCCATGTTCTGGTTCCATGTTTAGCTGACAAATATTTTGAGAATCATTTTCAATTTTCCAGTTGCAACATTTAGGTATGAGGTATGAGTAGGGGAGCATATTCCTGTAATTGCAGTTCAGTGCGCCATGATTCAGCACTGCCAAGAAATTAAGAGTGGAATATAAAGTATTATGAACTAAATTACTTTTATTATGATCCTTCGGGAAATATTTTAAACTCTTAGGTTGATATTTTAAAACAACAGAACATTAATGTAAGATAACATGACACTCACAACTTCCAAAGTAAGAATTCAAATATTTTTATTTGAAACATTACAGCTAGCTAGATGTTATATAAGATTTATTGAGTTATTTATTGAGTAATTTGATAAAGCTTTGGTCACTGTTCAGGGGGAATATGAAGTGATAACCCATTCTCTCTATTTCAATAGAGAAGCAGTCGGGACATTTTGAACACACTCTTAACCCTTACCCTGTTTGGGGCAGGTTGGCAACAACTGATCAACATTTTACAGTGATTTTACAGTTGTTTTTACAGTAGCTTTTTTGTTGACATTTCTGTAACTGGGATGTTTTCCATACAAAGGAATAAGACCCATGCCAGTCGGACCAATAAACTTGAGAAGAGCTTTTGAGTTTTTTTCCCCCCAGAGTATTTTTCTCCAGAGTACTTTTCTATAGAGTATTTCTCTGTCTCCTACACTGATGGTCTGTGGTTATTGAGGTCAGTCCTCCCATGGTTTCTGATCAGCGTGTCCTTCTCTTAGGCTAATACGCCCACCACTGGCATCTGCTGCACCTGAATCCTGAGAACCGCAGGAAGGTCTCACAACCACACACATTTAAATGGGAGGGGCCATAATGGAAGTATGTAACAGCTTAGGTACTATGGCAATCACAATTACCCAGGATAAGGAATGCTGTTCATGTGGCAATCACAATTCCCCAGGATAAGAGATGCTGTTTACTGAGGTTAATGGGCTGCATCACTTGTCTACTGTCTTCTATCTTCTGTCACCCTGCCTTTCATAAAAAACATTCCTTTCTCTCTCTCTCTCTCTCTCTCTCTCTCTCTGTGTGTATGTGTGTGTGTGTGTGAAAAGACCAAACTAATTAAAAGCAATATTAAACATGTGTGGTTTGACATTCTTTTCAAAAGCATGTCAGGTGTTCAGCAATAGATTTCAAGGTCTTGAGAAACTAAAAGCTGACCACTTCAGGGATTTCAGGACTGACAAGCATTATTCCTCATAAGTCATAAACCTAAATGTATTTTAATTTTGAAATACGAAACCTCACTCTGATCTGTGTGACTTAATCTATGACTCATAATTCTGAGTAACCGTATTTATCCTTTACATAGTGCCTCCAAGCCCTGCGCTGACCAAAAGAGATTTGTAAGTGCAAATAGATGTTGACATGAAAGTGGCAGGTTGCGTGAGGCATGGTAGCGGGATGGATACAGCAGAACAACCCACAAGGGAATCTCCGCAAGTCAAGACGATGCAAGCCTCAGACAATGGGCAAACTGTCAAAGGGAAGAGTGAGAATAGTATGAAAGTGCTGACTGGAGTCAGTGCTGTGCCTGCAGGGCGTTGAGGAAGGGTTGAATCTCTGCCCGTAGAGATAAGGAGCTAGAACATTCTGAAGGTGGGCTGTTTGGAGGAAAGGTGGTCATGTCCACTTCCATCCATGGACTTAAGTACATTAGCGTATGTGAGCATAGGCTAGCTGTGTTTGTAAGTGCTGGACTACTGATGTGATGTGGTTTCAGAAACTGAGGTGTTTCACAACACAGAATTCCCTTTCATGTACTGTTGTGGACTGTAAGCAAGGATCAGTGATAATACATTGCTTGAGGTAAAATCAGGTCTTAGGGGAAAAAGTTCCAGTGACTAACTGTCTGAAACCACCGAAAGACTCCTCTTTTTTCTTTTAAGCGCTACAACAAATCCAGTGAAGATGTTCTAGGTGCTCAAACCTCAAAGCAGATCTTGTTTCTTTATCCCAAAAGCTTCCACAAATATACCATCAGCTCCAGGCTCGAGAGAGACGCCTTCACGAACAGCAGTCACGGCAAGACTTAAGACTGCCCTAAGTCGAGTCTAATAAAAAGCGTCACAAGCCGTGGACGTGGCCGATGCCCACCCCCCACTCCTACGTTTATTTAATCTTCAACCTTGCCAGGTCCTCCTGCAAGGCTTCTCCACCCTCCACTGTCGCTTATGCAACCCATTCCCAGGCATTCTCTATCCTATTAATTTTTGGAGACATGGCACCTCCCCTTCTGCATCCCAAGCTGTCCTTGAGTAGTTAGCTAATTAGTTTCTCAGCAATTACCTGCCTGACTGCTCTGCCACGCTCTTTTCTTTGCGCACTGTCATAGAAAAACCAGTGGTGGTGGGGGTGGGGTGGGGGGGGGGGCGGGAGATGACGCCTTTGATTTGTGTTCCTCTTTCATTTGGCTTTTCTTATCCTAAACAGCATGACCATAACAAAATGGCTGCTTTGCGTGAATGTGAAAAATCCTTTTTGCGTAAACAATATAGAGGAGTCTGCTTGTGCCACAACGTTGAAGATTTTTATTAATGGATGTTTTGCTATTCATCTTTCTTTTTCTGCCTTGGAAGGAGGTTACCATCTGTGACTCTGAATGGGCCAAGTCAGAGGCCTAACTTATTCATTACTTTAGCCTGATTAGCTGGTGTTCTGCTACTGCCACAGCTCGTCAAGCAGTCGAGTTGACTAACTGGCACTAACATGCCAGTCAGCATTGTTTGTGAATGCACCTGAAAGAAATCGAACACAGACTTATATCACATGAACTTAACCCTAAGCTGCTTACTTTGGCATGAAAAGCATGAAAGTCTGTTATCATTTATACTGTACATACAGTACTTATCTATCTATCTATCTATCTATCTATCTATCTATCTATCTATCTATCTATCTATCTATCTATCTATCGTGCTAATGATTATTATTAATAATTATTACTGTACACATCATTACTGTGTCACAAGTCACTTTGTGATATGTTCATATTCTGTGATAAACTTTCTATGCAAATATTTCTGATGTCATTGATATGCATACGACCAAGCTCCCCCATAAACAATTACATCAGCTTTATCTGTTTTAATCATGTTTTCTTGGACTGGAATTTGTGAGGAACAAATTCAAAAATAGAGGAACAAAAAATAGATTAGTATAAACCCAGGTATTCTGCATAACCTTTTTAGTATAACATTAAAAAAGAAATGAAAAAAAGTGTAATTAACTTTAACATCTGTTGCATGGTATTTGCAATATAAATTAATCTTCATAAGCTTCACACTTCAAGAGCCCCTCAAATCACTACATTGCAAACCAGTGATCTGGCAGATATTGCCCCATAGAACTGATACAGAGTTTAATTATGACTACCAGTTCATTTTCAACCCATGAGTAGATTCTCTTTCATTTGAACAAAGACATTGTGAATTCCAATTAATCTGAAAATGATACATGAGCCCTGTGATCATCTCTATAAGACGCATGATTTAGAGATATTGCTCCCTTTTAATCACATCTTTAGAGGAACATGTTATATTCATGGTTTACTCATCTTAGGCCTAGAAATATACAATTTAACAATTAACAAACTGGGATTTTTTTCATAGTCTCAGACATTTTGATATATTGTCTTTTTTTCAAATAGCATACTTAACATTTCAATGTTACGCAGGCTTATTATATTCATCTTGAATGCCATAACTGCAAAGCCTGTCTATCACATAACAGCTCTGCACTAGTAGGCTGTTTTATTTATCATTCCCATTACATGCTAAATCAAGACACTTCTCAAAAAGCCACTAATAAGGCAATTAAAGTCAGTAATAAGTCCATTAACCCAATGATCCTCCTCAACCTCATACTTCACAGATCATTATCACTTACAGTTGGTTTGAATATTACTTGTGAATAATCTGTCATGCCAATAGTTGTATCCCTAATCACGTATTTCTCTAGTATCCTGGCTATTTTTAGCACAAGTAGCATATTCACACTGCAACTTGCTGCTGTTGTGCACCTGTAATACCTGGATGATGTGTATAACGCAGAACTTTCTGGCAGCACAGTAACGGCTGATGTGTAGCCCTCATTTAAAGAACATGTCCATATACCGCAAAACATTTGCTTCCATAAGCACCAGAAATAGGCAGGATATAGCCGGCGAGAACGAACCTTGATGCAGTCAGCCTTGCGCATGACTCCTGCGCGGAGGCAACTCCGATGTCTTATGAAGTGAGAGGTTCGCATTAGCACCGTGAACAGCAGTGTTCACACTTTGAACTCCCACGACTCGTGCACCAAAAGTCATTTTTGAGGGGCGTTTATACCACTGCTGAGGAAATGCCACTCTAATCTCTCTGACATGTTAAACATTCCATAAAACATTGACCTTTGAAGCAGTGATTGCTTGATATTTGCAGTGACGAGTAAACTGCTGCTACTGCAACATGGACTCTGAAGCAAAATCAATGTAGCACAACGTGGAAATGTTTAGCGCTCGCAACCCCAAGGCAAAGAGGGTAGGAGACCTGCTTCCCTTTTTAGCACTGAACCATAATTGGAAATGTGATTGACTAATGTGAAAACTAAGTGCCCCTGTCCACACATTCATAGCTTGTCGCGCAAGGCTGACAAATGATGTTCACGTTAAAATTGCTGTACAGACTAGAGCACACGGGTCATATTGATCCTGCTTCAGGGACTACGGGCCGATCTGTTTCTTCCCTCCTAATTTTTATAAATATGATCATCGCACAGACAACTGGGAGGTGACTGGTGTTCGGCATCATTGCTCTGAGAAGCTTGATAAATATAGGCTCATGTATTCCTGGTCTGTATTATGAATTGTGGTTAATTCATTTCAATTATCAAATTAATTATTGTTATATTGCTAATTAAGCAAACTCATAGTGTGTGTAAAAATGTACTAATTGTTTTGTTTACATTGCTACTGTTTATGAGCAAAGAAATCAAACTCAAAACAGTAACAAAGTTCTTCTGAATCATTGATGCATTTTAAGTGTGCGTATCAGAAGTGTTTATAATGTATTACACATGCAGAAATTGCACTACAGAATGAACATCTGTGGGTTCTGCTCAAACTACTTGACATGAAAAATGAAAGAAGATCTTTGATGTTTTTAAAGTGCTAAAACCAAAGTTAACTCAGTTGGACAACGCTCAGACCCCAGGCCCACTGCCCAGCTCTGGAGTGACAGGGCTATCTGAACTCTTCTGAATCTGCGGCGATCGCGTTTTGAAGCAGGTCAACCTTTCCTGCTTACATCAAAGAGCGCGTTCCTTTGCCCTGTATGAATATGAAAGGGCAGGTAGTGCGGCTTCTCCCTTCAGTCGCCAGTATCGTTGGCATGGGGCACGTGCCGCCGGGATCTGGTCCACCTTCTCCTCTTTGTACTTCAAGGTCCCTGGATCAAGCAGTGTGGAGTGCGAAGAGGGAGCGATGGACAAAGGTAGAAGAGCCTGGATTGCTTTGAGGAGGCGGAACTGTTAAACGGTGCTCCCTGGTGGAGGGATGTCTTTGACACCAGCTCTATGAATTAATGATGACAACCCCCCCCCCCACCCAAAAAAATAAATAAATAAGTAAAATCCTGTTTCATGGATTTCAGCACACCAAGTTCATTTCCAAATGTGTCAGTAATAAAATAAATAAATAAAAATAAACATTTTTGGGGATGCTCCAGGCTGTTATGTGGTTTTGTGGTGGCTGAACGTATGCCAATGACAAATTTCACGCCTGTGCAGATTTTAGGGGTAAAGCAAGTCAACACTTATTGCTGATGCCTTTTAAAATGAAGTGCACACCAGCTCAGCTCTGCAGATGGGCCCGAGAGATACAGGCAAAGGCTAAATGAAAGTTTCACGAACAATTTCTCACACAGGCTGGATATGAGAGTACAAATGGAGGTCATTAGGTGATAATGCCTTCAGTGTCTTCTATCTTCTATGTAAGTAAGATAGCGCCGTGCCTGGCGTGCCACCTGTGCGAGTGCATTCTTTGAGGCATCTGTTTGCTATCCTTATCGCTGGGTGCTGCGTGCAGTGCCGTCATCCACTGACTGTTGCAAACAGTACGTTACAGCCTCTTACATTCATGTGGGCAGGGCCTTTATCAGATCCCCTAAATTACAGCTCCAGAAGCACAGAAGAGTAGGAAGATTTGCTCTGAACTGACACAGGCTCAACCTTGAACGTCTGTCTCTCCCTTTACAAAAAAAAAAGTCTCTTTTGTCGATGCGCCTGAAAATACTTTTATCTTCGCTTGCGCTCGGAATTGTATTAACCTCATTTGTATGGCGGGCCTGAGGAGCCATCTTCAGAATGTCATTAGGAGGTATGGAATGTAATCTTGCTGGTTCTAAATGTAAAGAACAGCTTTAAGTCTTATGGGGGGTTTAGTCAGATTAAAGCTAAATGAAAAAGAAACATCAATGTGGGGTGGTCCTTTCAAATCGCTCACATTGGCTGAGTAGTCTCTGAAGTAGGAAACTGAGGTACCAGAGCCTTACAGTCGCAGATGTTCAAAGAATTTGACCATATATATTCTCCCTTAAGCAAAGGCTGTAGGAACACGACAAGTGGAAAAACAGCTACCCTCTTGATTCCAGAGAGGTAAACAGCCTAAACAGGAAACAGGCCCTGGTTTATCTTGGACGCTCTTTCATCCAATCATCCTCCCGTCTCCCGCTTTCCAACTGTGAGCCATTCATTTCGGTGGGGCTTGTCTAGTGGCAGACCCAGTTTGACAAAGCGCTGTGTCAAGCCAAGTAACAACAGGGCACTGTGAATCAGAACATGGACCAGATTTACAGGAGAAGATGAAGTGTACCTCAGAGCAACTGCTTTTATATTGCGCCGTACACAACGGCAGGGCCAGGCAGGGTCACAGCGCTCGAACGGCTGATGAAAATCCTCAGGTGTAACTCTAAATGAATGCCTCAGTCAGCTGAAGTACTTTTCTGGACATTCCACTCCAAAGACCCACAATCATCATTTCTGAATAGACACAAACAGCCTTGTAGTATGCCTGGTTTCTTTCACTCTTATAGTAGTAAAGTTTAGTGAGTGGCTAAAAAGTTGTAATACAATGAAATGAAACACAACTTTGCACATGGAAAAGACACCCTGAACTTGAACCTTGAAATAGGTTTACTTTTAAGTTTAAATTTGGGTTGGGGGGGTGGGGGACCCTTCCTGTCATATCTGTTTCTCATGTCGGTCCCAGTTGACCCCTCCCCATCTTGTGACTGCTTTGTAATTACAGCCTATCAAAGATGCAGCAAGAGAGCGAAACTCCATTTTGCAGTTATTCTGTTGGGACAAAACTCTGGCTGTTTCTAACCAGTCCAAGTTAGCCATGTCCCAATGTCACTAAGCCCGAGACAGCAAATCCCTTATAGCTGGGAGTCTAAGGGTGCTTTGTCATTCTCAGAAATCACTGAGGGAAGTTTCAGTTTCAGCGTGTTTTTAAGACAAGACCCCAGGTAAGCGCGAACGAGTCATTCCGCCTTTAGGAACGCTTACAGGAAGGAGCGACCTGTAGCGCAAGACATGGATGGATGAAAGCAATACGCAGGAGAGCCATTTCTTGGTACTCAGTTCGCTCTCCTGCACCACCTTGAGCTTCCAATAGCTCGGGTGAGCCTTTGAAGCTGCCAAGAAGGTTCTGTTTCGGTATGTTCCTCCAGAGTCACCCAACCTGTCTCTGTGGGTCGCTGGCGGATCAGCCTGTTCCTGGCGTGGAAGACCAGACACCAGGCAGCCTCTTCCTGTCTAGAGCACTGTGGACACCAGGCAGCCTGTTTCTGTCTCCAGCACTGTGGACACCAGGCAGCCTGTTTCTGTCTCCAGCATTGTGGACACCAGCCAGCATATTCCTGGCATTATGGATGCCACCTGAGTTCATGTTGATGACATTGTGGACGCCACCGTAGTTCCTGTCCCCGTGTCTTGCGCCAGACCTATTCCTGTGCTCATGTCTCTGGCCACAGAGGAATTTTAGAGTATGCCAGTTAATGCAAAGGTAAAAGATGCATAATAATGTATAATAAACTGCATTCTGTTTAATTCATAGTATGATCTCATGTGAGAATCATTCACACGAGGTTGCTTAAACAGCGAAGGAATTAATTAACCTCTTCAATTTCGATTTCAATCCATAATCACCAATAAATCAAGGATGTAGGTTGCTTAAATATTATTAGCTGAGATCAAATGTTTAATGTGTGACTTGCATATCAGATTTTAGATTATAATCAATTCAGTTAAACATGGCAAATGTTACATTACTAATAGGGCTGAAACCTTCATTTTCAGTATATGGGTATGAGCGAAAAAAACTTGTACAAGAAAAATTTTTATAAAGGCTGCACTAACCAAATACATAGAACTTGTAGCAATATGAACAATATAAATAAAAATGTCAGAATTGGTAAATTCTTGGCTACACCCTGACTAGTAGCAAAAATGAATACATTCTAATGAATTAATCAATGATTATTAATTCACTTCCAGCTCATGAAAGTCATAAGTTCAACAACTGATTAAGGTATTAATAATGACCATGTCACGGGACAGCCCCTGACCCCTCCATCCGAGCGTGCCTACCTGTTTGTGTTCATGTGTATGAATATGGTCCTTTCCTTGTGTGTCTTTGTGTGTGATCGTCTGTGTCGTTTGTGTTATTCGCCACACCTGTCTCTTGTCTCGTCATCGTTATGTGCTGCCCGTGTGTCTTGTTGTCATCAGTGTATTTAAGTGTGCTTGTTGTTGTTTTTTTGTCAGTCTTTGACTTTGTGTCGCAGTGTTTAATGTTGAAAATAAACATTACGTGTGCAAAATACGCTCTCCGCAGTCTGCTTCCTTCCTCACAATGTTACAGAAAGACAGACCCAGCAGGATGCCTAAAGGCAAGCACAGCAGGAAGGGCAGGAGGTGTCACCCTCCCCCTCCTGCCAGCCCTCGTGACAAGAGAGCCAACGCTCCCAAGGTGGTCTGGTTCGCGGAGAAGGACTGGCTGGCTAGCTCCCCCTGGAGCTACACCAGATTAGCAATTCGGGGGAAGTCTAGCAGGCCAGCGAGGGTTTCTCCACGTAGTTCCCTCCGGCCAGGTGGCGCATTGGTGATGGGGGAGTTCACATTGCCCGAAGTGGATTCCGCCCAGTATGGGGTGGTGTACCAGGAGTGACTCACCTCTGAGGGGGAGGAGGAGGTCAATATAGACATAGAAACATAGAAACCAGAAGCCACCGGGATAAAGGTTGCCAAAGAAGGACATGGCTTTTGATGAGGAGGAGAACCCCTGCCTTATTGAGGGTCCTATAGGGCTAAGGCCAAGATGCCAAGGGCAAAAGCTGGCTCAGTGGCAAAGGTGTGCTCAGCGGCGAAGGTGTGCTCATCTGCCACACCAAAGTACCCTCCCCAACCGCGATGAGCACACGCTCCCCGGAGTGCCAGGCTCATACCTCAGGGACTGCGGAGGCGAGTGTGCCCGCCTGGCGGCCCCCAAAGCCGGTGTGCGTCCCTCAGGTGTCGGTCGTGTTATTCGATACACCTGTCTCTTGTCTTAATATCGTTATGTACTGCACTTTTGGATTTGATTTCCAGAGCTGACTCAGTTAGAGAGACAGAGGCCTTTCAGAAGCAGGAGTCTGATGGTATGATTATGTGGCGTGGCCCATTCTTGCTTTTGCTGATTGTGAAATGTCCCATCGTCTATATCCTCTACATAAACTTTAAGTTTGGACATAAATGCCTTCTATGTCTCTGTAGGTACCATGCCAAACCAGCAGGTGGCAGTACCACTGGAATTACATCAAACAAGCTTGCTATGACGGAAGAAAGGGCGTGCCTAAAGTGCGCGAAATTCAGGTGGTTAAATACCTTGATCATATCCGCCATCTCTCTCTCTCTGGTTTGACCCGCACCGAGGTTAGACCTAGTTAAGGGAGGATCCGCCATCTCTCTCTGGTTTTCTTTATTGAGAGCACGCGAACTCCAGTACGACTAACGGCAAACAGCTGAAAGTCGTATTACTTAATTAACGAGCCCAAGTAACGGTGTAATCAAACAACCGACTGATCAACGTCGCCACAGCAACAGATTCACCGACCTACTTCTATCAAGCTTGCTAACGCGGCTACACGGACTGACACAAAGGCGATCAATTCCCTGTCGTTAAACCGTGGATGAGACTCGCATTCCTGGACTCCGTATCCAGAAGGACGATTCCCAGGACACCTGGACGACGTCACTTTTATCAACGAGGAACCTGTGGTGGAAATTCCCTCCTAATTCCAGGAGAATTCAGCGAGGACGACGAAACCACCCAAAATCCTCAACACATGAGAGTCTAACCGCTGGGCATAGCTTTTCAATGGGCATAGTTATTTGAACTGCAGACTTAACCAAGTTTCAGTTAAGACATTCTGTTTTTATTTTCAGCTTTCTTTAAGACAATCCAGACTTGTTCATACAAAGTTCTCTGTGCTGTGCATGCGATCTCTGTTTAATTTGTAACTGATATAATCTTCCCCATTCTTGGACACACCACAATTTTTAGTTATTAAGCCAGCGCCATTATCCTTTGTTCTGACCACGTTAGAATAAACCAGCTGAGCTCACTAACATACAGCCACCCTACTCTACTGTTCAAAGTCGGCGCCATTTTAGTTGCTTTGTTCTCCATAGGAGAACAGAGATTACAACTCCCGCCTCCTCACACGCGCACGACCGCCCAAGCGCGCGCACACATTTACTCTCCCCCTTTTACACATTCACACACACTAGATGCCGAGCCTTCACTGTAAATATACTGATCCCTGTTGATGCTGTTTGTTTAGAATAGTTGGTTTTAAATAAATGTATCATTTATTTTCACCAATTTGTCTGTGTTGATGTCATTCAAAAGTGGTTGCTGCCAAAACCTCCAAAGAATTCATAGTTAAATCCTTCAGATATCAAACCATTAGTTACCTTTAGTTGAGAACTAAATGTTGTGGTTCTGGTATAATTTGAATATGAGACTGATTCTAAATTAATGAGACTGATTAATAATTAAGGTAAAACAAATTAATCTACTTTAAAGGATTAGTAGGTGAAACCCCTAAATCTCAAACAGCCCCATAACCGTTTGTCCAGGTCCTGACATGCAGACACCGAGTTCATTCAAGTAGGTTTTAATGTCTGTCAAAAACAAGCTTCTCAATCCACCTGACACCTTCTAGCTCAGGGTAATGCAGGGTAATGGTCCTATTTAACAAGGCTTTGATTGCAACAATGCAGTTCACAAAATTCACACAAAAAAACCTGACAGTGGACTGAAGTGGGACGTCTCTGAACATACATTCCATTTCTTCAAGCAGTGCTAGGAATGGCCTGCGAATAAAGGCAGAACGAACTCGCAGTTTTAAGATCAGAATCTGACATCTTTGCACAGAGATTTTCTTGGTGTATAATGCAGTAGGATTTAAGAACTGGGGGCCCAATTTTGTCTTTCATTGTTTGGGCGAATCCCTTTCCCACCATTGAAGGGACACCATCAGTGGCAATTGCAAAAGTCCTCACCTTTTTTGGTGCCATAGATGGCTTTCAAGCAGTACAGTTTGTATAACAGCATCCCAAAATCTGGCCACAATTGCCAAACGAGGCAATTCGTTGATGTCCACAGTCTCATAGAGCGTGATGCTAAGCACAGTGCAGTTTTCCAGTCCAGTTACTTTCAGCTCCCTGATCTTATTTGCCATATTAAGAACTCCGTAACTCAACAGTTGTTGCTGAAACAGGCATATCTTTAATCCTAGTGAGGATAGTGTCCTTGTTTGGTAACCTGTCAAACAAATCACCAGATGCACAAAACACTTCTTTAATAAATTCACTGTAAGTGAAGGACTTTCTGTGTTTAGCAAAGCACTGAGCTATCTTTGAGTGTGGCATAACTTTTACCATAACTTAAACATGTCTGCTTATTGTATCTTGAAGCTGCTTGTTTGATTGATTCCATCTTGTAAGCATCATCCTTAAATGAGCTTTGATGCCTTGTCTCAAAACGGCCGTGCACACTTGAGGTCTGACAAATGATGCTTTTGCAATACATACACACAGCCCAATATTTTTGTTGAATAATTCACACAAATATGTCCAGTCTTTCTGGAATTAATTAACATCTATCTTAGCATGTTTTAGGTTCATGTGAACTGACGTACTCCTTCATTAGCCTGCCTAATTAACTAGCATAAATGACTCCATTCTACCTTAACTGGCCATATGCTGGAAGGAAATATCCAACTAAAAAGACGCCACCCTGAGTTTGGCATGCTTTTATGTTTTTTACTCACCAGTCAGCGTGCCAGGCAAATATGCCCTACATGTCTGCTGTAGCACGTGTGTCATTGGTTGCCTGCATTATTGGCTGATTACTGTTTGACATCATAGTAGGTTAAAATAGCAAATTACTACTTTGTGAAGGGGTGGGGAAAGAACCATTTACCTGTGAAACATGTCTCTGTGGGATCAGAAAAGTTGGTTGTCCTGAAAAGTTTTGAGTCTGATGGAATTTATGGTTATGGTTCCTTGGGGTAGAAGCAGACTGTTAGAGGGTTAATGCTGTAAATCTGTGGATTTATGACACCTATGAGGTCTTAGAGGAAAGGAAGGGAGGGGGGTTGTCAGCTGGTCAGCAAGAGTGATAAGCCATCAGTTAGGCCATTTATGGCTTTGTTACTAGGCATCGTGGTGCCAGAGGGGTCCAGGTTCCTGTCTATGGGCTGGGCTGAGAGAATCCTGACCAGACCAATCCGAGGGATAAGTTGTAGTCTATCTTCACTACAAACTCTAAATGTAAAACAGTAAAATATGTGGTACTTCATCTGAGAAATCACGCTGTAATGTTGGCGAGGGAGAGGCAGAAAGCGGAGACGAAAGCAGCGGTACTGCTATATTTATTAGCAATTAGCACTATAGTGCTGACAGAACCCAAAACATATACACACTCCATGAAGGCAAAAACAACAACTGACAAAGAACAAGACCAACATGCGTACTTAAATATAGAAACGATAACAAGAAACAAGTGCATCACTTATGAGACGAGAAACAGGTGCTATACATATACACACACACACACTACACAACAAACATGGAAGCAAACAGCTACATAGACATAGAATCTACACACACGGACACGCTGAAGGGAGTGGTCAGGAGTTGTACCGTGACAGCCTGCCTCACAAAGGGCAGGTCCATCTGGAGCACCGAGCTCCAGCAGTAGTAGAACAGCCTAGACCTGCCCCCCTGGGGACACAGAGGGGGACAAAAAGGGCAGGAACACAGGGACAGGGATAGACACAGTAAAAGCCACAGGCATTTGCAACACCAACGGCACGAATGGGAACAATGGGTTGGGAATAATCCACACACAGGAACAGACGCAGGCACACTAATGAAGGGGTTTCCTGGATGTGACGCTGGGAACCCTCCATTTGGCAGAGGCATGGACCCTGGGAAGACAGGTGCAGGGTGCCGGACCCTGGCTTGAAAAATGCGCTCCCCGGCCTTGGTGTGGCTAAGGAGCGTCTAGCCATACTGGCTGAAGCCGCAAAGCACGCGCCCTCCTTACTCACCCCAGGGAGGTGCGCATCAGCTTTGCTCCCATCGCTGTTACACACTGAACGTGCACAGCGCGTCTTCGCTGGGGAGCGCACCGTCCTCCTATCAGCGGGGTGTTTTCCCCATACAGGAGAGGCAAGCGAGGCTGCGGCTTCCTTGCCTTTGGAGGCACTGGAGAGCTCCACCATCTCTTGGTCCTCCAGGGATGGGGACTCACCGCGGTCATCACCGCCCTTTTCCTCCTCTGGGAAGAACGGTGCCTTGGAGACCCCCCCCAGGACCAGGACTGGAGTTGGTGCCCCTATGGAGAAGCCTCCTCCCTCCTCACTAGCTGCGGAGGGAGCTTTCGCACCTGAGGAGCCCAGCAGGCACCGTGGTGTTTCAGGGTGAACTTGTGCGCAGAGAGGAAAAGCATTTTGATGGCTGACTCGCTTCCTCTTCCTCTGTATAGGCCACAAAGTCTTTATAAAAGCAAGTCACCCACTCTTCCCTCTCCTCAGGAGAGCAACCCCCCCCCAAATAGTGCCAGAACTCGGGGGCAGAACCCCAATACGCCCCCCTTGAGGCATAGGCATGCGTACTCTCATCTGGGTAGCAAACTGGAGAGAGAGGACGGTTTTTCTTCCCCTTGGGCATTCTTCAGCTGGTCAGTTGTTGTGTAACGTTGGCGAGGGAGAGGCAGAAAGCAGAGACGAGAGCAGCGGTACTGCTATATTTATTTGCAATTAGCACTAGAGCACTAGAGAAAGCCAAAACATGTACAAACGACACTCCACGAAGGCAAAAACAACAACTGACAATGAACAAGACCAAGACAAGCACTTAAATATGAAATGATAACAAGAAACAAGTGCGTCACATACGAGATGAGAGACAGATGCTATTCATAACACACACACACACACGACAAACACGGAAGCAAACACCTACATAGACGAACAAATCTACCCACACACACACACACACACACACACATGCCCAAAGGGAGGTGTCAGGGGCTGTACCGTGACACACAGTAACAATTAGGCTACTTCATAAAATGCAATATTAATGTGAATCTTAATGTTGTTGTTCAACCAAAAATGTGTTTCATGCAAAACCAACAAGCATGTTGCTTGCATTTTTAATGTATCAGTGAGTCTTAAGAATGCAATGCCTGATTCCATGGAAATGTTTAACCTAAGCAGAGCAGTGGTATCTTTGGAAGCAGCACGTTGGTACCGTTGTACTGTTTGTACTTTGACACATGAACACATGAAAGTAGATGACCAGAAATTGTGTATAGCTTATTTCTTAAACATTCTTATTTCTTAAATATACTTAATTCTTAAACATGTTTCTCTACATGGAGAATTGGCCACTGGTTCACAGCACCCACTGAAGCTTGTTATATAGAGTGACACATTTCCTAAATGGGAATTTAAACAAAAATTAGACTTTTCACCAATATACTATAACTATATGTGCTATACAGGTATGTTCTTAATATTAGCTAGCTACATTTACCAGAAGTAAGTTCTCATCCTGTGGTAAACCTTTTCCATGGCCAGGGCGTGCCGTGGGAACACCCTTACACATATCCAAAAGCTCACTGGGGCTTCCTGAATATTTCCAGGATATGTGGGATGTTCACTAGAATATTCTGAAAGAGCTTACTGGTCCCAGCAGTGGATTGTATGGTGCACACAATGAGGTGAGGTGTCGGAGCATGTACGAGTACTGGTTGTGCGAGGCCATACCTGATTGATGAATTTTGCCTGAGTAGAAGACAAGCAGTCAGGAACATAGGAACATGAATTCATTGGCTGTCAAAGGATTCATTGCCCCCCCCCCCCACACACACAAAAAAACAACAAACAACAAAAAAATAACCCCATATACTCTTGTTTACAGTCAGATTCTTCTAAAAACTAGCACAGAAACTTTGCAGTGTAAAATAATGTGTTGACTCATTTCAGAAGAGACATGTTAGACATGAATGAAGGCTCCGGATGCTACTCACTTGAAGAGACAAGAAGAGTGTGTAGCTGCTGCATTGTTCTTTGTTCCGCCCCTATTATTTGTCATTCACCAATTTTTTAAAACCCTCTCTGCAGGAGGAAACAGCTCACTGTCTGTCTAAACCTCCTACACATTCTCTCCTTTATGCCTGGCCACAGACTGTTTTGAATTTCACTCGCAGATCACCATAACATAACAGGCAAGATTTTGCACGTCTATTCTGGATACCCCTGGAGGAATTTTACGTATGTGAGCAGCAAATCGGGTGGCTAAACGATTCCCTGTGCATGTGTTTGTGGCCTGGAAAACCGTCACGCCCACCACTCCAAAACAAACGTGCTAGGTCTCCTCGCTGAGCCCCCAAGACAGCAGTGCAGACCGCTAGGCTGGAAGCCCTTTCCCTGCACCAACATGGTGCTACTGATATCATTCAGCCAGCACTTATCTTGCTTACAACTCTGACCCATCTAAATGATTGTCTGCTCGTGCATTGTGGATGGCTTCGCTAAAGTAAGAACGCCTCCACTGTGCTGGTGTTTGTCAAGTCACCGCGTACAAAGCGAATAAAAGCGAGTAGACTGCTTGCGCACTTTAATAATTCACATCGTGTTAAAAATGTAATAAAAGCACCCAACCAGGATAGTTTGTTCTCCTAAATGCTGAAATACCTGTTTCAAATCATAAAAATTAACATTCTCACTGATATCATCCCCACAGGGGATCCAGTGACCCCCCCCCCCCACTCCCGTTTTCAAATCCTTTTCTTAAATCCCATTTTGTCTTATGTGCTTGAGCAACCAGCAAGTAAGTAGAGGCATCAACAATGAGGACCTTTAGCAGAAATTGCGTGTGTGTGTTTTGTGTGTGTTGTGTATGCTTTGTGTGTGTTTGGGTACACATGTAAATAAATTATTGCACGTACACTCACCGGCCACTTTATTAGGTACACCTTGCTAGTATCTGGTTGGACCCCCTTTTGCCTTCAGAACTGCATTAATCCTTCATGGCACAGATTCAGCAAGGTTCTGGAAACATTTCCTCATACAGTCTGGTCCATATTGACATGATAGATAGTTGTTAACGCCAAATTCTGACCCTACCATGCAAATGTCACAGCAGAAATCGAGACTCATCAGACCAGGCAACGTTTTTCCAATCTTCTATTGTCCAATTTTGGTAAGCCTGTGCGAATTGTAGCCTCAGTTTCCTCTTCTTACCTGACAGAAGTGGCACTCGGTGTGGTTTTCTGCTGCTGTAGCCCATCTGCCTCAAGGTTCGATGTGTTGTGTGTTCAGAGATGCTCTTCTGCATGCCTCGGTTGTAACGACTGGTTATTTAAGTTACTGTTGTCATTCTATCAGGCTATTCTCCTCTGACCTCTGCCATCAATAAGGCATTGGTGCCCACAGAACTGCCACTCACTGGATATTTTCTCTTTTTCGGACCATTCTCTGTAAACCCTAGAGATGGTTGTGCGTGAATGCAGCATGTCTACATGCCTAAATGCATGTTGCTGCCCTGTGATTGGCTGATACGACATTTGCGTTAATGACAGTTGGACAGGTGTACCTAACAAAGTGGCCGGTGAGTGTATGTGCCTTTGTTTATGACGTGATGTGTGTCTGATCATGTTTTTAGCAACTTATGGGGACGAAATATCCTCATAATAATGGGAGCATTTATCTGGTTCCCATGTGTTTTTATTTGAAAAATCAAAAACTTATCATTAATGGTAGGGTCGCCTTTCCATGTAGGCACAGTATTACCTAGCTACAGTAATATACACATCAATGGAAATTCCCCATATAGAGGGTAAAGCAAGGCTGAAAGTGTGAATGTGTGTATGTGTGCGTCTGTGGTGAGGGAATTGCCAGCGGCCCAGTGGTGAAATAAACAAATGCATGAACAAACAGCCTGACTTTAAGGTTGACAACATTCAAAGGCGAATGAGTACAAGTCTGGTGTACGCCATGCGGAAAATGGCCCGGACTGCTCCTCCGCTCTCTCTGCTCCCTTAGGCTACTGGAACACACAATGCAGTTCAAGCTGATCTCGGAGGTTATCCCCCTTAAAGAAAGTCTTTTTATCATCAAAGACAGCTGTGTATTTGGGGGAAAATATGCAGGGATACCCATCTTGCTCAGACATCAACAAAGCTCCGACCGGATCTTCAGAATAAACGATCCGCAAATAATACAATTGAATAATCAGTTGATCAAAGAGTTCTGAAGCAATTGCGTCCTCTTGGTTAACAAAATCCGTTGTAGATCACTAGTGGAGCTAAGCACAACAATGATACGAGCTGTGACTCAGGACCAAGTAATCATGGTCCTGAATCACAGTGCCAGTTACTGGCACTGAGAAACAGCCAAAGTCCAAGTAGGTCTTGCAACATAAGCTTGGACCACATGTGAGCTTGGTGGAATTGTAAAGCAACCCATACTCATCCCTACTGAAAAAACCCAACTGAAAAACCCGTACTGAAAACTGCATACAAGTAACATTTTTGTCCAAGTTGATAAATATTCTAAGATCCTAAGAAGATACAGAATGAGGATGAGACTCAGGCTAGTGTCAACTATAATGTAGATGAGCATGTAAAGTCTAGTATAATCAGAATACCATATTATTGCCTTTGGTAACCATTGGGTTTAAACCCAATGTAAGAATTATTAGTCAGAATAAATGGCCAGGGAAGTGCACTTTGATTACATCAGAAGAAGTTTTAAAATGATCTTATTCGAGCCAACTTGCATCTTCCATTCCCACATGTGGTTTACTCCCTTCTACTACTACTACTTATTTAGTAAAATTGTAGTTAGATAATATAATGACCATCTCCAATGACTCCAATGAATTTTGATGCAGGATGTAATGCATATACATAGCACTTAAACTATGTACATCTGACTGACTTTGTACCTGAAGGTGATGATTAGATTCGAGTCTGTGTGTAGCCATTCTCTCCTAGGTGTTCCCAACTTGGCACACATGGACTAGGTCAAAAGGAGTCAGACTAGGTCTGTTGAGTTAGGTGGCCCTAGATCAAAAGATCTGAGTCCAGTGACCCTTTCTGAAATCGACAACTCTTATTTTAATTAGCCTGCAAAAGTAACAGTCCTCAGGTCTGTGCACTAGCAATTTGACCTATGGGCCCCAAACATGTTAAGCATAGGCCTTAGGGACACAGTCTATGGTGAGTTTAGACAGTCTAGGGTGCAAAGGCATCCTGCTGCAACCCTTTACTTTTGCCCATATAGGACCAGCATATCTGAATTGGAAATGACAAAGTAACTGTAACGCCTGGGGGTCAGGCTGTAAATGAGGATCCATATGCAGAGTGCCAGCAGTATTCTCTTTATTCTCAGTAAAACACACACAAGAGGTAATGCCAGGGGAGACGACAGATCGGGGTAGGGCGGCACACACACACAGCCAGGTCCGAGACGAAGGCGTGGTCAGGCAGAGGTACCAGAGGGCTAGACGGGTGCAAGCGACAAAACCAGAACAGGATCAGAAAACCAGAAGACAATTAGAACTTTCACGGAGAAAACGCTTGGTATGCTCTCGAATAGAGTTGGCAATACTTCGCAGTGAGAGGCGGGGAAGGTGGACTTAAATATCGACTCTAATTAGTTTTGACTGCGGACAGCTGGTCAGTACTCTGGCGAGTGAGACCTCTGGTGGCGAACGGTGGTATTGCTCTCAGATCTTACAGACCTCTGGTGGCGAACGGTGGTATTGCTCTCAGATCTTACAGAATCCCCCCCCTTCGAGGGGCGGCTCCTGACGCCCTGGCTGCGCCCGGCGTGGGCGACCTCGAGGCCTGGGCGCTGGACGGTCCGGGTGGGCAGCGTGAAAGTCCCGAATGAGGGAGGGGTCCAGGATGTCATCAGCGTCGACCCAACTCCTCTCTTCTGCCCCATACCCCTCCCAATCTACCAAGTACTGTAGAACCCGCCCTCGTCGCCGAGAATCCAGCAATTCCTGAACACTGTAGGCGGGGCTACCGTCGACGTCCAGAGGCGGGGGAGGCTGAAGCTGGGGAGACGGGGACGCGCTGGAAGAGATAACCGGCTTGAGTAGCGAGACGTGAAATGTGGGGTTGATGCGGTAATGCGGAGGCAGCTGCAGTCGATAGGACACGGGGTTGATACGACGCAGTATCTTGAAGGGGCCTATGTAGCGCGGGTTCAACTTCTTACACTTAGACCTCAGCCGGAGATCCCTGGTGGATAGCCACACAAGCTGTCCTGGACGGTACACAGGTCCGCCGGGCGTCTCTGGTCCGCGTAGATCTTCTGACGCCTAACTGCTCTCCGTATCCGCACGTGGGTCTCCTCCCAGACCTTAGCGCTACGCTGAAACCAGTCATCAACAGCAGGCACATCCGAAGGCTCCCCGACCAGGGGAACATAGGCGGTTGATAACCTAATATGCACTGAAAGGGCGTGAGTCCAGTGGAGGAGTGGGTCAGGGAATTTTGTGCATACTCAGCCCATGGAAGGAACGCACTCCAGTCATTCTGTGCATCACTGCAGTAGGAGCATGCAGGCACCTCCCGATCTCCTGGTTCAGCCGCTCAGTCTGTCCATTAGATTGAGGGTGGTACCGGATGTGAGGCTTACTGTAACGTTCAGCATTTTACAAAACGACTTCCAGACATTAGAGGTAAATTGGGGACCACGATCAGACACAATATCTTCCGGAATGCCGAAGAGGCGGATAATGTGTGTGAATATCACCTCTGCTGTCTCCAGAGCCGAAGGGAGCTTGGGTAGTGGGACCAGACGGCAAGCCTTTGAGAACCTGTCTATAGCCACGAAAATACAAGTATTACCTCGGGAGGAAGGTAAGTCCGTAATAAAATCTACAGCGAAGTGTGACCAGGGGCGCTTTGGCACAGGGAGGGGGCTCCAACAGACCTGCCGGGAGCTGACGGGGAGTTTTGTTGCGCGCGCAGATTTCACAGGCGCTGACGTGTCGGTGACATCAGCCGACAGGTTTGGCCACCAATACCGGGCTTGGACCAAAGTCACAGTGCGGTGTATGCCTGGGTGGCCAGAGCTCGGTGAAGAATGGATCTCCTGAATTATCTCCGGTCGTAGGGCGAGTGGCACAAACACCTTTCCCCGTCGGGCAGTCATAAGGAGGGGGCTCTAGGGTGTGAGAGTGACGGATACGTGTGTCCAGGTCCCAACGAATGGGGCAGACAATGACTGAGGGCGCAATAACGGGCTCGGGTTCCTCCGGGGACTCATTTTCAGGTTCGTCGTGCAACCGGGATAACGCGTCAGCCTTAGTATTTTTGGAGCCGGGGCGAAAAGTGAGACTGAAGTTAAAACGAGTGAAGAACAGTGCCCACCGAGCCTGACGTGCGTTCAGGCGTCGTGCGGCTCGTATGTACTCCAGGTTTTTATGGTCAGTGATGATCAGGAAAGGGTGCCGCGCCCTCCAACCAGTGACGCCATTCCTCTAGCGCCGACTTAATGGCGAGAAGCTCCCTATTTCCCACATCGTAGTTGCGTTCGGCGGCTGAGAGTTTACGGGAATAAAAAGCGCACGGAAAAAGCTTCGGCGGGGTGCCGTGTCGCTGCGAGAGGATAGCTCCCAGACCAGTAGCTGAAGCGTCTACTTCCAGAACGAACGGGATCTGTGGGTCCGGGTGTTTCAGGATAGGAGCTGAAATGAAACGACGCTTGAGGGTGGAAAAGGCCTCTGTAGCCTCCGGTGTCCACCGTAAGTTCCGTGGTTTCCCTCGTAGAAGTGAAGTGAGAGGTGCTGCCACAGTACTGTATCCCCGTATGAACCGACGGTAGAAGTTCGCAAACCCGAGGAAACGTTGGAGTTCCTTTACGGTACGAGGAACGGCCCACTCCGTGATGGCCCTTACCTTTACGTCATCCATTGAGACACCCTGGGGGTGATCAGATAGCCCAGGAACTGTATGGTCGTCTTGTGAAACTCACATTTTTCTAATTTCGCAAAGAGGTGGTGTTCGCGCAGTCTCTGCAAAGACCTCCTGGACATGGAATAGGTGGTGGTTAGCATCTTCGAATAAATTAGGATATCATCTATGTAGACGATTATGCATGTATGTAGCAAATCTCGAAAAACCTCGTTCATGAATGCCTGGAATACAGAAGGCGCATTTGCCAACCCATAAGGCATGACCAGATACTCGTAGTGGCCATTGTTAGTGACAAAAGCCGTCTTCCACTCGTCTCCCTCACGAATACGAACCAAGTTGTATGCGCTTCTGAGGTCAAGTTTAGTGAAAATGCGCGCTTGTCGTAGCTGCTCTAGTGCGGAGGGGACTAGAGGGAGCGGGTGGTTGTTCTTTACGGTAATGCTGTTAAGACCGCGATAATCAATACAAGGGCGGAGCCCCCCGTCCTTCTTCTCCACAAAGAAAAACCCCGCAGCCGCTGGGGAGGTGGACGGTCGGATGTAACCCAATTTAAGCGCCTCCTCGATGTAATCCTCCATAGCCTTTGACTCGGGCAAGGACAAGGGGTAAACACGACACTTAGGTGGGGAGGTACCTGGGAGTAAGTCTATGCTGCAATCCCAGGGTCGATGAGGCGGCAGGGCAGAAGCTCGTGACTTACTGAATACATCCGCAAACGTAGCGTAGCACGGCGGTAGGTGGCTCGATGTGGGCGTACTCGGACTCTCCACAGCGGTGGACGCGCAGACCGTAGCCATACAATTCTCGAGACAATACGGGCTCCATTTGGTGAGCTCGCAAGTGGACCACGACAATACTGGGTTATGTCTAGCCAACCACGGGTAACCTAAGATTACGGGGGTCATTAGGGGAATCGATGACAAAAAATGGCAATGATTCTACGTGAAGGATTCCCACGCGAAGAGACAGTGGGGACGGTGACCTCACTAACCTTACCCGTCCCCGAGAGGCTGCCCATCTACCCCATGTATAGCAAAGGTAAAAGCACTAGGGAGAACGGGGATTAACATCTTCTTTACAAACGACCGATCTATAAAGTTTCCTGCCGCTCCAGAATCGATCAGTGCGTGGGCATTGCATGAACTAGCAGGCCAGGATAGGTCGACGCACAAGGTGAACTTTCGTGTATTGATAGGGGGCGTAAGAATGCTACCCACCGCAAGCCTTCCGCGGTTGGCCAGAAGGCTGCAGGCATCCCTGTAGTGTCCTTTCTGACCGCAGTAAATGCACAGTCACTCCCGAAGGCGACGTTGTCGTTCCTCACGGGACAGCCGGGTTCTCCCCATTTCCATGGGTTCGGCTCTAGTCGGGCGGCTGGTAGACGGCAGTTCGGCTGGAACAGGGTAGTTAGTACGACGTGCACGAACTAGGTTGTCTAGGCGTATGGAGAGTTGTATGAAATCGTTCAACGACATGGCTTCTCCCTTACAGGCCATCTCGGCCCGTAAGACTTCGTTCAGGCTCTGGCGATATACTGACAGGAGAGCCTGTTCATTCCAACCACTCGAAGAGGCCAGGGTGCGGAAGTGGAGGGCGTGTTCGGGCGGCGGGACGGTTGCCTTGTCTGAGGCGGAGCAGAAGTTCACCCGCGTCCTCCCCTGTGGGTGTATGGTCGAATACCTCTTTGAAATGTTCCTCGAAGGCAGCGTAAGAGTCCCGCAGCGGGGGGGCAGAGTTCCACAGCTCCGTTGCCCAGCTCAGAGCCTTGTCCGTAAGCAAAGTGATTACAAAGGCTACTTTAGATACCTCCGTGGGGAATGCGTGACTCTGTAGACTGAAATACAATGAACACTGTAGCAAAAATCCCTTGCATCTCCCCGGTGATCCGTCATATTTCTCCGGAGTGGCCAACCGCACCGAGGGAGTGGGTGGGGTTACCGGAGGGGATAGACTGGCTGTGGCCATACTTCGAACTACCTGAGCCAGCTCCTGTACGGTTCCCTCCAAGTGGGTTATATGTTGATCATGAGCTCCGAGAAGGGTACCTTGAGAGATCAGGGCCGGGTATAGACTGGACGGGTCTGCTGGATCCTGAGAGGGCGAAGTATTCTGTAACGCCTGGGGGTCAGGCTGTAAATGAGGATCCATATGCAGAGTGCCAGCAGTATTCTCTTTATTCTCAGTAAAACACACACAAGAGGTAATGCCAGGGGAGACGACAGATCGGGGTAGGACGGCACACACACACAGCCAGGTCCGAGACGAAGGCGTGGTCAGGCAGAGGTACCAGAGGGCTAGACGGGTGCAAGCGACAAAACCAGAACAGGATCAGAAAACCAGAAGACAATTAGAAATTTCACGGAGAAAACGCTTGGTATGCTCTCGAATAGAGTTGGCAATACTTCGCAGTGAGAGGCGGTGAAGGTGGACTTAAATATCGACTCTAATTAGTTTTGACTGCGGACAGCTGGTCAGTACTCTGGCGAGTGAGACCTCTGGTGGCGAACGGTGGTATTGCTCTCAGATCTTACAGACCTCTGGTGGCGAACGGTGGTATTGCTCTCAGATCTTACAGTAACATTTTAGCGGCCTGCAAAGCAGCTGTGTAACCAAGTGCATTTGCATTGGAAGGTCAAAGCAAACACCAAACCAGCCTGCTTAGCACCTGAGCAACCCCTGTGCAACCTAGGGGTCCCAAACGTGGCTTGAACCCAGTTGAACCCATCTTTTTATGGTCATCTTTTGTGTTTTGATCATTTTTCCAAAGAGATAGGGACTAGTAGCCAATATTACCAAAACGGTAAAAAAGGCCTAGGTCCAAACTGCACCCTGTTGATCAGGAGACCATGATGGACAAACTTTAGTGGGCAGTTGTGCGACTCTTTGTTTTTTAAAGTGTTAAGGTCTACTACTACCAAGGGGGCCATAAAGTCAGAGAATCTTAAATCATGGCACTGGCATGGTGTCCTGCTCAGCTAACACTACTTCAGCAAACAGCATTCATTCCCATTAAGACCAAAGGTTCATAACAAAAAATTTATTTCTCTACCCTTTATACGTATTAGCTGTTAATTGAATGTTAATTTTCCAGATAACATTTACACATCGGTCATGGTACTGATGCATACCATGAGGAAATGTTTGTTGTTACTATTGCATAGCATGGAAAAGGCTCTGGTAAAGGGATTTGTGTGTTAATTTCAATTTTTTTCAATTTCAGTGAAAAAGCATGATATTATCACATAATAAAACAAAAATATCTGACTGTGTCATAAAATACATTCTTCCATTTTGACTGGATTCATATAAAATATGTCAGAAGTGTAAAATAAAGTTACAATTTGCTATGTGATTAGATTGCGTTTCTTATGTAATGTATGTAGAATAATTCCTAAATTTGAGTGGATTTTGAAAATAGGTGGTGTTTCTGGACAATTATTTTAAATCTGTTGAAATAAAAGAACTATATTTAAAACAGAAACCACTCAACAATAAAAAATAACAATACCAATTCAGCACTAAATAAATTTGACTTTAAATATAGGAATGGATATGAACGGACCAGGTACCATTTTGGGACTGAATTTAGTTTTGACTGAATTTAGTTTTAGCTTGAAGTCTGTGAGACTGCCTTGTGTGTCAGAATCTGATTCAAGCAGGCCCATTCAGCATGTGTACTGATACCAAAGGGTTCTGCCCAGGCTTCAGAAAAAGAGGAATTATGAATTATGAGATCGTGTTGGGTACGATTTCAGTTCTGCTTTAAAAAAATTCTACTTTTTTTATCCTTCATCATCTGACTTTCAAGGGGGATAAAAGTGAGTATTTGAGTTCCTGCAGTGATCTAATTCTGAGCGTTTTATTTCCGTATTGTCTAAAGATGATTAACTTGCTGAACATTGTTAAGGATAAATGGTGTTTGTCCTCAAACTGAGAGCTTAATGTCAACCCTTTCTAATGTCTGTTCAGAGAGCACAGTTTCTAGACAGTGGATGTAAGCTCTCTAGGTTATAAGGTAATGACAGGGAAGGTGAATGAAATGAAAAGGGCTGGAAGGCTTTTGCAGTATAATTAGCATGGAATGCTATTATTTCCTCCATAAGTGACCAGTATAACATCCTCTAATGGCTGATGCAAAGAGCCATTACTGGTCTCAGTGAACACTCATTAAGAGACATATGGTCTTACAGTGGTGACAACTTGTTAAGAAATCCACAAAATATGTATAGCTTAGCAATTTTGAATAGTTACACAGAGAATGTAGGAAGAGTTTCTTTTTCCATGTGTTTTCTGTTTCCTAATTCCTGTCCCTGCTGAGGCTGTTGACATTGCTGATTTGGGAAATAGCAGGTATAGGTTGTTTTTGGACCAGATTTTTTTGGTTTACTTAATGCCTAAAGTGGGAAGGAGTCCATCAGTTTTACAGAATGGATGATGTAACAAACTACGGTTTGACATCTCGTGGTCAACTCATGCTCTGGATTTCAGCTGCAAACACATATTGGTATCAAACTCACATTTCCCAGCATTCTCGGGAACCATCATCAGAATAATGATACTTTATAATTGTGCAACTTCTGTCATCAAATTCCAGAATCTTCCCTGGGCAGGATCCTGAATATGTTCTGCAATGGCACCTGTGTAGTTGGCTTTATGTAAATTCTATTCTCAGGTAGATTAATGCTAATGACTTTCACTTAGGATAATTATGGTGCAGGCCAGATCCTCAAGTGATCAGCTTATGCAAATGGAGGCTGAAATGAGATGATGAACTGAAATTGGCTTCCCTTGACAGGCATCTGTTAGTTAAGGTGGAGGTCATTATTTCAAGAATAAATAAAAGAAAGTCACAGTGCATCACAACACTTTTGATAAATCATTACAATAGTACTATTCCGTTTCAGTCTTGCATGAAATGGAACGTTCTGTCAATGTGGTTCATAATGGGAAAGAGGCTGAAATGTCTTGCATTGAAGCACTTTCTATCCAGTCTGCCAGCAACTCAACCGTAACTCAATCATGAGGTACCAGCAATAAACCCAAGATCAAATATTTGCATCACACCCAGAGGACACACCCTGCAATGTGCAAGCCAGCAATGCTAAGTTGAAACATTCAGGTCTCACAGCAACACAAAGGATTCCACTATAACCTTCATACATGAACGAAAAGCACAGGTTTCACTTTCATAGTTTTACATTTACAGCACTGACTTTGATGAGGTCTATATATATCGGATCTCTCTGATGATACTGCACCTGCACACTGTTGACAAACAACATTTTTATGATTTTTTTTTTTAAACGAGTCATCTGTTTTTTGAATGAGTCATCTATCAGCCTATAGTTTGATTAAAATAGCCAAGAGAGTTTGGGGTTGGCTACAAAGGCTGGTTCTATTTTACAATTATTAGCACTAATTTATGATTATAATTTAACAATAATCACAAATGTTTTTTTTCTGACAGCATCATATAGACAGTCAAATATACTCTATTTATCTAGACATATATTCTCATACAAATACACACAAGAGGGCTGTGGTGATAGATGCAACAATCCAAAGTGATATCAACATCAGGAACAAGGAACAAGAAACAGCCTGAGAAACAGGGGGGGCTGAGAGACGAGCTGGCTGTGGAAGGTGGAAGCGACAGTGGTTCCTATGGTAACCAGAGCAATAGGGGCCGTGACCTCCAAACTGGGAGAATGGCTGTAGCAGATCCCAGGGACAAAATCAGAGATCTCCATCCAGAAGAGTACAGTCCTGGGAACAGCTAGAACACTATACACAGCCCTCACGCTCCCAGGTTGCTGATAGAGGACCTGAGCTTGAAGGAAAAAGGAAATAAAAGACTGGACGGAGTAGGGCAAATTGGGAATTTGTGTACATACACACACACAGAGTCATTTCAGAATATTATGATCACCCTTCACTTGGACACTAGTGATACATCGTGGCATAAACTGTACTGGAAGGTATCCGGAGACACTTGTACCCATTCCAACTGCAGCAGAGCACTGAGGTCATCACGGTGATCCAAGCGTTCCCACATGTGCTCCACTGGGTTGAGATCGGGTGAATTAGCAGACCGGGGAAGGACACCAAAGTCACTGTTCAGCACCTGAAAACACTCATGCATCGCCCTTGCACAGTGAAGCACAGCGTTATCCTGTTGATAGGTACCATTGCCATCAGGGAAGAATGTCGACGTATACGGGTGCATGTGATCTGCTAGGACTGGCAAGTACCCATTGGTGTTCAGAGACTCATGCAGTGGTATAAGGGGTCCAAGATGGTGCCAGGGAAGCATCTCCCAGACATGGCCACTGCCACCACCACCACCACCTGCTGCATGGGCCACAGTCGTCTCTTGGACGTGATTGTCACGTGTTTGGAGGGTTGTACACCACCATTCATCCACTTTATGCAGCAGGAACCTGGATTTGTCCAAGAAGGCGATGTTTTTTCAATCCTCCAGTGTCCAATTACTGTACTCCCGTGCAAACTGGGTGTTGATGATGAACCTTGGTTAACACCGGTGCCTTAATCATGCGTCTGCTGTGCAGGCCCAGACGTATTGTTCGTTCGTGGTTGATCCCTTGGCACTTTCTTTGTTGCTCATGTGGTCATTACAGAGGTTAACTGGTCCTTTGTGACATGTCGATTGCTCTGTACCGCTCACTGGAGTCTTCGTTTCCCTCCCGCCTGTGGGGCACCAATATTATGCCGTTGGGAGACACTGTGAGAAGTCTATTCACTGTACACCTTCATTCTGGTGGCTCTAGAACATTCCACGAACTTAGTGGTTTCTAAGATGCTACGATCTTTCGCCCAGTACCCTGTTCTTTTGGATGTCAGTCAGATTGCATCCTTTGCCTGTGATGATGGTTTTGCAGTCTGCTACAACTGACATGTGCATGTGATGACCGGCTGAGTTCCAAAACCAGACCAGGGGTGGTCATAATAAATACCCTGTGTGTATTTTGTATATATATATATATATATATATATATATACTGCTCAAAAAATAAAGGGAACACTTAAACAACACATTGTAACAAGTCAACCACACTTCTGTGAATCCAACCTGTTCAGTTAGGAAGCAACACTGATTGTGATTTCACCTGCTGTTGTGCAAATGGAACAGACAACAGGTAGAAATGAGAAGCAATTAGCAAGAAGACACCCCCTATAAACGAGGGGTTCTGCAGGTGGTGACCATAGACCTTTTCTCTGTTCTCATCCTTTCTGGTTGATGTTTTGGTCACTTTTGCATTTTGTCAGTTCTCTCACCATAAAGGTAGCATGAGGCGGTGTCTACAACCCACAGACGTTGCTTAGGTAGTGCAGCTCATCCAGGATGGTACGTCAATGCGAACTGTGGCAAGAAGGTTTGCTGTGTCTGTCAGCACAGTGTCCAGAGCATGGAGCAGATACCATGAGACAGGTCAGTACACCAGGAGACATGGAGGGGGCCGTAGGAGGGCAACAACCCAGCAGCAGGCCCGCTACCTCCTCCTTTGTGCAAGGAGGAACAGGAGGAGCAGTGCCAGAGCCCTGCAAAATGACCTCCAGCAGGCCACTAATATCCATGTTTCTGCTCAAACATGTCAGACATATTTCATATTTAATTTCATATATATTTCATATATATATATATATATATATTCATATATATATATTCATATATCATATTTCCATATATATATATACATTTAATTTCAGATAGAAATATTTCACAAACTGTACAAGCATAGTGCTTCTTTGGTAACCTCCTTTGGAAATCTCTCCATCTTTAACTACAGTACCCTACAAACTGCACTTACTGCAGCAATCTTCTTCAGATAAAATTGTCACTAGAATGGTAACAGAAAAAGGTTTTTGATCTAATACACGCTTTTACTTCTGAGTTTGCGTTTAAATTTGTTGAGATAGACCATCTGAGCAAACTTAAATATACTCTCTTAAATATGCCATTCTAAAATATACTCTCTTGCTTTACTGAGAGGCAGCCATATATCTACAGCTTGAAATTGATCAAAATAAGTTTTTCTTCAAAATAATAATTTTCTTCTTTTATAAAAAGTTTGCTCTGTCCTATGTCACAAACACAATTATTAAAGATTATACCCTGAAAAGAGAGCCAGCATGTAGACCTGCGTCTTCTCTCTCTTCTTTTAACAGCCTCTATCTTGCTGTTTCTTAAAATGAATAAACCACAGCAATAAAGAGAGCTTTTCCTCATTAATTTAGATTAATAAAATCGCGGCTGGTCCGAGACTGTCAAGTCAGCTACATCATTTAATTATAGCTTTTTGAAATGAGTTTTCTTTTTCTTTAATGTTTTTGAGCTCCGATAAGAGACAGCTCATTAAGGCATACTCTGCTATGGTTAGCCCTCATTGCTGGAGCTTGATCAACCCTAATGCTCCATAGGAGAACCCTACTGACATCTTTATGGTCAGGGGAGGAAAGCAGGAAGGGTGAACCCTCATGTTAGACTGCTCATACACAGAGACAAAGGCTGTATACACCAAATCATTAATATTCTCCTCTAGCATACATAATGGAGGTGTGATTCTGTTGTGTGATACAAACATTTGTATGTTTTTGTCCATGTTTATTACTTTGTCACACAAAATAATTACTGTAACTTATTATTTAATGCAATAACTCAACCCTCATTATAATTAACAATAACTTTTCTGAAACTGATACAACCCTTTAGGGATGGATAGACTAGGACAGATTTCAAAACTTATTAATATTTCAGAGTTCTTTTGGTTATGGCCTCTCTCCTGATATGATTTTCATCATAGAACGTTTTTACACCTCCTCTGAAATGCACATTAAAAGTCTCTGTTCACCTGTAAAGGCAGACCTGTGCAGAGAGAGCAGTGTGGCCCCAGTATCCTTCAGGCCCAAGTGCTCTATAAAGACAGAACAAGTGGAAATGAAGTACCCTCCACACCCCTTTGTCTGTCGTAAAGCAGAGCCTCGTGGATCCTGTAGTTTTATTGGGGCTGGGGAACCCTTTCATGGTGACTTTATGTCATGCATTATGCATCTGGACTGCTTATGAAGTTCTGTCTCTCTCTCTCTCTCCCTCCCTTCCTGTGTCTATAGCTTTCATTTGTCTGCGATGAGGCAGACACATCCCCGATGTGCAAGTGTGGTACTTCAGATTTCACATCGGTTATTGATGCTTAGTGCAATGTGCTGAGGGACCTGTTGCATGAATAAGTGTTGTTTTTCCATAGATTCTGACACATGTTTGAAGAACCTTATATACTTGCTTTGCATGAAGTGGACCCTGAGGGTCAGAACAATGGTATATTAAAATATAACAGCCAATCGCGTGTCTTGTTTACCTATAATGCGAAGCCAGAAAGAGGGCATGACGTTGCTCTCCGAGTTGCCTCTGCGCATTGAAATATGTGATTTTGAAGACCATATTCAAAATTAATTTAGTGTCATTTCAAATGCATATGGGCATATCATAAATCATTTCTAGGAATTATAGGAATTGTACAGAGAGCAGTCTCTCGTTCTTTCAATTTTGAGGACTGTGTTTGTCTGTCTGTTAATTACAGGTATTATATTGTGAAAATGTAGCCAAGGCTACTTTGTCTTGAAACTCTTATAGGTCTATAGGGGTAAGTGTAGAAACTCTGCAGTCAGATCATATGTGCTAGACAAATGAACTAGATCTGAGCGTTAAAAGCCCTTGGAGGGTAGGACCTTGTTAAAAAGCAAGTAAGATAAGAAATATGTCAAGAAGTGCAAGCTTGAAATAAAGAAAGATAGAAATATCGTCTCAGCAGTCAAAGCCTGTTATTTCTGAACAATGGAGCCGTTCTAGACATCAAATAACACTGAATTACCAGATGAAATGAGATGAAAAAAAGACGACAGACAGAGGAAGGGAACGAAAAATAGTGTAGGACTAATTGGGAACAAATTAGCACAAATTAACAATGGGACATTGGTTTTAAGCATTCAAAGGTTAATGTGATTTCTGACTCCGTCTGTCTAGTATGGCCCTGGGAGATTTTAGACTGCATTATGGGAGAAAGCGAGAGAGAGGAAAGAGAGAGAAAGAGATAAGGAAAGAAGAAACTCCTCATGAATGTCAGTGTAGACCACTAAGATATGATAATGACTGTGTATTGCTGCCAGTTGCCATCTTTTCACCTTTGGCTGGACTATCTGAACTGAAGGGAGAGACTCAGACACCTGACAGATGACACAGTGGGGCACACAACCCCTCGCCTCACCACCGCAACCCCATGACCAATGACAGGCCTTATCACCCACACAGCCGGCCAACGGGCAGGCGAGTCTTTCTTGTGTTACCCTGTACTACTGACTAATGCTCATCAACAGGCTGAAGTACCTTACTTGTGCTTAAAAAGCTAAAAGGCACACAAAGGAATTGAAGAAACATAGAAAAAACTGATGAATGACCTTTGTCCAAAGCACGCTGTTTTGTGTTTTTTAGGCCTTTTTTTTAGGCCAGTGAGTGTGTGTATAATATATATATATATATAAATGCATAGTCATTAATATGGAGTAGGTCAACCCTTTGCAGCTATAACATCTTCCATTCTTCTAGGAAGCTTTCTACAAGATTCTTGAGTGTCTATGAGAATTTCTGCCTATTCATCCTGAAGAGCATGTGTGAGGTCTGACACTCGTGCTGGATGAGAGGGCCTGGCTTACGATCTTAATTCTATTTCATTCCAAAGGTGTTCAATGGAGTTGAGGTCAGGGCGCTGTGTACGTCACTCTTCCACATTAAACCCACCCATCCATGCCTTTATGGACCTTGCTTTGTGCACTGGGACACATAGAAAAAAAACGGCCATCCCCAAACTGTTCCCACAAAGTTGGAAGCATACAACTGTCAAAAATGTCTCAGTATACTGAAACATTAAGATTTCCTATCTGTGGATTTCATGGGTCTAGACCAACCCCTGACCAACAACCCCACATCATCCCTCCTCCACTAAACTTTACACTTGGCACAATGCGGTCAGGTAGGTAAGGTTCTCCTTGCATTCACCAAATCCAGACCCATCCATCACACTGCCAGATAGAGAAATGTGATTCGTCACTCCACAGGACACGTCTCCACTGCTTTCACTGCTTTCCACTCTTGCCGTGTGGTCAACACCACTCGATCCCAACGCTTGGCGTTGTGCTCGGTGATGTAAGGCTCGCTCGCAGCTGCTCGGTCATGGAAACCCACACCATGGAGCTCCTAACACAGAGAGTTTGTGCTGATGTTAATGCCAGAGGAGGTTTGGAACTCTGCAGTTATTGAGACCGCAGAGCATTGGCGACTTCTACGCACTACGCATCTCAGGACTCTGTGACCCTGCTCCTCTGTAACTTTATGTAGTCTGCCACTTCAGAGCCGAGTTGCTGTGGTTCAAAAAACGCTTCCAAATGCTTCCACTTTTCAATAAGACCATGTCTATATATATATATATATATATATTCTTGGAAGGCGTGGAATATGTGTGTGAACTTGTGCCCATTCGGTTAAAGTGCTTTTGTGAGGTACTCATGCTGGACGAGAAGGCCCTGCTTGCTATCAATGCTCCAATTCAACCCAAAGGTGCAGGGGAAAAGAAGAGGCCTTCACCACACTACCTCCCATAGTAGTTCCCACTTATATACAGTACTTCCCACTTATAAAATATTATTTTGGTAGGTACCATTGTCCTGACATCCACCAAACCCAGATTTGTCTATCAGACTACCAAATACTGAAATGTAATTCATGATTTCTGAAAACACATGATTCCAAAAGGCAGTTTGGATTTCTAATCAATGACAAAACATAGTATAGGGGGCTTTTCTGTGCTGTTAAACACTATTTTCTTCATGCTTTTGAGACTGTGTTGTCAGCTGCTTCACGTATGCGCAGTTGATGGTTCTATATGCCTCCATTCCACATAACAGCACTTGTAGTTGAGTACAGGGCAGGTCTGGCATGGGTAGATGTGTCACAATCTGTCTAGTGGTAAAGGTGGCATCCTTTAAGTTCTTATATGTACCATGTTCCATATGTACCATGTTTGTCAATGGAGATTATATGGTTATGTGCTTGGTTTTATCTGCAGTGGGTTTGCTTGAAGCACCTGAATTCAATAATTAAAATTGTTCTGGCCATATCGATTATATTTTTCCATTTTTTATTTCGACTAAGTGTGGCTGCTGTTTTTCTCTGGGCTCTGCTCAACTATGATAATCCCTCACTGTTGCCACCCAGGAACTCCTGTTGCTTATTAAGGCGTACACCCCCTGGCTTGCTTAACAATCTTCGCGTTTCAAAATTTTGCCCCAAACTTTATCGGTCCTGATGCGCCTACTGATGCATCTCGTGACCCTGAGGACAAGACAGGGCAAGCGTGGATTCCGTGTACACAGGGCTGACGTAAACTGCTGCTGATAGGGGGGTATGTTTTATTCCCACTGGCAGATGACCTTTATACCCCTGTGCTCACCTAACACAAAAATGAAGGTGCCGCCCAGTGACAATGACATTTGTAAACGGTAAGACCTCGATGGAAAAAAAAAGAAAAAAACTCACTTCACTTTTTAACTCCCGGCATAAGGAGATCCTTCGGATTTTCTCAGTGTCACCGGCCTACTGTGGAGCGGGAGACAGCTAATTCTCCATTTCATAGCATGGGACATATTTCAAATTAAAAGTGTCATGACACCAGCATACAATTAAAATGCTAATATCTAATGGGATTATAGTACAGTGTAGATTAACAAAAGGCTGAATTTAAGGTTGAAGGTACAATTTTTAAAGAGCAAAAAGATAGGGAAATTCATTTTGACACTTTCAAACAACAGTATCAGTTGCTACAGCAGTTTTTTTGTCTGTTAATTTTTCAACTTTCATCTCCTTGTTTTCACGTGTCATAGATATTTCAACACGTTCACGTAATTATCTTGATAATGTGAGTGAATCCTTTCATAAAGTAAAAATATGCTTATGGAAATTAGATGAAATATTATTATTAAAAAAGTTATGGAGTAACAGCTAACCTAATTGTTTGTGAAGGCTGTGATTATACCGGCCTGGGCCCAGCCTGCTAACCAGCGGAACATCCGCAGATGCCACAGATGGTATTATGCATCGAAACGAATAAAAATGTTTAGGAGGAATATCACATTAAGCCTTTCTCCCGGCTACGTGAGCCACAAAAACTATTGGAGGTGAATTTCATGCACAAACTAGAGGCGCTGTCATATCCATTTACCGATTAGTATTGTCATCGCCTGCTTCTGCGCGCGCAGCGAGCTGTTCGCTCTTCCCTACCGCAATCTCCTAAACACATTCCAAAATCTTAAGAAAGCGATTGTGCAGACTTGCTTTGTGTAATGGATTGAGGCACCTCAATCAAATCAAATGCAATTGTCTTGCCGGGCGTGTTTTCTCCTCTTCCATAATATGGCCATATGCTTCTCGAATTTTCACAACTGTGTTGACGATTTATGCTTATTATGACGGATGTATGGCAGAGATGATGGTGGCGAGCTAGTATTTACAACACAGGCCCAGCCAATTTAGACATAAGGAAAGAGAATACGTGCCAACACATGTATTTAGAAAGTTCTAGCTCACCTGCCGTTGATTGCGAGACCTGCTGCCAGGGATGAAATGCTGGAATGACATTCTTAAGTGTTGCCGAGGAAACTGTAATTCTTGCCTTGCTCCTGGAGTGGAAATAACTTATTTTGGTCCTTACACTGCATACATTCACAGTTTAGGTGAATGTAAAACTCTATTTTAAGCACGCCATCTTTGCATATCTTGGCAAGACAACAAAAACTATGAAATGATGATAAATTACAGTGATTAAGCTGGTAAGCTGCTAAAAGTGTATTAAAGCATACTTTCACTCAGCAGTTCAATAATTTGTGCTAATTAAAATAACCCTTGTTCATTCAGTTCATTCATGCAAATATTCTTGTTGTAAATACACTGAAATATACACAGAAAACACTGCAGTAGAGTACAGTAAATTACTCTAAGCAGACAGAGTTCCTCTAACCGGATAATAAATCTACACTGTGAAATCATGCAAACATTAGAATTTGGAGTTTCACTTCTAACGAGAATCCAGAAAGCAATGCAGCATACCTACTGTATATTACTGCTTCGAGGTGTTAATTGGCCAATTTCTAAAGTCAGTTTCTGGGATCCCATCTGGGATCAAAAGTGTTAACTTATAGTTCATCAAATTATGCTTGGACGATGCTTGTTTTTAATGTCTCTTAATTTGAATAATTGACTCTCTCTACACTTCACCCCTGAAAACAGACGTGAATCTTGGGTCACAAATTCTTTCTTTAGTTTAGATTTTTACATTAGTTTACATTTCAGCCAGAAATAGACTGCTTGCTTGTTCAGTTCACCTGAAGCCACCTGAACTGATCACCAGACAAGCTCTGAGCACTGTTGGAAGCTCAGTTTCATTGGGAGTAATACTAGTGTGCTTAAATAAATCCTGGGGTACTTTAAAATTAAGGAAGAAGACAAATAATACAGCTTTCAAAGTGCAATTGCCTCGTAACTGACTAAAATGGCTTCTCCTAATGTCCTTGCCTACTGTGGTATGTAGTAGAGAGAGTGAACCACTAGGACGTAGACATGTAGTTTCAGAAGATGACCCCTGTGCTCAGGGGTGCAACTACATACTTTCTGAGGTGTATGCAAACATACTATCGGCGCCCCCCGCCGCCACTCACTTATTCATGCACTTATAAAATACAAGACGACACATATTGTACACTTTTATTTTGTTATTTCGTTACATATTACAGCAGGTGATCATCTCAAACATCACAAACAAAAAACACTCTAAAGTAAAAATATGTAACAGCAAATCTGAACAATAGCCAGGACTCTATGTAAGAGTTTTAACAAGAGTTTTAACTGTATTGTTACATTTCGTGCTTTTCCATGCAGGGCGTATGTGGTCACTGATTCCTCCAGCTCAGCCTTTGTCATGTGCTCCATTTTAGTGATGAATTTAAATTTCTCAGACACAAGCTGAAGATTGGAAAACCTCTCAGACAGCTCTTGCAGGAATGTGTCAACAATGATATTGAAAACCACTTAAAGTACCTTTGGGTTCCTTTTCATGATGACCAGTGCATGAATTGTCATCTGGGAACCTCTTGTGCTTCCTAAAACATCTCTGTTTGAATGCTGGAGGGTTGTGGAGAATATATTACTGTTTGTGACTATGTGAAAGTAGACAACTGCTGTTTCCCTTACGGGGAGAGTTGTCTCCAGATATCTTTTTTTGAATAAAACTGAGCAGAATCAGGATCTCAGGATGATCCCTTCCCTTCAAAACACTTGCTTAGGAGTCGGCGAACTGCAAAATATTTTAAATATAGCTGTCACTAGTGTGGATATTTGATTGTTTCTTTGTGTCTCTGTAAAATTATTTCTAGATGCAGAATATCAGTTATGTTATGTAAACAGCGTTGGCAACCCCAGTTCTATAATTTATTAGTTTTATGATTCACCATCTACTTACTTGTTATGATCCGTTATATTTTGTAATACAGCACCTGTCCTTTTAGATTAAGCTAACCTGAATCTTTACAAGCCTCCTCTTAATAAATTGACATAATAAACTGACCTACTGTCTTTCAACCACTTTGAGAAGCTTTTCTTCATCCCTACAACATCTTTTTCTCTCTCCCTCTTTTCTGTTTTGTGCCCCGGGGAGATTTTTTTCTGCCCCTCCATCTTGAACACCCTGCAGGTGCGCCACGACGGGAAAAAAACGAACTGATTAGGGGTACGCCAGCCATACCCTTCGTCCAATCAGCTAGGAGTACGGCACAAATCGTGCACATGCGCGAAATGAGAAAAACTTCCGTACTTTGAAACGTACTTTGAAAGGAGTAAAAAAAAAACATGCCTGGGCGCGTTTTCTATGGGGCGCGTTCTCAAGCGCCTGTGTTTGGGAGGAAGTGACAGGAGGGTAGAGGGGAAGGAGTGGATGGGCGCCTGATTACTGCTGTGCTTCTGTTTTTGATGCGTATTATCATACACGAACAAACAGCTTTTACAGAAAATGCCGACTAGAAATAATTCCGGCATCGATGTGGCGCCCCCTCTAGTGCAGCGCCCCTATGCGTCGCATACGCTGCATACCCCCTTTTTGCGCCACTGCCTGTGCTTTTAGTAATCAAAGTGGCCCAGTGCTTTCCTAATACTTGACAACAGCAGTAGACAATGTGAAATATTATTTTCCCCAGATCAGTATGAACAGAGCACCCCTCTCTGACCCAGGATCAGTTGGCCATTGTGACCATTACAATGCAATGCCTTTTTTATTTAAATTTTTTGAGAAACTCCACTGCAACCTGTTGGACAGAAATGACATGTCACCATCTCCCAACTCTGAGTCTTCATGTGCTTCTCTCTAATTACACACATTACCTCCCACCATACTGCTGTTTTCAGCAGCTGCACCTCACCAGAGTGTTAGCACTTCCTAAGCAAACAGAAAGACACAATCTGGACATACGCGTGTCTGTTTTTGGCCCTGGTGGACATTTGGGATCAGACATCCTGCTTTAACACCAGCTTGCCTTTCATTATTATTTGCCAGTACTGACCCTCAAAGCAGGCTTTGCACTAATGTGGGGAAAATGCTGATGGATCAGCAGATGAAACATGGGGTTTGATTTAGCACATCCGGAGGGAGAGTCACAAAAAATCTGGTAGGATATGTAAATGAACTGTATTTGTTAATATAATTAAAAAAAAAATTATATAATATAGTAATGTAATAATATAATTAGCAACAATTATAAAATGAGAAACACAAGCATAATTTCATGATTTCATTTAATTTCATGAAAGTACTTTTCCAAGAATAACCTAGACGCCGTTGTCATCTCTCTCTGTTGAGATTTTTTTAAGCTCACTCAGCCTAATTATAATTTGTACTTAGTTGTAATGTCAGACTTATAGTCCAAGCATATCTTAGGCTACTAACACTAAAAATAGTAATCAAATAAAGAAAATAAATGAAGCAGAGAGGTCAGAATTCATCCTTTAAGCTTGAGGTATGCTTAACGTATAAGGTAAGGTGAATCAGGTGTTTATTAAAACTACATAGCCTAACTACTAGCCTAGCTTTCCATCCATGGAGAAAGGAATGTTAGCATATCTGTCCTTCTTTTCAACTGTGATAGCAGAACAGCATCTCACAACATACCACACATCAAACCTTGAGGCGGACGTGCTACGACAGCAGAAGGCCAATTTGGGTTTCGCTCCTGTCAGCCAAGCACAGGAATATAAGGCTACATAGGGCACACGCTCACTGAAACTAAGCAGTTGAAGATTGGAAAAATGTTGCCTGGAGTGATGAACCTCGATTTCTGCTGTGTCATGTAGATGGTAAGGTCAGTATGGTGTGAATAGCACATATTCAAGGACTTGCCTTGTGTCAGCAGATCAGGCAGGCGATGGTAGAGGCTGGGGATAGTGTGGGGAATGTTTTTTTTGGGGGGTGGGGTGGGGGGCTATCACTAATGGTCATTGTTTGAATACCACTGACTAGTATTGTTGCTGACCATGTGCATTCCTTTATGGTCACAGTGCATCTCATAATAGCTTCTTCCAGGGTGATAATATGTTATGTTGCAAAGTGAAATTAATCTCAATCTGGTTCCATGACTGATGCCGAGTTCAGTGTTCAGTGCACTCAACAGTGTTTCTCAACCCTGTCCTCAGGGCCCACCTGACACTGCTTTGCTCTGTCCAAGTTCCCGGCACATTAGGTTAGAGCAAAAATGTGGAACCGTCTGGTGATCCTAAAGGACTGGGTTGCTCTAGGGGGCTGCAGTCAGTAGATCCTTAGAGTCATGTTTAGCAATGCCTTGATGCAGTCATGGACCAAAATCCTAAAGGAATGTTTCCAACACGCTGTGGAATTCCTAGCTACACCCCTGCCTCAAATGTGAGGTTAACAAAGAAATGTTTTTTTTTTTAAACATATCCTTCCATTTTTGTTTTATGAAATTCTTTGAATCAAACCTCCAACGCTTTTATCGTCAGCTAAAACCACTGTTAAAAAGTCTTGTTCCTTCTGCATTTGTTTGGCTAATGTATTAGTGCCTCCCCTTCCGCAAAATGGGTGACATCAATGTTAAAGGAATAGAGAAAGAAAGTGCACATTTATTTAAAAAGCTTGTTTTCAAAGACAGAAAAAAGTAGACAGCCAAAGCGAAAGCTCTGTATGTTCCCCAGCCATCCCTGCAGTGGGCCCCAGTGTACCGGCCGTCTGTCATCAGAATGTTTAGATCACTTTCACATGACAGAGCCGTCAGATCCGCATTGTCTCGGGGAGCGTCGGTGCTGAGAGAAAAGCTACAAGGGGCATCGGCTTTCTCCTTCTGACGAAGAGCAGAAGCGCAAGCGGCCCCTGCAATCACAGGCCTTTTTTCCTTGCTACCTTTGAAGGGTATCAGCAGGAGGCTAAAGACCGTGTGTGGGAGCGTCGGCTGGTTTCGGGAAGCTCCTCTCAGCTGTTTGATGGACGTCTTTTATGATACTTACGCTCTTCCGAATGTAATGCGCGTTAACCGTTTTTTGGACAGGGGTACCATTATCAGAGGGGATCCCTCATTTGATTGGCTGAGAATGATTCAGAGTGGTCTAGATAATGTAATGTGTAAGTAATGTGAGCATGTGCGGCTCTTGAGAAGCCCCGGTGCACTCTGGTATTTCTCATATTTGACTGAATATCATAGCGATGTGCGAGCAGCATCATTAAAGCAGGAGGCACTCCTGTTTAGGTTTGCTGTAGTGTGAATAGGAGAGAGGCTGCGGTGGATTGAATCCCAAGGTGAAACACGTATTCAGCACTGAAGATGTTTTCCCCTTTCTTCTTTAAAAAAAGAGAACTGGATTAAAATAGAAATTTATGAGAATATGGGATTTCCTGCACATTGGAGCCTCTGAGGTTCTGGTTGAAGGTCAAACTGAGTTGGAATAAGACCTAAAGAGATGATGATAACAACAACAACAATGTTTTTTCTGCTCAAACTGTTAAAAGATCCCACTTCTTCAGTGCTTTGGCCCTGGTAACGTCTAGCAGACGTGATAGCAGTGACTCATTGGTATGGATATTCATCCCAGAGATGTTCAGTGGCCCAATAATGCTATGGTACTGGCAATGCTCTAACGCACTAATGTTCAAAATCGACTCAAAATCATTGACTTTATTTTATTTTCCTGGCATGCATGTCACAAGGCTCCCCTGAATCACCTGGATCGAAATATTACTTGATGGAAAGTGTCCACAGGCATATTAGTAAATCCCTATGAATGACTCATGCTTTAACCTATACTGAAATCTTCTCATTTTACCACAGTATTCAGGAGCACCTTCAATCACTATGTCTAAACAGCTAACATATCAGGGCAACTTATATGGGATTGTAGTTGTAATGTCAACTGTTAGCCAAATAATAAAAATATTATTTTTTTTTTCTATACCAGCATGACCTTTCTTGAGTGTCTTTTTTTACATTCACATCATACCTCTTAAAGTTGGAAGGGAAAGCTCGCCTGTCCATGAGCAGCACGTTGATGGGGAGCAGAGCCAGAAACCGCGGCTGGTCCACTGCAGACTCATCTTCCTCGGCCAATAAAATCAGTGTCAGCTGAAAAAGGTCGCGTTAGGAACGCGGCAGACCAGAACAGCAGAAAGTGCTTCTCCGCGTGCCCTGTTTCTTCCTCTCTCACTCACTCTCTCTCACTCTTGCTCTCCTTCATTCTCTCCCCATTTCTCTCCCTTGTTCTTCCATGTGGTAGGCTAACCTCCATTCAGTGTGTGCTTTGCAAGGCCCATATACAATGAGAGACGCATTCCTCAACGCCTGCTGGGGCCCATTGATCAGCCGTCACCGAGGATGGTTAATTACTTGGTGTGAAACAAATTACAGTGCGCCGCAGGACCCGCTGGATCCAGGGAGAAGGGCAACCGCTGGACCTGGGAGGGCCGCTGCTCTTCAGACGGCACCCGCGCACAATATTACAAGCTTTCCTGCTTGGTGCTGAATGAACAAAGTGCTCGGCATGGAGTGTTTGCGGCATCGTGCTAACACGCGCAGCGTGAAGGCGTGTCGCGACATTTTGGCTCCATTTACTCTTGATGTTGTTTGTAGAGCAGCTAAGAAACACCAGAGTAAAAAATGCATCTGTTTTCCACCTAATTTACAGTCCATTTCTATCGAGACTTGAAGATTACACCTTTTAAGTATCACATTTCAGTGCTTTTACTTTAATGCGAGACAAACCATCAGAACTTTTAACTCTATAATTTACAGAGTGCAAATACAATCAGACTTTAAAATGCGCTTCTTTGGGATGAGGACTGCTGGTCTTTGCCTTCAGACATTTATGTGGTTTATGAGACTGAAATTCTCCCCACCTGTTTGCTTGAGTGTGTTTTTTTGGAAATTCTGTGCTGATGCAACCTCTCAACATCTTTCTTGCTTTAAAAAGACCCTTAACTGTGGATTGTTTTAGCCCATGTTCTTCGCAAGCTGATGGGCAAAAGCCTTGCTGTATTCCTGTTAGATGAGGCTTTAATGAACACTTTGAAGTGTTTATTAGACCCAATTTGCATCCTCATTAACTGAGGCAATGCTAAACTGTTAGAAAGCAATTATTGATAAACATGCCAACATATTATAACACTCCGCAAATTACATGCATGGTCAGTCTCAAGCAGTTATCCCACTAGTGGAATATTTAGGATTGCGTATGGCTCAGTGCACACTGAACATTCTACCACATAGAAGAGAGCGCTTACAAAGTACGTGCATTACCCCCCCAAATAAATAAATAAAAGCCGATCAGCAGTCATGGGAATCATGACCCATCAGAAAACGAATGACCCATACTGCCAGTGAAATATCATTCAGTTAACGTGAGAGAGTCTTTTCCCTCTGCTTTTTATTATCTTATCCCAAAAGACCAAGAAGTGACATAGCTGGCAGGGAGAGTGTCAACACAGTGACTCATTTTTCTTACCTCCCCTTAGTGCCACCAGGAGTCACAGCCATAAACATGGGGGCCTTGGCGTCAGCATCCTAGAGCATTCCATTTTTCATATTCTAATCCGCAGCAAATATCCCTGAGAGCGGATAACATCACATATAAATGATTGCAGTAATATGAGGCATGAAATACATGGATGCCCAAAAAAGCCAACATTGGTGTCACAGCCTGCAAATCTGAGCACGGATTATCTACACCTGTAATAAACATAATCTCTTTTAATATCATGTTTTCCTTCAGGTGAGGAGAATGGAATGGGCATTTTGGATGTGTTTCAACAGCTGGCTGTGTGATTACAAGCTCACCGTCAGTGTGATCACAGGATTTCATTTTCTGGACCCTCTCTGGCTCCTGGACAGCACCCCCATCCACCCTTTCCGGGGGTGGGGGAGTCATGTGGGCGAAAAAGGCTGGAAGAAAACAAGACACGAAGCCCCGAACGCTTCATTCATCCCGTACACGTGTAGGTGGATAAATCAGAACTGATGGGCAAGGCCTCGTTAGTAATCCGTGGCTGACAAAAGCCCACTCGATATCACCCACAGTTCTCATAGTAGCCACGACAGCTGACAGGCAAGGATCGGCGAATCAGCAGGGTTTCGGCTCGACTCCCGGAACCGAGGCTATCGCTGTTTGCAAGCCAGTGTGAACTCGTAACAGAAAAAAAACATGACAGAAGAAGTATTCTGACTAGAACACATTTCTAATGTATTTTCCTCATAAACAGATGCACATAACTGCCTAGAATAAGTGGAAGGTAACTGCCTCGGGGCGACTGCCTTCCCTGGTACAGATTTGTAAATATTCGCTTAAAAAGACGTTAGCGCGCAAAACATTTGGGGCTGTTTCCTAATAGCGGCGCACACAAACATTACCGTATTCCCATGGAGGACAAACACCATCTGTCAATGGCCAACAGCTCCAATGAATGAATCCATAACTACTGATTATGTTCATGCGTGAAGACTTGAAACGTGATCCGCGCCCATACATCACATGAAACATGTTGCCAGGAACCCCCCCCCCCTCCACTTTTGCCCCCGCCGTATCCGATTTTCCTCATGCCTGTCTTACTGGTAGACGTTGCGCTGCTCCGTTTAATTGCCAGCGAGAGCTGCAGGGTTCTTGCAGGCAGCGCCCGGCTCATTGAATTATACACCAGCCTTCACTCCTCTGCCCGAAAGCTTCCAGCAGTAATGGCAAGATGGGGACCAACCTCCCTACGATGGGATTAAAAGTGTGAAGCCCATAATCTACACCAATGCCACAAATTTTAAGCACACCTCCAGGGCTCTTCAGACATTGTTACTGTGTCGCTAGCACTAAATCACAAGTTCACTTTATGCTAACGGGTGTTTGCTGGTAAATTCTAGCTCTGTTCCCATGTGATTTAAAGTTGATATATATACTGTTCAATTTTTATGTATATTATCCTATTGCAGCTTTAGAGTTAGAGGAAAGTTAAGGCAAGAAAGAAGAGAGTATTCTGTAAGTATTGTCAGGTCAGTAGAAGTGACTATGCCTAGCAGTGTTATTAGGACTGCCGGTGGGAGAGGAAGGCCTTCTCCTGTTGTATAATAAGTGTCATTAAATAACTGGGTAGCCCAGGCAGGGAGTCTGGCTGCACACTGAAGCATGGTGATAACTCCAGACAGCTGAGTTCAGCCTCGCGCCGTTGTTATGCTGCGTAAATTAGCATGTGGAGGTGGAGACCACCATATACGGTTTAGGAAGCAAACTCTAAAAATAGAACGTCAGACACCGGACTCAGTCGACGTCTCCAGGACCCGGGATTTAACACTCCCCACATCAAACGGTAGGAAACTCGAGGTGTTTTTTCCCCGTTTTGTAAGCTCTTGCGGTGCAGTCGCGTCAATGTTTGGAAAAGGCATTAAAACAAGGGTCACTTGAAACTTGATTCGGGGTCAGATTGGCAAATACTTGAGGGGGATGCACAGCCTGGCATAACAGCAAGGCAGTCTGTGTGTGTGTGCGCGCGCGTGAGTATGTGTGTGTATGCTCACTCTTTGAAATGGAACATAGAAACAGTAAATATTGGTCCTGCTTTGAAGGGGAAAGTCCCCCTTGAAGTCAGCTCTGGTGTATCCTACAAGCCGGGAGACTAGGATCATGTACTTGTTCACCAGTTTTGTGATTTTGCTTGAGTGCTTCGAGTTGGCGAGAGTGTGGTATCCCCTTCTTCTTCGTCACTTTGCAAAAACCAATATTCTTCATATTAGTATTCTCCTGTCCTTCAACCAGTCTATATGGAGATATCAGAAGCAAATGTTTCAACCCTGACACTCACGTTAACTTGGCTCTCAACCTGTCAATGGAGTTTTTTTTAAAGCATGTTTAAAATAGAAAGCCCCCTGTCCAGTGTTACAAAACTGAAAAGCCATTTGATTCGGAGTAGCAACAGGCAATATTTAGCTGGTCAGCTCTGGTAACCTCACTTAGCATTCCACCTACTCCATCAGTGCCTGTGCTGCTGTTGTGAGCCCATGAATTCATGCATGTTGTAGGCCTGACCTTCCTCGACTGAGTTAAATGTTTACGGTAGTGACGAGGCTAGGCCTCCTCAGCTGATGAGCTGGAAGTGGGCATAAGTAATCCCTTGCTTTTCTGTATTTGTGCAGATCAAACAGACAGCTATAAAAAACCACGCCTTCTCCCTCTCTGTGTCTTTCTCTCTCTCTCTGTCTCTGCGCCTTCTTTCTCTCTTTTTCCCCCCCCTCTCCCTCCTTCTTTTTGCTCATTCTGCCCATCTCCTTCTCTCGGTCTCTCTCGTGTGCTCAATGAGAACAGAAGAAACGCAAGAACGTTATAACGCAGAGGGCCGAGGGAAGGCGAGCTCACTCCTCCAGCTATCAAAAGGGGCCTGCTTCCTTAACTTGGTCCGTGTAGGCACGTGAACCCAGATGCGTGAGCAGCATACGTGTCTCCTGCACGCCATAATCTGAGCGCATCTGTGTGTGTGTGTGTATATGTACGTCAGAGCAGGCTGCGCAAATGCTTCCTGGTATCGCGACCTCAAAACAAATTTGCAAAAAAAAGTCAGAAGCACTAAGTTTTTCAGCAGTTTCTTCCAGCCACAATTCCATGGCTCTGTACGAAGGGGGTTCAGAAGAAGGTCTTCGGCTCGCCTAATCTGCCCTCGTTGCAGACAAGATGGCTTTGGGGCAAAACATCTTCCCAAGTCTGCACATTCACCATTTCCAAGTTGAACAGAAAACTAGTAATGCCTGCTGGTCTGTCAGTCTTGTGCCAGTACTGCATTACGCACATGTGTAGATGTCCACCTCAGCACAAGTGTCTTGCTACGCCGCTTGGTCACAGGAGGTGGGTGTGCCTCCTTCCCAGTCACCGCAGGAGTGCTACAGCCAGCGTGCAGTGGCTGGAGGGGGGTAGGTGGGGGTGTTGGGGCGGGGCCGCTGTGCCCACCGCAGTGGCCGGAACACTTCAGGGGCAAAGAGTCTTTGATTTTCCCTCGCTGGGTAATGTGGAGACAAGTGTGTGTGCACAGCTGCATGGGTGGATTGATGAGCTCACCTTCGAGTTCATGGCATGATGCCTACAAGAGCTGCTCTGTTCTGCCTGTTCTGACTAAAAAAAAATCGTGTGTGTGTGTCTCTGTGCGTAGAACTACAGCAAGAAAGGAGTGCAGGGAATGTGTCTCTGTTGTATTAAACCAAATAACTATCATTTAAATGTACTACATTTTTATGTGATTTATATTATGCTGAGTTGTTGAAACAACTCAAGACATATACAGAAACTCTTAAAGCAAGTAGTTCATGTGGAACTAGTATTCACAATTCCGTTGAATAAATCCAGGGAGTTTCTTTCTTTTAGTGTGTTTGAAAACATATCAGTCTGTTTCTGCACAGGGGGAAATGGCAGCCGTCATTGGTTTAGGATTAATACTACCCTCGCGTACGTTATTTCTGCCACGACACAATGACTTGGCTAGTGATGCATTGGCTTAATAAAATATTGTAATCTGACACAAACACACAAAACAGATCCTGTGGCAGTAGTCTTGCGGAATGAATTATGACATGGCTCACAGCTACAGAAACAACTGTAATCATTGTGCGTTGGAGGCGTATGGTGTGTGCTGATGTGTTAATTCTCATGTGAAGGTTGTACCCAATCAAAGGGCCCCAAGTACAATGAAGAGTGGAATAGTTCATTAACATGGGTGCCGCATACTTCACGTTCGGAGGAAAATGGAGCTGTGTCGCTAGCGACGAGGGTATCCAGCCTTGGCTCCCCTTTAGCACCCCCTAGTGTCCACTTTCTGCGCAGTGGCTTGATGATCTGAGATTGTCATTCATGTGTTATTTCTTTTCTTATGGAAAAAATATGAAGGGTATACAAGTGTGTACAAAATCTATCCACAATTTTTCAGTCGTTCTGGGTTTTTGAAACACATGGTTTAAGGTGAACGTATCCCATGATTCCCATGGTTTCTATCATGGCTCTGGCTCCTGCTTTCTGCTCTGTTGTTTCTGCTGTCAGCATGTTTCCCATGGAGAGAAACGATCTGAAACTGAAGTGACTCCAGACCTAGGAGACATGTGCCAACACGCTTTGCTTGTATACCGGCCATTTGTGAAGATATGCAACCATGACGGCAGTCCGTGTCACCCACAGCATCAGCCCGCGACTTCAAACTCGGTGCCAGTGTACAACATTGCGAACACATTAATAACACCTGATAATTGCCCACGTTCTGTCGAGATCTGGGACGATACTGTAGCGGGAGTCCGTAGTTCTGCCTGGCCTTGTCTGATTTATTGTTATGTGGAAGACGGTTGGGTGAAGCCGTCTTCCAGCTGACCCGGAGCCAGTCCTAATTGAAGCAGGCCTTGTTCTTGCTCTTTTTTATCCTGGCTACAGTCACTGTGCTCATTACTCCTCCTCAGCGCTGAGGCAGAGTGCCGTGGCTCTGGCCCTGTACCCGGCCAGTGTAACCTGGTGGAAAGCTACGATAACAAAACCTCGTGCCTAAAGTAGTGCCAAGACGAGGGGGGAAAAATAACAAAAGAAAAAACATATTTCCTCATTTACCTGTCACATCTGAGATGACTCTCATCTGATGAGATAATGTCTCATGCAGAGATGGTGTGTTGTACATATTTTGAGTAAATTGCTCTCATGGAATCAGACCCCCATGAGATTGTTGTTGTTCAAATGCTTTGATTGTAACTGCATTGACCCTACGTGAGATCATCTGTATTCCATGATGCTGTTGTTCAAATGCTTTGATTGTAAATGCATTGACCCTACGTGAGATCATCTGTATTCCATGATGCTTCACCGGCACTTCGGCTGCAAGCGGTGTTGGTCCCTCTTACCCCAGTCTGTACTCCACTTCACCATACGTTAATGGCTGCACGCGCTTACCGAGTAGGTGTACCGAAAGCCAGCCGCACGAGACTGTTATTCAGCCTAAAAGCATTGTCCATGTTTGGATTCTCTGGCTGGCAACTTATCTTGTTCCGAATTAGACCCGCCGTTTATCTACTCGGACGTTGCACAATGAAGTGACGCCAGGTTTCACCACACCACGCATCCATATTGCCTACTCCAAAAAGAAATAACAGAGTCATATGGGCAGAACCGGCCAGTGGCCTCGAACCCTTCTGCACTCCTCGCCGGAAACCCTCTCCGACGCACCCCCCCTCACCAAAGACTTTGGAAAGTGCAGTGAGACTGAGGCGATTTATTTGTTTGTTCTTTAGCTATGAGCCCTTCAAGGTAGCAGCCAAGAAATCGTGGCAAAATTTAATGGAGCTGGAGGGGAGGGGTTGTGAGGGTGGCTCGTTTCATAGGACTGACTTATTGCCTCCTTGGTTGTAATCCTGGGTTAAACCATGCTTACCCACACATGGAAGCTGTGCTGGGTTTATTTTCGCTTTCTCTGTTTACTGAATGTAAAAAGCTGCCGTGTTTGATGCTGTTAATTCAATAGTGTATAAAAAGGTTCTTAAAGAGGAAAAAAAAATAAATTAATTGCAGGATAATTAAACTCTATTAAAACCATGAGCATATTTCTATGAAACTAAATAGCAGGCATCACAATCACTTTCATAATCATCATCATCATCGGTATCATTAGTCATCGTTAGAATGGAGCATGCAAAGTCCAGGATGTGAAAATGAACACATCAGCTAGATGATTGACGTTTGTAGTAGTTCTCCTTGAGCTGACAGGTGGTTTTGGAGACCAACATTAAAGTCCATTTTTTTCTGTTCCGCTGGCTTGTTCACACGGACACAATCCTGTCTCCCTCTGTTCAGTTGGAAACTGCCCACTGTGTGCTGGAGAAGAACTACATGACCCCCATCATAGGTGCAGTGCCCAATCAAACGCCCACTTACAGGCGGTGTGAGCATGGGAGAGAGACATGGAGGAAGTGGGGGAGTTGTCTTCTGTGTTCCGTCAGCGGAGCAGCAAATTCCCAGTGTAATGATAAAGAAAATATGGAACTTTATAACTTTATTCTGATGCTACCATGAAAAATGGAAGTGAAAATGTGCTTTTGTACAGTTTTTGTAAGTGGAATATCCAAAAGAAATGTCATTTTATAAAGGTTAGGGTTAGTGTTGGGGTCAGATTCAGAACACAGTCTAAACTGTCTTTAAATCTTGGTGGCATCCTTAAACAGGCTACTCTGGCAAAACAAATGAACAACTGAAATAAGCTATATAAGCATTATGATGAAAATATTACATTTGGAAAAAAATTAATAATATTTTCAACTCAACATTGACATTTAAGTCTCATACTGGTAGTATGACTTCTTTTGTTTGAAGAAACAACATGAGCTGGAGCCCTGCCCTCACTGTAAGAGGTGCAGACCCATGATTTGTCATTGTTCCAGCTCATCAGAACACTGCAGATGGAGTATGTGTGCATGAAAGAGAAGGGCACACCACACATAATTGTGCTGTTTCTTCTCTAATCGATTTTAAGCAGTGAACACGCACAGAGCTTCTGCAGCTCACCTGTGCTATAGTCCAGGGCAAGCACGATCCTCATAACGGCGAGGTCGTAGGTTTGATTCCCGGTGGAACACGGGATAGATATCCATGTTTCTCTCCATACCTGTCTGTCAAAAGTGAATGTATTATCATTATGCCTGACAGACCATGTTCCAAATCATCTTTTGAGATCAAATGCTGGAATGCCGCCAGTGAAGAGCCTCGTGCTACTTGCACCAAAGATTTCAAAAGTCCACAAAAAATCGTTAGGAACCCACCAAGGACTGCAGGGATCTCCAACGATCTGGTCTGGCAGAACTTAAGAGGGGAAACTGTAAAATCAACTGCAGCTGTTTTTGTGAGTGCATGAGAGTGATGGAGAGATAGATAGAAAGATAGGCGGATGGCTCCGTAGGGACGGAGGAGTGTTAATTCTGCTAATTCTGTAGGGTCAGCAGTGTTACCTTTTGGCCCAGTGGGCTAGTTCACACCAGGCCAGCTCTATCTAGTGCCACCATCTGCTCCGGGTTTGTCTTTCTTTATAATCAGTAGCCAGTAAAGTCAGACTTACTGAGTCTCCACTACACACAAAGCTGATGTAACTGCAGTTTGAAGTTAAGGTGTTTAAACACCCCATGTCGTCTGGATGAACTCTGCACATTTTGCATTGTGTTGTCTTGAGACATTTGCGCCGGGTTGGAAGTAAACACTCACTGAAGCAGGAGAGCTCGTCCTTCAACAAAAACACTAACAAAAACACATGACTAATGAAAACCTTTCCCCAAACACAAAATACGAACAATATGGCTGGCCAAGTGTGAGGAAAATCCAGTTAGGATGCGGCAAGAAGTCACCCCTGCCCATTCTGGATGGTATAATCCTCTTTAACCAGTAGCTTGAGAAATATCAGTTTTGAGACCTGCACATTGATTACCTTTGCAAGTGCAGTGATTTACTAGGCTGGTCCAATCAGTAGTTGTTGATTTTCTTATTTTTGATAACTATAAAGACATGATTGGAAATGAGTGATCTGCAATCCATAACTTGTCCTAAATGAGGAAACTGAAGTCAATTAAAATTCCTTTAATCCTGCAGGTGATGAACAGAAGACAGCTGCCGAAAACCAAAACAATTTCACATCCATGTGTCGATTTATTTTTATTCTGGTAACACTAACACTGGAAAAAACAAACCCAGCATTGCCTGAAGTTATTGCATCAATAATTTTGATTCTAGCAATTCAGGCAAATTTAATAACAAACAATTTTTTTGTAAATTTCCTGAAATACATCATATTATGAATAATAATGTGTGCGGCGAGATGGTTCAGTATCTCATTAAACAATTAGGCCACATCATTCACCTCCTCCTGAGCAGCTGAGTCTTTTGCTCTTTCTTGTCGAGTGTCTCCTCTTGTGTTTTTGTCATCTCCCTTCCCCTTAACCTCTGTTTACTCTCGCCCATGCCTCTTAACCCTCTCTTTGCATGACTCTTTCTCCCCTTCTCTCTCTCTCCATCCGTCTCTCTCTCTTCCCGTTGGATCTTTTCTCTTCAAATCATGATCTCCTCTGCTGCAAAGAAAACTCCACCTCCTCAGTACTGCTAATGTAGTCCCTGACAGTGTGAGCACTTCTCTCTCTCGCTCTCTCCTCTGCCTCTCTTTTGCTTCCTTTCTCCGCTCACTCACTCTGCATTCATTTGCTCATTCTCCTTCCTTCCCTCTCTCTCTCTCGCGCGTGCTCTCTCTCTCCCTCCCTCTCTCTCTCTCTCTCACACACACACACACACACGCGCTCGCTTCGTTTCGGTCCGGGATAAATAAAGCCAGCCAGAGGGACGTGGGGGGAAACGCAGACGTGGCTGCCTGCGGACGAAGCACAATGTTGAGGCGACTCTCCCTCGCTGAGCTCCCGTGCACGTCTCCGCTCTGAGGATTACAGCCGCTCCACCTCTCCCTCACCACCACCACCACCACCCCCTGCATCTGCACCCCCACACCCCCACCAGCTCCCAACTGGAGGATGCTCACTTCTGCCTCCTCTGCTGCCGTACCCGCTGCCAGGACTACCGCGCTGAGCCCGCCGCTGCCAGCTACCTGCCCTGGAACGACACTTCCAGCCAGCCAGAGGGGCCTTGGGCTTCCCTTTCCCCTGATACCCATGGAGCCCAGCCTGATGCTGGATCCCCCACTGTGGTAGACCTTCCTCTTCTTCTGCCCCTGTTGCAGGCTTGGCAATAGCTAGGCTAGAGATAAGGAGGCACTGGCAGTTTTCCAGACCCATGCTTTTCTGACTTGTTCGAGGCTGCAATTTTCGGCATCTGACAAAGAGGTAGGAGTTTTACACTTAACGTATGCCGTGAGATTCTCTGGTGGCGAAGCCAGACCAGGACTGTTGGTGTGATGGAACTTCATGTGCTCTCTGTGTAGTTTCCTGGCGCTGTGTTTTCCATCGTTTTAATAGTCTGTGGTGCATGTAATTCCTGTTAATTATTCCTTCACTTCTCTCGTGTGTGTGTGTGTGTGTGTGAGTGTGCATCTGATATTTTGCATATCAATAACTTGTGCTCCAGTTTAAACATGAGAAGTGTTTTAAGTTATTGGACATAAGAGAATATTCAGAAAGCAATATATATGAAAATGTTACAGTGATGCAGAGTTGCTGAAGCATATTTAATAGATATTTCAACTAGAATGGGATAAAGATATTAGTGGCTGCAGTGATTTTGAGTGCTTCTTCTTCTTAGCATCTTGAGTTGCACTGTTGAACTGAACCACATGGTGACTCCAAAGATTACAGCTGCTGGCTTTTCAACCATTACGCTGGAGCACTGGGCTCAGGTGATGTCTGATAGGGTAGAGTGGAATGAAGCGTGGAAGCAAGGCAGATTATTTAAGGCCAGTTTCACGGGGTTTTGCCTAGAAGCACCCTCCCTCTGCTCGGCCTACGCACACGGGCAGAAACATGTGCTAAAAAAATATGAAGCATATGGCCAGTCTGTAAGACAGAGCTGTTCAGATCGTCACTTCTTCTAGAAGACCTGCTATGTCTCGGCTTTCCAGGAATGTTTTCTGGAACACCAGGCTGTCTCGGCTTTCCAGGAATGTTTTCTGGAAAAATCAGGCTATGTCTGGGCTTTCCAGGAAGGATCTTTTTGTGTTTGACAACGTCTCACAGCATTCTGATGAAAGCTGCCTTTTTGTAGGTGCGCTTCAGTGGCTGTATGCGTTTATAGCCTTGCTCTCTCTAGTCCCTTGTCCCTCTCCCTGTTTTTCTCTCTTTCCTTCTGTCTCCCCCTCTTTCTCTCTCCGTTCCCTCGTTCATGTCCACGCTCACACCTCACTCAACAACCAGCGGAGCAGCTCCTCCTCATTTGCTGAAAGGTCACTGTAGAAAGGTGCATCGGTGCCTTAAAGATGTGTTCAAGACTTGGAGATGATTTTGTCTGTGTAGATAAAGGTGTGTGTGTGTGTGTGTGGGGCAGTGCAGATGTTGATTTCACTGGAGAGTCTACCGAGCTTGAGGGTGAGCTGGCAGCCTGCCCAGCCCAAGCAGCGAGAGCTGGTCCCTATGGATCCAAGGGATGAAGGGACCCGGGGTCTCTGCTTACCTGCTGCACACGGCCACCCGTATGGCGGCCAAATGCTGACAAAACTGCCTGGTGACTCGGAGAGTTGCTTTGGTGGGAAGAGGCGATAAGTGCTGCCTTTGACCGTTTGATATGATGTTTGTGAGACGGCGTGGAAGCCAAGCACATGTGCGTTAAGGACGTCTGGGGAGGCGCGGTGACCTTTTGAGAGACGACTGGGCAGAGGGAGTGAGGTGACCAGCAGCACGTGCTTAAATGTTTCGACTTCTGTTTTTGTGGTTATGATAAACAAACTAGGGATTTCATACAAATGTCATAAGATTGCCTCATTTACAGAGGACAACAAAAATCTCATCTGTTTTCTTATAAACCTCCTGTTACACACTACATTGGGAAGATTCATTTGCAGTGATTGTGTCTAAGTCCTGTTGGGGTGGGAAGAATGCATAATGTCTTTTTGACCCCTAAGGGGAAGGAACAGGGGGATTATTTTTACATTCTAATTAGACAACTACAAGTCCTTGCTTAATTGGTTGCTCCCAATTTGCATGTGAAGCATTCTGAAGAAGCAATAGGCTACAAACATCGGTTGCTATGAGATGGATTTGCAAAAAACGAGACAATTTGTCAACATTCTTTTGAAGTGTCATACCCAAACAGGATATGAAGTCAGCAGTCTGAGTGCTAACCAGGAGGCAGGAATCCAGCGTGCTTAAATAAATATCTAATCTGAGCCTGCAAGACCATGATGCATTAAATATGAGAAAACAAGTGTAACAAGCTGCTCCCACATCCTCGCGTGCGTCTCTCTCAGTATTTTCGTTATGCGACTTTTACTGTGGAAATGAACTTTGAAATGATCCCGTGGTAATTTAATTAGATTTTTAGATTTTTTTTTCTCATGTTGAAAGGAAAGGGTAATTACGACATCTCAACGGTGGTGGGTGGCACTGACTAAATGGAAGAAAAGCATCGCTGCTTTCAACCAGTGTAAGTTGTGTTGGAGCGGCACATGTGTTAGTGCCACTGCGACAGGTGCCTTGCATCAGGTGTGATCTGCACTGAAATATTTACTGACCTGGTGTCACCAACACTATATAATGGTTCATGTGTCGGCATCATATTGGCAAGGAAGGTTTATTTATATTGCATATTTCATGGACATAATTGCTGTACAAAAATGTGTATGACAACTGCAGCAGTAACAACAACAATAATACAATAATATGCATGAAAGCAACCCATTTCCTGTTTTGTTCAGCAGAGAGCTGTAATGCAAAGCTGTAATATTCAAAGTATTTTACTGTCGTGTGTGTGGGACCCTATTGACTTCAAACGCTCCCATCACTGATTAGCTTATAGAAACTGTTCATGTGAAACTTATTGCAACATGGATAAATTAGGTACATAGTGTCTATAATATGTAATTAAGGCTCATTCATTCATTCATTCATACAATCATCCAATTACTTCTATACTTTGTTCTCTGTAATGATATTGAGGTTACTGTTGATTGAAACAGATGCCATACTGTAAATTTCAGGTGATCCGTGTAGGACTGATCACTTCAGCAGATCCTGAGTGTAAATAAACGCTGTTCATCTGAATGTCACCTCGCTAAAACGTAACCAGCTTTTTATCAGATAAACCCTGCCACAGTCATTGCATTGTGTAGTAAGTGTGTCTAGGTAATATGTGGGTCGAGCAGAGCTGTCTGAACTGCCTCGAAAGCTACATGCCTTTTTAAAATATTCATCATATTCTGCCTCTCACCCACACAAGAGCCAACATCCAAGAACAGAGTGGTCTTTACAGGTGTTCATAGAGTAGCTGGAATGTGTGTGTATGTGTGTGTATGTGTGTACGCGACAGCAATTCATTTACACTCTTTTCGCCAACTTTAAGCAAGAATAGAGAACAGAACCAGAATTTCTGACCTTGGATCAGGACAAACGCTAGTTGAAATAAGATAATTAGCCAATTAAAAAGGGGACTCGCGAGCTGCCTAGCTGTGGGCTCTTACGCAAGCGCGGCTGCTCTCGCTCTGCTCTCGCTCTGCTCTCGCTAGCCTTCCTCACCCACGGCTGCCTGCTCAAATTGAGACATTACGGTTAAGCTTCGTCCATCGCGGAGCTGTGCTCCTGAGAACGGCGTCCGCCAGAATGACGTTTGACAGACTCTCATCAAAAACTCCCCCTTGAAAGCAAGGGACTCCATTTGCTCTGTCAACGCTGTCACATTCACCGTTGCGCTATTAGAACCCCCCCCAAACCTCCCATCAACCCTGCTCCTCTTCAGTCTCATGCAAAAGTCTGCGCTGCACCCCCGCCACCTCCACATCACGCCCACCCGTCTGCCGGTCCCGTCACCTGCCTCCTGCCTTATTTATTTCATTCCTTTATCTTCCAAAAGCCAACCTGCAGTTTCCACACAGGAGAATGAAAATCTTTGTCAACATGTTCCCGTCTGCGCCGCTGGGACGGCCATAAGTTTAGTGGCGCCTTGACAGTCTGCGGATGAATTGGACGCAGGCAGCCGTGTGACGAGGCCCCCTGAATGGAGGCTCCGGCGGGGGCCGCGTGCTCCGGGTGTGGGGGTGCATTCATTATTTGATTGCAATCTGCAGACGTGACTCGCCGTAACAGGATGTGGCACGGGGGACCGGGAGAGCGCAACACCGCCGCGTGTCGGCCCCATGCACACCTGCCCGGCCAAGGGGAAGGGCACGGGGCTCAGGTGCCCTGGAGTGGATGAAGTGGAACTCACGCCCAGCTTGCCTGGAGCGATGGCTAAGGGGGTCACCTTGTTATAGAAGTCACTCATTGGCTGTGTGTTGCCGTGACTCGATTTAGAAGTAATGCCTCTGCCATACATGCATGAACAATGGTTCGGAGTTTAAATTCATTTCCACGGGCTTCTGGTATGATATAATGCTGCATTCACTGGGTGCTGAACAGGATAATGGTATGTGCAGATCATAAATACATAAATAATCAGACGCTTATGCGCATGCGATGCACAAGGTAATGGTCTTAGAAGCATCCTTTGGTATGTTAATGTAAGCAAATAGATTATGGATCACATTGACTATATGAATGATGGTCATATTTACCTGTTGAATGCTTGGCCGCATTGACTAATGAGCTCTTGAAATTAGATTCTTATCCCCGCCAAAACTATTTTTCAGGGATGACTGGTGCAGGGTATCTGGGATCTTAATAATGGATTACGTCTAAAACTCGCTCAAAGCATGTTTTTGGATGATGGGAACATTTATCTATTTTCCAATATCAAGTGTGTTGTTTTATTTTTGTCTGTGCAACATGATATATTGAGCTGCTCCACATATCCAAACATCTCAGTTCATTTGAGCAGTCCGGCACTATAAAGTGCATTGTTGTTTTTGGAATAATAAATAAGGCAAGAGTGAAATATCATTTTTACATCATCTTTGTTGGTGGATTTTTAAGCCAAAAGGATTTACTGACTTCTCAATTAATCAGGAAACCTCAGTACTCAGAACTGCCTTAAGAGGACTACCTCTGACAGTAATCTTCAGAGCATGGCACTCACATTTAATACCGTTTTTGACCTCTGCCTTGCTACACCTGTCTGAACACCGAGAGCCATCCCCATATTATTGTATTTCCTGCTACAACCGGAGCCATTAGTGTTCATCTCAAATGCATTTGGTCTACTGTTTCTCACACTTGGGTCTCTAGCATGAGGTTTCAGCTCAACCTTTAACCTCTACAGCTCCTGGATGTTCCTGCAGGAATCTGTCACATTAAAGTAAACTCGCTGCTCAGAGATTGATTTAATTTAATTTCTTCATCACAGAGAATGTATGCCTAGGCAGATCTATAAATAAACTCATACAATTCAGTTCTGGATATATGATCACCACGAAACTGATTGCTAATGTATTTCTTTGGATGAGGATCGGTGATGTTTGTTCAGGGGGTCTTACCCAGAAGCCCCTCTGCTTGTCCATCTAAATGGTCCTCCGTCACAGGTAAGTAAGCAAGGGCTGACCTTGAAATGCTGGGGCACTGAAGCTGCTCTCCCGTGTTAATGACAGAGAAACAGAGAAAAGGAGTTTGTCAGTGCGCAGGTGCAAGCCAGAATGTCCAGCATCACGTTGCTTCTCCTGTGTAGCAGCTCTGCTGTCATCAATTGTAATCCAGCCTTCTCTGTTCAAAGGCTTTGCAGAACAGCTCTTTGTATGTAGTTCTAGTTTTCTGGGAATATTTTACCTGCTTGCTGGGAATCTGCTTTCACTCGTGTAGGACTGCACAGTATTTCCTTCCCCATGGACAAATGTTCAAGACACACACACACACACGGATCAGACCCCCCCCAACACGCCCACACACACTACCAAGCCCACAATCTAGCTGTCTCTGGCCGCTCCCCCCCAAGGGCCTTCTCAGCTTAATGGAATGTAGTCTCCTCTCAGAGCGGCGCACTCACAGAACAATTACGCCGACAGATTCATTTAAGCGCCATCGGCGGGCGGACGGGAAGCCCTTTACTGACAGCCCAGAAGAAAAGCAGACAGCCCGCTCTACCACCGCCTCGGCCAGGCCTGCCGCCACCCCCTCTCCCCTCTCCTCGGCTCCCACAGGAAATGATGACTCTGGTCAGAAACAATGAGCACTGTATCAGATGCCAGTGGGACATCATTGTGTTGTCCTAGGCCTGGAGGGGCGGGGATGAGAGGAGGATGTGTTCAGCCTTGACAGCACGTGGCTCTTTTAGGGCGTCTGATTGTGGGCTTTGTGAAGGCTTCTCTTCAGGCAGGCTGGGTACCAACCCTGCAGGACTTCTTCTGTCCTTCCTCCCTCCCAAACGAATCCCGCGAGCTTTGGGACAGTGCTGTTTCACAATGGCACAGAGACTGAAGTTGTTGGTGGTGGTGGTGGTGGTGGGGGGGGGGGATGGTTTGCTGGAGGCAAGCCTGTTTTAGGGTGATACGTCTCTGGCCATTCAAAGCCAGGCAGCCCAGTGTGATGCTGGGATGCTTCCTTGGTACAGCCATAGACGTTACCTTCCTGGAACAGACGCAGCAGATCAGGAAGCTGTTTACAGCTGCAGCATGAACCTGTTCCCTGCCGAGCGATGCAGCAAACTTTTGGCAAGAACTTTTACATGCAACTGCAGATGCCTGGAAGTATGAATATCCGTTTACTTGGCATTTCCATTGCCTGAGAAATAAGCTTCGCTATTACATATACACAATTTTACAGTGCAAATCCATACTTGGAAAGAAGGCAGCGTGCCATAAAGTTTAGAAGTGCACTACAGACAGGAACAAGTGGAAAGGCACGGAAAGGCGGGAAGTTCCAGAGTCCAGAGCGTTCATGATGTTGCTACATTACCTCAAGCTAATTCTCAGGCTGGCATTTTGCCCTGAGTTTGTAATCATGTACAATCACTCATTCGTAAATAAAATGTGGGTAATTGTTGTGGTTATGAATGAACAGAAGTTACTGGCTGCTACTGATCCACTGTTGCTATGCCACTACTCTTTCCCCACTGGACCTGCCTGTGTTTAACCATTTGAACTACAATTCCACAATTTCGTCAAATTCCCTGTTCTGTAGTCGGTTACAAATCCAATAATTGGGAATATCTTGGGATTTAATTATACTTGAAATCAGAACAGCTTTATATAATTAATTGGATATTACTCAGTTTATAAGCAGAGATTTCATTTCTAAGAAATAACTATGGTGTATTAAATATATCATATATGGCAACGAGTGTAACAGTATTTTGTTGTAAAGCCAAATGAAGGCAGTTTGCTGGCTCTTGCTATCGTACACAATACTTTTCTTTCCTGCTTCAGTCCCTTGTGAGAAATATTACCCCAGTGTATTCAAAATCAACTTGACTAAGTGCTAGAAACCTTCCTTCTAAGAACCTTTCTTAAGGACTTCTAATTTGGCTCACGACTTCCTTGTCTTTGTTCTGCCATGAATATACAACCCCAAAAATTGCCCAGGAGTCTTCAAGGTCCAATTAGGTGAGAGTGACATCCCCCGCAGGTGCAATGATTATTGTGAACAGAAGCTTTTTTTCACAGGCTCAAAGCTATCAGATCCTCCTGTGAGGCTAATGTACGACATAGGAAAACAACAACACCACCACCGTCTGGTCCTGAAGATTGAGAGTCAATGTAATAATGGCCCAGTCACTCTTGCAGTCCTGCCAAAACTCCATAAAATGTCGAGGGGCAGGAGAGTGGGCTAATGGCGGAGGTAGAGGCTTTTTATTACCTGTGAGTGTATTAGACTGCCATGCATTTTATTCTGACTGACTTTTCACTCATCAGGGATGCTGTAGTCCGTCTCCCTTCCTCTCCCTACGCACAGCCGCTGCTGCTGGTTGAGAGCTTCATTTTGAGCATAGGAGTGACGATGGGTTGAAACAGGCACTCTGTAACTATGGCATAGAAAGAAATGTCCCAATGATCTATTGATGGCAATTAATGAGTGAAGGTTTTCCGTGGAAGACCCCAACGGTAGGGGGGCTATTCAAATCGCTACAAATGGTATGGGTGTGAGTGGAATGGATCCCTTAGTGGAGAGTTTGATTGGTTGGTGAAATGCTGTGTGTAAAATCCATGCGTACGTGAGAGAGCGGTGCTGGAGATGTGGTTCCTCCCTGCAGGTCTCTCCCCCTCACATGGTGCAGACAGTCCCCGGAGGGTATGAGGAGACGGCTTCTCTGAATTATATCGTCACATTTGGGAAATGATACTTCTCTTTCATCCTTGGTGCTCTTCCATCATAGCAACCCCCCCCCCTCTCCCCGCCCCCAACCACAACAATCCTCCCCCAGTTGCTGTTTTCCTGGCTTCTGGCCTAAGCTCCGTTTAATTTCTCTTCATCTTCCTTCCTGTCCTTCTTTCCTTCTTGATCACTTAGTCTCTGACTTGAAAGTCAGTTTTTTTTTTGTGAGGAACCCTTACTCTTTTTACTAAATTATGCTGTTCATGTCACTGTGGTGTTTTATGCACTGTCCCACTGAACGTTGTCACGGTGTAGGGAAATATGCACTCAAGCTTGTAAATAAATATTTCAGTGGACACCAGTACAGGCATTTTAGTTCAAGACAATGAGAGAAGTCATTAAATGGTCTCACTTTGGCAGCAGTCAGTGATCTTGTTTGGAATCTATTTGAGAGTGTTAACCCAAGCATAATGGAAGAACCTAATAGAGAACCACCATTAGACCATCGATCAAAGAGGCCAAGTTTTTGTAGGGGGGGAACAGACTGGAAGGCTTTTTTACGGATGTGTTGTTTATGGTTTCTGTAGAGCATAACCTCCTCAAGCCAGCTTCCTTATTCACCTTCACCTTAATCAGCTGACCTCCCCCGCCAGCACCTGGCTGTAAAACAGCCCGTGTCAAACGGACTCCGACGGGCGTCATTTCCGACTCCCGTATGGAGTTAACTGCGCCTTAAATGAACACCGCTGGAATTTCCCCCAGCGCTCCAGATTTCGTTCGGCGTGCCGTCTGGTCTGAGCGGCCGTGGCAGACCCCCGAGGGTTCGCGTGCGGCCGTGTGTGGGGGGGGGGTGAAACGCCCGCGACCCTGGCGTGTAATTAGAACCTCTCCCGTCGTGTCCTCCCTGTCAGACCCGTCTTTGTTTTTCAAAGGCAGCGCATCCATCTTCGCCCCTGACAGAAAGGGAAGTGGAAGAAAACAAACTGTAGCAGGTGGGGGAGGGGTGTGTGTGTGTGTGTGTGTGTGTGTGGAGGGGTGAATATGAGCAAGATAAAGGAGGATGGCGTTAAGGAGAATGACGAGGCAGAGGAACAGAATGAAGAGGGGACGCCACCGCGTCAAACCTCCCTGTCAGAGCTCTGGATTTATTGATGCCGTTTTCCTCCCTCTCTTTAGTTAATTGGTTGTGCAAGGGTGGAAGGAAAACATACTTTGGCAAACGCTGACAGATTACAGAGCGGTGGGGGGAAAAAAACACAAACGCTCCCAGCTAAACGCCGGGACGCAGCGCGTTGGCTTTGGACCATGGTACCTTCTCCCTTCATCCAGAGGTGTCATCGAGAGCAATGGTGGAGCAATGCATGCAGCGCTTTTACTTCTCCAAACCAAAAGCGTCCACTGGAGCTTCAGAGCCCAGTGTAGTCTTCAGTGTCGGGGCGAATACGGTCTGCGGATTTGTCACAGAGGCCAAGCTGATGTGGATTACACCAGCAGGCTGGAGTACTTCATGTGATTTGGGATGTTTCTCTCCAGGACGTTTTGCTGGTGCATGACTTAAATACTCAGGATGCTGTATTTTCTCAGTTGTGAGACTTATGTTAGTGCTTGCATTACATTTACAGTGGCTGCACTGTAAATGTATCGTAATAATGCCTCTGTATGGATTGTGTTGGTTTCACAGTTGAAACAATGTAAATTTGTAAACAAAGTTAAGTAAATATTAAGTAGATTATGTAAATTCTCATTATTATCATTGCAAGTGATGTCTTTTTTAGCTTATTTACAGTGTACTGGTTGTTAATTGGTGGCCCGGGGCTTCAATTCACACTCAGGACATTTTATCAGAATATTCCTTTGTGTCTTTAGCAACAGCACCATATAATTATACATGACATTCATACAATACATTAATTCTTGCAAACAGGTACCCGTCTCACTGAGAATCATTACATGTGGCACCAACATTATTCTTGTATTTGGAATTATGAGATGAGTTGTGATCGTGAAGCACCATGCATGAATGAACAGATGATCAGCTTGCCTGAGCATTGCACTTCACTCCATGGGCAATGGCATCCTGGCACCTGCTCTCCTGACTTACTGATGCTTCCAAGAGATCCCGCACACGCTCGGAAGTTTGTCCGTATTGGGGCCTGCACCGCTGCTGAGTTAGGATGAGTTGCATGACCTTTGTGTATCAACCTCAAGCAAAATCGCCTAACCCTAGGCATTTTAAAAGGATCCTTTTCACGCTATGAATTCTCATTTAGACACCAAGGTTACAGTTGGCCTGGTGCTAAACATTTCATTTACAAATAAAAACGTGATTCAAACACTAAGCTGCTGAGCAATTGTACTGCTTTGAATAATTCCTTCAGTGAACCATGAGTCACGTCTTCAGTGAACCATGAGTCACGTCTTCAGTGAACCATGAGTCATTGCTTCAGTGTGCGCTAAGAGTCTTCAGTACTTAACCAACTCCTTCCTAATTGCAACTATCAAGGGCATCTTGAAACTACACATAAATAATTAGTGGTTTCAGTGAAGGACCTAACAAGACATCCATCAGAGTAGGTCAAACTGTGCTGCATGGAGATCTTCCAGCTTGGGGAACAAGCTGTCTGTATCACAGGGCTGGTCGTACATTCTCGTCTCATGCTTTTTTTTTTTTTTTTACGCCAGTGACTAAGGTGTATTAAAATGAATTCAAATTTAAGGTGTCTTAGTTAAAGATATTAATGATGTTTGAAAATTACATTATATATTTGTTTTAATTAATTAGAGATGCAGTGAGGGAATTAGATTAACACCTGAGATTCAAGTAGCAGTGTTTAATCTGTACTGCTGTACATCATCAGCATATGCCTTATGGCATCATGTATTAATGCTTGTAGGTGCTATTAATGCTGGGTATAATCAGACTGCTTCTTTGGTTCTGTCTGCTCTTTATTTCTATATGAATACATAATAAGTTGGTGTCTCTGTTCAGCTCATTTTATTCTTAAGGGTTTGGAGCTGGATAAATATAAATACATATTCTCATGTCCTCCATATTTGTTCTTATCCTCACCGGTGGAAAAGCCATATGCTTGTATCCTTGTTATGTAACTGCTTGCAGCTGTTGATGACAAGCCACACGGCGATCTAATTGGAGAGCAATGAAATATGAGGCACAATACAAGGCATATTCTGTTGTAATTACAACACACAGAGGAGAGCTTAAAGCAATCCTAATGTGCTCAATATCACTTTACAGTTATCTTTATGGATCTCTCTCTCTCTTCTCCGGAGAAGAGCAAACTCAACAGGAAGCTATTTAATATGTTTTCATTACCCGGATGTTTATATCATGTGGGAATAATATTCCACAAACATATACAGACCACAGCAGTTTAGAGACAAAGGCTGACCACCGTCATCGCAGGTTTATATGATCTCGTCAAAGATGCAAGGTCAGGCAATTGTTCTGGCATGGAAATGTATCTAAACCTATTTATATAGCATGGTGAGGGAAGTCTTCAGGCGGGGGGGGGGGTGTGTATGTCAGTCAAAGCAGAAACACTGCGTTGTTGTCCAAGATCTGTCGGCCGGGGCTCGGCACGCGTCCTGTTTGACAAGCAATTAACTGAGAAGGGGGATATCTTTGTCTTGTCCGCATGCGAGTTGGGAGATGTTATGAAACGGTAGTTTATGAACACCTCCTATTCGTTCCGCCAATCAATCATTGCCATGCCTGGCTGAAAAACATAAATATTTATTGTGTTTGCTGGGATGCACTTGGGTCGAGCGTGTTGGTGGACGAGAACGGGGTGGAGAGGCTGCACTCTGTCCCTTGTCCGAGGAGTTCGATGGTAGCTGCTCCTCTTATTGTCTCGTGCTTATTAATGCCACTCTTCCAGGGCATTAGTCACAAAGGCAGGGTCAATACAGATGAGCAGTCATGCTGGTGGAGTCGTCAGTGCCTTTTAACTCTAATGGCAGCATAGGATGCTGACAAAGGACTCAGCCTTGACGAACATCCAGGTGCAGTGTTGCCAGTTGTTGGGCTGGCTAATCCATCTATTGTACATGGACTTTTTTTGAAGCACTAGTCATTGCATATCCATCATATGTGATTACATACTGTAGTCTTGTAGTCTGTCCTTTAATTATATATATAATCATATATACCTTAGCCACTGTCCTATATATATATATGACCTTCTGAGCATAGGTTCTGTTGAGCAGATACTGTTTGTTTGTTTGTGGTCATTCCCAACACAGCAGTGACTCTGACACCAATATGGCCCAGTAGTGAGTGTAGCGCTGAAGATGATCAGGCACACCAGCATGGCTGGGGCTGCTACACATTAGTGTCACAGCTGGGGCGAGATAGATTGTCCTGTCATCCGTCTAGCAGTTGTCCTCTGGAAACTCGCACATAATGAAGTCTTAGATCAGGGGTATCCAACTCCAGTCCTGAAGAGCTGGAGTCCAGCACAGATTGGTATCCAGCAGAGTTTGGCAATGTTCCTGCTCTGACGCACCTACTAAACCTGGAGAATAACTGCTAAGTTGAATCAGGTGCGTTTGCACAAGGAAAGAGTATCATACTCCAGAGGATACTAGAGGAGTAATACTAATACTAGAGGAGTAACATAGGTGAGAGATATTCTCCAACTGTACACCTACAAGGCGTGCGCACACGGTAGCTGCATCCTGTAAAGTGGGTGGGGAAATATAAATGTCACTATAATGCAGAATGCAGAATGCAATCAGGCAACTTCTGAACAGTTTCCTTGTTCCTGGAATAAAAAACAAACAAACAAACACAGCAGGACCTCTATGCCACATATTTGGGCGGCTTTAGGACCACTGGGACATGTGCCTCAGTGGTTTCCTGGAGAATTACTATTGTACCCCACTCTGGAGCCGAGAGAAAACATGGGCGGCAAGACGACCTAGCACATGCGGTGATGTTTATGAACGCGTGAAAATTGTGGATCTCGGAGAGGACAATTAATTTCCACTCACTTCTTGATAAAAAATGTATTCGACATTGAGATGATGTAGTTGCAGCTTCTACTAGACTGAAGATCTGAAAGTAAAGTGAAAATGTTTACCAAGACCAGTGATGTCCAGGCCATCTTCCTCACAAAGCAATTGATGGAATATTTTTGCCCTGCGAGGTGCTACTGGCCCAGTGTGAGAGGCATTCGAACAAACTATGAAGTGTATAAAAGTCAGTCTTCATTATTAAGAGGCAGAAAGCCTACAAGCATGGCTAATGAAGCCACTACTTCCTCTGCGTGAGCGTTCTGTACATAATGTAAATGTATACAGTGCCCTCCAAAAATGCTCCAACGGTGAAATCAAAATCTTTGCTGCCGAGTTAGGCAGTCAGGATTAAAGAAGTAAAAATGCACAGTGTCGGGCTTTATTTTGGGATTGCTTCTATACAATTGAAGGACAGAATAAAACCATGCTGTTATTCCGAACCAGGAAACACCTGACACTGTGGAGCACACGAGAACTCCAGGAGCACACGAGAACTCCATGTACTCAGCTTCCTGTCTTTAATGCGGCTTTAGTAAGCTTATGCTGTTTATGAAAAAGTGTGACCCCTTCTCTCCCTTCTCTTTTGTATCACGATGGACGCATTCGGTCATTAACAAAATCACCTTCACGTACTGCATTCTCAAAAATATCAACATCGCAGCTGGTTTACACGCTTTAGTTTGGCATGTGTCATGTGGAATCTTCTTATGCCAATCCTAAATTTAGTGTCGATTTCTTTCTGCTTATTTATTTATTTTGAATGCATCCTCTGAACAAATTACGATATTGTTATGTGCATCTGTGGTGCGAATGTGCTGAAGGTGCTGCTCTATATTGCAATGAGAAGCATTTTATCATTTGGATCAGGAATCCTGAGTGAATCCTGACTTGCATGACGGGGGATACACTAATAGTTTATTAATTTGGAATATTTTTTTTATAAGGGATATAATGAACTCTTTTGAAATCGGTATTGACTTTAGTAAGCCCATCAACCTTGATTGATTCAAATGATGACCTATGAGAACAGGATCGATGTGTGTCTCAGAGGTGTTTAGGGTTGGACAGTCCAATAAGAATACATTTCAGATGTTTCCTCTGTGCTAATCTTCGGTACAGTAAAGTTTGTTGCAGAACATTCATCTGCCTTTGTGCTGGGGACGGCTGTATCAGAGATAGACACCACGGCTTGCAGCATGGAAATATGCGGATGGCTGAGACCAAAGTGAATAATAATCTTGTTTCAATTTGGTGAACAAAGCATGGAGAGATTGGAAAAACTCCACGGGCGGTCAAAGACGCAGCAAAGCAAGGCCGTAGTTCTTCAAACACCACACACACGTACTGTCACATTTCAGTGTGTACCTTTTTACAACTGTAATATAAAGGTATCAAAACAATCATGTAGCTTTGGTAATAGTACATAATCTCTGTACTTCTCTCTGACTTTTGAGGCAGTATTTGACCTGTCTGAATTGTCTGAGTCGCGTGCAGTTACTCCACATCCTTCATGGGTGTGAAAATGGGAACGAAATCATGATCTCAGTAACCTGCTTAATCTGTTCTCCGCATCTCAGTGACTCAACAGCAGTGGCAGGCAACAGGAAGTGCAATGTCACCCGCCGTCATCCACCGCACTGGGTGCTGATGTCCGCTCACAAACCCGTCAGGGCCAATGTCGGTAACCTCCTCGAGCTGGCCCCAAGCTTGGGTGGGGGGCTAATGCGGGCGGACATGTTAGCCTCCAGTAGTTTGGTTTACCCCCGTGATGTCTGCGAGCTCAGGGGCCCGAGGGGGAGAGAGAGCGTCAGCGGGGTGGGCTGAACCGGTGACACCCCCGGCACTTTATCAATCAGCGGTGGTGTCCATTTCACGAGGCACCACCTGGCCCTCTCCATCAGTGTCAGACACTATTTCAGGGTAACACCCAGAGCCAGGGGTGAAGGAGGCAAGAGAGTGGGCGGGGCTGTGCCAAGGGGGTGTAATTCCAGAACTTTGCTATGCTTCCTTCATGGGTCATCTGATATTTTCCAGAATGGGAGGCTGTTCTAAAAGTGACTTTAGAAATATCTGTATAAAGAGCCGCCATGTGGAGTGTAGGGTCTGGAATGAATGGATATGATATTAAAAATGTATTTATTTATAATTTTTGGGTGTGTGACATGAGGTTTTAAAGGGGGGAGGGGGTATTTTACTTTATTTCAATGTGGCCTCCAACTAAGTATCTATTGGACAATTTCTAGGCTTTTTACATTAATGGCTACTAATTAATTAATGGCTAACTAATTAATTAATGATTTGTTAGCTAATCAACATTAAACCTCCACCCATCCCCACTGCCCTTCAATCAATGCGAAAATACATATTACACATAGGAAACCAGGAGCCGGGAAAGATGCTCGTTGTGATTACTTTGTCAAGACGTTTTATTCAGAAAAAGTATTCTATACTGAAAATGTATTAGTTTTCATTTTGTTTTTGTTTTTTTACTTTGCACATCAGTGAAAGACTGTATTCATTCGCTGCATTTGGACTACATCCCAGACATTTGTGTGCCTACGGAGCAAGTATTCATTAAGTTGCTAAGCAAACAGAAATATGTCTTGCTTTTTTGAACATAGTGCCCTATCAGTTTGAGCCACATTCTGGGTGTCATGGCTTGTCGCCATAATTGGCACAAAGCTGTGCCACAATGGAAAAAGAGTTCAAATGAACTCGTTCTTATGCTCTCGATGTAAAATCTCCACAACAAACAGCGACACGCTTCATGTTGCTGATTGCTGAATAAGCTAATTAGCAACAGTAACCAAAACAAATACAGATAATGTCCTAAAAACCCTAAAAGTAAGCAGTTCCTCCTGTCTCTAACCTGTAACTATGGCCCACCAAGAAGAGAATAGACACAATAATAATAGGAATATGTTGACCAAAATAGATTTTTGTTTTTGAGGAGATTACCATTGACAAATCACTTAGCATACAGCGAGGGATGAATTAATTTAATTATATTTCACTTTCCCAAGCTGTCTTCACTGGTGAAAATGCAGAAAAATGCATGAATCAGCGTATATCGATGCAAAAACTGTGTGACGTGGACATATTCTGAGGTCACTATTAGCATGTTCTTCACAAAATGTGAAAAACTGGTTCTTTTCTAGTCACTATCGCTGTAAGTAATGCACCTCATTAACATCAGTTCTACCCGTGCAATGGCCTTTACTTAATATTTACAGATTAGGAAAAGAATATCTGAATATTTTATGCATTTATTTTTAATATATGCTTTTAGGATAGACAACCTAACATACTTTCCATTTCCAACTATGTTCTTCTCAAAGCAAATTAGAATGAACAGATATATGTTTTTATGTAATTATGAGCCGAGTCAAGTTTCTTGCACTCGAAACCTGTACCTTTAAACACAGGAGTCTTCATTTTGCTTTTGTATATCATTAAACCGATTAAGCACCAATCTGATCTAGTGTTCCCAGAAGTGATGGTACTACAAATAATGATGTTTTCCTGAAATTCACTTTGTCCACTCCTGACTAATGGAGGTAAAGCCAACAAACATTTTAAAATTATTATTATTATTATTATTTTCTGTTTTTGTTGTTACCTGGGCTAGAGATAACTGGCTGGAGATAAGGAAACTCTATTTGCTGGCACTCTCCATAGAGTTTCCTATGGTTCTCTTCATATGGTTTTTTGCAAAGGGGCTGAATCGTTATCAGAGACCCCATTTGGTCCTGGGGCCAGTGGAATAAACAGCAGCGTGATAAGCAGCCTATTCTAAAAGGTGATAAGGGACCCTTTTCTCCCCTGCTCACCAGTGTACAGCTGGGGTCCTCCATAGCTAGGCCAGGCCTACTTTGAAATAAACCCAGCAAGGTGCCGGGTACAGTGTAAAAATCTCGGGCAGGGGGGAGTAATCATATAATCTTTGCAAATTAATTTAAGATGGAAACTTTGCTTGTGCAGTGTAGGAGGGGCGGTGTTGGTAGTGGGTGGTTGTGATGACTTTAAGGTTGTATTCGAGAGTAGTTCAAATACTCTACCGAATTGAGAGTAGCTACGTTACGCAGTGACAATCTTCCTGTAAAACCTTAATGTTTGAAAACATTAAAGGTAAATTATTTGATTTTCTTCCTTTTCCTTACTAATTCAAATAAAATTATAATATGTAGAACATAAAGCTATGATTTTAGCAATGGATTCAGCACATCAGATGCTTGTTAGAATGCCTGTTTGAAAACTGACTTCTTGAAGCTTGTCTGTGTTTACACTGACCTCCTGTCAGTCACTTAATGAGACACTCCTCAATGCCCCATTACTCCATCCCCATTTCTGACTGTTTGGCTACAGTTGGCATGGTCTGCTAAGCACCCGGCATCGGCAGGTACTTGTACCGTCAGCAGACAAACATGCTGTGCAATCAGAAAACTTCATCACGAGTGCTGAACCGAGTGTCATCACTGGAAGTGCTTACGTGCAAAGGGGACAAAGCTGGAAGCATAATTATCAGTGTTCCTGGACAGGAATGTAAATATAATCTATATGCGTTGCTGTTTGAGTGACGGACTTTACATAATGAATTGAGTAAATTGAGTCAAAGATAAGTAAAGTAAAGCTCTGTGTGATCCACCTGCAGAGAATACCTGTAAAGCTGGTCAACTGCATCAAACTCCCTTGCGGCTAATGATGCTAACTAGCTAACACCAATAAACTCATGTGAGATCACTACATCAAAGTACCGAACAGTGAAAACACTATTCTCACAGCAGCAAACTCTTTTATTCAAATTTTAAATGTATAATTTCACTACCAAAAAGCTATATATATCAAATGGGTGTGCTTTATGTTCCTTGACAGGAATAGAAGGCAGATTCAGCTACTCAGCCATTAGAGGTGCTGTATCCTGAATCTTGACTAATGCACATGTAACATGGTGGCCCACAGGTGGCATGTGCACATGTTTCTTGTTGCTCCATTCAGAAATGGTGAAGAGTTCAGCAGTAGCAAAACACGCCTTATGTACGGCCTGGTTTGCTAGTGATCTGCAGTTTCCAATGAACGCGCGGACAGGGCGAATTAGAAGACTAATAAGACACACCGAATTAGTCTATTTATTTATTTATTTTTTTACAACCAATTTCGTTCCATTCAGATCAGGAACCGTGGCGAAGATGGGAAACCCGTCAGCCCCAAATGAGGCGTGGCGGTGCAGGCAGTGGGGCTTTGATCCACATCTTAAATGTGCTCTGCTTGCGCCTCAGTCAGCCCTTTGAAAGGCAGCAGGCAGGAGAGAGCAGACGGGATCTCAGGATCGATTAACCGTGAAGATCCTGCTCCCACCAAGACGGGATCTGCCGTGTGCTGCGGCCTTTGAGGGAACTTTTGTGAACGGTCAGCTTGCGTGTTGTTTACTGTTATTCGTTTGATGCAAGGTCTGTCCTTCTGGTTGTTGATTTGCTCTTGAACAGATTTTTTAAGGTGTCAACTTTTACTGCAGGACACGCATCATATTATCCACTACTTATGGCGAGTTCTCGAACACTTTTAAAGACTTTAAAGCACAGCGACTCCATGACACTAACTCCCTAACAGAGGCTGTAGGCTAAACCAAGAGCGGGAGTGATTCTATTGGAGTTTATGGGAGTGAGGCAGTAAGAGGCTCTCTTTTGTAATCTGCCCTTTGCTCTAACCGACCCGTTCGTAGCTTTCATAGCCTGGTGCTGCCAATTCCGATGAAGTGCTGAAGACATGTTGTTTTCCAAGATATTTATGTTCTCTTGTGTTCTTGTTTTTTTCTGTTCTTACACGAATGCTATGACCACCAATGCTAATAACAAAGATGACCCTTAGTCTGGCCAGAGCCTTATCTGTTCTTGCGATCTCATTAGCATATGCAATTATGTAATCTGTGCTTACATGCATTAGACCATATCAGTATATTTGCTTGTTACTTTCTGCATTCATTGTACGTCTGAGTGGCTCAGTGGTCTAAATGCTAGCCCTATCATTGGGTGACTGCTGGTTCAGTCCGTGTTGATTCCATTGCCATCGGCTTAATGGTGGTCAGGCTGTTCAGGTTTTGACAGAATGTTAATTCAGCTTTTCTACTCCTGTACAAGCCAATTAATGGAGTTTTTTTTTACTAAAAGAGCATAGACATCCGAGCAAGCATATACTGACCGTACTGATGGCAAACACTTGTTTATTATCCTTCCTTTAGAATTTATACGTGTATATATAGCGTCTCACTATTTTCAGTGTGATTTCAATTTCTTTGTTTCCTGCATCACTGTCTACTCCCCATGTCTGACTTTGCCTATACAGATGTTGTTTACTGCCAAATGAGTCTCATTCTCACTGTCTGGAGTTTTTCTACCTTTTCTTTCTTTTTCAGTTCAATAATGCTATTCAGGACTATTTGCCTGCTTTCTCTCCCGTTGATACAAGCTACATTTTAATTTGGCACAAATTAATGCAGGATCTTTGTTTGTTCTTCTACACCCAGAGGCATAGCCCCCCCACAAAATCCAAACATAGTAAACTACCATGATGATACATTTAAATTAGATTCAGATTGTGCCTACCACAGATAAACATAGTCCTCACCTTAATTAGCTGAAGATTCTTTGCATAGAATTAAGAATATGTTTTAATCGTGATTAGTTAATGACAATGAACACATGTTGTACGATTTCAAAACTACTGATCTATCAGGAAACAGTAGAACGTAGAATTGAGCAAGACGAGAAGACAAGAAGGTTCCCTGGGCTGCCATTCATTTCACAGCGCTTTTGCACACAAGTGTCAGCAGTGCAACATCTCAGATGCATGGAACGGGTCTTCTGGGTCCTACTGCTGTCTTAGAGGCCAGTTATCATGCAAGCAAATCTACTGCATAGAGTGTGCAAATATTAATCAACTTTGTGCAGCTGTATGCTATAACCACAGCTAACAATAAATGGTAAATGGTTAAGTCCTTGCAACTCTTTGGATTTCAGACATGGGGAGTCACTTATGCAAAAACACTCCCATTATCCTTGAGGAACGAAAGCACTTTAAGCACATTTTTTTTCTTATTGACTGCATTGCAGAAAGCAGCAAAGAACTTGTTGGACATCTGAGAAATAAGCATTTTGCTTGCTAATAGTGCCTCATATCTGCATATCAAGAAATATTAAATATTTACACTGGTAGAATGTAGAATGAGTCTTAAGTGGATAAATGACTACTAATAACAGTAATTCATATCATGATTAACACCATCATGGGCACCTGCTTAGTCTGTAAGCAGGAAGTTAGGAGGTCAACCTGAGCAGGATCTAAAAAAAAAAAAGCCACTAGCTAATATTTTTGAAAGTCATTGTTCACCCATATAACTTTTATTACATGAGACTTCTAGTCATCTACTTTACAAATATGCTGAGATTCCACATTCATATGGGTTTAAAATGGAAGGGTTAGTCAGGCAAAACCAATCATTTTAATTTCATTATTTGATTTATTTTATTTCTGTTACATTTTGGTACATCTGAATGCATCTAAAGTGCTGTTATATTAAATGAAAAACAATATTACATTATATTTATTTTCTAATGTCATGTACTGGGATGATAAAATACAAGAAAATGAAGTTAAGCACTGAACTCTTGGGCACAGCCAGTGGATCCATATCCCATAATCCCAGCCTTTATCCTGAGATATGAATGAAAAAACCACATTAATAATGGCAAAGCTATCAACATTGTGCTCATTGATTGTGGATTATTAATTGCATTCGATAACAGGAAGATGCCATTAGACTCTCGGCATCAAAATGTGGTTGAGCACTGTTAAGGAAGTGAAGGCACCCTTTTAGCCATTTCATCTACTGGATTCAGAACCTTTTTCAGTCAGACATTATTTAATTTTCTGTGTTCCGGTAAGAAGGATATATTTTTTTTGTTTTGTTTTGTTGTCCACATGATTAATGCCGAAAGGTACCGCAAATACTGAACCATATCAGCATATTCTTTAGAGCCTGTATTTGCCGTTTGCCAGGACATGTAACGGTGCTTATGGGAAATAAATCAGCAATGAGTAATGCGTATTATGTGCCACCTGGATTATATAAAAAAGAAAGGATATGTTTATTGCTTGCCATCACTCCATGAATAATTTAATACCCCCAGGCCTATATCAACAAGAGCTGAAAATAAGAGAACGTATCAATAAGCTCCAAACTGAAATAAAATATGGCAGCGGGTGTGATGTGTTGCTGCTTTTTCCTCTCAAGTTCCCATATTAGATTAAAAAGTGTTTTAACGCTTTCTTAGCCAGCTCGGCCCTGATTTTGCTCAACATGACAGTGTAGTTGCCACATACTCAAACTGTACCAGTAAACTGCATGTGTAGTGGCACTGGTCTGCAGTACCTTGATGTCCTTGAAAGAATTTGGCTACCGAATGACATTTATCTTGTGTTTTTAAGTTCTCTGTCAGTATGTCTGTCAGACGGCATTTAATATTCAAAGGAGACCAAAGGCTACCAGAAGTTAATTCAGACTGCTGACCTCTCTGCCTGCCTTGTCCTTTTCCTTCTGCCAAAATGTGATTCTTATGAAAAGGTGTCTGTACGGCGTCTGAGTGTATAAAGCGCAACAGAGGACCAGTTCAGAACGTCATTGTCAAGGAGTCTTTCATCCCTGAATGCCATTACCTTTCAATTGAACTCTGATGCAAATGAGCATCTGTAGCACCTTAGATGGAGCACAATCCTATCCAAATCCAATCTGGCAAACACTCGTCTATCAAAGGCAAGGAGTGCAGACTCTGTTTGCTGAGCTGGTGGAGGATCCCATTTCCCCGTGTCAGACGCTCAGCAGGTAATCCTTGCAATTATCACTTTTCCACAGTTGAGTTTGGCTCAACAATGCATGGCTTCACCATGATATTTGCGTAGGGCTTAGAGCATTTTCTTGCTTGTTTTTTTTACAACAGGATTTAAGGGCCATGCACAGTAAACAGTATAACAGATAAATGTGCTTAGCAGCAATGTGTATAGAAGTATTTTACAAATATAGGGTTAAAGAGAAGTAGGGGAAAAGTCATCAAGGCAATTCTTTGGAATGTTTCTACTAATGTTATCTGCTACAAAGATAAGACCACTGGCTCCTGGATGGGGCAGCTAATTTATTGTATGATGTAAATGACATTGCAAATGCCATCCTGTAAAAACCTACTGATACTAGTATGAAGTGTCTGGCCGCAATGTTTCTTAACATTTATTATAAAGACAAGTCTTGGCAGATCTGCTCCTCTGAATGTGCAAGGAGAATTCTCTAACTTGTTTTTAAGGGGCTGACTGAGCAGAAAAGTTCATTTGAGTCTACAAAGTTCTGCTGATACAGCACATTAACTCATGAAGTCCCTGCCTTTTATGGCAATGGCAGACATGGAATAAACATAGAACATCACTCCTTCACTGGTGATTAAAGCAGACTTCTCTGGTAAGACCCTCAACATGATTGGTTTAATCTTTAATAACCTACCCTACAGAACCTCCTTCAGACTTCAGTTATCACTTCTCATGGTATTATCTCCAAAACAAACAAACACCAACAATAAACACCAGTAGTTAGTGGTATGACCTTTTGCTTTTCCTCATGTTCCATGACTTTATTTTGTGCGATTACTTTGAGAACTCTGTGTTCCTCATTGCTTAAAAACACAACAGTCCCCTTCACAGAGCTGGACAGTAACAGTGTCAGCAGGCCCAGGACACAGTGGAGTCCCTTGACTTTAGCCTCACTGTCCTCTAGTCAAATGCCATCGCCCACCCAAGGTCACGCCCTCCTGGGGTCACTTGAGCCTTTGCATTCCCGTCTCGGCTTGGCCGGTGCTGGCCCCCTTTGTCTCACAAATCCCTCCTTTGATGGAGCATGTGACAGGCTGGGCATGTTGGCTTGTCCTTCTACTTCTGATCACCGCACTGCACAAACAGAGGTGAGACACAGTCCTGTCCTGCGGCACACGGCAGCCGGCGACTTGCTGACTTTCCGGACCACTTCTTGGAACTTGCTAATGACGGTCCCCGGTGGACAGAACCAACCAACGTTTGTGTTTCATCGCATGGCGGACCATCAAGGTCCCTGGTCAAACAAGCACGGGTCGCGTGGATGGACAGGTGGGCTGTTAGAGCCCCGGGACCCCATTGTGCCCAGCAGACTGCTGGCAGGTCATCCAAGGCCACAATGGCGAGGAAAAAGAGTGAGTGGCTGTTTATTTCTTTTTTTTCTGTATTCTTGTTGTAATTACAGCGCAACCCTAGGCATGGTGGTCACCATCTGGGCTATTATTAGACATGGTTAGTGGGCTATGACTGCCTAGCTGTATTGTTGCTTAACACAATGTCTAAACAAAAGGGAGAGAAGAGGCCAGGTGTGTCATATAAGCCCACTTAGCAAATCAATTGCTTGTTGAATTGGATTCAGATGTGGATGCTTCATATGTGGAGGGTGAGATGAAAAGGCAGTGACAAGGTAGCCCCAGAAGTGACGACATCTGCAGCCCTTCTCAGAAATTTACATTCATCAAAGCTGAACCATGGGGCAGTGCGTTTGCATCACCATTCAACCACACCCGTTCTCCTCCCCACACACACACACACACGGTGACCATAACTATCGATAGTGGAAGATCATGCTAACGCTGTGGCTTCTTGTTACCTACGGCTGACAATCGTCACATCTCCGTGTTCGTGTTCTTCAGTGCTGTGGGAGGCTAGAGGGAGGGCAGGAGATCGCAGTGACATCTTCAGTTTAGCAGGGCAGCAGCGAGAACTTCCTTGCCTGAAATGCTGTTTCCTCCTACTCTCTGAGGCACAGGACTCCTCCTTGTTCCCTATAGGGTGGGGGTGGGGTGGGGGAGGTGTGGAGGAGGGTCCATCTGTCTCTTTGTGGTTCTGCTTGTTTTTTTTATTTTTTTGGCATATTGATGGCCACAACACATCCCACAGATAAATATCATCTACAAACTATTTCCTTTTATATGATTTTGTTTCTCTCTGCTTTTCTTTCATGGGATTTGCTGCTATAAAGACGTGTATTGCAACCGCACTTGAATTCCAGTAGAGTGGATGGGTTCGCTCTAATCTCTTTCCCTGTTTGGTCCCCCCGCCCCACCCCCCAAAAAGTGACGTATTGTAATGCTGTAATATTGTTTTGTTGATCAAATAATGTGCTCAGCATAAACGCTGATGCAAGCAGTCTCGCGCAGTGTAATTGCAAAAAAAAATAATAATTTCATTTAAAAGTGTTTAGTTTGACCTGTTCTTATATCAGCTTTGCATAAAGTAATTCATATTCCAATATAGAAACATTCATATATCATGCTTATATTTATGCACTCATACAAGTTACTGCCACGTTACCTTATCAGCGAAACACTCGGTAGGGAACATGTACGATAATTGCTTACATGTCCTCCAAAATAAATTACGCAATTTGGCATTGCTGTATTTAGTTTGGTATGCAGCATGTAGGTTCTGCTCAGTATGATGTGCTTGCATTTGCTGTTCATTCCCTTGAAAGGTACATTCAGACTGACTTAATTGAATATGTACAGTGCACTGTAGTTCTGAAAACACTACACGACCAGTGGAGCTTGCTGCATCAAATCTGCACTGACGTTCAACTCTCCTGAGGTGAAATTAATTGTGACTAGCTGGATTAATGTTAATTTGTTTGGTAAATGTGGTTTGTTCTCATGATCCCCGGTGTGTCAGCGTTTTTTTATTAAGAGGACAAATCGTAATGCATGAGAATAATGTAATGTGACTTAATGGGAATGGGTATGGTCAGTCTCATCATGTCCCACACTTTGCCATCGCTGGCTTCCACTTACCCAGAAAATACTTTGTCCCCAGTAGTGGGGCAATGAATGCTGTCAGATAAAAACATTTATGAATGTTTCCCTATGGTAATAATTCAGAACTGCAGTATAGCAGCACCTTAATGATAAGCTACCTGCTGCTCGTGCTATTGCCAATATAAACTTTAATATGTTCGAAGTCTATTATTGTGTTGGACATATTTGGGACTTTGGGTAGTTGAATACTGGATATTTATGCTTGAACATTCATACATGCTTAATATTTTAAGACTTATAACACAAATTTAACTTGCTCATGAATCCTTAGCAAAACATTTCTGAATATTAGAGTCAAGAGGTACAGGTTCTCTCCGTAGGGGAGCATCACCCCCGTGTGTTCCGGCCACTAGGTTCTGATCTTGTATAGCGGAGGGTTATTAGACTTATAAGGGTTATAAGACTATTCATCCAGAAGCAAGCCGCACAGAGCCGCCCCCCCCTGCCGTCAGTGTGAGTGTTGGCACGCACACACGACGCGTCCGAGCAGCGTGCCTGCTGTTCATACCAGCTTACTGCACGTTTTTCACAACTGAGCAAACGTCGTTTCCTTATCGTGACTCCCTACTCTCCTTCCTACACGTCTGCGCTGTTCACGGTTTGATCGTTTCACATTTAATGCACTCGCAGGCAGCGCTGTGCCAAAAGAAGGAAAGAGTGAAAGAAAGAAAAGGAAAAAAGCGAGAAGCTTGTGCTGCTATCCTCGGGAGTGCTGGTCTTGCCCCTGTCCCTCCAGCCTGCAATTAATTATCTCCTCAACGTTTCTCATGACTCTCCTGTGCTCAGGCTCATTTCTATACCTTTCATCCCTCAGTTTTTCTTCCCCCTTTCTAACGTAACACTGCTCTCGTGTTTCCTAATTGGTGATATAGCGGTGTGTGGGGGGTGGGGGGGGGGGGTGAACGAGATATGTCTGCAGGCTAGAGTGAGAGACTGACTGGGAGGAAGCCTGAGCTAAGGAGAGGTCGAGTTCGGCGAGACGAGAGGAGGAGACAGAGGGTGAGAGACTGAGAAGAAGGGAGACGGAGAGAGGGACAGAAAGAGGGAGGAGTGGAAATGGATTAGAGAGGCAGATGGTGCGAGAGAGAGGGGCAGACACAGAGAGGCTGAGAGGAAGGAACACGGAGAGAAAGAGGCAGCGAGAAAGACACGGCGAGAAGGAGAGAGGCGCACAGAGATGGAGAGAGGGAGCAGTTTCATTGGTATTCTAGGCAGGTGAAGGGAGGGCCCAGAGTGCTGTGTGGCCATGCAGAATGAACGTGAAGGGGGGGGGCATAAGCCTCGGGCTCTCCCTCTCTTTGAATGCAGAGGCGGATGTGGAGAGGACGCTCCGAGGCGCTTTGCTCCTGTGTCTCATTAGGAGCTCGGCGAGAGGAGAACAGCACAGGCTCAAGCAGCCACTGACGGATAAACAATCCACAGGCCCACTTGTTGGACAAGCAAACAATGTTTTGTTTTGTTTTTTCTTTCTTTTTTTTTTTTTTGTCAGCACACTCATTGATATGCTACAACCGCTAGTCGCATCCGTAAGCAGTCAGAGAGAAATGCTGGAGTTTTCCGCAACTTCTCCCTAGTTCATCAAATGCAGCTGGACCTGCACGTTTACACAGCAATGGGAAAGTATCAAACAAACAATACACAAAAAACTCCTTGTACCACTTTTACAGAACTGTTACCTCCCCCCCCTTCCCACGCTACACGATCCCTCCCGTAAGGAGGGCAGTAGTAATCGTGACATTTCTTACCTGAGTAGGGGTGGCTATTCCTGGCACGGACAGGCTCTCCTGAGCCTGCAGCTAGCTCCAGAGCGCGGTGGTGGCTCTAAAGCTCACCTGTCTGTCACGCTCTCCGCCGACTCCAACCTGCCTCCACGCTCCGCACGGCCCCCGCTGGTCCCCGTCAGCCCGTGCTATGATTTGCAATCAGGCTCAGACGCATAAGTCCTTGCACTTGTTTATTCCCTGACATCCCAGCAGGCACCATTATGCTCACATTCATACTTTCCCTCCATTTATAAGCACCCTAAAGCCCACCCCAAGTGAAATAAAAGGGGCCATAAACAGAGAATGGAAATGGGCCGTCCTCCATAAAATGCGTCAAATTGGTTTAATGGATGGGGCCGGCTTGGCGTTTTCGGGCCCCGAGCCGGAGCCCCAATGTCCCACTGAAGCGCCTTCCGCCGAGAGTCATCAGTGCTGTGGCATGTGGTTGCAGTTGGTTTGATTGCAATCAATACAGGGCTAGCTGGCATGCTTATTTCCTCACCTCACAGAGAAGCCAATCGGCAGGCTAATGAACAGGAGCTTTTTTTTCCCCTAAGGTCGCTTTCCCTCCAATCAGTTTATTTAGATGAGGTCATATCTCACAAGAAGTGCTTGTGTCTTCATCTAAATGGCCAATGCTTAACTCTGCTGGGTCTCTGTAGTGAGGGCAGACACCAGGCACAACACCTGGCCTCAAAAAGCAAGTCCTCCAGGTGGCGAATGTGTACTCTGACCTCCAGAGTACAGGCTTGGCCCTGTGGCATGGTTGCCAGAACTCACATTTAACCTCCTGGGCACATGCTCCACGTGTGCCTCTGTCCAAATGCAAATGCAAACTGGTTTCATTACCCATTGCTTCACATGAACATCCTCTGCATCTTGCAGATGAGGCTGTCACAGTGTCGTTTACTTCACATCTGTGAACATCCGTGTTCTGCATGGAGAGAATGAGAGGTGGACTGTAGCTGAAGGAAGCCATGGCTTACACGCCCAGTCAAACAAGTGTTTCCTAGCTGCTCCTCTACACTTGGCAGAAAAGTCCCCAAATGCTAAATCGAAGTTTCTGGAGTAAAAGCTGGTTTTAATTTTCAGTTCAAGTTCTCAAAACAGATGGCTGGTTCAAAATGAAAGATAATCAACCAGAAATCGAGTTCCATAAGAGGCTCAAAAGATTCGGAATATTTGTGGAATGGTTGATAATACTGCCGTAATGAGTCCCGGTTCCAGTTTCTAACAGGATTAGAAGCCAGAAAGTAAAAACGCAGCATTTTTGTGAGGTACAAAGTCCGCGTGCCAAGCGATGTTCAGTCCCAGCTAACATGCTCCACAGCCTTCATCTCCAGGGCCGCTGGTTTGACAGGCTGCCTCTTTTTTTCCAATGATGCCTGCCTGATTGATGCTGGAAATATCTAATTAAGTAAAAGGGCAATTATAGGTAATGAAAGCTTAATGATACATTATTTGAAAAGTCAATCAGGGCACCACTTTATTGAACACTTCTTATTATGCTCAGCTGGCTGGCAGGATTTAATGCAAGCGCCTCTTTGCACTTTGGGGCCTGACTTCCCGTGGTCTTTGGGTTGCGATCGTTGCAAAGTTTTGTGGAGGAGAGTTACAAAGTTGTGGAACTGATGTGGTGACAGCCAAGCTCCAAGCACCAATGGGGTAAAGTAACTGAGGATCCAAAAAAGAAATAAATAAATAAAACCCAAAGAAAACTGACTGCAAGCTGGCCTGGGGCTGATTATCGTAAAAATAGCACACAGCTTGGATTTGGGCCAAGCTTGTTGATGCAAACACGCATTTATGCCTGATTATTTTGGGAATTGTCACTCCCAGCACAACCCATCACGGACCCAAGTGAGGCAACATACTGTAGCAGTGTTGTATTATTTAAGTACATTCCATTCTATATATACAGTTCTCTTTATTAGAAGCGTTTTATTAATTAGCAACACATTGTAGCTGTGCAGTTAGAGATTATAGCCCATCTGTTACCATCCATAGTTTGTAGTGGCCATCCTCCAAGTCTTCTTCGGTGGTCAGTCTCAGGATTGGATATTTTTGGATTGCAGACAATACTCAAACTGGCAGTGACAATGATGTGTAAAACATCCTGCAACACTGCAGTGCCTACACTCTTACAGGTGAAACACCCGCTACCATGTTAGTTTCATTGCTGTGCTGAGAATGGCCAACCAGCATGCACCTTGACTTTTTAGACTCTAATTTTATATACCCGTCATATACTGTATGTAAGAGTTTTTTTTTTTGAGTAAATGTATTTATTTGAGTTGTGCAAAATCTACCTACAATGAATTAGTATGCTTCAATAAATTGCTTGCAGAATGGTGGTACATATGGTGAGCCAGCACCTCACAGACTGGAGAAGGTATTTACAATTAGCAGCAGACAGCAATTAGAGAGAAGTGACATTTAATCCCGGAAAGATAGCTATATATGCTTGCGTTCCTTAACGAACTGATTGATGTTATTAAATAATCCTTAAGCACTTAATTCATTTTTGAATTGCTCATTTCAGGTCAAAGTGCATGCTAGTTCCGTTTTCTTCTACTATTCAGTATTCGCACAGTACTTTGGAGGGTGGATCATGTGCTGAAAGCTATTCATCTTCTTTGTGCCAAATTACTCACTAACCTTCACCTTTAATATGAGTTTTGCCGAGTCATTTTGACCAGTGACATTGAGTGCGAAGTGTATTGATGGTTGGGAGTAGGGGTGGCAAAGAACTCAGAGGGCTGTGGCTTCGCCATTGGCCCTTATTTAAAATAAGGCACCAGAATTCTCTGACTGCCCTCCTAAACGTTTCCCTGGAGTCTGAGAGAGAGATTTCGGTGAGGAACCTCCGAAAGGGAGTTTTGATGGGGTGGAAGCTCCTGCAATAATTGTCTCAATACTTTGCATGAAAGAGTCCCATCCATCAATTTTGGTTCGTGTCATAAATAGTGAAACACTTTATTAGCCACCCAAAGTTAGGCATGCTAGAGGAAGGACTTCCACATTAAGTTCGCTGTAATTTGTCTTCATCACATTCATGCAGTTCCAGGAGCATAGGGAATGGGCTGGAAATGTGGCCAAAACGGTGTGCTCATATAGAGTATGTACAGCAAGGTGCTCATAACACCGAGGTCATGGGTTCGAATCCCAAGGAACACGCCCCCAAGATGTTGATAAATATATGAAAGTCTGTCTAGAGAAGGGTATCTGTCAAATTCTGGAAATGTAATGAAACTGATTGGGTTCATTTTTTTAAATCACAATTATACAACTCAATAGATTTGTACATATCCTCTTAGAAAGTGTATTTAGGTAGTTGAACATCTACACCACATAATGGCAAAGTTTGCTTTGAGATTTTTAGATATTTTAGATATTTAGATTTCCCATTATATAATACAGGCACAGTTGACCATTGTAAATGCTTCATTAACATTTAGAGTAGCTAAACCTAACCTTCTTACTGTTTGTATAAATCAGACATGATTGATTGAATGAACCAGGGCAGAATGCAAGCAATTTAGTTGAGAACTATAAAGACCTCTTAAAATCATCAGTCAAGCTATAAACTGTTGTGTGCAACACTAATACTGACACCATTTTGCTATTAGTTCATTAATGGGCATACTAATCACCATTCAAAAGTGAGACACTACACATTACTGTTATTGGATTTTATTTTATACATTTTTAGCAGTACAATAAGGTCATTGCTCTTTTGAATAGCCATTTCCCTTTTGGAATTAGCTGATTGACATATTTGATGTGAACCTCAGTACTTACACTGCATTACTCATAAAAATTAATTAATGCGAAATGATCTTGCATTTCATCTACTTCTAATGGTGAGTAAATTCACTCCACACAGAGGCAGAAAATCTTTTTTTTTTTCCTGTAAAAGCTTTTGTTGTAGCTTCTGTAAAGGTTCGTGTAGTTTGGGAAAGGAAGGTCAAACGTGTTCTTGGCTGGTTCCTCCATGACTGTACCATTAATCATGACTGAACCCAGCAGTGAAGCTCTTTGGCTTGGAAAATCACAGAGATAGAACCGGATTCTGCCGGCCTTCTGTGGGTGGGCAGTTGCAATATGACTGACAGCTGAAACAAAGCAGCAGTTGTTGGCAGAAGGCCCAAGTCCACCTCCACAGTAGAGGTCACCAGGGGGTGGGGGTGCCAGGTTCAGGTAATAGAAAACCACAATGGCTGGTGAACGTCTAGTGCTTAATTGATTACAAAGTGCTCCAAGTATATAGGACTCATTTTCAGATGTGTAGGTTTGAATGGCCCTCTCTCGCCTTCCGTTAGGACGTGGCTGACGAGAGATGGTCCTACATGGTTTCTGCTGCTGTTTATCTGCTTCTGTGGCTGGATCCACCTGCTGTTGAGTACTTTACTGGTACTTTACTTTACTTGTAACTATAACCAAGCACCACAGGCATCTCTGTGCAAACACTGGTAATGTAAACGGGGTTCAAACCTTCTCTCATTAACATACTGTACTGGCATCTCTGTACAGCCTCCACCGAAATGGCGTGACTGATTTGTATACTAATTTCCAGCTGGACTAGATGGTACCAAATCTTCCATATTCCTCCCCTGATGGATGTGTCACCATAACGCCTTCCTGCAGCACATAGACCAAAGCACATGTACGGTTTGCTGGGCCCATCTCTGAGCGTGATTGCCATTGTGAAATGGACTTGTAAAAAGCGACGGTGGTCGGTTGTGCTGCCTGCTTCATTAACAGGACCTTCATTCATTTTTATTCGCTCCTCACTTCACGCTTGTTTATTTGTTTTTTCCAAACCATTAGGTTCAAGCGGCAGTGGCAGATTCTATTTTTGCTGGGGGTCTTGAGTGCTCCTCCGAGAGCTGAGCAGGCTACCGGAAATCTCCCTGGTCCCAATGACTCATCGCATCAAAGGAGCACAGCACAAAGGACCATTGACATGTGATCATTAATGGCTGGGGAGAGAAGGTCCCTGCGTCTGATGCAGGCCTGTCTCCTGACTTCTTCATTATAGGAGCTGATCTCTGGTGCCACATTCAACACGAGTTGGCATTTAGTGGTTGGCGCATTCGTGAGAAAAAGCGCTGGTCTACACTTAGAGAAGTGGCCCTGGATCTGTTTTGTTTTGTGCACTTAGTGGCACTGATTCAGCAGATGTGAGTATCTCCATCATGGCAAGTGGTGGGGAACACTGCTGTTTCTGCAGGACTCTTTGTTGCTCATGCGATGAAAACTGGACCACCTTCACATATGCTGATCTGACAAACTGCACATGTGCATGAAATTCAAGCACAATTGCTACTCATTAGATGCAGCTGGGCACACAGGATCTGACATAAATGTTTTATTAATCTGATCAATCTGTACTTCTTCGTGGCTACTCTTGTAACCCAAGAATAACACTTTGCTTAGTCGAGCTGATGATGAACCATCCCACCAGGCGAGGTGTACCGGAGTGCATTCAGTAGTGGCTGATAAATGCAGTCCTTGGCATGGCACATAAAAGAAGCTTTGCAGCGAAAACATTGTCTTTCCCAGGCAGTCCTTCTGTGAAACTTGCTATGTTGAAATAATCAGAAGTGTGAAAAAAGCCATAGCTATTGTCAGGCCATTTTACTGATCCTTGTTTCAAGCCTTCAGCCAAAGACCAGCATAATACTGATTCATTCCAGGAAAAGAAAAAATGTATAGAGGGAGGTATCAGAAGCTTTGTGTTGTGATTGTTCTTTAGTGCTGAAGTAAGCTGTTCTGCTGTGGGGTGCAGCTCACTGGTCATGGCGGTTTCTTGAGCTGTGGCGGTACCGAGGGGAACATTTAGGATGTTTTCAGGTGAGCAAATATAATGAGTTTTTAGCGAGCTTGGATGGCATTTATCCCTGAATGCGAGCGCTTGCCGTCCCATGTGATTAGTTAGGGTTGCAGAGCCACAGTCTAGCCGTTCAACAATTCGCGCTACTCTGACAGCATCATAACACGGCACCGGGTTGGAGCGCTTAGCTTTGTCGACCTAGCAGGCTAGACCATCTCCCCAGGTTTACACCCACGCCCCTTGCTGCTCACGCACCACTGGCTGAGGAGATTAATTAGTCGAGGCATAGAGACAGTTCCATTCATAGAACAAACCTGGTCCAACAAAGATTGTTGGCTGAGTATACCAGCATTCGTTTTCTAATGTGAGGCAATGTCACCTTTCGCAGGACTTGTCCCGGGGCGATCATTTGATGCCTGTTGCTTGAAACGACTGAAGAGACTCTTCTAGCACTTGGCTGTTTTTTTTTCTTCTCCTTCTTCTTTCTATTTTTTTTTGTGGGTCTTCCCACACATGACATTTGACATTTTCACATTTAATAAACATCAAAACGAGGATGTTGGCACACTTTTTTTTCGCACCCCAACGTGGAGTATTAGTGGAAAACAAAGGATATGTATTAGTATTAGTATTAGTGGCAGCTCCCGAAAGTTGGGAACACAGGGGAGGAAATGTCACCTGCAGCTCATGGATGAAAGGATGGGAACATGTGAAAGCATACTAATAAAGACATGGCAGAGGGAAGAGAGAGAGACGCCAGCGCCATACACTCACATTCTAACACGTTGGCCTTCCTTCCCACAATTCATCACTGTGTCACTAGCTGGGCCACCCACAGCGGTGACAAATCTGCCTGTCAGAAGTACAGGGCCTGCCATGACAGGCTGGCATTTTAACTACAAAGATTAACTTTGAAACTTACCAGCTCTTTCTGTGTCCAGCATGGCTATGATTAATACTGACGAGGAAGCCTTTGACCTGATGTGAAAGATGGCCTCCCCAATTCTCTTGATTCAGTCAGGACACGGAGGCAGAGAATAACTGTGAAACAACTGAGGCCAATAAAAGACTGAAGAGATAAACATACACATTGCCTGAACTTTTTCATTTTGTGGTTACAAGTGCCTGAGGTTGTTTAATCATGCAGCACTCCATGAAGTCGATGTATTGCAGAATAAATAATTTGTTAAATCAGTAGATAAACGAAAACCAAGCACTGATAACTAGATTTAAAATGGCACAGAGTGCAGAATCCCCTACCTTAAAAAAACACCTCTTTTGTAAAAAAAAAATCAGTGACTAAAGTCCATGTTTTGCAACCAATTCATTCTGTTTGTCTCTGGCATTTTGTGGCCAGCAAGACACTTTCTAATAATGTTGGTGTAATTGACTAGAGGACAGACACAGATGGGTGCTGTCAGTAATTCCACGAGACGTCTGTAATGGACAGGCTGTAAACTCGGCGGCAGCATTCTGGTCGTCACGATGGCCGGATCAATGCTAATCCCGTTAATGGAAGTCGTCTGCTCATATCCAACTCTCGCGTGGACGACAGAAAGGAGATCCAAGAGCAACCTCCAACCCCAAACCCAGCCAGCCACTCATCCGTAACAAAGCTGTCAGCAGCTGGGCAGTGGGCAGCCTGAGGTTGACCTCCTCCCATGATGGTGGCAGGCAAGCTAGAAGGGAATGCTGATGACAGCACCAATGACATTTTGGAAAGTGCAGGTGGTGGACCTAGCTTTTGTTCCCAGAAGACAACGCCTTGACGTTTTTTTTCTTTAACATTTCTTTTTACCTCAACCTTTTTTAATAGACAGATGCCTGCTCTGTCTGCATTCGACATCAGAAGAGCCAGGAATCCTTTTCACAAGGCTGCACTTTTGGGCATCGCCTGTTGCCAGATGCCTGGTGGCAGAGCTTTTGCACTGGCTCTCACCTGGAGGTCAGGGACCAGGAGAGGCACATGCCCAAAGGTCCAAAGAAATCCCAGGCGAGGTTGGACTGGGGCCTGCCCCAGAGTGAGCGTTTAATAAGTGACTGCTACAGACAGAGGGGCCAGGCACCTCTGTGAGGGAGCCCACCTCTAATAAATCTCAAAAATCAATATGACAGCCGTGGGTAATCGCTATCAATGATTTGAGACTGAACGGACCTCAGGGAAGAGGCCAGAGCCCTCCAAGGGTCAGAGCTTTGCCGGTGACGGCTGCGAAAGGAGAAGAAATCCACAGTTCAGACGTGTGGATTGCTAGTCAGGGATTCACTACTGTAAAACGGCATGGGATCTAAAAAGCCTTGAATCCTGGACATGGATTGCCCTCACTTAGCTTTCCCTATTACTTTGACCATATGTTTGCTTGTCTTCATCTGCTCAATTTGCAGCCTTGAAAATGTGTTTTCAACAGGTATTGTCATTTGCTGATCTGGAGCTGATCTTTATTTTAAAATAACTAAAACAAAGGTGACAATTCCAAGCGTGTCTGGAACGGCCTTCGTTTTCCATGCATATATATTGTCACTTTTTTGCCACCCAAGCCTCAACGTAGCATGCTGTCACGCTTGAAGCTTCTGGGACCTTCTGAGGGGTAAATGTCAACAAATAACATTTTGTCAACGTTTTAAACATTTATCTGCTGAAATTCTGTGGTGCTGTCTGTGGTCCCCCTGGGGCCTGATTTTTCTAAGCTGCGATAAAGCCTCATACTTACTGCACCTTGAGCTTGATGGAGCTCATTTCAGCAGGAATGCCTTTGTTAGCACACAGACTCTGCACTGAAATATTCAGACCCAAAATATAAGGTATGCAGCCCTATACTGAAGACACAACTACACCACACAGTATAAAATTGGAGTGTAAACCAGTGAGACTGTCAATAAACTGCTAAAGGTCATCTGAAAGGCCATTTTTACCAGAACTCGATGAGGGGCATTTTGAAGAGTGAATAGAATGACACAATTTGATGAAACTGCTTCCTTTTCCTATGGGTCATCTGTAACCTCATGGTGCCATGTGGTTATGACAACAATGAGCACTAAGACTGCACACTTAGACAGAAATTACATGACGCTCCTGTCAAGCTTTCTACTGCGTTTCACTTGCCATGTTCATTTAAGACCAGTAGTATGCTTGTTTAGACCATGAAAAAGATTATCAGCTAATAAGAACCTCATCATTGGGATCCAATGAATGATTAAAAATGATGTCTTCATTAGAATGCTAATAAATACATGCTATTGACACATCACTATTTTCCTACAAACAAGAAAAAATGTTGAAGACTTCAGAACTACAAATAAAAATATTTGGTTATAAGCCATTTGGATAGCAAATCAAAGTGCCTTGTAGACAGCTTTGAACATTCTTGGCATTTTGTCAGCCAGCTTCATGTCACCTTGTATGTTTAAAACATCAGTCCTGAAGAGGTTCCCACATATGCTAAGCGTTTATTGGCTGAGACTGAAATTCAAAGTGTAAGTCAATTGGAAAAAAGAGAATTTTCATAAGCTTTTCTGTATGTTAATTTGTATTTTGAAAATAATTCTTACACAGACATCAGTTTTGCTGTTTATTTTAAAATAGCTAGATCATTTAAATATCCCTCAAATTAATTTTCTGCATTTTACAGTTAAGGCATGTGTCCAAAAAACATAATAAAAATAATTACAAAATAAAAATATTTATTTATTCAGTTGTCCTGAATTTCACAGCAAATCAGACAATATTTAAAAAAGGCTGATCCTCTGTGAGTTTTCATGGTTGTGAATTTGAGAAGGCTGTAGTGAAATAAAGTGGCTTTCAGTAGACATTTTGAATTTTGTAGCTTTGTAGCTGTGTTAAGTCCAGGAATAACTTTGAACAACTTTTGTGTAACTTTTTAAAATTAGTCAGAAGAACATAAGGAATTTAATTTGAATAAAAGTACACAACTTTCAATTTTCACTAAAACCAAAATGATCCTCCTCTTACATTTAAGTTAGAACTCCCGTCTTTGCCCTTTCATTTAAGCAGACTGGATCTGATCCTATTTCTATACCAGCTGAATAATGCAAAAGATATGTCAGCATGATTAATTAAATAGCTATAATCGAAAATGTTTCAGTCTATCAAATATGAACTATGCGTAATAATTTGAAAGGTCGCATTGATTTTCAGTTGTAGCTATTATAATCCAGTTTTGTTGAAGGACTGAAAAAAACCCTACAGACCACACAATTTTTGAAATTGAGAAGTTGGTGTAGCCTCTCATCTGTCCTGACTATTTGAAGGTCTGTGTATACAAATAAGAAACATTCATATATGGTAAGCTTGCCATGGGACTGTTGTACAATAGCCTACTAGACAAATGCAGACACAGTGACATTGCGGTGCAATTATAAACAATGATCATATCCTTTGTTTTCCTAGTCACAGATGAGTAAGCATAACCTAAAGTAACTAACCAGGTAAGTTTTGAAGTTTTGCTCTATATCTGGAAAACTGTATTGAGCACACGAATTGAGCTTTGAAAGGTTCAAAGATTAATTATATCCATGGACGTACCTTCCTACATACTCCCATATAGTAGACCTATAGAATGTGCTACCATTTAAACAAGGGAAACTGACACACTATTATGCACTGAAAATGAATTCTGGACTACAGTCTGCTGAACAGAGTAGGGCATTAATCTGTTCATTATAGCCCTGGCTTCTATTCCTTCACTTGTGTAACCTCTCAACTAAAGCTGGTTTTTAGGGTACTACAGTAATGTTCTTGTCTCCAGGAAAAAAGTCTCCATGCCCCTCAGAGTTGGAACATTTCTCACTGTGCACCTTTGCACTGATCATAAATTTTCGGAGCAGCTGTGCGGTTTAAAAGTGCAGGAGAAGTGATGCTGAGCCCTTCAGCTCTCATGCTGGTAACAGAGCGGCTAAAACCGGTTCCCAGTTCTTCTGTCAATAGCAGTGGGCAAACAAAAAGTGAAAAGGGCTCTTGCATGGCTGGGAGTGGGTGATTAACGTTCAATTTATTTGCATGATTGCAGTAAGGACAGAAGGTGCAGGTCGGCAGTTTTCGAGGCACTGTGTTGGAATTAGCTTGTTCAGGTGTGTTGCTGCTTCTCAGCTTGGGCACTGGACTATGTTCTTTCAATCAGTCTAATCATATGTCTTGATTTCCAAAAACATACCCCCTCCCCCAACACACACACACACACACACACCCCAATTATTTGAAAATGAAAGCGATATAAAAAAGAAAAGTCATGCAGATATAATACATTGCTTTAATGAACATACATTTAAGGAAATGCATTGGGGATTCATTTATTTGCTGTGTTCTAATTTCCTGCTTTTATGAGGTCATTTGATTTATTTGTAGAGCTGTTAGAAGTGAAGATTAATGAATACATTCCAAAATGGCCAGTTTAACCGTACCAATTGCAAAGGAAACGGAAATGCCACAGATGTACCGTGCCGTGATTGTGACACCCAAACCTGACTATACAGTAATACATTAATGTGTGCTCTTTTGCCATGGTAGACTGACCTTCTTGAAAATGCTTGAATTTTAATGTTTAATGTTGCTTTTTCCAGGTTTGAAAAGTGCTTGAACATAGTTGAAATTGTAACTAGTAACTAATAGTTATCTGACTGAATAGTTAGCTTGTATTACATTAGAAATACAATGTACCGCCTCTTGTAATTCCAGAGCGAACACTGAGAGAACGCAAAGATGTTAAGTCTGTGTGTTTTGAAAATAAATGACCATTAAATAAAATGTATGCTACCTTGGTTGCTAAGATTGCTACTGCAGGTGTAGCAATACAGGTGTATTGAAAATGGACCTTGAAAGTGCTTGAAAAGTCCTTGGATTTGACCTTGGAAAAGGTGGATGAACCCTGCATTGAAGTTCCTCCAGTTTGAGGAGTGCACCACATTGTACTGCATATGTATTGCATATTGCACTGCATCCTGTAAAAAAAGAGGTAATGTGGAATTACAGGTTCCTCTGGTCTTTATATATTTTCATCTATAACAAAGCAAAAAACGACCCAGAAACAACTAGGCATGTTGGTGAATATAGCTGATGACATAAGTCCTAGGCTTATTATGGCAACCCCACAAAATTCCAAAATCCTTTTTTGTGTAAAATGTCATGTCAGTGGCTGCCAATGGAAAACCCCTGAATCTTGCCACATGAGGCCAGTCCTCTTCTAATCACTATCTGTCAGCTAAATTGTAGCTGAATTCCATTTCACTTCCCTATATCAAATGAAAATCCTGAGTGTGTCACAGAGTGCTGAGGACTCTCCTCTTGCCCCAATTAAGAAGGTGTGTGGTCCAGGAGTAGGTGGACTCCAGACCCCATTAAAGCATGGCCTGGCCTTTTATATCATCACCCTCCAGCCCTCCTGAGATATGGGCATAAAGTGAGAGACCATGAGAGAGTGAGCATGAGCCTAGGAAAGGAAAGCCCATTAGAAACAGCACACAGAAAGGGTCTCAGGCCCAAACCTCCTGTAAATGAAACCGTCTCACCCTTTGATGTCCCTTTAAAGGCATGTGGCGTCACTCAAGAGCCAGCTTTAACCTTGTGGAGATCCGGAGAGGTGGAGGCGTCCTGCCACATGAGGGCCTGCTGCTGCTGACTTGCCCTGTTCATCCAGCGAACCCCAGCAAGAATAAAAATCCATTGTCTGGGTCGATGGCATTTAAAAAAAAAACAAACAAACAAAAAACCCCACCCAAAAAAAACAGCTTTATGTCTTCTTCTGGAGCTGTTTGTCAGGCATCTGGAGTCTCCTAGACTGCGTACAGGACAGAACGTACAGAGGTTCTCCCGTCTAGTCTTCTGATACAGTTGGCAGAGCACTGTCTACTCCATTACTGGCTTAGGATGCAATTTAGTATTTACAGTACATTTTCAGCAACAGTTAAATAATTAATCTACAATCTGTAATGATAAATTGTTTGTGGTTTTTTTTTTTTGTTTGTTTTATCTGGATTACCTCTTTTTACTGGGGGAAAGCGATGATTTGTCTGTTACTCCAATGTTCTGTTTTTCTTTATGTTCATGGCAATAAAAATGTAAATGCACAGCTATTTTGAACTGATAGAAGCCATTTTAATGTCTAAAGCCTGAGCATTTTGAAAGTGACAAATAACTATATTGATATTTAGCATAAATACCACAAAGAAAGTCAAATACAATGGCTTTTTCCTGACAATGCCAGCTTTTTTTCTAGCTGGGTGACTTTATGATTCTCCTGCCTATCAACAGCAGCTGTAAGTTTAAGAGTTGTCCAAGATACTGTGAATTATAATCACATTCCTTAGTGCTGAAATATTTGGAAACTTGCCAGGATTTTAAGATGGGAGTAGTAGTTATGAACCACAGTGCTACCAAAAATAGAGTCTAACAGCCCTGTCTTAAGGCTATTAGCTTAATCACCCACATCTTTGAAGAACTAAACTTGTGTCCATATGTTTACATTTTCCTCTGTATAACTTATTTCTCTAAGTGGCAACCACACCAGAAGCCAGCTGTATGATGATTAGCTGAATTAGCATCCACATGACGCATTCATTCAGTTCTCAGGTAGCTTTTATAGTGGCCACTGTTGTGCTATTTTCTCCAGGGGATCTTTACATCTTGTCTCCATATGAGAAAGCTGAGGTTATACCAAATCCAGCGTTTGCTTCCCTCCTGGCACATCCACACTTTAGAGTTTTGTGAAAAATGCATTATGAGGAGACTTTGGAGCATATTGTTTAGCAGCATAAAGAACTAGCTTGTTTAATGGATTTTGATTCCACACACTGAGTAACCAAATTCTCTTCAGATCAATACCAGGGACTAATTTCTGATAGGAGTGCAATAAGGCCAAGGCTTAATTGAAGCCCTTAAGTTTAAAGGGTGATGATGGAGGAAACTGCTGAACTGATGTTACAGTCTTGGTATTTCAACATGATGTCCCAAATGGTTTTCCAAAGTAAGCATTCTCCATGTTGAGACCCCATTATACCAATAAGCAGGGGGGTTATCAATCCAGAAAACTAAGATCCTTTGATTGCCTAGCTTGTACTTGATGAGGCTTCTACTGGTCGCAATGTTTCTGAGACTTCCTGTGCTGGACAATGCTATTTTGTTTGGCACTTCCAGGACATGCCAGGGGGTGGAGGCATGTTTGAAGGAATAGGAGAGTTTTTGATCTGTTTGGGTTTGGAATGGTGCTCCAGCTGTCAGCATCAGCAACGGATCTGGAGTCACGTCTCCACAGGGCCAGCGGAGAAGCAGCTAATGAGGCCACCAGAGAGGCTGGCAAAAAATAAATAAATAAAAGAAATGCACAGCATCGTTCGACGTGCACAAGCCAGTCTGCTCTGCCTTAGGGAAGAAGTGAGGCCCAGCTAACATTCTCCCAGCCGTTTCCACCAAAGATGGAATTAGTCGTCATTGTCATCATTGTCAATGATATGTTCATCGTATCCCTCCTCTGAGTTGTTGCCCAGCGCTGCATGTGAATATTCTTTTATATGTTCTTTGAATATTCTACTTCCCCCAATTCATACCCTCTAAAACTAGCAACAAAATTAGCTGCTCTAGCTATTTTCAGAGTATCATTGTTAGCATAGCATCACATAACAGTTTCTGTCTTGTTTGGGCTCATGCATGCTTGACAACTTTACTCTGAGGCTTTGGTTAACAAAGCAGATGGATAGATGACAGCTTGGCTGCTCTCTGTGAGAGCTCAGGACCGTGGGGTGAACCCCAGCTGCTTCTAAACACTGTCGGAAAAGCCTGTTAGCGCTAACTGGCCCCTCAATCCTGTAAAAGTATAGAAAGACTACAATATTGTACTCATAGTGATTCTACATGTCTCCCCTGCCCCTCCCAGCTATTCCCATGGGCTACATTGCCCATAATCCTCTTGTTTGTTCCCATTCCCCTGTCTATTGATTACACCTGTTTCTTATTCCAGTGATTGCTCTTTGTATTTATACCCCTTCTGTTTGTCTAGTCATTTGTGAAATCTCACTCAGCCTTGTATAGCACTTCCAAGCCATTTGTCATCCCTACTTGTTTCCATGTTCCGGTTTTAACTTTTAGCTGGTTTCTCAGTTACTCTTGTCTCACGTCACCCTCGTCTGTTTAGTCTGCCTGGTTCTCCTGTGTACCAATGTATTATAATTACCTTGCCTTTCTATTGCCCTTTTCATTGTACATTAAACTTGGTTTTAGCTGTCCTATGAGCGATGCTACTTCTGCTAATGCGTATAATTTCTACATTTATTCAGAGGTCCTTGTTGAAGGCTTCATAGTTATATTTCTATTTTACTACAACAAAAAAGCAAGCTACACTAAATGCAACTCGCCTCAGGAATTTCCCTTTATCCTGAGAAAACTAAGTACAGTTGCATTAATTTAGGAAACTGTGCTACCAGAAAACCGGATCCCGGAACAAGACAAGGATTCAAAAGGTGTGATTTTTAGGAGCATCACTGTAACACAGCAGTGGATTAACTAGCTATTTGACCTTTATGTAAAGGCTGTGATTCATCCACTCAGGCTCTGTGTCTCAAGATTAAGCGTTTCAATGCACTGTAAGGTCAGCCTATCTATTGTGTGTGTGCCAGGCACTGAGTGACTTTACTGAAGCAGCACTGTGGAGAGCGGCTCTGCCTCACGCAAATGGATGCTGATTGTTCCTTAGCAGTCCCCCAGGCCACTCTCCAAGGGCTCGTCAGACAGGTGCAAAATCTCTATTGCTGCAACCCCCCACCCCTCCCGCACCCACCACCCCTGACCCCACCAAATTGGGTTCAAGGAAAGATGGCCCCTTTCACAGTGACACACAGATGGAAGTATGACAACCATAAAGGGGACTGATTATGAGGGGTCTGTGTTGAGTTGTGCTGCGGTGGGCTAAACACACAAAGAATCGATGGTGGAAGATGTGACGTGCATTAAGGAAAGTAGTGGCTTGCTTCCCAGAGCTGCTGGACTGATGGTTCTTGATGCTAAATTCATCCTATACTTGCTGTATCATCACGAGGCATCGGTCCATACATGTGTAAAAAGGGCAGCTAATGGCTTTCATGTGGAATGGCATTTTAGAAACTCCTAAAATCCTACTACCACCATGTCCTACAATGAGGTGCCAAAGCCTGCTCCATTCACAGTTGGATCCATGCGAAATCACAGCAGCTCTGCAGATCGGTCACTGCAGATGGTTTAATTAATTGTGTCGGGCTGAAAGCTCCAACAAGCTCAAATTCCTTGTCCCAGTGCACTAGTGCAAATCACAGACAGGAGGCCTCCTGTCCATGGTTTGCCATGGGGAAGAGAAATTGCTGTATGGAAACTCCTAAGAGAGCTTAGAGGGAGACCAACAGCATCCACATTGTCAGGGAGTAGCAGGTCCTGTTAACGCAAACAGATTAGAATGGGAGGATATGCTATGGTGTTAGGTGAGTCACATGGGTCACTGATGTATTCTGAATGTATTCAGATTGGCCTAGTTGAGCACTGAAGTGATACTGATCTGAGTTCCTCTGCAGCCATTGCTGAATGCGTTCGTATAATCTGATTGGCTAGCTTGCCTCAACAACCTGTCAGGTGTTTTTACCTCTTGTTGGCTGGTGGGATCAACTCTAGGTACAAAAACAAATATAAACCAACCAGACTCACAGATGGGACTATGCAGATTTTCAGCAAAACTAACATTACACATTATAATCCTATAGACTCCCAGTTTTCTTAATGAACTTGAGCTCGAGCAGTATTCCCTTAAACTCTCTGAACTGCACTGAGGAATGCACAATGCTTAGCATCCAACCAAAGATACCATGGCAACTTTACTATAAACAGAATGAGCAGGGTGTTCTGGTCATTGAAAGGCTAAAATTACATTTCTAATGATTAAAATTACAATATACCGTTGAGTCAGAAAAGAAAGAAATCACAATTGATCTCGCCTGCATCAACCGTGTCCTCTTTAGTATATACACAGAGTCTTGTAATTTACTTTTGTTTATCTACCTGAAAGTCACCTACAGACGAAATCATTAGGAACCATATCGGCAGTAATAGTGAGGACCAAAAGGAAAATGTATATGCCAGCTAAAGGATTTTCCTCTTTACCTTAAATCAGTGCATTTCATCAAGGGGAAAAGTATTATTGACCAAATGCCAACACTCTGTAAATGCTAAGAATTTCGAGTGGGGGCACAATTTAGAATTGCAGACAGGTACACATAATAGATGAGTGCGAGAAAGCCTTCTGTTGCTGGGAGAAGATAAGGGGTTGGCAGCAGAGTTGTAAAAATGAAACTGAAAAACATTGATTTTTCTGCTGATTACTTTTTGTTGTGGCCCAGACGTGTTTGAATCTGTCGGGGGGGGGGGGGGGGGGGGGGCATTGGAGTCATCGTCCTCGTTGTTGTTTGCAATTGACAGCTAGAAGTTCAAGGACGGGCAGGGGAGCAGTGGAGTTGAACAGGACTCATGAGGAAATTAAATTAGTGTAATAATTGACCTTGAAGTGGTTTCTGCCTCTGTGCATCCTACCACCTTCCCCTCTGCCTGGGCTACAGAGATTAGACTCGCACGTAGGCGACTACAAGTACCTGAGCTCGGAGGCACAGCATATATCATATCATCCAGCATATATCATCTAGTTATTATGATAGTGACCATATCAAACTGACCCCCCGAAAGCTTCTGTGGTTGATGAAGATGCCAGGTTTGCACAATGAGGGATTGGTCCCTGTGGAACCTAACGGCAGCAATACTCAGTTGGTGTCTGGTTATATACATTGACCTTGCTGTGCTGACATCAAGCACTGAAGTCTATGCATAAATCACACTGGCACACACATAAGTATTGTTATGCTCTTGCAAACCAGATCATATCCTTGTCATTCTGAACTCTCATAGAATATTCAGTGTTTACAGTCATATTGTGGCAGTAAATAGTGGTAAAGGTTGTCATAAAGGGTTATTTGGGTAAAAAAAAACTTTCCTTTATGGTTCCTATTGTCTCAAATACCCAAGAGTCCTAAACACTTTACTTACTAGCTATGGTGCTATATTTGCCACTGACTGCAGGCTCTCAAGCATACAGTGAGGGTAGAAACTGAGAGGTACATGTCTATTGTTTACCTCCAGACTTTTAACTCCATTATCTCATAATCATGCCTTCTGTGTGCACAGAACCCAATCCTCACTAGCATGGGTGGATATTTCATTTCACTTTTGACAAGTTTCTCAAAAGTAATTCCTAAACCACAAAAGGTACTGTTGCTGTTGTAGTAAATGTATTGGGTAAGTTCATCTTAAATATTATGTTATAGAAATATTACTGATACTCTCTACAAAAGCATTTTTTTTTTACGAGAACCAATATTCTGTATCATAAATAGACATCTGACATTTGTAACAAAACAAACTGTTTGAAAATTGGTCCAAATTGGTCAAAGTTTTGATGATTTTAATTGTGGGTCTAATAACTCCACATGCATATGCGTTACGAGACGTAACTGTCCCGTATCAATATGGTGACTGCGTTGATGCGGAAGAATCAAACAGGAGGTAATGGAGTGAACAGAATGCAGTCTGCCAACTGTAAATTTGTTTTATTCCATTGAGTAGAAGTAAAGAAAAATGTCTAAGTTAACCTTTGCAAAGTAGCTACATACTGGATGTCAGACACCACTGACACACTTACTGGCTTGCTCAACAGACACTCACACCAAGGTCATACCAAACCACTGTGGGGTATTGGAAAAGAGAGATGCAATCTTTTGAAACTACAAAATAAATTATTTTGCATCTATAATTGCCACAGGTTCTTTCAATACATGTAATATTATTTACAACTGTAAAGTTATGTTTACAAATGATATACTGTGGAGGACAACTAACCCCCAATATGGGTGAAAGCATCGCTGGGGAGGTGAGGTGCCAGTTTCACATCTGGCTGTATTCACAGCATCTCAGGGCATTTAAGTCAGGGGTGTAGCTCTGTTCCAATACGTTACATTGATTGGGAACATTTAATTTGGACTTTACTGAGGTATTGCTTAGAGCCTATACACTGTATTACTACTGGTAATTAGGTCTATCGTACTACGTTATCCATAATGCCTTAGTGCTAGACCATATTCACATGAGAGTGGGTGGCAGGCCTGAGCACTTATGCAGGAAGTATAAATTAATCATAGGCAAGCATTTTACACAAGTGTCTTTTGAATGTGTAGCCGCTGAATCTTATCTCCGTGATGAGTTGGAAGATTTGGCCTAATCACTCTAACGAGGACAGCGCTTTCAGACGTGCCAAAGCACAGCCATTTAAGGCCCACTGCAAGACGAGACTGTGTTCATGGGGCAGAACGGATGAAAGAAATGAGCTGAGATTATATAAGGCCTGGGCCAACCAGCAGAACGACCCTTCTGGAGAAACGTGATTGCCGGACTCTGCCTGAGCTACATTTGAGCATCCTTCGAATGACCTCCCCTTTGCACCTGGGCAACACAGATAGTGTTTGATATACATGATTGAGCAACGGTCATTTCAGCAACAATTAGAAAACTCGGTGCGCTAATTTGGAGACTGTTATCTGATATTGTGATTTCTTCAAACACAGAAAAACTGAATTTTGAACAGAGACAAATGTACTTGATATAAAAGAAGAAAAGTAAAAAGCTACAAGGGAACATTATTTTTTGGCCCAGAAAACGTGCAGTGTGCACAGACATTCGCATTTCCGTGCCATTTTATTCTTCGTGTAATAGAGCACTGCTATAAAAATAAGTTGTGAGCTGAACGTGTGCATGCTAAAATGTGTTTAGAGGGTGCTCCATCCAACAGCCATGGGAGCGACCTGCAGCGGCATCTTCTGGTCTTTGTGAACACCAGAGGAGAAGGTGACATAATGTTGTTTGTTACCTGCTGTAAAAATGACAAGCGCACCTTGAGCAGTGTGAGAACACAATGGATTTGTTGAAGCACTGCCAATGGGATTTAGGGCTGAATCTCAGCTTTGTCAGGTGGTGCCTGTGACCGCTGCTCCTCCAAGATAAAGACAGCTATGTTCTTAAGAGGATAGAAAGCATTTCATTCTTGTCTCATAAAGAAGACAATTGTGCATGCATATAGATTCATATGTTTGGATGTTAGTTTGCATGTTTGTTTATGGTTTCACCCGACAGCCTGATGTTTATGGCTGCAACTTAATTGGCGGTGTCACCTATTGCTATGGACTACTGTATGTGAAAGTGGTGATGTCAGATGGTCTGAGATGTGGCCTGGCACTCCGTGACCTTAGTGAGACCTTTCAGCAGTGACATACAGCCACCAATAGTGCGTGTGTCTTCCAGAGCATAACTCACTGGAAATTCTCCTCTTTGTTTTCCCAGCTGACCTTCGCTTGAAGACGAAAGCTTCAGTCCTGTGTCAGCCTCAGCCAGAGTTGGCCTGTTTTGTAAAAATGACTTGTGTAAGCATGTAAGCGTCTTTGACATGAATTGAAAAAAGATTCTAACCATGCAGTTGTAAATAGGCAAATCTGTTTCCTAATTCTCCTTGCTCATAAGGACCATCTGCCCTTGTTTGTTATTCTGGGTAACACTTTTTGTAATCAATAAGACCCCCGTTTCCAGCTGGATTGAGCACTGTTAGAGTCTGTTTTTGGTATGGGGTGTGGGGGCTGTAATAATCAGTGTTTAGTTAGCAAAATAAAACATATCAATCTTTCTGAGAGAGATAAAAGCCATCAGAGGAGAAATCGTTGTTGGAACATGGTTCGGTCCTGCACAGTGCAATTTCCAGCTTTTAAAGGCCACAAAGTAGCCGAAGAGATCCAATCTGTCTTTCACTAGAATCAAGCATTGATTCTCCTAAAGTGTGATGGAGCCTAATTACAAGACTGTTACGAGTCTGGCTGGAATTCTGTGGCGCTCAGTCTGTGTGGATAATGGAGGATATGATGTCTGAGATAGTGGTAGAGAGATGGAAAATGAAGCCGCCTGAATAGGTAGGGAAATCAGGTGGCCCTCATAATGGTAGGGCTGTGATGTAGGGGAGACTCTGTAGTGGGGAGAGTTATTGGAATTCCATGATAACTGGGTCATGACGTGTTCTGCAACTTTAAGTTGTTCATGCATGTGCGTTGTGTGAATGCGTGTTCCAGTGTCCAAGTTCTTTTGCAACCATTTAACATCTATAAATGGTCTGATGAACTTAGTTTTGTTTCTCAGTGACTAGTTTAAAAACAGTGTAGAGCCACATGTGTGTGTGTGTGTGTGTGTATATATATAAAGGTCAAATATACTAGCAGTCACTTGCATGCTGCACAGGTTTGTTCATTTTTTTTCTATTGCTGTCCCAAAGCATTTCAAGAAACATGATATTCTCATCGTTCCATTAAAACAGGCTCTTGTCCTCTAGATATCGCGATTGCTCCTCTTTGCGATAAGCCTGTATTTAGCTGACATTTCGACGTGGATTTGGTTGGAGCTTTGGTGCTCGTTGCATGTTTACCCTGTCAGCCCCCCCCCACATCTCCCACGTTATCATCCTGTATGTCCGGGTGATGAGCGGCAGATTTGCTTGTGCCCCACTCAACATTCCATGAGCCCCTGGCAAACACAAACATGTTGAGCCTTTGCCATAAGCTCTATCATAATGCGAAACGCAGGTTTGGAAGGATGAAAGTGAGGCAGGTGCATGCGTGTGTGTGTGTCTGTGTTTTGAGGAGGGTTTGTAGCGTGTTTAATGATATCTTCAATTTTTAAACTTTTACAGTGTCCTGCCTTTGTTATTTTTTTGTATCTCTGAGTTCAGCCCACTTTGCAGCCACACCCTTACCTGTACCAAATGGCACATATTCACTCACTCCCGTATATCATAAATTACATACCTGCAAAAGGCTTGTGCATATCACCAGGCTCCAGCGTAAACTCTGCAGGGAGGGCCTAGGCCATAAAAGTAGTATAATTGCTACTCTGTCTCTCTCCACTAACAGGGTTCCTGTTTACAAATCAGCCACTGCTCCTAAGCTTTTGTGAGTGTTAGTTCATCCTCTCCTCCTCAGCCCCACCTCCTGCTCCTCAATTACCCACTGGGCGCTTGAAGGTGTGGCTGTTGACTAGTACATGGTCAGACTAGTGCATTTGTCTGGTTTCTGCCAAGCAGATTTGGTGCCAAAGATGCTGTTTGCTTGCAGATCAATAGGCCCATCTCGGCTACACAGCACCTCTTTGGGCCCACATGACTCCCTGTGCTCACAGTCAACAGATGTCAAGATGGTGTGTGTGTCTGTGTGAGAAAGACAGAAAGCAACGGAAGGAAAGAGAGGCCATGTGCATGAGAGAGAGAGAGAGAGAAAGAGAGAGAGAGATTGCAAGATTGGTGTTGCATTCTGGGTCAGATAAGAATAATGCAGGATATGAATGGAGTATGTTTTTTTTTTTTTTATTTATTTTTTTTATTTATTCCGTTCCACAAAGCACATAAAAGATGTGCGGACATATGTGAATATTGAACAGTGTGTGTGTATGAATGTGTGCTTATGTTTTTGTTTATGTGCCTACCAGGCTGAGATTGACCTTATGAACTTTCTGGAAAGCGAAGTCTGCTTTCTGAACAGGTAGATTTATTTTTTATTTATTTTTATTATTATTATTACTTTTCCCCCCATGGATATTCCATTTTTGTCCATGCACAATAGACACTTCTTAGCTCAAATACACATCGAGCAACTTTTTTCTATTTTTATTCTATTAGTCAATGGATTGTCCTCACAACCACCTGCTAAACATATGTTTTATGTTGAAATGAATCAGTTGAGCTCCGATTACACAACCTTTATCATGGTATACCATTCCTGCACTTCCCATACATGCATCACGAAAAGAAAAAATGGAAAAATGCAGCGGTTTTCCTTCGTCTCCAGATAAAATATTTGGTTAGTCAACCAAACGTTATTCCAGCTGACTGACCAAAAAAATAAATAAATAAATTCTATATTTAGACAAGCTTGTTGGCCACCAGCCCCGTTGCAGCCCTGGAGTACCCTGTCCCATAGCTTGCTCACCTGCCAACTTATCCATGTCTGTGGAGGAAGGAGTCCCCACAGGAAGGTGGTTGCAACGGATGGTGCAAATGGGTTCATCTAGACTCTCTGGTCATACAGTGTACATGGGTTGATCTGAGAAATGCTTGGAAAGGACTACTTATGATTGTGGATTCCACTGGGGACCCAATTTATCCCATGAACATTGGCAAAAATTCCTCACAAGAACTCTCTCCCCTGGCCACAGAGGCATCCGGTAAGCAGCTTACTGCTGTCCAAAAGCCTAGTCCAATCCTGCTGTTGTTGCTGTTAAATCCTTTCTCTAGCCAACCAATTGGCAATCCGCAGCCTATCCTGATGTTGTTCAAGAGGTGCACCTCTGTCATACTCTTGCATCCAGATATGTGGGCTGCCGGTCATGATGCTCAAACCGAATATAAAAAGATATGAAGCCAGTGCTACTAGGTGGTATGGTATTTGTAGACATGCACCAACTCATGCAAATGTTCATTCCACCTTGCTTGCTCCGTACTGTTCAGCATGCTTTTTGTAAGATGGCCTGGTTTCTGGTTTCTGGCTTCTGTCAGGTCCTGTATGGGCATGGCCAAAGGCAAACTGGATACTTAAGTCCACTGTAACAATATATTCAATATACTGTCACACATGAGATACAATCCTAAGCATCCACACTGTTATCCTGACTCTTGCTGGGTCAGAGAACATGCCTCCCCCTTACCATGCCCCAATGCCTTATGATATTTAATCTGCAGGGCCACACCTTCAGGTCACCTGACTATCAGTTCTCTCATCAGCCCAACTCCATACTACACCTGTAGCTGTTCCCCTTCATGAAGCAGCTGTCGGCCTAGGCAAATATCACAAATCCTCTCTGTGTCATGTAGACCCCTGCAGGCATATACTATAACTTGTTCTCTGCCCTCTTGCACTTGGGTGAGCACAGCCCCCAGCCCTTGAAGATTGGCATTGGTATAGAGCCAGAAAGAAAGGTTAAAGTCTGCCTAAGCCCAAACAGGTGCTGCCAGAATAGGCTCTGTGAAGTCCAGGAATACCTGCTCACAAGCTGAGATCCATTCCACTACAAGTTAGTGATACCCCTGCATTCCTCCTCACCCCCAAATTAGTCAATGCAGGGGATCTACTTTCTTTGCACAGGCAGGAATTCAATATCCCATAAAATGCAGAAAGGAATAGATGGATGGTTAGTCCTTACTAACTAAATGAATGGATCATCAAAAAAATTACATTTATGTGGCTCATGCATCAGTCCATGGTCCCTCAACTGTCCAAAAAGCCTTTGCTAAGTATTTCAAGTGCCTAGAAAAATGTGGTGAGTACACAAGTTGTGCACTTGGCCCCTAGACATCTCAGCAACAACCTTTGAAAGGTTGCTGGGGCGCTGTATAGACCAATGGGCAATCCTTCAAACTGGTGTGTGTTGAAAGATGTTTTTCCTTATCAGCTGAATGGATTTCAACCGGCAAGTAGCCACTCACCAGGTCTAAAGGAGAATATGATTCTACTCTCATCAAACTTCTCAAGAACTTTCATTCAAGGTAGGGGATGGATGTCTTTAAGGGTAACCTCATTCAGCTTCTGATAATATCTGCAAAAGTACCATGTACCATGCTGTACCAACATACTTTGAAGAGACCTCAGCTCTGTATATAAACTAGGTAGTACCACCCTATAGCGCTCTCTGTTGAAGACTTCCCTCGTGAGGATGCTATGAACAACTACATCTGTGCAGCCACGGTCTTCCCCATCATGAGCAAAGGTTCCTTGCCACTGATTCAACAAACCCCTAACTGTGCAAGTTTCAATCCTTCAGCCTCTTGGGAAAGGATCTCTAAATGACCAGGGAGAATGTTCCATATGGATCACACTAACAGAACCAGCACCTCCAAAGCTTGAACTCTCCACCCAGGCCAGGGAACAGCAAACTCACCCCTCACATATTTCAAAACTCTTCCCTCATGTACTGTACCACAGCTACCACTCACCTCACACGTCACTCTTGGTCATCCTTCATACTGCATGCTCCCTCTGCTTGGGTCATGAGGAACCACATGACTACTTCAGCATGTGGCAGCAGTTGCTCCGGAGCTTTAATGTGGTGTCTTGCAACCCCCAGATATGGATCTTTGTCATTCTCTGCCTTCAGGCAAGGGCAGGTTATTAAAGCTTGATCCCATGCCACCGCTCAAACCCTGGGAAGAGTGAACTTAACACTCTGTGGTCAACGTGAATTGCTCATGCATCAGCTTGGATGCTTCTTGATGTATCTTTGTAATAATACTTCATAGAAATAAGGATCATACATTTCCTGAATCTGTAGACTCTGTCCTTTAAATTTTATTGAAAGTAGGAGTTACAAGCCAATCAATAGATGATAAAATATATGCCTTACGTTTGTTTCGTAGGTTTGTGTGTCACTAATGACTTCTGCCTCTCACTACATGTGAACAGGATATTCTTGTTGCAATTTCTGTGAATATAACCCATGGACAATCATGAAGTGTTTACCCCTCACAAGGGCGTAGATTTGCTCTTGACATTGGAGGGGACGCGTTACTTACGTCCATGCTAATTCTACTCCATTGATCAAATTATTGGTGGGGACAATTCAATAATCCCTGGATATTAGTGGGGATGTGTCACTTCCGTCCATGCTAATTGTACGCCCTTGACCCCTCATGTCGGATACCTTTCTTTCCTAATTCAGTCGACAGTTCTAGCTAACTAGCTGGAATATTGTGTAAAATATTTGCAGCTTCTTACGTTTCAGCAATTTTGGAATATAGTGATGAAGATGGCGGAGCATTAGATTTTAAGGGTCCTGATGAATGGATCCTATTGATAAAGAAGATTATGACCATGAAAGAGATCGATTGCTAAATGAATGTTATTTTACAATAGCACTTTTCTGGTTAGTCAACATGGCAGTGACAGCTATGGTCACGTTTAGGCATGACATCTGCTGCTAGGTAGCTAGTTAGCGTTTAATTAGCCAGTTTGCTATCTAGTTAAATACGTCTGTGCAAACATGTTAATTGATTTGTGATACAGTAGTCATGACTTGCTTAACAAAATTGATTGTCCATTAGTAAATGTTTACTTTGTAATTATATTTGTGTGTGTGAAAGTGAGCTGGTATACATGAATGGATTTGTTTCGACCATAAAGAATACTTTTCTGTGCAGATGAGACTTACAGTTGCTGCAATGCTCATTTTTTTCATTTGCACACATAAATCTTGATATATTGATACTCCATGCTTGATAAATAATATAGCATTATTTTTAGTAGCATTTTATCTCAGCCCTTCTAACATTTGGTGAAAGTAGAGTGACAGTCCACACTCCAGAGCAATTTCACAACATTTGCATATTTTGTTCCATTTGCCTTTAAATGTAAAGATGGATAGAGTTAGGTTATGCTCACCTTTTAAGCAAAGACCTTACTAAGGGTAAGTATCAGCTCTCTGAAGCTCGACCAACACCATCCAAAGTTACAGCCCCAGCACCAACTGTAGAGCATTTTAGCTTTGCCCATTGACTCCTGGTTCCACCACCTAGCATGGAGATTCTAAATGAATGGCTCCACCTCCTTGCCAACCCTTTGTTTATATTTAAAAACTGTTCTTACTTGAGCTAGGCTAATGTTTTCCCAGTAAACATTTTCCAAAGCAGTATTTCTCTATTCATCTCTGTACTATCTCTCTTTTGCTTCTCCTTCAAGAGCACAAAGGACAAAATCTACTCACTGCTGTATCCTCAAAGGCCGTGCTCATAAATAAGCCTCAAACCGACGAGCTATTCTGATAATGGTTGTAAGTTATTTTTCTACTATATTTGGGCAACCATAAACCAAAGTGGCCCTTCCATAAACCAAGGTGGCATCAGGAACTGGTTAGCAACTGCCCCTGTAGCCCTCTGCCATGGTGTAATACCCTATGGTCCTATTAGCACCTATTAAAATCCTTGGTCCACCACTTACATCATCAGATACTGTCACCTGTTGCTTTTGCCTGCCATCACACATGATTTGAAACAAGCACTTTCCTGAATCTCAGAACAGCAAGCAATGAACACATTTTGCTTGTATCACACTCTGGGGGAAATGAAGTGCAATCTTCCACATAGCCCCACTCCTGGTAGCCCACCAGCGGTATCTCCCAAAGTCTATATGGAGCTTTTGCACCAATCACAGTTAACCGCATTATTTTCTGCCAATCAGCAAAGACTACATAAGGAGTTCTAGTGGCCATTATATCACATGCAATACTTGTATAAAAATGTCCCCCAAATACAGACATTGTATAAGTACAATAAAAAAAAACTAGTCCCTCAATCACTCAGATTCACACACTGGAGTGTGTGACACCAGCATTCTTCATGTCTTCCCCTTTTTTCATCTCTCCCTCTCCCTCCCCTCTCCCTTGATGGCTCACTCTCAGTAGTGCTGGTTCATTGTGCCAAGAGCCATCATTTTGATCGTTCTTAGCACCCATGGGACAATCTTTGCATCTCTTCCAGATATGCAGATTTACATAATGGCAGTGACAATATGTTTTTCCCCTCAAAAAGAAGTCACTGATATGGCGGAAGACATTTTGATTAACAGATGCTAATAGCACTTCCCTGCTGAGTTGTTTGCAAGGAGTGGGAGACTTGGTGTCCTCAGGACCCATCACTCTCTGCCCTGGGGTGGGGAGGAGTCTGTTTTGAGCTGTTTTAATTTGACTGTATGACAGGGGCTTCCTGTCTGTTTACAAAATACTTTATGCTTCAACCTAACCTACCCTCTATGATTAATCACATTCCCAATACTTTCCCCTGTGTTTCCCGTATGCTGTATCCTTGTTCAGGTTCTTGTTTAGGATTTTTAAAATGTCAGCAGAACTCTATTAGCAAATACATGATTGCCTGTTCAAATTCTGAAAGATTTTCATGAATCAGTTGATAACATTCTGTGGAGCTCTATTTTCAATGCTGTTGTCTCAAGACATGGGTCATGTTGAGTGGCCCATATCTTCTACTCACACTGCGTGACCCATATTTTTAGCTATGGGTGGCCTGCTGATCGCGGTCAACACTGATGGGAGCTTCCAGTCCCACCACTGTAATCCCTCACACCTGATTTCATCATGTAACATGACCACTTCAGTCTTACTTCCTGTGCCTTACGAAGTGAATTAAGACGAAGTGAATTATCCAAGTGGCTCTGCATAATAGCCAGCAGGGATGCAGCACAAGTATCTGACCACGCTGATGTTCTGAGGTAGTTAATAACAGATAATGGTCATTGCAGGTCCATGACACCCCTTTTGAGAATGACCAGGCAATGCATCTGGTAGAGAAGTGGTCATTAAGCTGTTTTCACACTAAGCAGTTTTAAAGAAAGTCATCAGCATTCGGTTGGCAGTTTCGTCTGGGAGTTTGTTAGTCCTAATGGCACAGACAGCTGCTGCCCTAATGTCAATGACTTCATACTAAAAAAAAGGACTTTACACCTCAAAACAGACTTAAATCTTTGGCAAGGCAGAGTTAATATATTAATTAAATTAAGCTTGAGAGTCCAGTCATGCTCACTCTTGGGGGGTCAAGCAGAATCCTATCAGCCAGGGTTCATATTCAGGTCACAGAAACACAGTGTACTGCAACGCTCACTAAAACTGCATGGCTTGGAGCCACTGTTCAGGCAGCTCACTGGTTCCATATCTTCTTGCACAGTTCTTAGGCTCAACCTTTGCCTGAGTTCTAGGTTCAGGTGGAGAGTGTGGAGGGGCTGCTGGGGGAACGGTTGCCTTCTCTCTGCCATGGAGAACCCTTCAGATCATCTCCATTCCTTTGTCCCTCATGGAGAACACTTCTGATCGTCTCTCTTTCTTTGTCCTGCATGGAGGACCCTTTTGATCGTCACCATTCCTTTGTCCTGCATGGAGAACCCGTCTGATAGTCTCCATTCCTTTGTCCCGCTGAGCACGCTACAGTTTTGTAGCCACTGCATTGAGCTGGTCAATCATGTCAGACTTATTACTTGGACATTAACTAAACCATTACTAACACAACTTGTAAATGAATTGCCTGGTGAGGGTAATGCAGCTTATTTTCTTTATCTGCCTTTAGTTTCTAGCAGATGGGCTATATTCACATATAAAATGTAATTGTGTAGTACCCATGTGTAGTATGCTGCACCCAGTCCACACACAGAAGTTCTGGGTCTGTATTGGAAATCTAGTACTGTATATTGCAATTACCGTTAGTTGGCTAAGGCATGCGCACAAGCTGGACAAAAGCCAAAGTGGTGTAGCCACAAGTTGACACATATGTAAACATGCTTTTAAACTCTTGAATAATTTCTAAACTTATTAATTGAATGGATATTCATTCAATATATAATTATGTAAACTGAGTAAGAAACAGCAGCAACAACAAATGTTTTGAATAAGCAAAAAGGTCACACTGAAATGGTGGCCCAACTCTACATCATAATTCCATATACACTGAATGTCAGTGGTTCATTTGAAACCCTTACAAAATATAAAAAAAAATATTTATAGACAACACACTGAATATCCTGGGTAAGTAAAAAGTGGCTGTTTTCATTATAATAAAGTAAAACAAACATGTCTTGTTTTCTTTTTATTTTTAGGAGGATCTGTCAGTGTGCTACAGTCGTTTGGCACTGCACATTCTATATTCATCAGACTTTTTTTCATTCCCCGTATTGATTTTGCCCACGCGCTCACTCTCGTTCACACGCACACATGTTAACTGATGAAGCCATTCAGTAGCACACTGTCATACACACGCAGACACATACACGTGTACGTACTCAGACATACAACACACATATACATGCAGAGACACACACACACACACACACGCACACACACAAACACCCTGGTGCTTTCTGCTAATGATGAACTGGCCACTTATAACTCCGGCCCTGAGTAGGCAGCTAAACAATGATTACTGTTATTCATCATGCGAGTGTGCAGAAAAAGAAAGTGCTGTGTAGGATAAAGCTTTTGTGGCTGTTTTCTTCACCATACTGTCAGCAAGGCAAGCATATTAAGAAAAGGGGGAATGTGTTTTTCCAGTTCCTTTTGCTCTGGGGACTCATAAAAACATGCCCATGTGCATGTGTGCGCACACATACACACACACACACACACACACACACACACACACACACACACACAGACACTCACATATGCTCAAGCAGGGGCCACAAAAGAAAAAAACCTACCCACCCCAGCCTCACCTTCCCTACATTCTAAATCTGGCTGGACACCAGATGGGTTGTAACTTAGGCTCTAAGAGTGGAGCAGAAACCTCTGCTCTCTCTCATGCTCTCGCTCTCTCTCTCTCTCTCTCTCTCTCTCTGTCTGTCTCTCCCCCTCCTTCTCTCTGACGTCCTTCTCTCAAACTGCATCGGCCTCCGAATAACGGGCTGTGCGAGGAGAGTCCAGGAAATTCCTCCAGGCGCGGGGCTGGGACTTGGCCGCCTGTCTGTTATTGGAAAAGCTGATGGGGGGGGGGAGTGGTGTCGGGGTGGTGTGTGTGGGAAGGGGGGGGGGGGGAGGTGAAGTTAGAGCGACTGCCTGGAGTCCGTCAGAGTCAGAGAAAGAGCTGGTGAGAGCGAGCGCGAGGCGTCATGCAGTGATTTAGAAGAGCTTCAGTCTTGTTTTATCTGCCTGACACACCCTGACTACTACAGCCTGGGCATTCGTGCTGGGGACTATAAGGGGAGAGAACTGAGCAGGATGGTAAGTTTCTGGTCCCCGGGTCTTGCCGCTGACTTTGTGTGTGTTTGCTGGCTTACTGGGCATGCGTGGCTCGGCAGGAGGGAAACTGGTCTGGGTCGTCCTAATACTGCTGCTTCCTTGTCCCGGGGGGTGGACAGAAGTGCTGCTGTTACTAGTCCACTCAGATGTTGTTTACGTGGCTGTTGGACTTCTCTCTTTGTTTCCCACTTCTTCTGCCACTTGGACTGGTTTATTTTAGGTGTGCACTGTGATCTTAGGGATGTAGTGTGATATTTAATTTGAAGCCATGGGGGTGGGGATTCCCCATGCCAAAGGTTCTAGCAGATGCGATACAGAAGGTCTGAGTTTTTTCTCCCCACCCCCAGTTTCCTTCCTCTTTTATTCTCTCTCTCTTTCTCTCACTCTCTCAGAGTCCAGTAGCTGTTGTTTCTCCACTTCACCTCCTCCCTGCGTCTGGTTTCAATTACTGTGACCCTCTGGGATCTGTTGCTATAAATAAGTAACAGTGGAGTTTGCTGTAAAAAGATCGCAGTGTTATCGTTGGGGTGGGGGGCGGAGTAGGTCACTTATGGGAAGGATCACTCTTTTTCATTCGTGTTCCACGAGCTACAAGGGAGAGTCAAGGGCCGTAAGAGAGGCAGCGATCGTGGGCTTGAGCCGGTGCCAACTGTTGATTTGTTGCTGTTGTGATTTGCTGGGACAAGGTGAGCTTTTGAATGGGAAGGGTGGATAAAGTTCTCTGGGGGGGGGGGTATTCCTTAGCTGGAGCATGAGCTCCACAGCTGACAGAGGTGATGAGGCTCTACTTACCTCCAGCCTCAGAAGCATGTCTCAGCCCTGGGCCTAAACATAGCTATTAGCTGCTGAAGAGCGGAACTGGCCTTGAATTCATTTCTAGGGCCGTTCATTGTCTGCATTTTGCCAGAGGGTTGTGGCTCAAGAACTTTCAAAGGTGCAAAAGTAAAGTGAAGGCGAAGTTCTCAAAATATGAACACCTTAAAAAAAGTGGCAACTACATGATTTCAAGAACCAGCTATTCTCAGTTTAGCTTTTTGGCCTGTCTTTGCTTAAAAATAGAAGTACTTCTCTTATTTCCTCGACTATGTAGAAAGTTTCTTGTCCACTTTTTGTTGACTGTGTAAAGTGCCTAAACTGCATAGTCATGTTCACATATAGCCTGTGACTGCATCATACTCTTCCTTTGAGTCAGATTTGCTTGCTCAGCAAATCTGAGGAGTCCTAGTAAAAAAATGGTTATATGGAACACTGGTATGTAACAACAAGCCCACTTCAGAAGAACTGCACCTCCTCATCTGTTTACAATCAAGCATGCTGGAGCACTGTTGCTGTCTCTACCCAGATGGAAGAGAGGCAAAAAATAAGAAGAGATTTACTGTGATTCATTTTTGTTTGGAACTGCACAGTGAGGAATGCTTTTATGCTCCTCTGTAGATCATAATGGTGTCTGGCCATGTTGTTTTTGCACAGTCGAGGAGCAAGTCATGAATGGATCTGACTTGCATGCTGTGCATGGTATATTTGATGGTGTTTGATATCAAGAACCCTGTACCTCAGGGATTGATACATATGCGGATTCATATATATAAACGAGTGTTTAACACTTGAATGTCTGAGATAGTCGTTTTGACCATTTTGAAAATTTGAAATAAACAAAATATATATTACAATGCACAAATATGTTCATTTTAGCTGTAAGCATTATGAATTTTTTTTTCCATTTTTTGTGTAAGTCTGCCATTATCTTAGCAATATGGCTACTGTTTACCTCAGAACATCTGTTAAAAAATTGTCAAATGGCTTATAATGATATCAACAAAATAAAAATATCAACCGAATAGGCTACATGAAAACGAACAGGAGAAGAGAACAGACTTGTCACAGAAGAAAAAAAGACTGCCATTGAGATTTTTGTGACTCTTCAGAACCACGATGAAACTCACTATGACAGCGATGAAGGACTGTCAGATTCAGCTAGCGATGCCTCCTGCGTTCATGGCAGCTCTACTTCTGACTACTTGGACACAGAATTAGTCACACATTATTTTGTACTATAAAAAATTCATCTAAGCGCGTCAAAACTCCTCAGTATGTTAAAGATGCTTAGGTTGATATAGCTGGCCAATATGTAGCTAGGCTTTTTTATCAGTAAATAAATAATGATAAAAATTTCCTGACTTTTTATGACCTATTTTAACATCAGAAATGGGAGGGATGCTTTTACATTTTGTACTGTTACTATACTATACTATAAATCAATACAAAGGTCAAAAAGACCACTTTGGCCATTCTACTAATTATAGAATCCAGGACTAGTGTTAAAAAAAAATATTATTACAGATTTATTAATTGTGGAATGCCTCAAGGGATCACTTAGGGACCCTTTTTTCATACAACATGTTCCTTTTTGGTGTCCAAATGCATGTCATTCAGTTCACAAACACAAAACACTTGAGTGTCCATTGAGAGTCCATGTTAATTTTCTGCCAACATATTTCCATGCACAAAAGGGCTGTTCTTGGTATTTAACATAGCAAAAAAATCACTTTGTCAATTGCAGAATGCCACAAGAGTTTATTTCAGGACCCTTTTCATTTTTTGCATACAGTACGGTCTCTCTAGTTGTCCAAAGTCACTCTCTGCTCCACAAATACAAAATGCGTCTCAACTGAGAATTGGTGCGAACTTTTCCTTGCCACTGCATTTTCATAATCAACAGGGTTGTACTTTTGCTAGTGTTTCTTTTACCCTGGGAGTGACTTGCTCATTTGAACATGCAGAATTTGTTTGACCCCTATACTTTTATTCCACTGCTTTCCTGCAGTAGTTCTCCCTTGAGGATAGGGAGCAGTCTCCTTCCCCATATCTCACAGTAAATAAAGTAAATCTCTTTCACCCCATGATGACATACTTATGCAAAAATGCCTTTTCCCTCCCACTGTTTGTGGTGTCAAATCACCGCACTGTGGCTCCTTGTGTAGCACAGAGAAAAATGAGCAAAAGTTCAGCCCACACAAAAGTTCAAAGATCAGGAACACCTAAAGTATTTTACTCGCCACAGTTATTGTTTTACATGAGTGATACGTTTGTAAACTAATGTGTCAAAGACACATTTGACTTAACGAGAACGTTTTTCCTTAATGATCCTTAATGCTTAATGTTTTTCCTTAATGATATTTTTGTTTACTTTGACTAGTATCTCGAGAAAAGATGGACGTCCCCAAATATCGGCCACCAAGTTAAGATTATTTTACACCGAGACAAATAACCGTCGCGGAAGTAAAATGAGTGTTGCTTTATATATGGTTTTTCAGCACGCAAAATTACATCGTTGTTAGTGGTATTTAAATCATTTTCAGATGTGAAAAAGTTTAAAGTTTAAATGTCATTCTATGATGGGAGCTTACATTTTATTTAAATTCTCAACTGTACTGGCGATAAGAGACAAAGAAGATACACAATACGTGGAAGTGGCCAATAATGGGGGATGGCCGACAATAGGTAATATATAAATAATTCTTTTCCATCTTTTGCCCCCAAGCTTATCCTGGTATTGACCTGAGACTTGGCTTGAACTTGTATTTTGCGACATTTTAACGTCTCTGACATACCTTAAAATGGACTGTTGTGTCCATGTGTAACAATAATTTTCATTATCAATGAATTGACTGCTTCATCCCATCCATTCCAGTATTTGTCATATTACTTTTGTAAAATTTAAATGTATCATATTGTGTATATGTATACAGTACATACAGTAAACTGTGTGTATGTGTGTCTATATATATATAATAATGCATAGACTATGCTTTATCGTATGCCTCTGTGTAAGGTAAGTTTAGGTACACAGAGCTGAGGGAAAATAATGGGGAAAAAAAATGCTTGGTATGTAACCGCGTGAGTCTGGAACTCTTCCAGTGAGCTGCCAATAATGTGACGTAACCACGGCGCCAGGGAAGTGGGCTAAGCCGTGAGCAGGTGTTTCATTTTCTGCAGATTTTTGACAGGCCCTGTGTTTTTTGGAGTCATCGCTACAGAATCACCCTATCCGGAGAGCCCCAGCTCCCTGGCCTGCCAGATGTGCCACTGGAACAAAAAGCGCAGGAGACGTGTGTTATAACAGCGAGACTTTAGCCTCAAGTCCTCCGCTGTGGTATTCTCGGTAGCAGCCTGAAAATAGCTGGAGGATACAGGCAAAATAGTGTGATGCACAAATGCCATTGTTAGCTTTTCAGCCCCTGGAGTCAAGGGCACCGTAGAAAGGCTTCTGCATTTGGGAAGCGTATAATAAATAAATCACAGCGTGAGCATGGTATGATGTTACCTGCTTATGAAAGAATGATGTGCTGTGGGCTGTTCCTAGTTAGGTATTACTGTCTATATTAGTTCGGCTCAGGTTGCCATGGCTTTTTTTAATTACTGTATTTACACATGGTGGTGCGAGGGAGTGGAATTTGATGGAGGAGTTCCCATACAGAGCTGCCACCCGGAGGTGGGGGGTTTTTTCAAACATGGACTTCGTACATGTCTTCTCTAAAATCCATAGGCAACACTCTTATTAATACAAGTCAGTGACATAAAGGTCAGCAATTAAGGTTCTTTTTTTTAAGTTATGGTTTTGGCTCACAATGGGGTATGATAATTTTGGATCCCCAGTGTCTTATGATTGGTTCAGTCATTTAAGTATTACAGCATTTTGTATAAAGCGGTCATAAGGTTTTAGTGCTTGATCCTTAAGGTTATGGCCTGTTATGTACCTCACTATCTCACATTAGCTCAAATGTTACAAGGCCTTTCTACGGGAACTTGCCTGTCTGGCGTCACCGTGTCGTCTGCTCAAGCCGCCTCAAATCCGAAGTGCCACAATATTCCCAGGTTTGGCTGCACGTTGTGATTTAGGTTAACGGGAGAGAATCCACTAACCTCGTCCTGCTCTGCATTCGGCAGATCATGTTTTCCTTTTTGTCTCATCCTCTCTGGTGGTAGCTGGAGAAGAAAGGCTGCTGCAGGGTTTTGCACTGAATATGTCAACATGCCATAAAAATCTGTTAGCTCTCTCTGCTCATGAAGAACACTTCAGCACTAGTAGGTTTCCTTCAAAACGGTATGCAGTTTGTTCTGTAGAACTACAGGCTATATAATACGAACATCAAAAACAGAATGCTTTAGTTTAAATGGAACCAAGGTTTCATCAAGAGCACCGCGCAGTCTGGAAAATTATAATGATCCTCCACATTTGGATAAAATGTATCCCCCGTTGACGGTGTCTGTCTGACTGTAGTGTAATGTTCACAGATCGATGGGCCTTGATCTTTCCCTGCAAGTCACTGTGACTTTATTTCTCCTCCTGCTCCCTTTTACTGTACAGTACTTAACAATTGAGGTTTTGGATCCTGACAAGGGTAGAGCAGAACGCTGAGGTTCCCAGATGATAACCTTGCCATCCCTACCTCTCCCATGAGATCTAGCAAGGTTTAATTTTCCATGACCTGCACTTCAGCAGTTGACGTCTTTTGGCAGTCCTCTTTTTCAGCCTTTCTTACCCTGGACTCCTGATCGTGTGAACTGTTTCAGAGCTGCGTAAAGAGCATAACCATATTTTGTGTCTCGCTAGCATATTGTTGACTAGCAGTTTTGACTGAACTGCCTCTTTAAGGCTGCAGGCCACAGCCCAAAAACGTCCTAATTACAGCAAGCTTTGTGTAACCTCTTCATTTCTTTGCCTTCTTCCATTTTCTCCCTAGGTTTTGTTTTGGTGTCTTAATTTGGTGTGCATGTTTTATTTCTCTTGTGACTACGAGTGCCAGCCATTGTTTTTCAACTTGGTAGGGATGCTCTGTGGCGATGAAATGGGCCTACTAGATGGTTCACACATTCTTAGACTGGTACTTATTGCTCTGACTGAAGAAGCAGAAAAATGGAAGGACACTTCCTCTGTTTTGCAGTGCTGCTCGAATACTTAAACACAGCATATGCAAAGAATTTTCATCATGAAATGTTACATCTGGGATTTCAACGGTTTGCTTTTATATTTTGATCATTTTGCTGCCAGTTACTTCCTGCATACTCTATTATGTGGTTTATGCAACATGTAATTAAATGCAAAAAGTGTTCCATAAAAAGCAAATGAGACTGACCTTTTGTAAGTCATATTTCTACGTAGTGGCAGTGGTGATTCACTGAGTGACTGGCCTACAACAGCGTCTGTCGATCCAGGATTTGGATCTGAAGGATGTTGCCTTTCTGTATTATCAGGAGAGTCCAGGTCATAATATCTGTTCACTGCAGCCTTCCTCACATGGCTTTGAAAACAGTATGGACCCTGGGTCACTCAGGGAGGCATCTAACAAGGCACACTACTCACCACAGTCCCATCTCCTTATACAGAATAGCCTTTACACCAAGCAATGAGTAATAGCCCTATTATGTTTAAATATTAAAGTTAAAAAAGTAGATGATGACTAATTTAGACCAAGTCTAATACTGCACAAACCATTGTCATACATAATACATCTGCGAAGATAATAATTTTTGTGCTTGTGCTACTGCGTGTAAGATTCTGAGTGAGGGGGGAAAAATAGCAGAAAAAATAACTTGCTTATTAGACCTGTACACATTGTCTTGTTTGTCAGTGTACTTGCACTGCACGGTTGAGTTTCGGTGATATTACACACAAGTTCAGAGGAGGGGGATGCTCTGTATGTTCAGCTCATTAGATCTGAACCAACGCCGTTTGAATGCGTAACCCAGAGGCGGCTGCATTTCGCTTTTGTGTTCAGACGGCAAAATCTCATGTGAAATGGCACCGAGCCCAAAAAAAAAGCCCCTCTCTTATTTTAGAGAGCAGAACTTACTCAGCTGTGAAGAGCACTCATCCCCATGCAGTTAAAAGTGGAATGCCAGAGTTTGCCTTTTCCCCCCACAGAGAACCATTAGCAAATGAATTATGTTGTTTTTCATCAATGAGTCACATTAGTCATTCCACAACTCTCATTAATGCTAAATCTATGGGCGGCTGTATGAGACTTATCATGTGGACGACTGTATGGAAGCTGTTATGGCAAGCGACTAAGCAATAGATGACTAAGCAAATGACTATAGGGGACACATTAATTTTGATATGCATAGTTTTTAAGGCCATACACTTGGTCTGCAATTATCTCTGTAGGGAAGACAATGAGGCTTTCAGTCAATGCTTAAGTCTCCCTATGACTCATTTGAAGGTCCAGATGAAAGCACTATATAGCAGTTGGGTCAATAGTCATTATTTCCCAATGTAATTATTAGTTTAAGATGTCATAGCTTTTTAACACATAATCCCATTCTAAAAAGTACAGGAATATGAATGTAATACCCATGCATGTGCTCAAATTGGGATTTGGGCATATAAGTTATATCTCTTCATATTGCCTGAAGTTTCTGCAAGTATAGTGTTTTGGCACCAGCTTTCTCTTGGCTGTGTCTAATTCTGTAGCACGCGGGTTCTCCACACAGAGTTTCCAGGGCGTAGACACATGGTATATTCACCCATCTGCCATGTTTGTAACATTTTCCGTTGGCTTTCGGCAAGGCCTCCTCTTTTTCCTCCCCTTTCAGCTGAAAGGGCCAAAGAACCATATTCTTTTCACCGACATCACAAGCAACACACTTGAGCCACCGCCCTTAAATGCGATGGCGGTATATTGTTTCTGATGGTCGTCGTTAGAGGCAGTGCATTGTGGGATATGCGCATGTACAGTAGCAGCTGTTTTCTCCTGTGGGTGCAGCTGCAATGCTGTGCGATTCGTTGGCAGCTCGCACTGATTTGCACTAATGTGACGGACCGTGCGCTTAAAATGCAGCGACCCTACAGTCTGAAGCACGATAATGACCAAGCGGAGGAAGTTAAAAGCAATGATACGGGGAAGGCAAATAATCATTGAGTTTTTCATTGTGCACTCTTTTGCTTTGCAGCTTTCACCGAGCTGTCCGGACTCATTTGTTTCAGTTAGCACTGAATGTGCGGTTGTCAAGTGCGATTGGCTGTGCTGCCGCAGCCCCGGCCTCCCGGAGCTGTAAACTGTAAATTGTATTTTGGCCCTGAGTTATTAGGCTATTATTATGGCATTGAAATGTACAACACCTTCTGCCATTCTCAACCAGATGATTAGAGTCCAAGTTAAATGCCAGGCATCAGTGGCACAGTGCCAGAGAAAGTGAGATCCCAGGAAGGCTTTCAGCTATGTATCAAAGCAAATCGGTTTTGATTCCTGCCCGAAGCTGTCGGTCAACATAGCCAGATCACATACATGCCCGTGTAGACCAATGTTGGAGATGGGAGCTGGGTTGGCCATTATTGGTTTGTCCAATTGACATGGGCTTTTGTGTTCTCCTCTGCAGATGACCCAAGAACAGTGCACTCATAGGAACAATGTCCAGAGCACCGAGAAACCGCAAGTGTACAAAGTGGGCATCTATGGCTGGCGGAAACGTTGCCTTTACTTCTTCGTCCTCCTCCTCATGATCCTCATTCTGGTCAACCTCGCACTCACCATCTGGATCCTCAAGGTCATGAACTTCACCATAGTAAGTGCTGCCTTTCTCTCCCTGCCCCGCACCCCTCCAAACCTTATGAACTTTGCTACCACACAGGAAACATTGATTCTTTAACTGACTCTGGAGGGAGAGGGAAATAATGGCTTCTCTCACCACGGGGGTCCTCCAATCACGGCTTGGTAATTGCAGGCCGTGGCTAGGCAGAAAGCTGCTTTCATTTCTCTCATTTGGCTCACAGTGGTCAGCCTGCTCCCAGCATTAATGCTGGACTGCCTCCGCTTCGACTCACTGAGGTCCCACCGGTTGTGCTTCCTTTACCACCTCCTGTGTGACTACTGACCATCTGGAGCTGCTTCTGTTGGGCTCTGGGTCTTTGTTTAATTGGGGGAAACTCCCCCAGTTGGGCAAAAATAGTTAAGGGTCAGACTATCCGGCCTTCGGAGGGGGGAGTCTCTCAAATTTGTCGTCTCATGCTGTTGGGTATAAAGTTCCTCAGTAGTTTTTCATTGCAAAGCTTTTTTGGCTGGTTTCTGTTTTCAGTAGTCTATGTTGTGTGGGGTTCTACTGAAGGCTTAGTCCAAGATTTTGGCCATCGCAGACATTTCTAACACACGTCATTTAACAAAAATATAGATTCTTTATGACTGGAACTTCTGTTGATCGCATAAATAGGGAATATGTCACTTTTAGCTATATAGTCTACCTTACCATTAAGTCAGGGACCAGGAGTCAAAGATGAGATGAAGCTCATTTTCATAAAATAGGCCTATTGTATTGGTCACTGTTTATGTGCTCTTTGATTAGATTTGGCTCTGAAAGTTGCTTGTGCTTTAGACAAACACACTGGCATCTGTATGTACACAACCGTCCTCGTGAGGACGCGTCAGATGGCACATGATGTCTTAAAACGCCCAGAGCTATGTTGTTCATCAGAGAATTGTGGTACTCTGGTACCAAAATATACTCTGTATACTCTGCTATACTCTGAGCCATACTTCAGTCTATACTCTGATCCATACTTCAGGCTGCTTCTTTGGCTGCACACCATCCCTTATCAAGGGCTAAAACTGAAAAACTATTAAGACTAAGACTGCAAAGACCCTTAAGGTGTTATTAAGAGCTGTCCCTAGAACTACAGTTCATTTTGAAGAGTGATGGACCCACATAATTAAGCAATGTTATACTTAACAGTAGATATGAACTGTTTAGGTTTTGATGTGAACTATATATTGCAATACTATTATAGGTTAATTTACAGTATGCAAGTAATTGTGTGGAGCTAGTTGCTCAAAATATTTAGTACTCGTCGCTTGTAATTAATTGTAATGGAATTACTTTACTCATTACTTCCTAGAAAAGTAATGCAATTTCTAGGCTACATCATAAAGCCCATACAATTATACTTGAATCAAATCTACAAACAAATCTGTACCAACTGCAAAATACCAAAGTGACACACAATAGTCCTTTCAGTAGTTTATTTAGGAACAAAAAACAAACAAACAAAAAAACAGCAGTAAACATGGAACCATTTTAAATGAAATGTCACTATACTTGATGTTACTATACCAGATATTCTCTAAACAAGTCCGGTTGGTCTGAACATAACTTATATATTAATGCAATAAAAATTCATAGGCCAATAAAACTGTTTTCAACTCCTGGACATAGCTTATACTTCGGGATGGTATTTTCAGCTTTGCGGGAAAAACAAATTCGAAAGAATGACAATATCTCCATTTATGGAAACATCAAGTCCTCCTCTGCCATTGTAGCCTAACTGTGTTTGTGTTGCCCTTGTCACATTCACAGTCACATGACATATAGTGTAGTCAGCTGTGGCAGGGTGTGGGTGCATGTGCGAAAATCTACAGCGGGAAACCAGCAACAGCGATGACCAACAACAGAGACAGGAGAACACGGTATAAATATCCTGGCCAATTAAGGGAAACGAGATACAGGTGAAATCAATAAGGGTGGGGATTCACAAGACAAGAGACAAGAGCAGAGAAAGAACCCAAAACAAAACCTAATGGCGCTCAGCGCTATGAGAGCAACAAAGCCAAAGAGGAAACTGTGACAGTAACATAGTTTTTATTTTTTTACCTTTGTAACTGTAATGTGATGATTTCTAACTGTAATGCATTAAATTACTTTGTTACATAAATATGTACTTGCATTACTGTAACATTGCTTTGTAACATTATGCTTCATCCTAATGTGTAAGATGAATTCAGACAACATGTATTACAATTAGAGAAATATTACTAGTTCCACAGATGGTCTCTCAAGAACCATCTATAAATACCAGTGTTCTTCCTTAACAAGAAGAATTCTCTGACCTCGATGTATACCAGTGTATGATCCCAGAATACCTTGAGTGTTGGCCAAATGTTGCTGTGTAAACAGTGGCTACTACTAACCAATCAAAAGAAAACACAAGCTAGAAGTATCACCCAACATGCTGTACCAGTGTCACAGTCACTACTTGGCAGAACAGCAGCTTGGTTTATACACTCTAATAATAATTATCCATTTGTGGTAAGGGTGCAGCAAGCTTCCCTAGGGTTAGAGCAGAGGTCTTGGAGAGCAAGACTTGACAGACCAGACTTTATCTTACAGCAGAAGTCTGGAATCTACAGATTCTGGCATGCAACACTACCAATAAAAACAACATTCTTAGTTAAGCAGTGCAAGATGTGTATGGCAGCTATGCAGGTCTGACACTTCCCTGCAACGCGGGTTAAAAGTCTTGCTAGTTTTGATATGAAAAGCCGTCAGGCTGCTTTGAAAAGGAAAAGGCATGAAAGGTGGCAGGTGCACGAGGGAGCCATGGAGATCAGGGCGGTGGAATGCACAGATGCAGATGAGCAGCTGGAGGTCTTTTTTTTCCCAGACTCATGTCACCTGAAATTGCCCGCTAACCCAGGTGTGGGCCGATGTGTCAGAGCTGTGGAAGGGGTGGAATAGTGAAGGTCCCCTAATACCCGGAGACTATGACACGCCGGTACTGAGCCGACGCAGGCGTCATAGGGACACGGAGCAGAAGGACAACGCTGTCCTCTTCCTCATGCATGCTTGACCATCACGTAACATTCATATAGTGACAGGATGGGTTCAAATCTAATATAAATACACACACTTCCACAGTTTAAAGAGATATTACAGGCTAATTATATTAACTAAGATTCTTAAAATAAGGACCCATTAGTTAGTGTTGTAAATAAAGGTTTAACACATATGAAACGCATATTTTGTAGAACATTCTTGTGTTTTCTTGTGGAAAGTATTTGAAAATGAACCTTAAGAAGCATAATTCAACCTTGGTTTTTTTACTGGATGAAACATTGTGAATAAGAAGCATCAATCTTACATGTAGTGTGTAGGTATTAGCATGAAAAGTAAAAGCCTGAAGATGCACATGCATGTGTGTGTGTATATATATATATATACATACATATATATGAGAGAGAGAGTGGGTGTGATGAAACAGCTATTTCTCCTCTGCATTTGCTACAAGGTAGTGTATTTCATGATAAACAGTCAGCCTGAAGTCATGTTGGAGACGGGTGTGGAGTAGGCTTCCAGTTTCTGGCAGCTCTATTTATATCAATAAGAGAACTGTTAGCTTGTGCTGTCTGCTCTCATTCAAGTACCACCTCCTTGATACCCTCACAGGCCATTATGGAAATGTATGTCACAAGCAGCTCGGCGTCTGTGGAAGAATCCCACTAGCAGCTTGTCACAAAGGCTTTGTGTAAGCCATGGGTCAAGTGTGAATTCGAGTCAGCAGATCACACACGCAGTCATGCACACACCCACCTATGCACATGCATGTGCACATGCACACACCGGCACTCGGGGCCAGGGCAAGCTTCACATCTCAGTTAATAGAACTCCTTGGGGGTTGTGACTGTGATGAGTGTTCTAAGCCTTCCAAGTGACATCACAGAGGGAGGGTTTTGGTGGCCTTCGGAGAATAAGAGGCTCTCCAGGAGGATTTAGCGAGCTAAGGTTTCAGAGGTCTGGACAGCAGAGGCAGTGCCCATGGGATATCACGGGGCACCGAGGTGAGGGTGGGAACTAAATGGTCTGTGTGCAGGTGGTGAACACTTAGCTCACTTCTTTCTGAATGGAGTAGCTGATGTCTGTAGGGGAGGCACGCTTTCAAATGAATTTGTTTGTTGTGCATGTCTGTTTCTCACATGGTTTTGGCAAATGCCAAGAGTGTTTAAATGACCATGATCACATTTCACAGATTTTGTGCAGCATGCCATCTTGACTTGTTCAAGCACTTGATTCGGTGCGGTTACTACCTCATTTTATGTGGAGGATCGAATGCTGATTGGTCAATTGATGTCTTAAAAATGACCAGTGGAACAATGGTGGTAAACAATGGGTACGACTCTGGTGCTGCCAGTCTCCCCTCCTACAACGAAGAACCCAGCTATGTTCTGAATGTAGATGTACTCTATGTAGTGGCACAAGTTAGCAAGTTTGAACCTTGTGCAGAGAGATGCAAGCTAGGTAGTAGCAAGAACATCACATGACACATGACCTGCAAAATATAGGATAGGACAGAACTGGAAATATGCTGTCCCCAAAATATGGAGCAGGAAACGCTTTTGAAAGGACCCGACCGTCGTAGGAAGGGCGGAGTTTTCGGCGGGGTTCAGGCAGAACAGCTACAATTGGGACAGAGCAGTGCAGGTGTGAATTTGCCGTCCTGTGTCATGATCTAGTATCCACAGAACAGGTGGTGGAGGGTGCACTAGAACTTGGGGAAGTTGTGACAACCATAAAAAAACTTGACGGGCAATTCTTTGCATCGCAAAAGGGAGTAAAGGGGGAAAAAAAGAAACCACTGTACAGGATTGGTTTCCCCGGTTTGCGCAGGGACCTATTTTTGTAGGAAGGAAGCCCATGATGGATCCTCCATGGGTGCATTGTGGGGGAGGCTTTGGACACCTAGCTAGCTTCACTTTAACCGACTGGAGGTTTGGACGGGTTTGGGTCCTCCTGCCTCTGATCCATTTGTTATCCGGCCTTCTCAATCTCTCTTGTGCCACTGTACTCATTTCATCATGTAGAGTCTAGCAAGATGATCTACACACCCACGCAAACCACAAATGTCAGTGCCCTCAAATCAAAATACACTCTCGCAGCCGATAGAAGGAGTCAGTATCTCTGGATCTCTCCCGTAACTGCGGAATTGAGTTATGTCAGATCAAACTTTCTGTTGTTCATGTATTTTCGGATTGTAAGCCTTTTTTTTTTATATTCAATGTTTATGTACCTAGAAGGGCAGCTCAGTAAGCCAGGCGAGATTTCGCTATTCAGATTTCATTTTCACTCTCTTGCTACAGGCGTTCAATCAAGATGACTCATCTGTGTTATGTCGAGGAATCTGACACAAGATAGAAAGTTATTGATTAATGGTTCCTGGAAAGAAGAACAGAATGAAGCACAAAGGCTGACTTGGTTTCTAGTACAGGGACAGCAAAGGTGCACTGCTGACCCTGTGAACCGATTGCAAAGCTGTAACTAACGCCACATTCATCTCCACTAACCTCAGGTCAGCCTACTGTGTGTTGTCTGTCAGCCCACACAAGAAGACAAAGGTTCTTACAGCATCTTTTTAAAAAAAGAACATTTACATGATATGGCTACTCAGTTCCCTTTTGGCTCACTACTTTTACTAAGGAGAACAGTTACAAGAAACTCTCCCAAAATAAACATATACATCACTTGCATATAGACCTATTTTCAAGGCAGATACTGTAAATATCGTTAATACAAAGCAGTTTAAAACAATAACGGATAGAAATGTGGTGAGAACTGGTTAGTTTGACTGATGGCTTGGTTTTTGATTGGTTGTTTACTGGTTTGGTTTTTGGATTCCAACTCAAGCCATCTGTGTCGAAGGTGAATCAGTTATAGAAAGTGCAATACAAAAATAGTACGGTATTTATAAGTTATTACAAGTCTTACCTTGAGTACCTTTCAGTGGAGACGGCTGAGAAGTATTTCTGGAACTACATGCATAAGCATGGTCCATGCATTCTAGAAGACCAGGTTGTCTAAATATGGGCTCCGGTCCAGACTTCCCTATTCATGATCTGGGCCTCGAAGAGCCCGCAGGCTAATGGGGCGAGAGACTGGAGCCCAGGGCTCCTGCTGAGTGCCTGCCCAGACTGGTGGCTCTCGTCTGGGATGCGCGTCACTGCTCTGCAGGGACTGATCTACGACCCCTGGATGCTTCAGTGTCGCTCCATCAAAGGGCAGTGATGGAGCATGGCCTCCTTGTCCAGCTAGGAAATTGAATTTGCTCCCGCCCGGAACAGCCCGCAGTGTAACCACTCGAAACTTGCTGTTACTGTGTTCGTGAGAGCTGCTCCCCTGGCACAGATTGCTCTTGTTAAGGCTCTGGGCCAAACCCTTGTTCTGCCAGTGTCAAGGTTCAATGGGACAAGACCAAAGCAGAAAGAAATTGTTTCTGGGCCAGATTTGCCCTTGGGGTTTTACTTGTTAAGATAAGACTGCCAATGAGAACACCTGTCTCGTGATAGCACCTAGCGGAGAGGCTACTGTTTTTGACCAGTCTTTCCTGCGTGTTTGACTGCTTTTCCCGAGCATGCTGGTAATGCTGGGTTCTTGCGAAGAAAAATAATATGCACTATTAATAGACAAGGAAGGTGCGATAGCTCACATCTTGTTCATTCCATTGCTGGTGCTGACCGTGCCCTGAACGGCGCGCCTGGCGACGAATGCAGGGTGGGGGAGGGGCCAGAACCAGGAACACGCCCCATTACAAGAAGCAGCATCTATGTCGAACTGGAAAACTACAGCATCTGTTCAGTGGGGCATCAGTGTGTTTTTTTATTTTGCGGGGAGGGAGGTGCTGCTCTGCAAATGCATACATTTACATGCACAAAGCACTGCTGCATCAGTCCAGGTGATTTGTGTGCCTGTTTTAATTATGTTATCAGTAGGAGTGAGGACCAAAAAGTGGTGTCTGCACATTCGCTATCAAGGCACCAGGTGTACTCACTGTTGGAAGTGGAATCTGTGTACTTTCTAAGATGAGAGAAACAATTGCTTAAGGCAACAGCACAAACAGAAGAAGAAGAATTTAGGTGCCTTTAGCTGAATGTGATTTGTTTCTCTGCAGTTTTGGTTACCTGGGGATCAGCGGACGAGAGAGCTGCAGAAAACCGAGGGGGAGGTAGCAGGCCAAATGGACTTACTATTGTGCAGAACGATTGTGTGCTCATGCAGACCGAGGGCTTTGTATTGCACAAATTGGCCCGATTTGCATCCAAACAGCCGGGCCACCAGCTTGTTCGATTCGCTGCTTGCTTAATTTGCAGATTTTTATGATGTGCGTGTGACTGAAACTCACCACCGAGCAGCAGTCCTGAAAAGGTCAGGGAGGCAGAGCAAAATGGAAGTGTAGCAGATACCCCCCAACAAACGACACGGCAGGAAGAAAGGCAATGGGTAGACAGGTGGACCACAACGGCCCTGGGTCCAGCATTGTCTTTTTTGCAGCCAAGTGCTACATCGACTATTTGAGGGCGGGTAGGTGGGCGGGTGGGTGGGTTGAGGGGGGGTGGTTGCTGTGGGTGTGTAGCCAGTGTCAAGGATGTTTGGTGTAATGGGTGGGGGGGCCAGCTGTGGTGGAGATAAACATGTATTCCCCCAGGGAAGGCCTGGCAGACCACACCATCTGCTTAGTTATGACAGTCAGCAGTTTGGGCTGTAATGTTCTGAGAGCTGAGGTCGGTGGGAGGGGCATGGTAGTAAATACAAGGATAGTCAATTAATCTATCCATGTGTGTGTGTGTATATATATATATATATATATATATATATATATATATATATATATATATATATATATGTATATATGTATATACATGTTTATATATATCTAAATATATATTGCATATACTGTATATGAGCATACTTATATAAGCATATATTGGTTCCTGCAGCAATATTGTTGTATCACTGTAATGTAGAGATAATGTAGAGATGTGTGAGTGTTGTTATACACTTAAAAGTCTGCTTCAGCTTTACGGTGCTGAAACTCTACTCACATCGTTACAGCCTTCCGTGCTCAGCTGTGGAACGCTCTGCAATATCAAGCAATAAAGCATACTTGGGCCCGCAGTCCTGAATTATCCTAATAAAACTGAATGATCTGATACAACACAGCGATTTCATTAAACCCCATGGGGCACTTAAGTTGCCAACACACCTTATCAAGACAGAAGACCATTATAATCACAGATCTTTTAAATAATACAGTTTTTTATAAACATAGCCATTGAAGAATGCAGTTAATAACTGTCAACATCACATACAGGCGTTTTCAGGAGAAAAAGGAAGAAAAATGTTGTACTTTCCACTTTTAAAAAGCATTACACATCCTAAAAGTACTAGTGCTATCGAGTAGACTACATCTTTCAGGTGTGCTAAGGGACTAAACCCACCTACTGAAGAAGGGTTTATGCCTTTTAAAGATCCACTTCTCTTTGACCACAGAATCCACTTCAGTTCCAACAATGGCTCCTGGATCTTTTAAAGCCCATTTTGACGAGCAGTCTTTTTCTCTGAATATTTTTTTCTCTTGAGATGCATAAAAAAAACTTTAACCATACTATTCTATCAATACCTGGCCCACATCTTACCACAGGCATGAACACAATGAATTTTAGGTCCAAAAAGATTAGGTTTGATGCGTCTTTTCATGGTTGTGCTTCTCTCCGGGTTCCTGTTCACATCAACACTGAGGAGCTTCACATCCCTCCACATCAGTACGTCATTTCCAGCGATACAGACACTTTGCACAACCACGTCCACCTAAGACCCACCGCTAGTTTAATTTCCCAGGTGTTCAGTTTGGGAAAATATCTTGCAGGGCTAAGAGACTGGGAGAACATCGGGGGCCCGAGCCCCGCCTGTGTGGCACTGAAGCTCATCGGAAAGCTTGTTCTGCGGGTGAAGCCGATCGTGGTCTTGGCAGCAAATTACCCAGTGTGCATTTGATTAAAGCGGGGTGATACCCCATTTCTCTAAGCTACCCCCCCCCCCCCCCCGCAGATTAGACGGTGCTTGACGATGTTAAAGGCATCGGAGATGTCAGGAAACGCGATTCTTATTGAACCCGCGGCCTTCGCCGGCTGGGAGGCTGCTCGGTGGGGTGGGGAGGAGGAACTCTTCCACTATCCCAGTATTGGCCTGGTATGCAAATTGCAAGGCCTCCAGCTGCTCAGTCAGCTGCTGCTTTAAATGCACCAGAATAGTCCATCCGAATAACTTTGTGCGAGAGGTGAGGGCGTCTGGCGGCCTGTCCGAGGCGCGAGGAAGGAGTTCTCAGCGACTGACTCAAGCTATTTGAAACACTGCAGGTTTAAAATTAGAGCGATACATTAAATAGAATAGGCAGTAGACTGTTGGCCCTAATGAAATTACGGCCGGCTCCAGCACCTTATTAGTATTTATGTGCTTCATCTATCACCACTTATTCAATAGCTACAGTAACGTAAAAAAAAAAGCACTCCAAAATCTTCAGTGTATGTGCATGGTCAGCAACGCCACCATCCCCGCGACCTGACCCTATTACAGAGTTAACGGGTCTTGTTCGCTCTGACAGCTGTGCTCAGGCGGCCCTCTTCTGAAGGTTCTGAAGCTGTCATCCTCAGAATGACGGAAGGCTCCGGAAGGTTCCGGAAGGCTGACGCAATTGTGATGCTCCTTTTTTTTTTTTTTTTTGTCCCGTCGTGTGCTTCAATTAGCAGGCAGTGCCTTTTGGCACGTCGCGGCTCTCTGTGGACAAACATAAATGCAGAGGGCAAAGCACGCCGCCCTTTGTTCCTCGAAGAATACCCTGCCATTGATCAAGGCTTTGTTTTCGCCCGTGAAAAAGACGAAAGAGAGAGAGAGAGGGAGAGAAATATAATGCATAATGAAAGGGAGAAAACGGGAGAGTAGAAGCTGGGTTAGGTCAGAACGCCTTTGAAATCCGGATCAAAGCCAGAGCTGGACTCCCGGTAGACGTGACGGTTAACCCCTCCATGTTAAGAGTGAGTAGGGGGTGTGGCCCGCACCCTGCAGGTGTCTGAAGGTAGGGATCAGGTTTGGAGCCTGTGCCAGTATGTGTAAATACAAACCGCCGTCAAACAACAAGCATGGGAACTGCACTGAAATGAATATTTACACATTATAAGGGATGCAAGGGTACCAAGTTGTCCTAAATACAAGTCAGGAGCAGACTTTGAAAGGTTCAGGCTAGCATGCCAGAAGCATGAGAACTTCATTAATTCAGGCAATTATGAAAATCACTCATAATCCATAACTGGGGTCAGAGCTTTGGATTCATAAGCAGGGAGAGTAATCATAGGCAAATAGTGGTACTTAAATCAGGCATGTTAAGGTCAAAACTAGAAAGGTTTAGGGAGCAGAAAACCACTGAACAGGATGGCATGACGACATTATACAAATGGACAATAATGCAATATGTAGAGGGGCTCTCTACATATACACAGACTGGTGTGATGTAGCAGGACACGTGGGAGGAGGGACCAGAGTGGAGTTCAGGAGGGCAGGTTCCAGATCGGAGCTGAGAGTCAGTGACATTTAGGAATGTTTTCTTCAAAAGCACCCAGCTGGAGACGGCAACTTCAGTTGGATTTTTATGAACAACCCAGACATGTTTAAGACCTCGTAGTCTAGTGAAATGCATCATTTAAATGCTGATTCACTGCAAGGCAACTCAGACAACCCAGAGGGACATATCGCCATGAGACACTTGGGCAAAAATGCACTATGCACTTGATATAACAAAAAAAACAAACTCGGGAAAAAAAAAAAAAAAAAAAAAAAGACTGGCTGGCACAGTGTGTGACATGAATCGCAGGCCATTGAGGACCAGTGAGAGCAGGTGACAAGTTTGAGAGCTGAAATGAACAGCCGCGCGCACACACGAGGGCCCCGCGGACGCACACGAAAACGGCGCTTGCGTGGCGGCGGTGTACCGCGCCTCTGCCCCACGGGTCCCTCGCGACATGGGAAGCGCTGGAGCTTCGAGGGCGGGGCTTAAGGAAGCAGCGCGCTGCATGCGAACACACCCAGGGGGCTGATATATGAAAAGATACAGGCCTGCTTATTTGTCATTTCGCTCCACAGACTGTATCTGTACATGTATATACCATATCGTTTGTATTTCTGTGACTCGGGTACCTTATACTCGATTGTGTCCTGTCCTCAAGATGCTGCTATGCATTGATCCCCCAAGATGAATTGCTGTTTGACCAGCGTGAAGATGAATTCATAATAAAATGTTTTTTGGGTTTTTTTTGCAGTCCCCCAAAGCCCTTTATAGTAGTTTAAAGTGGGGCGTCAAAGATGGCCACCGTAGAATAGCATAAGGTCCAGTTTTTTGAAAGCGTGAAATGTATCTGGCTTTAAGTGGCGTTTGTATTGTGGAGAGCTGAAATGAGCTCGTCCTCCTCTCAGCATTGGTGTGCGAATGCTTCCAGAGGCACACGCAGAACCAGCAGCGAGCAGCGATCACAAGACCTGCAGCCAAAGCCATCAGAGGACTTCCACGACCGTTTATCAATCTGTTTGTGCAGCTCATAAGGCCATCTCACTACAGGAGAGGCTTCGGTGCTGTGAGATCCTGCTCTTGGTGCTGAAGAAAGGACTCCTCAGATCACGCGATACGGCTTCAGACGTCTCCATCACTTTGAAAACTTTGTGATCTTGCTCTCCCTTTAATTACCATTACTATCTGCGCTAAGTCAACAGAGTTCACTGAAGTCTGTTTACGAAAATGCTTTTATTTGGTTCCTGCTGCCTGAAAGTATTCCGCGCCTTTAATAGCAGAGTAAACACTGCACTGTAAGACCCTGACAGCTCAAGGAAAACTATTCAACCTCTGGCCTGAAAATTCCACAGCGCATCTATGGCCAAGAATAACTAGAATAAAGGTTATTATATTTTGCATTTTTCTTTTTCCATAACAAAAGGTCATCCAGCAACTAATGGGTACCTAATCTATACAAATACAGGTTCACAGTACAGCTCAGCAGGTGAGATGTGTTATCAGCCAGCTGGTCGAGTTTCAAGTTTTCAACTTCCATTAAAAAAATATTTTTGCTTTAATCCCAGTGGGGAAGATCAAAAAGAAGGTGGATAATCCAAGTTCTACCCTAAGCTCTTATCAGTGATGATTGCCACTCCCATGATCATTATGGAATTAATGTATGCACAGATTACTGAGCTGTCAGAAACAAATGGCCTTTGAATATTTCACATATATTTTCATCTACGTGCAGACATTTGCATCTGGGGTGCAGTGAACGTGTGTGAGGAAGTACAGCATGTCTGCCTGCACCTCCACACCCAGCCAACCTAGCTATACATGCTCTCTTTCTGAACAACACAGGGAGAACTTTGACACTCTTAACTCGACTGCTACTCGCTTGTGCCACTCTCTTTGTTTGCAAAACTTTACCCAGAAATAGAGCGGTGACACCATGGCTGTTCTTTGGAACACAAGGTTTTTGCTTGGCAAAGACACTCGAGGTGCTTCCATAAAGGTGGGGGGGGGTTAAACCCTTCAGCCATTTTCCTGCGCGACAGAATCTATTAAGGCCTTGGAGCAGCCACTTCCCTTTGATGTTGTTCCTTGGAAACAAGGCCATTCAATCTCCTTCCGCTCACATTCAATAAAGCAGCACATGACAGGGGGTTGGTGGTGGTGCTGAGAGGGGGGACGTAAATTTACTGAGTACTGATTTTTTTATAGAGCCCTCATCAGCTGTCCTAGATGCAGAGCAGAACAAAGAGCTTATTGTAAAAGTCTTTTGAGAGTGCGTGTTCCGGACGGCATGGACTCGGGCACGGACTGGTCCCGTCTTCACCCCTTTGAGGGGGACAGTGTGTGCATCATGAGCGGCTGTCCTTCGCTTCCGACCGGGGCTTAGGCGCTGCGCCTTGTCACAAGACCTGCCAGTGTGTGTCTGGAAGCTGACCGGCCAATCAGCGGCCAGCCAGCACTGTGGGAGGGCTCCCTGAGTCTCCGGCCATAATGAGCTTCAGTCATTATGTCTTTATATGATGGAAATGTTATCGTATATGCATGTCACAGCAGATCGAAACAACTGACAAGAAATCTAGGTCTGCTAATCAGGTTATTTTTATGCTCAGTTAACCTTAAGACAACCTGATTAAGGTGTTTACATGACAGCTTCCATAGCTGGATTATGGCCTTGGTTTAATTAGGCCAGAACTTTTAACATGCATATTAAATGCATATGTTAGGAAAGCATACGAAATGAACACCGAATTTAAGCAGTGCTGATGTTGTCGACGACGTGAAGTGACCCGTCGGGTTTAAGTCGGGTTTGATTTCAGAAGGTGCCGATGACTCCAGAGAACACGCAGGGATGTTCAGCATGGTGCAGGCGCTTGATATTCCAGCTCTCCGCACACTTCAGCTTTGTCTGCGGTTATGTGGAGGTAGATCGATGCTGCTGTCATCAGCACATCAGTCTCTGAACAAGCGTGGCATATGCCGGTCCTGATGTCAGAAGCGTATGTCTGATCAGAGTAACTGTGAGAGGAGAATGAAGGCTGGACTATATCCTCACGCTCACTCAAAAATTCCAACCAAACAAAAAACAACTTCAGTCAAACGCGTCCTTCTCGTGTCAAAGTAGCTGTGACAAGATGCTGCCTCTCTTTGGCTCGCCACAGATGGTTAAAAGCAAGGCTTTTGAACCACATTTGAATGTTTTACATAAGCCACCCTTGACATGATGTCATTGTGGGTTTTTTTTTCTTTTCTTTTTTTTTACACAATTAAGTGCTGAGTAGCCACGCGCCGCGCTTGCTGTCGCCATTGGACTGGCTAAGACTCAAGGGGAGCACTTGACATGACGTGACCTCCACTAATGTCCAGCCCTGCTCCAGCGGCTACGCTGTGCACACTCTGCCTACACTCTCTGCGCACATATCAGTCACTGCTCAGGGGCTGGTTGTCTCAGCAGTCCTATAGGAGGCCCAGGGCCGTTCAACACAGTCCAGGCTGATATGAAGTTAATAGGAAATCCATAAGTACTGACAGTGATGGCTGGTGAAGGCATGCGGCGGGTAGTGTCACGGGGCCCACGGCTCGTCTGTCCGGGACCTGCTCCGGTGACGCGCCCCTGCCATGTGTGTTGGTCTGGCTAATGAAACACGATGGCTGCCCTCCCCATGCTGCTCCCTCCCCCTTTGCCCATCTCATTCCCCCGGGCAAGGCAAGGGCACGTTCACATGACGGATCGCCTGCCGGCAGCTTGGCCGAGTTGGGAGAGCGGGATCAGATCCTGAGACGGGTCATCAGACATTCTGAAATGCAATTCCGCCGATAGCCATCGGTGTGAGAAAACACAGGTGCGGCGGCATTCCGACTGCCGCCTGTTGGCCCGGGTGTTTCTGTGAACGTGTTACTTCAGTCGTGTGGAGTTGAGTCGTTTTGAAAAGGCTTTTAGCGCCACAGGGAAATGTGAGAGCTCAGCACAAGTTGACAAAGATGTTTACAATACATTTTCTCTAGATTGTTGTCGGTGAGTTTTAAATTAGTTTGAAATTCATTATATTTATGACAGGTAATTACACAAAGTCAACAAGTTTATTTTGAACTATATTATTAATTATTTCTTTGTGACCCAACTGGATGAGTCATTTTTTTTCACATATATACATCAACAAATAATGTCATTTCATCTTGGGGTTGATTCAATTAAAAATAATGCGTACAGAAAGTTTTTGAAGAAACCTTTTGTAATTCACAGAAAACCTTCCTTAACCTCCTCAGTTAGCTGCATACCACAGGCATTTTCTCAGTTCAGTGATAAGATGTGGTTTTGTATTATTTATCATCAAAACCCCTCTCACTGATAGATTACATGCGGAGGGACTGTGAGACATTGGTATGCTAATTGATTTTGTAATCCCTGGCTAAATTTGAATGCTCCTCCATAATCTCTGTGCCTGAGAATCAGACTGAATTCATTCTGTTGGAACCATAAGCAGCTCCTGTGGGGGAGAATCCACTTGCTAAGACTTTACTTCTCTTTAAAATCAGAAAAGTGTCCCATTCTTGTAAGCGAACACTCTGTGTAGTTGGCATTTCATATCAAATGTCGCATTTAATATGAAATGTGAATGTTAGAAGATTGAATAAGATGCTGTAGCCAATAAAGTGACCCACTCTGTGCTCGTGAAGTCAGCTTTACACGGCTAACAGCTGTGGTGGCGTCACAACACTGATCCCAGCCCGATCTGGCAGGTTGTGTTCCTCCCAACAGACCAGAACTGCAAGCCTAACACAGATACACCTACACACCAAGGTCCCTGTCAGTTTCAGGCCTTTTTTCTTGGGTGCTTGAAGAAGTGTCAGTCCATCTGAATCGCAGTGCAGAGCCATAGTTGAATGACTCGGTGCATTGTTGGTAGTTGAATGGCGACTGTTAAAGACCATACAATGTCCAAGGACCACGTCTGTTTCTTAGTGAAAACCCAGCACGGTCTACAGTCTCAGTACTACGACACAAAGCACACAGTGTTGGAGACACTGATCCCAGTGGAAGAGACACACTGATCCCAGTGGAATCTTTGAGAAACATTCACTCATCACCCACTTCATAAGAAAGGCCTATTTATTATGCCTCCTTGTAAGTGGGAGATCTAGAGATCATGCTGCATCTTTTTCCACCGCTGTGTTTTACTGGTTCTCCAACACGATTTTTGCAACATTGCTGTGCATGATACACTCATGTCGACGGTCATCGCCTAAGCAAACTCAGCAGTGCTCCTGTGGACATGATAAAGCAGTGACTAATAAACTGTGATTTCAGAACAGGCATGACGGTTGCATGAAGTAATGGAAAACTCGGGTGTGAGATTTGGATGTTTTGGACTGCACACACTCGGTTTTCACCGAGTGCTAATTTCTGTTGAACATTCAGGTCCGAATTAATAAAACCTGCTGTCAGAATGAGCACGTCCTGCACAGCAGACAGCGCTGCAGGAGCACGTTTCCTTGTTCAGAAATGGGGATCGCCAACGTATTTTATTGTTTGCATGACATATGGCGCTAATGCATTTTGTTCTCATTTGCATATGAGGTCTGTAATTCATAATGGAACAGCGCTCTGTGAAAAACCCCACCTGAAACTGCGCAGCGGTGCCGCTCGGAAGCCGGTGTGGATTGTATCTTTTCTCTAATAATGTTTGGTTACACAACATGCAGGTCATCAACACAAATCTGTATGCACGCCCATTTAGCTAATTGGCACATTTATATAAAAGACATATTTCTGGTATGTTGGGGTGAGCGTGATGATAAACTTTGCAACTGCAAATGTAGCAGTAAGTGGAGAGAGAGGTTACTTCCTTGAGCAGGATCTCGGAGTGCCATGAACGTTTGCCGTAAGAAATGCAAATTTAAGCATTAGAGAGGAAGAAACTATAAACAGATATCGACTGAGGAGAGATGCAGTTTTGCTGTTCTGCCATGATTTGGAAGAAGCATTCAACTCGGTGCAACAATGCAGTCCCAAGTTTCAAACACTTTGTTTTATATCTCTTTGCCATGGGGTCATTAATATGTATGGACTCATTTTCATGTTGATTTTGATTGGTTATCACCTTGGGCACAGGTGAATCTACTGCAGCAGTAAGTTGACACCCGTGTGCTAATTATTGCCATGGTAACTTTATGAATACGAATTAAATACTGTGTGGCACATTGTGTGTGGCGTAGCACGGCTGCTGTCAAGTTTTATGAATTTGGCCCTTGGTCTCTGCCCATTTTGCTGTGGTTTAATAGAGTAGTTGAATACATTACTGCAGCTGCAAATATTTGCTAATGTCAAGCTTGCACCTTGCACACAAGTCCCTGTGCCTCCTCTTCAGTGTCAAAACCACTCTGTTTCTGTGTTTATACCCAAGGGTGTATAAGGCGAGCGATGTGATTGGTTTTGAAAGTATGAATTAAACCACACCCTTATATTCACTCGACCCTTGCTTATAGCACATGACTTCTCCAGCATGAAATGAAAACGGCACGTCCTTTGGCCACACCCTCGTGGCTTTATATGCGATGAGGTAACGCTATGGCTAAGACATGTGACATGAAACTAGGGCCCAGATTGTCATTGAGGATGAGCTATCGGCAGGGTAGGGCAGGGTGCCCTTTTCACTGCCTGTCCAAAAAGACACAGGAATGACTTATCACGTTTTTGTTCCCCTCCTGGAGTCCAAAATTGCCTTGTATTATTGTGCTGATGTGTTTTTCCTCCCAGGAGGCAAAGCTGGGGAACTGAAGCACGTGTTGTCTCAGAGAAGAGCCCCCTCCCCCTCCCACGGCACTGGTGTTCACGAGTCTGTGTGTGTGTGTGGGGGGGGGGACACATAATGGCAACGTTCCCTTCTGACTCGTGCATGCTGGAACGCAGCAACCCGAGCCCCAGCGACACGACAGGACTCGCAGAGCAGATATACGTTCTGGGGACGCCGTCTCGTGGGGGGTGGGGGGTGCGCGTGTGTGCATTGACAAGCACCAAGTCACAGCAAGAGGAAGAGGATGAAGAAGAGGAGGAAGATGCTACACAGCTGCACTGAAAATGCACGCCAGTCCCTTCCCTCGTGTCGGAGCCAGAGATCACCTTGCTTTTTCGTCGTTATTTTTTTTTTTCCCCACAGCCTGCTGACAAGGATTGTTTTTAGTTGCCATGCACACCTCTTATTCTCTCAGTCACGGAGCACTTCTGGCTGCTGAGAGTCACGGCTCAGAGCGAAGGGGGTGCATATTTCAACGTACAGTAGATACTGTATAAACTCACAAGTGCGTCAGCAAGGTGAACTGACTGATGCAGGCACGGTGGGGAAAATTTCTCAGCTTTTTCTTTTTCTTTTTTTTTTTTTTTTAATCCCTCCGGTGCTGCCAGTCCTAAGTGTCACTCTGAATACAGCAGGTTGTGGTGGTGGTAGTGCCTCTTTTGAAAAAGATTTAAAAAAAGAAAAACATCCCCTCTTCCTCCGCCTCCCCGCCGCCCAGCCCTGCTTCAAAAAGCCCCACACTGCCTCCTGTGAAAGTCACGCCTGCAGATGAAAGGTGGGAGGTGGAGGTGTGTGGTTGGAGGGGTGAGGAGATGTGGGAGGAGGGGGGGGATGAGGAGGTGAGGGTGTTGCTGCCTCCTCTACTGCTCTGTTCGTTTTCCCCATCCATTCACCTTCCTGATGTGCTCACTTGCTCGTTTCCTGAGCCCCCCCCCCCCCCCAAACACACACACGCATATCCTCGGTCACGCATACGCATGCACACACACACACACACGCGCACATCCTCTTTCTCGCCGTTCCGCAGTAAATATCCAACTCCCTGCACTGTGACAGTAGCAGGGGAGATGGGGATGAGTGGAAATCCATTTACTCCTTGATGCTGCATAAACGGTGGCACGCAAACAGAGGGCTATCCCAGCACCCCCCCTCCGCCCAGCTATCCCCCGAGCTTAGTCTGCTGTGGCTGCTGTTGTGTGTGGGCACACCTGAGAAGTTCCAACCTTTCCAATGCGCTGGTCTGAATAATTCATCATATGTTGCCCCTCCCCCCCTCTTCTCCTTTCCAATCCTCTGCACGCTCTCCATTCTTCTACCATGTTTAGGCAACAAAAAAGCACTGGATGCATTTCTCTTAATGCTGCACCCCCAGCCGGGAAGGAGTTTTGTTCCACTGGGGCTTGCGGCCCTGGCTTCACTCTAGTTGGCATTAGCTCATGCGCTCCCCTCTTACATCACCAGCTGCCCTGCCCCCCCGGGCCACGGCGCCCGCACTGGCGCCGTAGTGCCTGCCACAGTCCCTCTTCGCTGTGGCAGACTCTCCATGCAGGCAGCGCTGCAGTACTGTGCCATTCAGCCAGAGGGCAGCAGGGAAACTGGGTCCCTGGGTCACAAGTGCCTACAGGGCTGCTTTTCACAAGTGCCTACAGGGCTGCTTTTCACTTTGGCACGAGTGCGCTACGCGATGCGATGTTGAAAAGACAGTCGGTTGAAGATGGATTAGGCCGACAGTTAGGGATACGGCGTGGCGAAAGATTATCTCTGCTCCATCAGCTTCCAACTTCAAAGCAACTAGCCTACAGCCTGTGTAGCATGAATATAATGCCGATGCCTGCTTGATCCACTGGGAAATTTGACAATTCAAAGCACCCTGCGTTTAATATACTGCCTATTGGTTTTAGCAGGCCTGCAGAATGTTGATGGGGTGTGACCGTGCATGTGTGTGTTAGTGCGGGCATGCATGTGCATGAAGGGGAAGGGGGCTGGGAAACATTAGGTGTGAAAGATGGGCTTGGGCAGATTAAACCGCCGCAGTCCCGTGAGATCCCAGGGTCTTGATCTCCATTTGGTGCGTCTTTCCTGAAGTGCGGATCAAAGCACACGCTAAACAAAGAGCAGGGCTCGCGTGGCTGGAATAAAGGGGCGGGGCTGCTCTCATATCAAACATGGCTCTTATCTCGCGCCTCATTGTTCGGCTTTAGCCGTTAGCCAGCGTGAGCCAAAGATCACCTTTCGGTTGGCTTTAATCGTGCCGCGTTCCCTCCAGTTCGCACCGCGTGGTTTTTCTGAAGTGGTGCCATTAGCGTCGTGCTAGCTTGTCACTAATGCACGGCAGTGAGACGTGAAAGAGAAGTTCTCGGCATACTCTAGGTTTTTCAAAGGTGTTTGCACATAAAATCTGATGGTTAGCCAGCCTGTGCATTTGTGAATTTGATTTCATTATATCATTCTAATTTTTTCAGTGTGCTAATTTTTTCTGTATTTGCTTATCTAAGTTCTTATTGTAGAGATCATGTTGTAACCGAGGTTAAGGATGCCAATAATTTAGTCCTGTAAGTCAGTAGTTTGCTGAAATTTCACTGACTGGAATCTCTCTCTCTCTCTCTCTCTCTCTCTCTTTCTCTTTAGGATGGCATGGGTCACTTGCGAATCACAGAGAGGGGGCTGAAACTAGAGGGCGACTCTGAATTCCTCGAGCCTCTGTATGCCAAAGAAATCCAGTCCAGAACAGTGAGTACACATCAGGGGGCCCTGGGGCCACCATCACCGAGCTCATCCTGGCCCCAGCCAGCCGTAACACTGTTGCTGAGTACAGAGCAGCTGGATAGCAGCGTAATGTCTGGTGTGTGGGCCTTATCTCATCTGTCTAGTGCTGGAAAACACAGATAGATAGATAGAGCGAAAGAGAGAGAGAGAGAGAGAGAGAGAGAGAGAGAAGAGGGAAGCTTGATGGAGGTACAGGGAGTGCACTGAATAGCTGAACTGTCCGCCAGTGACAAGGAAAAATGGTCTCTGTGAGCATCTTATTTCCTGTTGACACCTTTTAATATTTTGAATAAGACTGAGACTGGCCTTATGTGGTTCTATTAAAAAAATGTGACATCCATAGAATCTGCAAGCCAAATACACTTGGAGTTTCCGGTCTTCAGTAAGTTGGATTGTAAACAGATGTGAGCTGAGGTTAAGAAAAAGCTAGGTCTGCTTGCATGTTACAGAATTGGTTTGGGTTATGTTTGCACTGATTCCCTCGGTGAATATTTAATACTTCTGCTGTGGATATTTCCGCTGACACGTAAGACATGTTGTAGACGTGGGAACGCGACTTAGCCCGTAGCCCCCATGCTGCTACTGTTCGTGTTTAGCGTCTGTTGAATTCCCCGAAGCAGCGAAAGAGGCCGCAATTATGGAATCATTTTGTTTCAATTATGGGCTGTGAGCGAGAGTTCACTCAGGGTTGCCGTGGAGCTCAGATTACACGGCGCGTGAGGAGAACGTGCTGCCCCTTCCACACCACACACAAACAAGGCTAGTGCAGGAGAATAGTGCCAAACACTGTCCTGTTTATTACGTTCAGTTAGTTTATTTTGACATGAGGCTTAGTACAGACTGGTATGTCTAAAAAAAAAAAACATGATACCCTAGCAAGTGCCTCGATTCATCGCTGGTGCGGCTTTCAGCAGTGTGAAACCGAAACGTATTTAATTCGAGTAATTGGCTCCTTCTATTGCATGTCTCACCCAGATCTTATGTTTCTCTGGTTTTTGCCCTCATTTTCATGAAAGCCAGATGTTCTCACAATGATCCACTGCTTCCACCAAGCTGAGTGAAACGAAATGCTGATGGGTAATTTGCATTACGACGATATCCTCTGCTTTTAACACACAACACTGCATAATGAAGCAGTCAACCAGAGACGTGAAATATTCTTGAGTTCGAGAAGGATCTAGGCATCGGTGAATCGCAAAGGATGCGTGTCTGCAGGGCAGCTGCAGATGGCACATGTTCTGGGGCGGTGCATCAGTATTGACATGGGCACTGCAGGCAGCAGTAAGAAGGCCAGACAGGGGACATGAGCACTGTGGTTTCAGTTGCTGTCGTGCAAAATTGGCCTTAAAATGTACACTTCCTCTTAATATACACAGACTGAGCCCAAAACCAGTTATGAAGTGCCATATGTCAATTCAAGGTTACGATCCTCAGCTGAAATTGCATCTGCATCTACAAACCATCTACAACAAAATCATTTTCATGCTGATCTCTGCTTAATAACTGCACAATATCACAAACAATTTTCAAATAAGGGAATTAACGCTAAAATATATTTTTTTTATATCATACATTTCCTTAAAACTAAGTAAGCAGAACCCATCTACATTCACAACTAAAACATTATTATGATGAATATCATTTACATTTTTGTATTTTGTTCAAAAGTACGCCATTTAATGTGAATAGATACTGATGTTTTGCTCCTCTTTCAATAGGGCAGTCCACTTTTCCTGCAGTCATCTAAAAACATCTCCGTCAACATCCTCAATGAGAAGAAGCACTTGGTCTCACAGCTAGTTGCAGGTAAGTGGGCGTAGACCAGATAAGCGATCGCATGGTAAACTTTCATATTGAATTCTCCCGAGAGTTAAATAGCTAACGCATGCACTAAAAAGACTGGGGAGTAATTAAGGTGGCGTCTCCTGAGGTTCATCAGAATCTATCAAAGCCGAAGACAGCGGGACCCTTCAGCAGCTGTTCTGTGCACACTGAGAGTAGAGAAAGAGGCAGAAACTTGATAAAATACACACAGGCTTTAGGAAAGCAATTTATGCCAGTGTTTTAAAAGAGGGGAAATGAGTCATGCAGCAAATGTTATACTTTATGGGACAGATGGTAATATTACTGTTTAATAAAGAAAGAGTTCTTGGTTGCTCTCATGTCTCATGGGATCATACCTCATAACTATAGCTGGAGATGTATTCATTACAGACTATTAGTGCTCTGTAATTGCATGTGCATGGATGCATGTATTATATAGTCCTGGGTAATAGCGCAGGAATGGTGGTATATTTCAATGAAAAGTAATTTAGCCTGAAATAGTCTAGTTTAGTGACTACAATTTTAATGTCATGTTAAAAAGAAGATACGCAAATCACAAATGAAGAAATGTAGTCCATCTGAACAGGTGTTTGAGTTGCTTAATTCTAAACCAGGGGCCTTAAATTAAAGTCCCCAGGGTTTAAGTCACCCAATTCCGCTCACGGAGGGCATGTTAATTAACTGATGAGTTGAATTAGAAAGAGGAAAGACATTCAGCTGCGTCCTTCCAGAATTGCAGTTTAATCCATGGTGAGCGTGCTAGTATATTTAGTATGTAAATACACTTTCAAAATCTCTCTCTCTCTCTCTCTCTTTCTCTCTCTCAGTAGTTTGCTGAAATTTCACTGACTGGAATCTCTCTCTCTCTCTCTCTCTCTCTTTTTCTCCCTCTTTCTCTCTCTCTGTCTCTTTCTCTGCCTATGTTCCCTACCTCCTCACTACAATCACTTGTAAATGTCTTGCATTATCTCTCTCACCATGCTATGAGATCTTTTAAACTGGTAGGGGGGATTTAATATTTCACTGCTAAACTGTGAGACGGCGAACTGAAAACATCAATTCTCCAACCGCTCCACAGGTGCCCATGGAGTTCATGCACGCGGCAAGATGCTGGAAGTGAGGTCGAGCACAGGAAAGCTGCTCTTCTCTGCCGACGACCAGGAGGTTGTGGTGGGAGCTGAGAGGTTACGAGTGATGGGTGAGCAGCCAGGATTAAACAAGCTGATTTTCCGGAATGTTCCATTTCAGTTACAGAGGCTCTGCTTTTAATAAGACCACAACTTTGTAATGTAAATATGGTTATTTACCATCTTGTTAATTGACAGAACTGAAATAGCTAGGTGTATTCTAAAAACCACAATAGTTTTTTTGAAGAATACTCTTTGAATGGAGGTGTTTAAGCACTAATTTGCTTAATTAGATAGAACAGACCCCCACATCCATATGTAATATTAATGGGATCTAGAAAGTCCCTGTCCTGTAGTGCTGTGAGCACATTGCTTTTGTAACATACTACTTCTTATATGCAGACATTGTATCTAAAGTTAACATGATGCAAAAATAACAAAGTCTTGGAGAGTTAAAACTAATAAGAGTTTAGAATATCTTGTAAGGTCACAGGAAATGTGATTCTGGTGATTTTGATTTTTTTAAACTTGGATTCCCAGATAGTCCATAAACCTTAAATAATTAGAAACAGGCAATATTATCTTGGCCCAAAATCAAGGCAGTAACTGAAATTCTGCAGAATATATCCAAATGATCCACGCTACAAAAAAGCATTGCTTATCTGGCTACCTTTCAATAAGTGAAGACACATCTATTCTCAGGGGTCTGCAGGATGGCAGGGCTGAGCTTAGACTACTGCTGATTGGTTACTGAGATGAGGGCTGGTGAAAAACAATATGATATAATGTGAACGCAATAGGAGATATAAAAAATGGGAACACAGCCTGAGCTATTATGAAGTGACTAAATCAGTATTTACAAAGCTATATGAAAGTGTTTTCTCATGTGCGTTTGATAAAAAACAGGTATGTATCTGTAGATGTGTAAAATATTGATAAGACATTAATATTTTACATTAACAGAAGATATTAATTAGAAAGTTTTAACCACAATAATCGGCAAAGATCACGAAAACAAGATATACAGAAAAGGAATGTAGCATAAAATCATAAGCAAGGAACACGGTGTTGGAAAGTAGTACTCGGGGAGAACACCACCATCATCATGGTAAGATAACTGAAATCGCTGCACAGGTGCGATAAGTGTTTGGATAAGAGCAGAATTTGATTTGTCTGGCCTTATCCAAGTCTAGTGCAAAAGTTCAAAAGTATACCATGCTTTACGGCACTTAGCGGATGCTTTTATCCAGATCGACTTCCATATGTATCAGCATGGCAGCGTGCTCTCCATGCTCAATCAGGTGAGCTGCCATGTTTATGAAAAGGCTCCGTCGTTTAGATGCTTCTCGTGACTCGTGTAAGGGAAATCGGTGCCTTGATCATAAGACCTAGTAGAGCGACAGAGAAGAAAATATTTTTCTAGTGGAGAATGCTAAGAACTCCTATGACCCACCCTGCTACATATTACCAAAACACAGTGATTATGCTTTTAGAAGAGAATAGCCAATTTTCAAGTGGAATGTACTGTTTCTTGAGTAATATCAGTACACTTATATCTAGGGGAACATCAGACGGACGCTCTGGTCAGACTTTGCAGTCGGACCCCTCCAGCTACTGATATTGAGCACATGTGCTCTGTGTTTTGTTTGTTGGGCTTATGGAAGCCTCTGACCTGCGTGTGTAGTGATCTCCCTGCTCAAACACCCCTCATGATCTGAATGGAAGATTAAGATTAGCTGCGCTAGGCTACGCACGCACAGATCACACTAAATTAGAGGCCTTAACACCGAGTGTGAATATTATTTAAACGATAGGTTCACAAAAGAAGAGTCGTCATTTCCCAAATAGTACATGTTGAGATGTGTATAACAGAACTCACAAAAAGCATTGCACCCTGAAGGTTACTGGCCTACATAAGGTTTTCTTTATTTTCTCATCCTTCTCTGGTATTTTGAGGTATCACTTTTATTGACCACTTCCTGTTTGTTACTGCTTCAGAAGCCAGAAGGCTACATGGCTAGCTTCAGACGGCACCAGGATGAGATGTAGGCACCCGGCACACAGAGCTGATAGTCCTAGGAATTTTTGATACGCTCTGGCTTTGATCGGCAGGCTTTGGTAGGTGGGTAAGGGTAAGTGAACTATGATAATTAGGATATGATACATAAGCTATAGTAGGTAGGATACGATAAGTAGACTATGAAAGATTTTCATGGCATACCTGTTATTGCCTAGGATAAGTAGGCTGTCAGGTAGGCCTCAATTGGGGAACTCTATCACCTGCTTCAAGTGATCTCTAGTCTGATTTCTAATATCTAGGCTCTAGTCTAGTTCTTTATTTAATGCACCCAAAGGTGGCAGTACTTTATTGTATTTTTTTGTATGCTTGACCATGCTGATATAGTTATATCACAGTAAGGAATACGTCTTTGCCTGTTTAGGCCCTCTAGTGGTGAAAGGTTATGGGTGCTGTGCAGCACGGAAGTTTAATTCATTATTAAGAGATCTTGGGCTTCTGGGGGCAGAGAGTAATAACTAGAAGTTATTGATAAGCAGCGGTTAACGTGGAGGCTTCCAAACCTGCAGCTTGCTCTTACGGGCTCGTCTTGTCTTAAGACCCGGGCATGTGTCAGGGAAACTGAGGCTTAAAATCGGATCGGCGGCCGCGACCACGAACGGTCCACTTACACTGCCGACCGATCACAAGCCCAAGTCACCATGGCATCTGTATTTTTTCCCCGTCTCCCGGTGTTCCGCAGTATTTCCTTGTAACCAACACCTCCGCTGTTCCTGCTAAATGTTAAGAGGGGCTTATATGCTGGAAGCGCATGGACTCTGTCTCTCGAGAAGGGGTCCTTCACTTTTTTTTTTTCTGGCCCCAGAAAGGAAAGTGTATTTTGCGCAAAAAGGAAGTAGAGGCGTCGAACTGAGCTGCATTAGCTGAAAATCCCCTGTGCTCCGAGAGTGTATATTTTTTCCTCTGGCCATTTATTTTAGGAAATAAAAACCATGACTTTTCAAGGTTGTTTTGTGTTGCATTTGATCTGAGCCCAGCACTTGCTCTCAGGGGCAGCACTCGGCTTTTCTTTAAAGAGATTACTCGGCCTGGTCTACATCCCTTTCCCCCCCCCCCCCCGATGATTTTCTCTAAGCCACAGTTCATTACCTTACATTCACTGTGGCTTACCGATGGACTGTAGTAGCTCCTGAGATGCTCAGAAGCCTGTGGTCCACCCTTGATTTACCTCAGGTATTCTTTGAGGGCTATCTTGCCAAGCCTTTGTGGTCTGTGTAAAGGCAGTTCTGTCAGTCACACAGGGCTAGAGGTTGTGAGTTCAATATTGTTAAGGGAATCCTCTTACTCTAATACTATTAGCAACCAGGTTAAGAAGTTAAAAATGAGGTTCAGTCTTGCATAGTAAGTCTGCTGTTTTATGTTTATAGGATGTAAGTACATGTATCAACTGTAAAGGTGTTTGCAAAGCATATCTTACTTTACTTGGTCTAATGAAGTAAACATGAATATAACTGTTCAAACTTCGTTATACTATTGTATATAGAGAGTGAGAGGACACACCAGAAAAAATACAATTACGATATCCATCAATCTAACCCGCATATAAGGAGGTTTGATGGTCGGTTTGAATGGTCTGTTTGAAGTAATAATTATTATGGTTATTTTTATTCCTTTTCACTCTTGATAGATCTTCATTCGAACATTCGCACTTATTAGCGACATAACTGGGATAGATGCGACTGCACTCCACTGATGGGTTTGGACGTAATGCAAGAAATGGTTCCTGATTGGTCCCCCAAGCATGAAGCAGGCTCTCTTATTGGGCGGTGGTGTCAAACGCAGCTCTGAGATCTATCAGGGGAGTTTACTGTTAAAGCTCAGCAAGGTCTTGGCAGAAGCACACTAAACTCAATTTATTTCTTTCAGACTCACTTTGCAGCTTCACTCAACAAGCCTCAACAAACTCAATCTGCGACAGCCCCAATAAACAACCACCAAAAAAAACGACTGATTGAGGATCTGCATTTAGAGGGCTTTTCGCTTAGCTCTGCAGGGCATCACTTTCACCCTTTTGGCAAGAAGAAGGATCTTTTGCATCTCACGCTGCTGTTAAACACTGCTCTAGAACATCGTGCTTAATCCCAGACTGCTGCTGTGTTTGCTGGTGTTTTTCCCGATGCTGTCTCAATAGCCCGTCGTCGTTTTGCTGCACGGCTTCTGTGGCATTCGTACCTACCGGTTTCCATCGACAAGCAGGCCTCCTTTCTTTCTCCTTTCGCCGTTCTGCTCGCAACCCCCCCTCAAGCTCCAACCCGGCCAGAATCACCATGAGGCTTGTAGTCCAAGTTCCCCGCTGTTTCATGTTTGGCTGCTTGCATCTCAGGTGCACGGCGGCGCCAACCACTGCCCTAAAACCCCTTACAACTACTCTGAATGATGAATAAGACATGTTTTTGTTTATATTTTTAAATGCTGGAGTATTCCTTTAAAGTGCAAGCTTCTCATCGAAAGTGCAGGTCTGTATCGAAGCCTGGAACCTTTGACTTTGAAAGGGCGTGGCGATTCGTTCACAAGTTGATCCGCGTGGGTTAAAGCAGAGAAGGTTCTAGATGTGCTCTCCCAAGCAAGACCTTCGCCCAGGGTTTATATGCAGCACTGCCGCCAGACCCGGAACAAAGCACCATCCCTTTTATAGGCCTTTATAAAGGTGATTCATGTCACCTTTGAAGGGCCTTTAAATGGTTGTACCTGGAGGTTTTCTGAGAGTAATGTTTTGTTTTAAACACAATGATAACACTGAGAGTTGCAATAAGGCTCTCAAGCCAAAAAAAAAAAGCTCTGTGTTTTTTTTCTTACTCTCTATATCCCTCTTACTTACTTTTTTCTTACTCTCTATATCCCTCTAGATAGAATCACATGAGTTTCAGCACTCAATATATTATAAATCTGAGTGATCTTTAATGGTGCACCATATCTTGTACATAGAAAGCATTTCTTTGCTGGCGTGAGACTGAAAGTTTATTACAAGGTCAAGGTTTGTGTGCTACAATCCAGGAGAGTGGGGGAGGAGCTCGGGTCAGTAAACGATATTAAATAACATGTTTTCTAACATTCTGTCCTCAATCAGAGCCAATTCAGTTGCTTGGAGCATCTAATAGCGTGTCTGATCTCTGTGTGGTGGAGTCACCAACAATACATTATTATGTCACGGGTGGGAAGATCAGCTAAAAGTGAGATGAGTACAGTTTCAAAAGCTATTGTTATTGTGATAGTAATTCACGGTTGTGACACTTTTGCTATCAAAGTGTTTAGATTTATTGTTGAGTAGGCAACGTTCTACTGGGTGCTTGAGTTTAAAGACCTGGTTCACTTTGGAAGATGACCATCTCTGATTCTTTTTTTTTTGCCAATGAATGAGCAGTTTGTGTCATTTTCTTGAATTTCAATTCATCTGTGTGAGATGCGATATGGGGGAACTAATGCTGAACTGGTTCATTTTCTCGATGTGTTCCTTTCAACCCAGAGCAGAATTGTCCCTCCAGCTGGGGACACTTGATTACAATGTTTTGCGGCTCTTTCAAGATAAGTACTGCTTCATCAGATCAGAAAGCATCCGCAAATCAGTCTCCGCTCATATCTGCAGTAAAGCTCTCTCTCTCTCTAAATATATATATATATATATATATATATATATATATATATATATATATATATATATATATATATATATTTTCTCAATAAAGATGTATATAAATTACAGCGAAGGAAAATGGAACTCAAATGGCCATGATACAGGAGCTACAATTTAGTCTCGGTTTCGCTCTGCTCTACAGGACGTTGTTTTAGAGGAAATTAGGGCGATATCAAAAAACACCTGCTAGACTTATAATTTAGTGCCGCCACCAAGTGCTAGGGCTTTTATGGCCCTCCTTGCTTCTGTGTGTTACACAGAAATACGAGTTACAGGCAATCTACACTTCAGGGGCCCTGGCTCACAGCTTCATATTAAACACAATGACACAAGCTTCATTTTTGTCATTGAACCAAATCACCATTAGGAGAGAAAGGAAAAAGAACCATGGGGGAAGTAACATTACATAAAATTAAACATGTTTTCTCAGATCCTCTCCTGTGGAAATAGGTTGAATAAGAGGCCAAAACATGCCTGTCTGTGGGAGGAAATATTGTCTGTGGAAAATAAATACTATATTACACTATAGTATTTTATTCTCCATTTATTTTAATAGTCCATCGTTAACAAGGCCAAAGCAATTTGCGTGTGTACTCTGTTTTAGGCTTTTGGGCAGACCAGTCTCATGGGAGCAGTGAGTTCAGGCATTGACGTAACGTCGGTGTGTAAGCGAAGAATTTCAGAATGAGCATGACCGCTTCACTACGGGTGAAGCACATGGCTGCACCATCACATGAACTACACCATCAAAGTTTGATGGGATGTCAGCTTGAATTTTTAACAGCCCTGCTCGGAGCCCAGCTCCGTTCCTCGTTTGCTCCGTCACCTCGGGTGGAGGAGCCGGCCACCTCCCCCGTGATCACAGCGCAGCTCTCTGAGCAGCATGGGTGAAGCACAGAACTTTATTAACACGCTCAGCCAACACGTAGAGTAGAGCAGCACCTTAAACGAATTGGCCTTATTGCAGCTCTCCAGCCCTTAAGCAACAGACTCTGGGGAGAGAGGCAAGGACGCCTTCCGACTGGAGCTTCCCTTTATTAGGTTCTTCTAATAACGAGGAGTGCTTAGGTTAATAAGCCCAGGGTCCAGCCTGCAATGCCATTGCGCCTCAAATGTGGCTGTTTGTCATATATGCAGTTAAACTTTAAAGCAGGTATTGTCCTCGTCATTAGCGTTGGCCTCGTCGTTAGCTAATCACTGCATAAAAATGAGGAAGACTGAAGAGGCCTGATGGGTGGAAGACTGCAGACTGCAGATGGGGGGTGCAATGCCCCCCCCCCCCCCCTCAGCACCACCTCCCCCACCCGCACCCTTCCAGGCGACTGAGGGCAGACGATATAATGAATTAAACTGGAAGACGGTTGAGAGGGATAATGAAATTTGTGAAATGGAGGGAAGGCAAAGCAGTTTTCCACCAGGGTAATTAAAATGGCCTGTGACAGGAGAAGATGAGGAATAGCACGGAGGATGTTCAGATATTCCCACCTTCTCTGTCTTTCTTTCTCCATCTCTCTCAATCTCTCTCTCCCTCTCTTTCTCTCCCTCTGTCTTTCTCTCTATCTCTCTCCCTCTCAATCTCACTCTCTCCTGCATATTCACAGTTAGGAGACGTCCGCTGGGTAATGATATCACTGTTCTTTTTTTTTTTTTTTTGGCTAATGATAATTAAAGCTCATTGATTAGCCTCAATTATATCTCATTGACTCGCAGCAGCACAAGCTAATTTGAACTAAATACCACACTTGATAAAAATGATGCTCAATAAAACCTCTCCTTTTTTTTATTTGTTCGTTCATATAACCATCGGTTTGTTGAGTTATTGACAGAAAATACAGCAGAGCCTTTCTCTTGTGGCTTCATCTACAAAGAAAGTTAGGAAAGTTTTATTTCCCAAGTACTAGTGTACTGAAGAGAAAAGCTTAATGTACAGACGTATAAACAAGCCTACTCGGCTGAAACACATTAAACCCCTTTTTTTTATAAAAAACATTTTTATTTGTGCTGAACATTTGCTAGTTAAAACATGCCAGCTTTTAATGCGTCTTTCTTTACTTTAGATCCTTATTGTCACGCGATGTGTGCGTTGTGAGCGGGGGAGGGGAAGGCGAGAGAGCGATGCACACATGAAAAATTTATTAACGTGGACAACGACAGCGACAAATTGAAAGACTGACAACAGAGGGCAAAACATGAAGGTTTAAATATACACGTTAATGAGGGGAGAACAAGACACGGGTGAAACTTAACAGAGGGTAAGCTAACAAGGGGGAGTGGCAACACATCAACAACAACAGCAGCGGTGGCAAGCAGGCACACTGCGGACCATACCAATGAGCCTATATGGGGGGGGGGGGAGGTTACTACACTGTTACTATACACCTTAGATATGGGTGGGAAAGGAGGAAATTGAGGAAATAAAGTAATGCAAATCCAATATTTAGTTGACTAAGAGGAGTGATTACAGGTAGCTACCTGGAATGCTTTTGTAATAGTTTGGCACAAGTTGGCTGCCATCCAGTTTTTCCCAGGTCGAGCTCAACCCCAGTATGTGGGGTTCATGTCCGGTGACCATGGGGATCTCTTTCCTTGCCTGCAATATCATCCTTTACACATGATTCGTGTCTTGTTGGAAACGTAATGAATGTCCCAACTACACACTCACCAGAGGTGATCGCATGCAGCCGCAAAATACTATGATAACCATGCTGGTTCAGTGAACCATATATAAATCTCCAACAGTGCCCAGCAAAACACCCCACCTTATTACACCACCTGCACCATGCATCACTGTAGGGGCCACACATGCTGGAAATATCAATTTACTGCTCTGCATCTTATAAAAGCATGATGGTTAGAGCCAGAAATTTCAAAATTGGATTTGTCTAACCAAAGAACACATCTCCATTGTTCTAGTGTCCACTTGCCATGTTCTTTTGCCCAACCCAATCTATTCTTCTCATTGACATTCCTCAGAAGAGGTTACTTTGCAGCAATTCTGCCATAAAGACCTCTTAATCACCTCTTTATGGTTGAGGTTGAGATATACTTGATGCTGGAGCACAATGAAACATTTATTTTAGCTGTAATCTGTGGTGCTGTTAACTGGTGATAATGATATGACTCTAATATGCTTGTCCTCTGCAGCAGAGGTTCCATGCATTTTTTCCTGTGGCAATATTCATAAGTGGCATATTTATTGTAGCATTGGTGCTACAACTGATGGTTTTGGCAACTGCACTTATAGAACCTTCCAGAGCTTTGATCATCGTTTTTTAAAGGAATCATGGACTGACATTTATCTTTGCACAGTTCAGCTGTTCTTGCCATACTATTGATTATTCAACAAATATTTTAAATATTACTGTATATAGTATTTTATATAGTATCTCTGCAGGTTTCACAATGTATTTGCTGGCAACAATCATTTTATAATCATTCTGGTCATTACCACAATTTTGAAATGAATGCTCAAAATCCATTCTTCAATGAAAATTATTACTTTATAAAATCATTTTGCATTGACCATAAACGTGCGTATTTATATTTATGTAAGACAATAACATAACGTTTTAATTGAAAATGGCTAAATGAAAGAGAAATATATGGTTTTCAACATGCGAGTCCCTCGCTGAGCAGTGTGAAATAAGCAGAAACATGAATGCTGCAGTACTATTCTAATCCCCTCCTTCTGCAGACGCTTGTTTGCACCCCAAAGATTAACAGTCTATGAAATGTGGAACAGGAGATTTCCTTTAGGGAGATATAAGGACGCCACATTTCATGGTTTTATCATGGCTGAATAGGAAATGTGCAGTGCAGAGTGACCATTGGATTCCTGTCAGGTGACCAACAGTGAGTGAATGATGAAGGGTCCATAAAGGTCTGTGATTTATGCTTAAGTCGCTGGTGTACCTGCAATCCTCTCCTGAGAGATTCCACGCCACTGAAATAAATCTCCTGGCCACTGGTCAGCCAGCCAGATTAGATGCTCAACGTGATCACTGCTGAGGTGTACGTCTCTATGGCTATTCAAAAGGAAATCACAAAGAGTCATGGAGTGATAAGCAATAAAAGAGTAGGTTTTTAGGACTTGGTTGATGTGGATCCATGGTCCTTGGGAGTTGAGATGATTCTCGAAGAACATGGGAAGCTTTTAACACGACTCCTTGAACCAATAATGTGTAGTGGCAGATCTACCCCAAAGAGATAACTGTGCGGAAATAAATTCATCGAAGCACTGCACAGATTCATGGCAAATGTCACAAGGGAAACGAGTTATCTTAAGAAATCCTAACTTTCTAAACCAAGTAGAAAACATTGTAAAGATGGAATCGTGAAGCCATATATATATATATATATATATATATATATATATATATATATATGGCCTTTATTTGATGATAGCAAGTGATTCCTCCCAAAGTCAGGGAAACATCCTTACAAACACACATGCTCAATGCTGCTAAACACAGTCAACAGTCTGAGCCAGACCTTGTGGTCTGGCAGAGCACAAACCTTAGACCAGTGCTTCATCATCACTTCTGTGGAGCCTCCTTACTGTGGATCTTTACTAATAGATATCTGTTCCTTCTCTTATGTCCTGTGTGTGTGTGTGTGTGTGTGTGTGCGCGCACGCGCACCTGTGTCTAAGTTGAGCCTCCATGGATTTGTTATATAGGCAGAGATGTTTATGAGTCACTTTTGCAGGGCAGGTCTCCTGGGTGCCAGTCTGAGTCAAGTCTCGAGAGCCAGGATAAGAGTAAGAGGCGAGTCTCGAGTCCCCCATAGAACGTTTTTTTGTTTACAGTGCTTTTTGTCTCCAATTCACAGGAACATGGCTTGAGACAGGAATGAGAGGAGAACAGGAGTAGAGTGTGCTATCTCTGAGTAGAGTGTGCTAGCTCTGAGTAGAGTGTGTTAGCTCTGAGTAGAAGTGCACTAAGCTCACTGCGATTTTGTAAAGTTGCACTTGGTCAATATACTCACAGAACCACTAGATAGCTAACATGGCTAATGTTCTCCTCAGAACAGAATGTCTTGAACGTCAGTGCATCGGCCGCAAGCCTCAGAACTGACAGGCAAAACATTCATGTGAGATTGAATAGAAAATTTTAAGTGTTATTCAAACGATAGACACGTTTTCCCCCACACGCTCCCTATCCCAAGACTTAAATTTCGAGTCAATTAGAGTGGAGTTCCACGCTGCAGGCAGTGAGCAGATATCACCCCCTAAGAACTTAATGTGATCCTTTACATGACTTAAACTTACACTCAGGTTCTTGGTGAGCCACCATTTGTACCATCCCCTTACAAGTGCCCTCAGGTGTGATCTCAGGCCCTTTACAGACTTTCTTATGCACTTAGTTGGAGTACACACTCTACTGACTGTGTGTGAATACCCAGCACATCATGCGGTAGCTCTTTTACAGACCGAAGTACCCACCTCCACCTGAAACGAAGAGGCACTTCCACAATAAAAGGCCCCTCTGGGAAGTTGGTGTGATTTTTGCCTGGATACACATGCTGCTCACAGATAGTTGCAGTTTGCCCTCGTTTGGTCACCTGCAGTGTTGGCCGCCTGACATGGCGGCTCGTATCACAGCTTATGGATGATATGCGGACTTTGGCATTAATCTAGCATAATGAGATGTGCCAGTGCAATGCTGTGAGCATTGTTTGTACCCAAGATGCACTTCCTGTCATGGTGTCATGCTAGTCTGCTTTGGTTTTGAACTGGACAGTATGTCTCAATTAACTAAGCCTTTTTAACATTTTCACTTACTTGCCCCCATTGAATTATCCAGCACTCCATTTAATACTGTAATTTATCCGTACTGTAATTTACTCGATTTAATTTAATTATTCATGATATATTTAAATGTACATAGTACAATTGCATTAAAAATGACACCTAGCATTATAGGTGATTTCATTTATTATTTATTCATGACATTTAAATTATATGTAACCCTGAAGCTATTAGGCGGTAACTTCATTCATATTCATTCATATTCTTGAATGGTATTCGTACATCAGCCCCCAGAGACATTATTCGAATGCAAAAATGTGTCCAGTGCAAAAACAACAATAACAACAAACAAATCCTTCAAACTGCATGGAAGCATGAAATGGCTCCTATTCCTAGTCATTTGGAGAGGTAAACGTGACGTCATGGTAGAGGTATGAAAGAGGCTCTTTTGAATTCGTTGGACAGCCACTGTTGCCCAATGCAGCTGCCCTCTCCCTGGCCTCGAGAGAAAGCCATTAGGTGAATCTTTACGAGGTCCTGGAACGCGGCTGATAGATACGCCCGCATGGTCCATAACTCGGGCGATTGATCAGGGGCGAAGCCCACAAGCGCGGAAGAGGTCGCCGGTGGCGTTATGGAAACACATTGATGAAATAATTTCAATGCGGACCAACGTGTGCAAGTTAAAGTAAAAAAACTCAAATGGCTTTATCGATTGCGCGTTCAATCTGTTTATGGACATTTATCCTGGTCGCATTACAGGGTGTTTGCACAGAGGGCCGCCCAGAGTTTCGGTTTGTACGAAGTACCCGTTAAATTTGTTCAAGGAATACACAAGTCAATCAACATGCAGGCTTTTAATGTGCAGGACAGAAATGATTTATGTGCGCCTTCACAGGTGCTTTATTGAGCTGTTGATTCTGGAATTAAATCTAAATTTGCCACAGACAACAGAGCAAATGCTGCACCTTTTAAGCAATGCACAGACAGATGCTGAAATCCTTCTTTGAAAAGTCAATGTCATGCTGCTCTTGGAGTTATTACACACACTAAAAGGTTCTCATGGAAGATTGATACCATTCATAAATCAAAGCACAGGAGGGTCCAACATCTGCATTATAATATTTCTCAGCTCTCGTAAACTCTTACTTTGTAAGATCTTTGGCCTACCCCTGAGGAAGCGTGTTCTAACCTCACCATAAATGAGACAGTAGATAACCAGGTCTGCATATCAAAGGCCAGTTCACACAGAACTCCTGGGGCTCTTGGTATTGTTCTGTTCATTTTTAGATTTTTAGAGTTGCTCGTAGTATGAGGGGGGAATAGGAGGAGACCAACCAATCAAAAGTGGCCACCACTTTTGATCGGTTGGCCTCCTCCTATTCCCCCCTCAGCCCCCTGCATAACATCTAGGTAGTAATTGTGATGGACCATCCCTTACAATAGTTGTATGCGACACAAAGTAGTATTTTCAGAGCAAGATGTTGGATACAGGTTGGAGCAGAATCATAAGCAGGAACCAGGCCTAAAACAGAACAAATGCAGGTGTTTGTTTGGCTTATAATAGGCCATATACATGGGCAACTCTTTTAACCCACCAAGCTCCTTTGTGTTGTCTACTTCAGTTTAATACTGCTTCCCGGGCTCTGCTGCAATCCACATAAATCCACTTTAATCATTTCACTCCCAGGGGCAACGATTAGCATCTCTGAACTGTAACTGTAGCGCTAGCACCAAAGTGCTTTTATAGTGCATGCGGGCGTGCGCGCATGTGTGTGAGTGTGTGTGTGTGTGTGTGTTCCCGAAGACCCTGCTACTAAAGCACAGTCGTCAGTTAGCCTTATTGCCACATCATACATTTGGTAGCGTTCAAAAAGCACCTTTCTCACAGAACATATCTCATGTTCAACCTGGAAATGATGAAGTCGCCAATCCACATAATATTGTCCACGTTGCACAGGTCTAAGACAGAGACAAGACTCTTTGCAGTTGTTTTTCAGTCATATTTTGTCCTCTTTAACCTTTGAAGGAAGGTGATGAAGGGATCTGTAACATCCTAGATGGAGATCCTCTTTTCATCGATCCATCGGCAGGCATAGAGGGTTTGTATGGAATGTTAAGTTTGTGTTAAATGCCGCATTGGCAGTTTATCCAGACCACAACACTCCAAACAAGTCTGGCATTCACAGTTTAGCCTGACCACAGCCTTCAAAGGAGGTCCTGAAGAAAAACATTCGTGTTTGTTTGAGCCCACCTGAGCTGTTTTGAGCCCATCCATTCAGAAGGTCGAGTGGCAGTCATCCTCTGCATAATCCATGTATGATGAATACAGGGAGATATCCGCGTCTAAGAGCGGCTTCACCGTCTGTGTCCACAACAAGGGTAAGGCATGCGTCTTGACTAAGGGCAGCTTGTTATTTCCTTGACCTGGGGGGTTAGCGGCTATTCCGCCATTAAAAAGTGCGCAGGCTTTCTTGGGGGTTGTGTGTTTGAGGTGGGGGCACGTGTGTTTGGGCATCTTGTCCTATGTCAATATCCTTGGTGGACATGCTGGGAACTGTAGGTCTCTAGCGCCTGCCACAGGATACACCACGGACCGAGAACTAAGCTCAGTCCCGTGTGTGTCCTCCCCCCATATTACAGATGAGAGATGCCAACAGATATATCAGACACAGAGTCAGAACGCAGTTTGTTCTCTCACATTTTGCTTGATGCATCTGTGGCATGGCCATAAACTGTCAGTTTTAGCTTCCAGGATATGAAGTGTCTCTGTATTTTTAGTGAGCTGGCTTGCTCAAAGAAGTTTGCTTCTCATGTTTACTGCCTAAATAATCATTTTTTATTGATATTAGTTTTGCGGGGCTGGAAGGGAGTTTGTGAATTGACTACGAGCCCACTCTTTTGCGCACTCTGTCACTGATGTTATGCGTGTTTGTGACTTACGGTCCACGAGAGTGTGTGCAACAACTGCACACAGGCATAAGGTTGTGCCGCTCTGCAGTGTGCAGGAGAACACGTGTCCCGTCACCTAGGTCCAGCTGTGGTGACCCAACCTGCCCCACCAGACCCATCATACCCTGGGAACTGCCCTCGGTGCCACATTTTCCCCCCCACCTTGTTTTGGCTCCCTGCTCATGCCCCAGTCCTTCCCATATGCCGTGCAGGGCCCACTCCACCTGGACCCGCCGTTACACCGAGACTTATGCGTCCTTCCTAGCATGGCCGTGTACTTCTTTGCATATTTTTCTCATGGATTTCATGCTTTCTTGGACAGTGGCGTAATTTAAGGGAGTCCCCCGAGCGTGCAGATGGCTTTGAATACAAGGACACGCCACTTCAGCCGCCCGGACCGCCAGCTGAAATCATTCCCCCTTTTTTTTTTTCCTGCATCCCTAAAGAAGCTGCGGATCTGCAGACTTGCACAAAGCTGGCGGTGCGCCTCATCCTCCCGGGGCTCTATAAAGGGCGGCGTGCAAAGGGAAACACACACACACACGCACACACGCATGCCACGCAAACGAGAGCAAAGTCCGCCTGCGCACTGAATGACAGGCGTTCGTGCGGCGGAACGCCGTCCGCGTTCGATTGCCGAGGCGCTTGCGGGGCCGCTGATCCGAACCGGCAGAGCTCACCCGTTACTCGGCGGCCCGGTCCACCTCAGCCGAGGCTGGAGCCGCCTCCCATGTAACTCTCGCTTGGGATCGGCGGGGACGAGGCCGGGCGCGGTGCGGTCGATGCCGTAACTTCACAGATTATGTCCATTGATTTTGGCACGTCGGACGGCCACCGCTAAGACTCCTTGTTCTGCTTTGTGATTGCAGGGGCGGAGGGAGCCGTGTTCAGCAACTCGGTGGAGACCCCGCACGTCAGAGCGGAACCCTTCAAAGAGCTGCGGTAAGAGCTTTCATTATTCAGTGTGGGGAGGGGGCAGCTGTGGAAGGAGAAGGGCGTTAAAGGGGAGCTGTAATCAGTGAATCCGCACTGCTAATAGTCGGCGCTGCATGGGGTCAAGTGGTGTGAAACAGCTCATATGTAGTCAAAAAAATTATGCGTACAGTTAATTGAAAAACTGAATGCCTAGTGCATCTCTCTCTCTCTTTCTCTGTTTGTGTGTGTGTGTGCACGTGTGTGTGTGTGTGTGTGTGTGTGTGAGAGTGTGTGCATAATTTTATGGTGTTAAACCCAACATACTGGGGCTTTTCATAAATGGGGCATTTGCTGCCGTTTCCCGAAGCGGCTGCTTATGGATCAACGCCTCGGCATAATATCTGAAGCTTTATCTCCAACCCTTTCACCAAAGTGCAGCTGTGAAATCTCAGATCCATGCCAGCCAACTCTGCAGGGAGATGATTGCGTTTCAATAGCAATTTTCCTTGCCGAGGTTAATGATCAAAGATTGCTTAAGTGTATGTTCATAAAAAAAAGAGAAAAACGTCTCAAATGTGCCTCTCTTGTGCTCATGCAAAGAGGGAAAAGGGAATGCGGAGCGTGTGACACTTCCAAGCATCCTTCAGTTTAAGGTTCTGCATGTGTGCAGCTGACGGCAGATTACGGAGCATTTCCATAAGCCTGTGCCTGTCAGCACAGAGCCAGCAACAGTACGATTTGGATTACTGCCTGTTAAACGTATAGCCAGCCATGTTGAAGAGAGCCACGGAGCCCCAGTCTGGGGTGCAAGACGAGCAGCAGCTCACCAAAGCAAGAACTGGGCACGCAGCGGCGTCGGGTGCTTTTAATAAAGGCTTATTAAGTCGTACTTATTATAAAGCTCCGAAAATCGCGTAATGTGAACCGCGCAGCAGCCGCAGTAACAGTTTACGGCTGTCAGTAACAGCTAGTCATGAAATAAATATATACTGACAGCTTGAGTATAAAAATATTGATTGTGAAGTGCTTTCAACGGATAATGAACTCACTGTAGCTTGCTGATATGATGCAAGGGCTGAGGAAGCAATGTGGATAAAGAACCTGACAGTATGATCCAGTTGTACGAGTAATATATATATATATACACGTGTGTGTGTGTGTATAAAAGTATTATATATATGGAGGCTGCTGGTTTTTCGGTTAGAAACCTTAACAATAAACCATTATAGCTTAACCATATAGCAATAAAGTAATTTCAACATTTACTAATGGTCATTAACCAGTAGGTTGTGATTACGTTTGTAGTTATAATTGCTGCCTTCACAGAAGTACAGTCTAGCACCATGGACAGCTCCATGATGCCCTCTGGCTGTGCAGGTCCTACCTCTTATGTAATATTTAGCTGAGCACAACCACCATACCCACATAGCTCACTGCTTTAATGAAGAATTAATCTGCTTGCATGTCTACCCAATATTACAGCATCATTCACCCACTGACATTGGAACAAATGTCAGTGTTGTGTGAGAATGTTCAGAAGTCATCTTCTTTTTCAGTCTGCACCTACCAAAGATCAGGCATTTTATTATCTGCACACCAGGGGAGATGATTGTACCCATTGTTTGTTCTGAAAGCTTTGACCAATTACGCCCAATCTGAGTCTGGCTCCTAAACTTAGCTGCTTTGCTAGCATCACAAACGTGCGCAAGGCAGTCGGGAGATTCATGTAGAAGTCAAACATGCAGGAAACTACAAGATACTATTCTTATCGATGCACAGCAGCAAATCGAACCTTTTGTGCCTTATCATCTGAGCCATCGTGTGCTGTCGGAGTGATTGGGTAATTACTGCATTTCAGGTAAATGAGTTGAGCAAACCCCCAAGATGGCTTCACTCTGGGTCTTTAGCTTATACCTTTTCACACCAGTTTTATTCTTTCTCTATTTGGATGTAGGTCTTATTCTACTGTGTCTGCATGATTGGACTGTAAACATGTGTCATTTGGGATTTTCACAGAAGGGTCCTATCAAAAGGTTGTTTAAACTCCAAGGCAAAAGTCACAGCTTCTGGGATCTATTTAACTTATTTAAGCAAGTGGGGAATAACCTTATTTGATTAATGAACATTGAAAGCATTAATGAATGTTACAAAGACACTAAGTAACCTTACGTGGTTTTTCAATCCGACATTTCATCAAACATTGGTTCTAGAATGCTGCAGCCCCCAAACACAATCCCGTGTAATAATTTTCACAGAGAGTGTACTTTCTATCAGGAACCTCCAACGTCCATCTGCAAATAAGCAGAATGTCTGCAGCGGGTTCTCAAATTTTACGTCTGCATTTCGGTGGCTACTGGGCTTAAATGAGCAATTTCAGTGGCTAATGGGCTTAAATTGATAAACCTAATAAACAGTGTTCCACCCTGAGAACACCGCATCCTTAAGCAATTGCTTGGCAACACCTCAGACAAAGTTCACCCACTTGTCTTTTGGTCCGCGCAAGGGGACGGGTCAGACCCCACCGCATCTTCACTTCCGCTGTGGCTTGGCAGACCGCAGGTGTCCGGGAGGCCACTCGAGGTGCTGGGTTACAGAACCGGCGTTGCGGCGCGTCTTTGCCCTCGCGGTGGTACCGATCGCTCCAGCCCGGACCTCGGCGTGCGGGGTGAGCGCTGTCGTGTCGACGCAGATGAAGGAAGATCGATGGGCGCGGTGCTGGCACGGCCAAGTCTTAGACAGGCACTCCAGCTTCGCTGATCAATGCCCGCATGCTCATCAAAATCTAATTAAAGGAGGCTCTCATTAACTAAAACAAACATGAGAAGTGCAATGCCAATAGCTGTGCAGAGGGGAGGAGGACATGGCGGGCGAAGCAGCTCGGCTGTGGCGGGGAATGCGTGTTTAGCAGGAAATAATGAGAAGTAAATGGCCTGTGGGGGCACTCACATCTCCAAAACATTTGCACGCATACACACACACACACACACACACACACACACCCATGCGCACGCAGCTAGACCCACTGCTCCATCCCACCGGTCTTGTAGACAGGGATAACACTAGCAGCCTGCCATACCCACAAGTGACGTGTCCAAGCCGGATCTAAGTGAGGAGGATGGACAAGCTACCGAAAGCTATCAGTCAGGAAGAGAGCGTGATCCGAGGGGTGATGGGTAGTGACAGCATTATCGTACTCTACACCCAAGAGGGACTGACGCTCTTGTTTATTCATCATTCTGGTGTTATTCTGCATCCAGTGAGGGGAGAACAGGAAGCTGGAATAACTTTATCTCGTAGTGTGTGCCGTTTTTCACTGATAAGGCTGACATTTAAGACTGATGGATATTTGCCTTGCTGACACAGAGAACTGAGGCATTTGGGGATTAAAAAATAACGCTGAAAGATGTTGCTGAAAACTTTTCTCCTGGGTCAGCTTTATTTACAAACAGAAAGTCCGTTGTCTGAATGTCCTCATAAGATAGAAAAATAAAACTAAAAAAAAACAATCTTTCAACAAAGTTGACCGGCTCCCAGAACATTTGGTTGTATGGTGCAAAGTGCCTTTGAAAAGGGCATAATATCCTGACTGATGGCATTTTCTCATGTAATTGAAGTTTTTTCAGATGGGCTGTTTTCTCCCTCTGCTGACCTCCTCGTAACAAAGGAACAGCTGAATATAAACTTTTGGCCCAGACAGTCCTACTATTTCACTCGATGGAGATTTCATCCACATAAAAGCAATATTGCAATCCTTTCCCTCCCTTTTTTTTTAAAATAAATTTGAAAACTGTGACAGACAGCACTACCACAGGCATAACTTTGTTTCACTCTGGTACTGCCCTGTTACGAAACCTCACCTTTTCCATATTCAGTGCATCACATAATGGAAAGGGTGGGAGGCATTATTAAAGTTTTTCGAGACAATACACTCTGACGGACACAGAGTCACTGACCTACCTGTGGTGAAACTCTAACATTAGTCCATGAAAGGAACGTAAAGAAGCGTTCGGCGAAATGCCGATTGAATGAATTTTATATGCGAGGCAGCTGGAGTGCTATGGAGGATTCTCCTATCTGCCCTGCTCGACCGCCAGTGCTGTGCGGGACTGGGGGGGGTGATTTGTAATCATTAAAAGCTGCCATGCGCCTGAAGCACCCCCCCCCCCCAACCCCCTCCCGGTGAGATGGGCTCCTCGCTCCTGTCCCAGCTGAGCAGGCGACGGCTGCCTCATGGAGCCCCATCGCGTGCTGTATTTATGGGCGTAATTGGCCGGACGCTGAGTGCCTGATGCGGGTTCTGCTCACCCCGGGGTCCTTTCATTACCTCTGCACAAACAGCACCTTGGATAATCGGCTCTGCCAGTGGGCGCGGCGGAAAATGTTGCTGAAGGTCCAAATTGACCAGTGCCTAAGGCATCGAAGGAGTGGAACTTGCTCTTCATTTTCTCTGTTTTTTGAGGGGTGGGGGGGGGATTGTCAGGCGTAAATAAGATACTTTACGCAGTCGTTTTGGCAGCATTTTACACTTCACAGCACGTCGACGCTTTGATATCTCATGAGCATGTGCTTGTTCTCACGCAGCGTGAGTAATATGAGCATATTCTGGTCATTAGTAAATCAGGTGGCTGAGCAAACAGTAGCATGTCAATGAGCAAACCTGGCAACATGGCAGTCTCTAAGCCTGCCGCAGACCACTGCGATGCAGTTACCAATCATTAGAAAGAAACGTTGAAGGACAAAGTAAAATACCCCATAAAAAATGTACATAAATTTGTGCATACGTCCCCCGTGTCATGACATACATCGTTGCCTGTGGCGTGCTTGGGTAGTGCTTCTGATTTCAAAAAGAAATGTGAAATGTAATTATCCTTCGACCTCAGCAGGGGATTCCAGATCCATCTATGTCGGAAGGACGTCTTTGCTTTGTTTTGGTTCCTTGATTCCCTTAGTGGCTTTGTACATTCTTCAGAGCTTCAGAGTAATGCAGCTTTCTCTCTCTCTCTCTTTCTCTCTCTCTCTCTCTATCTATCTATGTATCTATCTCTCTCTCTCTACTGCTCTCTTACTGTATGCACTGTATGTTTCAGGGGAACTGTGGGCAGTGGTCAGTAATGACGCTGGTCCTGTCTCCTCCGCCTGACACTTTAAAAGGGATCAATTGAATTTCCGTTCATTATTTTCTCCCGTCTGCTACAGATTCGTTGATGCCCCGCTCTGCTGGGTAGACACAGATGCCACTAACACTGTCCCATGATCTGCTTCATTTCACTTCCTGACAGTCCCGTAAAAACGTCGCTCCGACGCCGCCTGAATACCCATAGTTAGCAGATTCCATAGCCATTTGACATTCAAACTGATGAGTGCCAGGTTTTCGAATAACGAAGGCTGCTTTCGTGTTTGATCAAGCCAATGATGCTCGTTTTCTCCCTCTCGTATCTGCTAAACTCTGAAATACTTATCCACCTGGGAGACGAATCTAGTGTAAAAGTTGTCAAAACGATTAGCATTTTTAGATCCTTTTCTTGCTGCTGTTCTATATTTGTGAAGCCTCTAATGATCACGGCGTTCTCGTGCGCTCTGTTGTTTCCTTAGTTTCTTTCGGATCGTCTTTGCGTAGCCAAGCACATGGCTCTTCGCTCTCTTCACTGAAACAAATGCTAATCACAACTCCCCTGAATGACTCGTTGGCTGTGTGTCTTTTGCCATGTAATCAGCACATTCTCGTATATAAAAACCTATTTATTTCAATGTTTTGCTTATTGTGTTTTCTACATTTACCTCGGCCTATACCGAATCAATTATGGTGTCTCATTAAAGCTAATTTATGCTGACCAGGTAAAGACATCTATCTTTATCTGTGTCTAAATTCTGATGTAATGATGTGAAATCTTTTGTTTGTGTGTGTATCGCCCCTAGCCCCTGCTTGGTCAGTTTTCTTGCCCCAGACAACCTTCGAGCATGGCCGGAAGGGACTGCTATTTCTGTAGCTATATGTTGGGATGCCACATAAATGTTTGTCAGAAAGACTCAGAATTGTGAAGAGTTTAGAAGCACCAACATTCAGCTCAGCTCAAAGAAATACTTTCCCTAAAACTGCTAGTGAGAGGACAGTGAATGAAGGCTGAAGGAAACCATATAGCACGGTTCAATTTACATAGTGCTAAGTGGTGGCTTCCTAGATCTCACTCATAATAAGCACTGTTGGAATTTGCCAGTGCTTCAGCAAAAGTTAAGAAAGGCAGAGTTTAAAATGGCCTAGAACTTAGAAGCAAGTGTGCATCTCTTTGCAATTATACAAAAGTACTGCCTATTTTTTATAAAAATAAGGCTAATAAATGGTTCTCTGAAAAATAGATTTAACATCAACTACATTTCCAAACAAAGTAATGAGCTTGCGAAGCCTTTCCTGTATGAGACATTTGCATTGTTGGGGGCACACTTACAGAATATCTTTACTAATAATTTAGGTTCTGACTAAGGTCGGAAATGTGCTGCCTTCAGTCACATAGAGGAAGGTGGCGCAAACTGTATAATCTCCAGGGATCCATTCGCTTTCTGGTGTCTAATGCTCCCTCAAGCACATGACAAAGACTCCTCATCAGCTTCTCATTTTGTTATAGCATAATGCTCGATGAATTGAATCTTTTTGTGGCATAAGAAGACGAGCATACCTGCTGAACAACTACCATGACCTGGTTTTCTTTACCTTTCCTCAGTCATGTTCTTCATCTGGTCTTGTTCAAGGGCATTTCACCATGCTGGAGGACACATTTAATTGTTTAAATGGCTGCATTATACGTGGCTGCCAGAACATTCGGTCTGCGCTCGCACGTTGACGTTAACATCTCCTTTCTCACCGCAGCCTGGAGTCTCCCACGCGTGCGCTGTACATGGAGGCTCCCAAAGGAGTGCAGATCCAGGCCGAGGCGGGCGACATCCAGGCCACGTGCCGGAGCGACCTGCGTCTGGAGTCAAAAGACGGAGAGGTAACCGCCCTGGGTTTGCTATCCCTCCTCCGCCATGCACGCAGGAGCACAAACCGTCGCCGCTGTGGGCATGTCGGATGAGCTGATCCACTCTACAATTCTGATGTGCCCATCTGCTATTGGTTGCTGTCCAGAGAAGTGCTTCGCTTGTATCCACGAGGGACGATGAGTTTCCAGGCTGCGATACATCAATGGCAATTACAGGAGATAATCCACAACTCAACATTTGGGGAGTACTGATAACCTCATAAGAAACTGATTGGGTGTGCAGGGTTTGATAATTCAGGAGATTATTGCCATATGCTTGCAAAAATATGAGAGCAGTCACATCATCCATCATGACCATGAAAAATGGTGACAATAGGTTCATATTTCTGCTGGTTACTTTCAGGCTGTAACATTAATAATAAATAATAATCAAAATACTTCATATAATAGAGGACCGTTCTAAGGAAACATTTTTTCCTTAGAGTCTTCCCTTAGAATCTCAAAGGAAATGTCTTTTGAGGCTTTAGCAATAATAAAAATGATCAAAATACTTCATATAATAAACAACCATTACAAGAAAACATTACAGATAGAGGATTTGGATGCATCATACATCACACTGCAGTACACATAAGGCCAATTTACCCAATTCGTTAAAGGAAATGAAGAAGGCTAAAGGACAAAGGAACTATGAGTAGGCCAGTGTGAACAGAGTTTTGAGGTGTTTAACCTGTTCTAAAGGATTCTGAGACCTTCATGTCAGTGAGATTGTTCCACAAGTGGGGTGCATGGCAGCTGAAAGCCAGAAATCCAGCAGTGGATAAAGAAGCAAGAGAAGATTTGTAGAAGAATGTAGAGACCAGGTGAAGGTGGAGCAGGGGATGGTGGTGGTGGTGGGGAATGAGGGGAGGGGGTCAAAGCAGAGGACATCCTAAACGTTGGACCAGTGAAGGGCCAATCAGTGAAGGGCCTGAAAGGTCAGGAGGAGAACTGAAGTCGAAACAAGCCTTTATGGACAGCCAGTGTAGACCAGGGAGGATTTTTTGAGACCAGGGATGGTATGGTTACGGGATGGGAAAAGGAAGATGAATTCTGAACTAACTGTAGTTTTCTGAGTAACCTGGGAGGAATGACTGAGAGAATGGGACTGCAGCAGTCAAGCCAGAGCATGCAGAAGAGGTTCAGTACTATACTGAGACAGTGAGGGCTGAAGAAGAGACAGAATGGGTAGTCTGTTCTCGATGTGAGATTCAAATGAAAGAGTGGGATCAAAAATAATGCCGAGACTTCTTATAGTGGAGGAGAGAGAGCTGTTATGTTAGATATGGTAATATTAGTGGTAGTGATTTTGGCAAGTGCTAAGCAGTAATATTTCTTATTTCCATTAAATAAGTTTTAGATAGTTTTGGGTCATACAGTTTTCAGTGTCTGTGGGGCAGGAACAGAGATTGGAGAGAGAGGGGAAAGGCAAGACAGATGACTTTTGAGGATAATGAATTCCTGTGTGTTGGAGAGCTAAGAAGATAAGATTGGTGATTTCTATAGAAAACATTCAGTTCAGAAGTGATCGGGAAATGGTGTCAAATGGTAAGTTTTAATAAGACAAATAAGTTAAATATTTAAAATAAGTTAAAATAAAATGACAATTGTGAGAAAACTAGTGGTAGTAGCATGGAAGAGATCATTCATGATTTTAAACAGTGAAAATTCTGTGCTAACAGCAAAAAACGGACTGAAGTAGTAGGCAGGCAAGTGATTTTTAAGCAGCAGAGCATGAGAGGGAATGTGTTATCGCTAAAATATAGTTAATATAGTACTACCAAGGTTGGAACTAGCAGTTGTGTAACGAGATGGGAGACAATGCTCATTATACCTAACTCAACAACAGGGTGCTAATCTGACACTGAGGTGGAGTTCTTATAAAGCTCCTTGAACCAGTGATGGTGATGCAGTAACAGAACAAAGCTGGTGGTAAATATCATCAGTTCTGGATTGAGAAAAAAAAATTGAGGAAAAGCAGAATTCAGAGGTGATGCTTGGTGGGATCAGGTTAGGTGGCTTTAAGTGGGTGTTTTTTACAGTAGAGAAAATATAACCTTTTGACCACTTTTTTTTCTGCCAAATGTTTTACAATTGGACTAATATGGAGTTCTCGCAGAAGACAAAATTGTTTTGTAGCAAAACAAATCAACCTTTTAAGCCAGAAAGTGTAAGGTCAGACCGCTTTACTTAGAGACATTCTACAGAACATCCAGCATATTTCATGTCTCTAAATTGAGGGGTACATGAAGGAGCACTGCAGGAGACAGAGATTGGGCAGGTCTTGAGGTGTTCTGTAGTATTTATTACAGTGGACAGACCATCATTGTAGTGGGTGATCAGATCAGAAGTGGATGCTGAGGTGGGTGGACCACAGATATAAGGTTATAAGGCTGTAGTGTCATGATAACGACTCTGCAGTTTGTCATCACACTGGAGTTACAATAAACTTTGTGGTCCGCACATCCTGACAGTATCTGCCTACCCAGAACCATTCTAGAAAGATGATAACGGCAGGATGATGGAGAATAGTCATAGCGTTTTTTACTCTGCCATCTAGCAATGACTTGTTTTGCTTTCAAGTTGTTGTTGTTGTTTTTTCCTTTAAGAAAGCATGGCCCAGGTTGCACTGGGCCTGCATCGGCACTCACTGTGCCAGGTAATGTTCCCACAACAACTGCTTGCATAATCTATTCCAATAGCCCTTGGTGCTTAATTTGCTGCGCTCTTTTACCAGGAGAAAAAGACACCACCACCATGGCTCGAAAGTCCCTCAGAGGTTCCGGCTCCAATTAGTTTGGAGGATGGCATATTAGACCCCCCCCCCCCCCCACCCATCTTAAATCCCTTCAGCTTCCCCCGTTCCTTCTCAGATTTGCTCTACAGCAGATGTCTGGCGAATCAGCTGAGACCACTGCTTAAAAAGGGGTTCCAGGTCATTTGATGGGAATGCTTCCCCCCAGGCTGCCAGTAATGACTCCGCTTACCTTTTTATATCCGGACAGGCTCCTCTGCCCGCCATCGTAAAGCAGAGCTGTCTGGGGTCCCAGGAGAGGGGGGGAGGGGAGGAGGAATGGGGGGCTGATGCGCTCCGGGTGAAGGGCCACGAGTGTGTGTAAGCGATGCCGTCAACCGTGGTTACGCCGCTGAAATTGTTTCAGTTGGCTGGATATACCAGGCTTGACTTTTCCCTGCTTAGCCGAGCGGAGACTTTGTCAGATCGAATGGGTTTGTGCTCTAGTAGAATAACTGTATTGGTACCGCTGGCCTCCGTGTCCAAAATATCTTGCTGAAGATAAGGAAATGCTAGATGTCTTAGACGTCTGATGATATGTTTTCAAGAACTCACAGATTACTACTCAAATATACTGAATAAAAAACGAGGAAAAAAAAAAGACTTTCTGGATTTCAAATTCTTTATAACCTTTATTTAGTTAGTAGTGACAACTTGCCTTCAGTCTTGGTACCATTCCTTGAAAAATGCAGTTTTTAGTTTTTGGCTTTTAAGATCTTTATATATGTTACAGCGAGGGAATATTTCACTGCTGATGTTAATGTAATAAAGCAGGTAGTAGTCATCTACATTATGTAAATGAGATTTTAGTCTTAGGCTTAGTGCTTGCTTAGCACTTTCAGAAAAGGATTACCGTACTACACTATGAAGTGCGCTATGATTGTGATCAAGCCGTAGAGGCACAAGGTGACGAGCGCGTATGACTTGTGCTTGCTCTTTAGGAGGTACTTTAGACTTCAAGTTCTAATGGACGTTCTGTCTTTAGATAATTCTGGATGCCAAGAGGATCAAGCTCTTACGCCTGCCCGAGGGGAAAGCCTCACCTACAGGAACCAGGCAGATCGTCTTTGAGGTGTGCGTCTGTCCCAGCGGGAAGCTCTTCTTATCGCAAGCTGGAACAGGATCCAACTGTCAGATCAGCAACAATGTTTGCCTCTAGACGCTCTGTCAGACACACACAAACACACACACAGCTATACACATGGCCACACCCCAAGACACTTGCACACAAACACAAAAAATTAACATGTGTCTGCAGACATACATACACAATTGTCCACTTATTCGCGCAAACTGCAAATCCAGTGCTCTGAAGAGTCCAACAGTGATCATAACTGCAGTTCTCTTGGGATCTGCGAAGAGACACTTCAGGGTGAAATTGGCCTGTTTTCAAAGGCAGAAACTTTTAGGTGGGACAATTTCAAAAGCAGAAACTTTGGGGTGATCACTGAAATATAACTATATACTTCACCGGATGTTGGCATTCGGTAAACGCCTTGCATTTTATCGTTAGTGTCCAACTGTTTCCACCTCTTAGATTTCTGTAGTAATTTCTTTGAAAAAGGCTAAACCTACAATGTTTATTTCTATTTGATCTCTTTATAACACTTTAAATCACCCCCTTTCTTTCTTGAATGCATTCTTGATAGTGAAGATTTGCAGAAGAAATGTTTACTCATGGAAGAAATGAGTAAATTGTATCGAAATGGGACACTCTCATGGTGATGGAGATCACCCAACTCAAAACTGTGCTTGCACTGGGACTGACCCAGTGCACCCACTCTGTTCAAAGAGGAGAACAGTGCCTGTGCCTTAGCTCAATGCACTCGTGGCAAGAAGAAGCACATTTCGCTGACTTTTATTTTGACAAGGAGACTTTTATGTTGATTTTTTTGTGATTTTGTCCCCTTCAAATCCAATTTTTCTGTTGTACAATATACAAGAATGCAAAGGACCCAAATGACCCCAGCTGTGGGCGCATCTCATCATTGGGGTTCTGTTAGTGATAATTGCTTCATTATGAGATAGGGAAAAGACCATTGTTATTTAGTGTGAATGTCTTTTCTTGTCCTGTGTGTCCATCTATTTGGCACATCATTAAGAACAATTAAATTTGGCCAAAAGCAGTTTTCTTTTATAGGGACAGTTATGGAATTTGGTCTTTGCATTCTTCATGGTTTTGTGTGTGTGTTTGCGTGTGTGTGTGTGTGTGTGTGTGTGTGTGTGTGTGTGTGTGTGTGCACGCACATGTCTGCAATGCGTGCCTGAGTGTTTGTGTATGTGAGTGAGCGTGTGTGAGTCTGCCAAAAAAAAACTTAAACCACAAGGTTTTATGTATTTTTCTCTATTTGATCTTAAATGATAAACATAAATAAACAAACCAGAAAGAAGAACCAAACAGCTGGGGGCCTGAATGACTTTTAGTATCACACAGCTCAGTCTTGTCAGCTCTCATACGTACAGTGCGCATCACATCTAGTTCCAGACTGAGGATCTACTGTAAATCTTCCTTCATGAGGCTTTTTCATGTAATACCCAAACATTTAAAATTTATCTAAAGCCCCAGTGGCACATTGCAGAAAATACCTAGAAAGAAAGAAAATCTCTGGATTATTTTGCCATATTTTAGATTTTGTGATTATTTGTGCTATTATTGTTGTTGGGTCGTTTGTCTCTTCCTTTCTCTTCTTTATTTCATTCATATGATGATCATTTCTTATCAAGTCAATCTAATCATCAATTTTCATGATATAAAACAAACTTGACTGGCACTGCCAAAGTAGGACATTAATTAACCTGCGTCTCTTTGCAACTCAGGTTGCCAGTGCATCCTATAGAATCCCTTATTAGTTTAACAATGAATTGTTTAGATCTGCTGCAATCTTCTTGCTAACATGCAAAATTTAGCTCACTGAAGGAGTCCACCGATTGCACAAGCCCTCCAGCCAAACCTTCCTATAAAGCCCCACCCTCCAAAGACATGCACACTCTGTGCTTAGCCTAACTCTATGTATTTTGTGCATGGACAAAACCATTAATGTAAAGGAAGGGCCGCCTCCTTGTAGAGAAGATACCTGATTGGTTACAGACCGTGTTCAGTTTTGTTTTAGCTGCTGATAAATGATGGCCAGTCACTTTTTTTCCCTAGAGTAACTCTTTTAGCGGTAATGATGTAGACAGTTCAGCCGAAGTGTTCTTAAGAAAATAATTCACTGCAGTGTTAATTTGCAGAAACCCCCTCACCTCCCAAATTTCTTTAAAGTGCATATGGCAAAAGGTAAAAGACAAATTTCTTCACTTCACTTTCATATTCAGTAACTGACGAGTTATCCTGAAAGTAAAAGAAAACAAAAAATAACTCATGTTTATTATTCTTCTCAGAGTTGCTCGTGTAGTGATTTTCCTTGTACAATTTTTACTCATGCTTTTGAAAGTGCAAATAACCCTTCTTCAAATAAACAAAAAATGCTCTCTGCAAGTCGTTACCACTGACTACTACAGTAATCAGAAAGAAATTAAGAGTGTCAGTTGTGACTATGGCATTACAGTTCTGAAGCCCCATTGTTAGTGATTATCATCCTATTAAAAACTTGATGCCGTGGTGTGTGCCTGATTGCTACTTTTTTCTTTTATATTAGATAAAATAAAATAAAATTGCTACTGCATGACACATAAATCCAGTCCAACATGAGAACAGACGGGATTCCCTAGTGATATTTTCTGAAAAGGGATTTAAGCTGTGTGTGTGTTTTTTTTTTTTCTTTGCTAACATAATGCAATTGATGTTTTATATACCTCATTGTTAATGAGAACTACAAGAAGTTAAGTTGGGACTTGTACTTTTATCTTTACGCATTGAAGTAACTGAAACAGTTAAACAGTATACAAAATGCACATTGGGAGTGGTCAGCAAATGGTTAAGTATGACAGAATTCTTTCATTAATTATTTGTTTAAGTATAATATTTTTCACTGCAGCGTCCCATGAATAAGTTACATAGTGTGGAGGTTCACGTATGCTGTGTATATAAAGGTATGTATGAGGAGCACAATTTTGGTGATTTGAAATGACACATTCATTCTGTATCGCATTACCAAGATCCCAGGATATAATGGGCCCCTATATATATATATTTCAAATATTACAATATTTGAATATTTGAAATATAACTATAAGACATGGTTTCTAGCTTGTTATAACTGAAATTTGATATTCGATTTGATTAACTGTTTTTCAATGTGCCCCCTACAAATATCAGATGAATTTTTGAATATTAAAGTGGTTTGACATTTTCGTGAGGACTGAAAACTCACTGTAACATGTTTTTCCTGCATTTTGTTGGTGTGGTTCTCTTCTTGTGGAGGCACTAACGAAAATGATCCTCACACGTTTCTATGCAAAATGCAGAGAGCATTTAATATTTGAAAGAAACATGGCCGCTTATCTATAATAATTTTATGCTTTATGTATACAGTTTGTATTTATGAACTGAGTTGCAATCTAAACTGTGTCAATAAACTTGTTAATAAATGCTGGTAAGGGCCACTGCATTTAAGGTGTTAAAACTGAGAAAATTACATAAAGTAATATATTTTTACTGATCAAAAATAAGAGTTGGCAGGAACTGGGGCCATAGCCAAGTAAAAGCAACTAACAACCCAATCTCGTGGAGAGGTATCGCCACTGAGTCACTGTAATTTCAAAGTACAGTACTATGGCAGCTCATGCATGAATGCCAAAATCCATCAGGGGCACCGGCAGCAAATTCACTTAAGAACATTTGTGCTTTAAGTGGCAATTTGGAAGGGTTGAAATAACCCAATAAAAATTCCCATGAATTATAGAAAGCCACAAGTGACCGCGATGGGTTTGAAAGAAATGAGATCTTAGGCTGCAGCCACTAAGTCTAGTCCTGCCCCCTGACCTTAACCCTCCGTTGACCCTTCATAGACATTGGTGCACGCGCGAGGCCCCACGATTAGAGGCTCTACCGAATCCTCTGAAACACTATGCAACACTATAGGAGTTGGTTTTAGACAAACTCCTAGTAAGATGCATGTAAACAAAACATAACGAAATAAGTTTCCACACCATGTAAAAAAAAAAAGTACTAATGAAAATTATTTCAGCTCGTCTATATCATGTCCGTGCTTGCTTCATAGGGAATACTGAATATGTTTGTTGCCATGGTTTCATCAGTTCTGTAACCTTAACAAAGATAACCAATAATTAGTCATAGCTTTTGCATATTACTCATACATGACAGGAGAGTCTAATTATGACTTGCACATCTCCTAAACATATGAATACTTTGGATACAGCGAAGAGCAGGACATAATACCTGTGCTACTTCACTGTTTCTTGAGAAAATCCATATCATAGTGTCAATTATAAGTGACACCCATTATAAAGGAGTAGTTTGCTATCAGTCCTTACAAATATCACATTTTCAACATGCAAGTGTCAGTAAAGTTGGAATGTTAATTACACTTAATGACTTGCTCTGATTTTTGTGAGCTGTTTAATGGCCGTCAAATTAATTGCACATGATTGCACTAATTAAGAGTGCTTACGTATTTAAGGTCAGTGCTTAAATGCAAATTGTGGAAACCAACAGTAACATGTAAGGATTAACATGGATTGAACTCTGACCAATGGACAACAAATGTAAATGCAGAAATGCAGCTGCTTTTGAACTTGAAAACATTTGCTGTATTTAAACAGCATGCCATTTCTTTAACTGATTCTCCAGCTCTGGATGTTTAGGGTTTCACATTTTCAATAGTGGTTCTCCAAGTATCATTTTTGTGTGCTCAACCAAAGCTTTCAAGCCAACTGTTTTTTTCACTGCAATCTGTTTATCCATACTCCACGCTTTGGCTCTATTACTTTAATGAATTGCATCCAAGTTTATAGTGGTTTATTATTATTATTTTTATTTATTTATTTATGTTTATGAGAATTAAGTTTCAAGAATATTGTATGGAAACGTTTATTGAACAACAGGCAAAATTTTGACTCATTAGAAACGGCAAAGCCCAGAGGTATCAACAATGTCAACAGTTCCATGAATTCTAAATCTTTTACTGTAAAAAGTACAGTAAAGGGACACCTCTGCTGGCACACGTCAAAGAAAATGGCCACCTTGTGTTTCCGTGCCATTGTTTACATCGTGACACCTTCGCATAAATGGTCAAGCCACCTGAATAAGAAAGAATGCTGGTTATAGAGGTACTGTTATTTTCCTGTTGCTTTTGTTGTCACTTGGGTATTATAATAAAAGAGATAATTATGGGTGTCAGTTTTATAGCAGTTCGTTAGGTGTACAAACCTTCGACTGTATAATTTTCAGAGGTTCCTTCGGCAAGATAAATGAGCTGTTACTTACAGAAGACAAACACTGTTGCTGTGGACACGAGATTAGGCTTATTCATATGGTGTGTGAAAAGTTTAAGAACACTGCACTGCAATAGACATAGCACTTCAAGTTTCTTTGAAAAGTGCCAAGGGACTTTCTGCATTTGATATAGATCTGGAAATGGCTTACTTCAAATGCTAGCTGGTCAGTCTTGAGTTTCATGCATTAGACATTTCCAAAGTTCACTTTATCAGAGTAGCTACCCCAGTCTAACACAATTAGCATAATATATGTTTGCCTTTCTCTACTGAAACTACACACAGCTCATTGTATATTTACTCATCTGCATAATACCAAAGCCATATATATATATATATATATGTATATGTATGTATATATATATATATATATATATATATATATATATATATATATATATATATATATATATATATACAGTTTCCAGTTAAATTGTCACTACAGTATTAATAAATCATTTCCTAACTCATTTTATAATATTCTCGTTCCTGGCTCCATACTCTCATGCAGCAAAGGATCCAGACCTTAATTTCTCCTTTCTAGTCTGGAAAAGGATCAAGTTTAACTGCTCTTCAGTCATGAGGCTTTTCATGAGCTAAAGGAGTGTGGGATACCTGTCTGTGAGAACACTTGTTTAACTGCTCATTTCAACACCTGTGTTTTGACTGTCATCATTTATGAACACGGTAATAACAGAAATGTGTCCCCATCGTGCTGTTAGAAGAATGAGATCGTCTCATGGCTCACTGGCAAATAATACTGCAGACAGGCATTGATTTAGGACTTTTAAGTCTTATTAAACAGTTTAAAGAGGCATGTTAATAGTGAAATAAATCACAGTTTTATATTGGAGGATAATGAGAGCCATTTAAACCATGGACGGTGGGTAAAAGTGAGCTACGAAATAATTACAAATGACTCCCCTTTATTCAGTATAAATAAGTTAGACTCAGATAAAAATTGGTCCAACCTTCTTCAACAGATAAATATGCAGGAGATCTCATGGCTATATGTGGGAGATCTCATGGCTATATGTGGGAGATCTAATGGCTATATGCAGGAGATCTAATGGCTATATGCAGGAGATCTAATGGCTGTATGCGGGAGATCTAATGGCTGTATGCGGGAGATCTAATGGCTGTATGTGGGAGATCTAATGGCTGTATGCGGGAAATCTAATGGCTGTATGCGGGAGATCTAATGGCTGTATGCGGGAGATCTAATGGCTGTATGTGGGAGATCTAATGGCTGTATGCGGGAGATCTAATGGCTGTATGCGGGAGATGTAATGGCTGTATGCAAGAGATCTAATGGCTGTATGCGGGAGATCTAATGGCTGAATGCAGGAGATCTAATGGCTATATGTGGGAGATCTAATGGCTGAATGCAGGAGATCTAATGGCTGTATGTGGGAGGTGAAAACTGTGAGACTGAGGGTGCACAACAGAGGAGGCTAGTCCTACGACAGAAATGTTATTATATTGTTGAAGAAAATGCGTCAGATGTAATCAACACGGGAATAGGACTGTTTACCCCAGTAGCTCCTCGAGGTTAATTAGTTTGTCTTATGTTTTTATCATGCGAGTCTGTTTTGCTTTCTGTCATTTACATTGCAGATATCTGATACATGGGGCTTGCTAATCAAGGATCTATTACCTAGTTAAATGTCACAGTATGCCCCAGGACAAAATGTTTTAAATGTTGTGGAGTTCGGTCCAGTGATTAAATGAAAATAGAAATTCTATCACGATGCATGTGCAAAGCTTTCAAAAATAGGAGCCTATATTAAATAATCTACGACAGCACAGACACAAGTATTAGAAAGTGTGGTTCACGTAGTCCATGAATCAACTTCTCAGGCTTTTAATGCATCTCTGCTTTGTTTGTGATTAATGCAATTACAGACATCCATTGTTAATCTATGTACTATAAAGTCTCTTTTCATTTTATGATCCATTAACTTGATTGATAGTGTACTCCTGCCTATTTCAAATTTGGGTTTTTTATTTCTTTATTTATTTATGTACTTATTTGCATTACAGTCTGCTATACACGTTTAATCATGTAATGCTCACAATTATCATTCTCATAGTATCTGATAGGAAATGGGGAGGGGGAGGGGGGAGTTGTATATAAATATTAGATAAGATTTAGCCTGCCAAGCAGAAGGTGTTTGATATGAACTGCAGTGTCTGATCATTTAAGACCTTACCAGTCGTCTCCAGAGGATGGCAGCCACATTGGTCACACCAGTCACTCTTGTTCCTTGCAGAAAAAAATTAGACCAGGGTTTCAGTGGGACCAGGAAGAGAAGGGCACCCTCACCCGACCACACCCGACGACAAAACAATAACACGGAGTATATAAAGTTACTTTTGCAACTTCAGTTCAGTTCAGAACCGAACAGTGAATGACTAAAGCCAGAGTAGAGGGAGAGCCCATGGCGGAGGTGCCGGGCTCTTCACTGGACGGTCCCCTGGATTTCTTCAGGAGTGTCTTTATTAGGTGCCGTCTGAATCCAAGAATACATTTTATTATTTAAAATCTAAGATCTGTGTTTCATTGGTCTACTTCTTGTGGTAAATGAACAAATATGAATCAATTTTGCATCTAAAGTCTGTGCATAAATACCAAATGTGCCTAAACTCTGTGCTAAATATCTTATGAGGTATGTTATGTATGTTATGAAGTGTTATTCTTAACCTTAGTCTATAGAACATTAACCTATAGAAATGAAAGAATAAAGCTTGTGGTTACAAGCCAACGTCATTATACATTTCTCTTAATTTTCAAATTTAGTTTTGAAATGCTTCAAAGGCCTGTTGTGGATTCTATGATCTGCATAAGCTTTTGTTTGTTTTGTGTTTTGATAAGTTTTTTGTTGTGAAATGTTAACTTCACCATGACCAGAATAGATGTGTTTAACATGTGTCACAGTGTTCAATTCAATTCAATTTTATTTATATAGCGCTTTTTACAACACATGTCACAAAGCAGCTTTACAAATTGCGTGGGTCCAGATCCCTAATGAGCAAGCCAAAGGCGACAGTGGCAAGGAAAAACTCCCTAAGATGGCAGGAATTTAGGAAGAAACCTTGGGAGGACCAAGACTCAAAAGGGAACCCATCCTCCATTGGGCCCCATTGTTCCCTTTACTCTAGACCTTCTACGAGGTTCCTGTTTTGACCCTTTCTTACAGGTAATGGTGTAACGATCATTGTTTTGTCTTACTGAATGGTACGCTGCCTGCCAGTTTACACAACAGCAATCTGTCACAGTGCTGTCAATGGAAGTGCTAGGCTACACCACGGAGCTAACAATGGAGCTAACAAGGTATGATTCTGTTTGCAAAAAGGAGAATAGCCTTACTGACTACTCAAACTTGTGTTAATGCGATTTGAAACACCCCTAGTATTTACAGTACAGACATATTATTGTATCTTACATCTGAGATAAACTGGCATGCAATGACACTGAGGACTAATTGTATGTCACCCCCAAAACATTTTCATGTTTTATTCCTTCCCTTTTATAAACTGCAGAGATGTCAGCAACCTTCACCTGAATTTACCCTTTTTGTTATTAAACAGAATGTTATAATTCCCTGTGTCATCCTGATATATCTTAGTAGATACTACAAAAACAACAATGGAAGGAATAAAGAATGCAGTGAACAATATTCTATTCATTTATACAGATGCCCTTCAGTCTTGATCACTGCAAAGTTTGCATTTAAATTGTTCAGTTCAGACCCCACCATAGAGTATCAATTTTGTATGCAAAATGAACATGAATTATAAAATCACTGAACAGGTGTTTGTCTTCCATGCAAATATAGCCATTTCTGATTCTAACCTATCAAAAATTGAATTATTTATGATGGTCCCGCACTGATCTTAGCATCAGCATTTAGATGAATTATGCAACCTCGCTGCCATTGTAATATTATGTGTAATTATATCATTTATAATATGGTACCAGCAACCTATAACGATCGAGTGTGCCATTTCTTTCATGGCAGTGGAATGGAAAACAGCCCGCGCCACGCGCAGGATCATGTCGGGTCCTGTCCAGTCACCAGCAGGCTGCCGTGGGGAGGGGAATGTCTCGCTTCGTGGCAGTTGATAAGCAGCGGGAGGAGAGGTACGTCTCAGCGGGGGAAGGGTTCTGCAGGCGGCAGGGACCCGCGGCAACAGCAGCAGCCCGTCTCCCGCCAACTGTCCCTGGGCACTGAGAGGCGGGCGCCGGGGCCAGCCGAGGGTGATCTAATCAAGACAAAGGATGAATTAACAGCGCAATTAGTGGCAGTAATTAGGACCGGGTTTGGGAAGGGAGACGGGCGGTGTCCAGGGGGGACCTGTGTGTTATTGGTGCATTAGTGCTGGAGGAGGGTGTGGGATTGAGAATGTATGCACTGCAGGGTCTGGGTGTTAGCAACGGTCCCCTGCTGGACGCTTCATGCACTCCTTTCGTAGGTCTGCTGCGAGAAGGTTAGTAGGCTTTTAAAAAACGTAACTCCCAGCCATACTGCTGAGGTGGAGAAATGGCACCCGTCGAAACACTTGCATTTGTCACTACACACAGGGCCGTGGCATGTCCAAAAGAAAACGTTCATAAAGAAGTTGTGACATAAGCACTTTTCTAACCCATTTGCATCAGCAAAATGCATGGAATGTGGTCTTGTCAGCCGTGATATGACTGTAGACTCTGGCGTGTGCTGAGGAGCTTTGGGAGTGCGAATTTGAGTGATTGATAATGGCCTCTTGTGGACCCACCATTAGGGGGCAGAATTTGATAAATTCAGACCAACAGCTCAGCAGAACTTGCTTTCACTTACTGACCAGAATTAAGTAAGCACTTCTGCTAACACAAAATACAGCTAAGGGAAACAGTATTTCTGTTTGCAGTCTAATGTATGTACCATTGAGCACAGTCATTCTGCCAGGTCCTATTAGCCCAGAGAAGCTAACCGTATATGCCTGTTAGATGAAATGCTTGCTCCAGTGATCTTAGAAGTATTTGTAAAATCTTGCCTGTTAGGTTTCATGGTACAATCCAAATGCCACAAGCACTTAGTCAGGATACACTATGATTTAGCAGCAAACCAGCTAAATTGCTGCACTCATCGGGTGAATTTGGTGTTTTGGGGGTAGAGTCAGGCGCTGGAATGTAACTTATTGCTTGTTACTATGGAATGTAGCAGTTGGAAAGATGCATGAAGACCCTCCAGGTGAAGCATGACACTCATGCCTGTTGCTCTGGTTAGGAGCTTGAAGGTCAGACTATATACATGCATGTTATATGATTAAACCTATAAAAAGTTATAAGGTCAGACTATATACATATATGTTATATATACGTTTATACGTATAGGAGGAGACACATGTCACCTTTGCCCTCTAATTAGATGTGATTAATATGTGAAGGTGGTTACAACGCTTTAAATCATTCTAGCAAGGTTATTGGATATTTTCTTCTAATCTTAATGCAAAAAATGGGTATAATTAGCTTTGCCACCTTGTGGGAGAGCCTGGTACTTGCTAACTGACAGCTTATCAATAACTAAGTGTGGCTTTTTCCGCTTTATCAATTATGTGTAATTTTAAAAGAACATTATGTTTGCGTGTGTACCAGTCTGGGCAGAGGTTAGTTTTAATAGCATGGGCATGCGTGAAGGGCTTTGTAGGTTGTTCTTAAAGATTCTTTATCATCATGTAGACATTATTATGAACTTTAATGCTTATACATTTATCAGCAGCGTTATTAGAAAGGTCTACCTTGCATTTACACCCACAGGCTACATTATTAAGAAGGTGGACAGTTACAAACTGCTGGCCCTCTGTCGACATGCTCAGATCCCCTGCCGTCCTCCACCCTGTCGGTCAGTGGACTGTTTCTAAACACTGGACGACCGAGTGGATACTGTTCTGATGCAGTCGGGGTATTAATACTACTTGAGGCAAGGCTTTGCGACCAGGCATGGGGTGTCTCGTCAGGCATGGCACTGTTGCTGAGGTTTTTACACGTATCCGTGTCACTGCTGGATTGAGAGCGTCAATTCTGTGGTTATTAACAGACCTTTACAGCTATAAGTTAAATAAACTTGTGCATGCTAACAGTTGAGCTATAGATTCCACCTTTACTCCTACGAGGTGTTTCCAATAAAGCGATGTATGTAATAAAGTGGCTGGTGTTTGCATATCAACTTATAATGACCTCTAATCTTTAAACAGTAAGTAAACACCGCTCTCCCCTTTGTAGATATTGCTTCCATCCTAAATAAGATGTTTTACACATGAAAAGCAACCACTAACTACACACTAAATTAATTTTTTGATGCATTATCTGGCAGTAGGCCAAAAATAAACTTGGCTTGTTCTACATATATCATCTCTTACGAGAGCGGCATTAATTGGCCAGTTAACAATCCATATAGAGGTAAGATAGTTATAAATAGTAAATTAGAATAGCAGCATAACATAGTATTTTACTAGAAATTGATGTACCATGTATATTAACACTTCAGCCTGAAAACTTTAGTCAGCAACATCTGCTTTGAAGCGGAATCTGCTCGTCAATGAACCTCAATTTAAGCAACAATGTGAAACAAATGCTATCTGCCAGGAGCATGCTCTAGTTTTTCATAAAAAAAAAAAAAGGTTTTTCTTTTTGATTTATTTATTTATTTGAGCAAAATCCGAAGGCCTTAGAAAGAAGTAACTCAAAGGCAGTAGACTCAAGTCCTAACTTAGTCACAAATGCAGCTCCTTCGCCAGACTGCCCATTCCAGTCTTATAAGCTTTCCTGGAGTGGCAGTTTTGCTCCAAACACCAAAAACCCCAGACATTATCCATCTTTCCTCTCACCCACCATGTTTACTCCAGAAGCTGCACACAGCAGAAATCTCTTATGCAACCCTCCTGTCTGGTGCTGAGGCGCGCTCAGAGTCTGTGGCTGGCAAGAAGGGCATCTCTGTTGAAATCAGCGCTGCCGCTCATGTTGGGGAGAACAAAGGTCTACAGTTGACCTTGGTCCTTTATTCCTTGACACTATTACAGAATATGAAGATATGTTTGATCACCTCTTAAAATCAAGAAGGACTGAACCGATTTTATTCAAACAGGAGACTTTGTAGTCCTGTCTGAAGATCGCCATGTTCAGCTGGGTATTTCTGTTCTGCCTCATGAATATAATGTTTTACAGAAACAAGACAATCAGCATTAAACTCAGTGCGCAAGGCCCATAGCATGAGGTGGCTACTACTGACTTCTGAAAGGCCGACTCCTTAGGTATTCAATGACGTGGCTACTACTGACTACTGAAAAGCTGCCTCCTCAGGTATTCAAGCCCTTCCACAATAATTACTGCCACAGAGACTATATGTATATATACAGTATATACATTACTCACAAAAAGTTAGGCTGTTTGGCTGTCAGGTGAAATTTTTGGAAAATGTAAAACGTTCAAAGTAGGGCATTTAAGTAGAAGCCTGCGGTGATGATTTCCTCATCTCATACAATTTATTCAAGCAAAAGCCAATAACAGGGGTGGGTATAGTCCAACAAAAATGTCAATGTCTCAAAAATGTATGTGCCCTTGAGAATCAACTACAATTTGTCAACAATGTCTCATGCTGTTCACAAGTCGACTTATTGTCTGCTGAGGCATGGAATCCCTCTCTTCTTGAAGGGCCCTCAGCACAGTGATGTTCAAGGGTACACAGTTATGAGCCTCTACACGGAAACTCAGCTGATCCCATAGTTTTCTATGGGATTCAGGTTTGGAGAATGTGCAGATCACTCCATTTGAGGTACCCCAATCTCCAGCAGCTCTTCCCTAACGAGGCAACCGTTAGCATTGTCATCCATGAAGAAGAAATTAGGCCTGTGTTGTTCATGCAGAGGCACAGTGACTGGATTAATGATGTCATTCAAGTACTGTGGGCTTGTCACCAAGTATAGGGCAGTTCTGTATGGACTAGACACACCTGCCCAAACTGTAACACCACCACCACCACCACCAACACCAAAGGTTCATCTGGTGACCGCAGTGGCAGATGCATAACGCTTTCTGACATCTCCAACATCATTGGCGGCCATAATTTCTGCGCAGTGTGAATCGGCTTACATCAGTGAACATCATTGAGGCTCACTGGTCCCTCATCCAGTGTCAATGCATCCTGGCCAATGCGACAATGCCGCCTGTGCCTGGTGGTGTGGTCAGGTACACTTGCAGGTCATCTAGCATGCAGACCACTCTGATATAAATGGGCTGACATGACACTTGGGTGCATCTCACCGCCCTTAAATGTGCCTGGAGTTGTGTGGCATTCATAGTCCAGTTCCACAGGGTACTGTTAACAATGAAGTGGTCATCAGTCTGGGATGTGGCCAAAGGACATCCACTTCTGTGCCTTTCTTTGACTCTTACAGTCTCTCTGTATCTCTGTTGCAAACTACTGATGACACTCTGTGACACTCTAAGCTCAGTGGCCACTTCTGCCAGAAAACATCCTGTTTGAAGCCTGTTGATCAATTGTTAGGTGTCGTCTTGGTTTCATGATGTCAAAATGTGAACTGCACGATGATCAAATTTAGAGAAGGTCACATTAAGTTCACCTGTAAAGGTTAGAGTGCATTTTAGGTTCATCTTGAAATTTCACCCTAAACCCAAATTTCCCTAACATTTTGTGAGCAGTGTATGTAGGTAGAAGGCCTGCACATTATTTTTATGTCCAGGACCTAATTTCTTGAAGGTTGTTTCAATCAGACTTAGACATCTGGATTCAATTAAACACCTGAGCTCTCAGTGCTGGCATAATATATGGATTTCAAAGCTTAATCCAGCCCACGGGTTGCAATTCCAGTCGTGTAACCCTTGAAAGACTGGCACTAGAATAGAGCTTTAATCCATGAACTGTGCTTGTATCTCTCTGTGCTCTTGGAGCTGGTGGTCGAGTTGTGTGTCAGAGAGGCTTGAACGTCCTCCAAACGTGTGGCCATGGTTTAGTCCCTGGTTTAGTCCCTGGTGAGTCCAGTGCACCATTATCTCTCACTTCCATGACATATTTGGTGACATGCTTGGCCACCTCTGACCCTATAATGGCTGTTTCATTGTGCGAGTTTTTGGCTAGAATGTCTGCACTTTTCCCATCTCCACAAGCCCATTTTTCAAAAGATGCCTGATGGGATTTCAGTTCGAGCTTGGCTGAATTCCCCAAGATGACTGATGAAATTTCCAGAATTTGGTCTTTAATGCAGGCCACAAGACAAAATCTGATCCATTTACATACCCTGGCCCTAGAAGAGCTCGTTATATTCCACATTTCCAACTGCCTGAATATCTCAAGCATTTGACTTACACTAATCAGTGGCCTAGAGGTGGGGTGCCAATGGAGAAGACATTTGTCTCCTAATAGAAAATCACACGTTTAAACTCAAGCTGTCCCAGCTGCATTCCTGCATATGTTATTTGCTTTGAAAAGACACTATAGGTTAGTATAGGAAGTTCAAATGATGGGAGTGAAGCTGGTGTTAGATGATGCAACCTGGATGCAATATAAATTATGCTATAGATGTCACACGCCAAGCAAAATGTACACTAATCAGCTGATTTTTGTCCATGTCAAATCGTAGTGTAAAAATACCATAATCATAACAATCCAGCCTCAAAACAGGTTTTATGGAACCAATGTGTCTGTAATTGTTAAACAGTATAGTTTTTGAGCTGTAATTGTCAATTATTGTTGACAGATGCAGCATAATATTTTTCTGAAATACAATATTTCCTGAGAGAAACTAGGATTTTGTTGAAAGTTCACTAGTTTGTGGAGCACCAGTTTCAGGGTTTGTGAGCTCTGTTAACAGGGAACATTCTGGACTTCTATGCTTTGGCATAAGGCTATTTAAAGAGTTGGGTTCAAACAGCAGTCACAGGTTTCCTGTGAATGACATATTGCTAAATAAAAGATTCTGTCAGAGACATTTGTCTCTTTGACTTCCTTTACTTTACTGAGACACAAAAAGTGGTTTTCACACATAGCAAATAAACGATTCACTAAGGATTTGATTTGTGAGGAGCCAAGCACCCAGATTTTCAAACTGAAGCTATATATATATATATATATATATATATATATATATATATATATATATATATATACATGTTTGATTAGTTGGTGATTACAGTATTGAGATTAGAGCAAGCTGTCTTTACATGTCTCAGAATTCACGAGAACTTAACTGGATGACTCTTGGATGTCATTAACCTCAAATACACTCTCTAAATAACTTGGCAAGACTTCACACAGTTAACATAAACGAGCATGGACTGCATGACCGTTCTGCAGAAAACATTACTCGAGTCCTCGTCGCCCAGCAACCAATTTCGACCAAATGGCTTTGCAAGTTGGGGGCAGTTTTTATAATTCCCAGTTCAGCATATATTATGCCATTCCACCAGAGGGCGCATGGGAGTGATTCTGCTATTAAATAATGCCAGGTTTCAGCAAATATGGTCACTTTTCCATACGTGCATTCTCACTGGGATGAGTGAGACTGGGACTGGGATGAGTCTTGTGTCAGTGTGGCACATAAAAAATTATAACACCTGACACAATCAGAACTCTTGTTGAGCAATAAACCAGTACATGGAATTTTTGTTAACCCTCCCAGTACACAAGGACCCATCTGATACTGGGCTCTACATTGAGTCAGGTTGCCGCGGTATCGCTGGACTGGTTGCGCGTTCACAAGAGCAGCAGATATGTCTGCGTAAGGAAGAAAAACAACAGCTCTCAGGAAATGAAGATTTACAAGGATAAGTACAGTATATTTGCTCCAAGAAACCTGGGATCAGTTAAGTCCAGTGGATTTTCTGCAACAGTTTATTTTCCCAGCCCAGTTCTTGCCTGATCAGTGACATTTATTGCTACGTAGGGAGCTTTGTTTTGAGTTAAGCTAACTGAGCTTGCTTATGACCGGACTTATTTTACAGCTCTCACTGAGATGGGCCTCTAATCCTCAGTCAGTGTCGCACAAGCTTGCTATAAGCCCCATCTTCTGGAATATGCAGAACAGAACAGTGAGCGTGGTTGCCTTTTAGTTGGGAACATGGTCCTATTTCACGCTGCATGCTCAGGCACACCTCTGTCACTTCTCAGTTTACCTATGTAGCATTTAGCTGGTGCTCTTTTCCAGTATGGTGGGGTGTGTCCTCCCTGGGAGTCGAACCCATGACGTTAGGATTGCCGGCACTCTATACGTGTAGACTGAGAGTTATGTGATATATCGTTTATATAGCTGCGACTAATCTAACACTCTATAATGCGGAGGAGAACAGTAAAGAACATCAACGGCATTCTTATTCCTATGTAGTTTTACAGCTGGCCAATGTTCTCTGGAGCTCTGATCTCCTTCAATCAGTATTCAGAGCTGTAGAGTTATTACTGACTGACACCTGAATAATCAAAGGTCTTCTGCATTATGTATATTTAAGTCAAGTGATTTAATACGGTTAATGTCTTCATTCAGACGACACTTACCGAACTTACTGAGTAATTTTCCGATTTTTAGACCGGACAAAAGGGGCCCATCACCAGATTTCACTCCATGTGTTCTGAACCAGAGCTCTAAGTGTCAGGCACTTAACTACACTGAGAGCAGCCACCTTCGGCTCTGCTCAGATCCCATTCAGAAAGGGGGATGATACCTTTTCTTTCTGACCTTAGTGTTCATGCATCCACGGTCTCATTTCTTCCACCATGATGCAGAAGAACAGGACTTCTGTGTTGCTATGGTTATCAAAAACATTTATGTCAGATGCATGTCCACTGCACATATGCAGTGCGGTAGCTTAATTAGGTTTCATGTGGTTCACCATCACCATGATAAAACAGGCAAATGTTAATGCACTGTTCTATTGCCAATGGATATCTGCACTGGGTGAAGAATTATGCTGCCTCTATTATGATTCCTCAAAAACTACAGATATATTACTAGACCAGTTGTTGGTTTTGGATGAAAAAACTCGGCCAATCCAGCTTTTTTTGGCATCTCTGAGCTTTTGGAATATATATACACAGATGCAGGGTCATCTTAGACTTTCAAGCAATTTTCAGTGGACACTCACCGTAAGCCAAGCACTTTAGGTGAGGAGTAGGACACTGACGTTAGAAGACTACCTAAGACCTGTGACACTGCTTCATGGGTCACCTGCATTTGAGTCTGCCCTAATTCACTCTGATCACAAACAGTATATTTTCAGCATCATGGACGTGTATTAAAAACCCTAATGCTTGTTTTGCCTAAATGTCTAAATGCTCCGTTTGTTTATTTTCCACAAGTTGTCAGGTGGCAATTAGCGCAAGGGGTTTGTCTAATAAGCAGCTGTCACTGCAATGAGTTATGTAGCGACACTCAAACAACCCACTCAAGCTGTCTGCCTTACGTAGAAAAATATTTCTACGACTGGCTATAATTGTCTAATTTTCACATGTAAACATGTATAAGCTTGGTGATAAAATTAACCGTTCGGTATGTATTTTTGTATGTGTGTACATACAACAGAGAGAAGAGAGATGAGAGAGATGCGTTCATTTTTAAAGGTCCCAGGGTTCATGGAATGATGTCATTTCCTGTTTAGATATCCAGGCGGAGATCCCTATTCCATACAAGTAGCTTTCAGAGTTGGTCAATAATGCATGCTCAGCTGTGAACGTCATATTCAGGACAGACGCACATGGAGCTGCTGTGAAGTGGATTTGGCTGGAAGAGATTGATTAGCTGGCTTCAGGCCAAGCTCAAGGCTAATTCTATACCCTTCCGGTTAGCCATAGTGGATTTGGAACATACAAGGTGTTGTGGATTTATAAATGGTATCCTACAGATTTACCTTTAGCCCGGCTTTGCAAGAACACAATCTCAAGTGGTCCCAGCTCCTCGTTAATAAGCCTGTTTTTGCAAATGTTTTGCGACAGGACAAATACTTGTCTGTACAAACCACTTGCTTATTGATGTCACCATCTGCTGTAGCGGCTTTGTGACGAGAGATAAGTGTGTGTGATGCAGAATAAAAAAACAGAGCATATCACCATATGAAGAGGAATTTTTTAATCTACCAAAGCCAATATAGGGCACAGGAACATTGTGGGTGATACACTGAGCCATATTCGTAGTGGAAATTGGACCACAATGGACACCGAGACGGAGATAAAGAACATGAAAGGAACACAGGCCAGAACAAACGTAAAATCGCCTCGAGATCAGCCCAGTCAAACTTTACGACCTTCGGTGTTTGATGTGTGCATGTTGCCCCGTCTCTCCCTGACCGCTGAGTCGTCAGTGAGCAGCGATGTGATCTGTGCCCTCGGACCAACCGGCGCCCAACGAGAGGCGCCATGAAGGACCACCGCCACTGGTGCCCCCTGAACCGCCACTGGTGCCCCCTGCACTGCTGGCGGTGGCCCCTGCATCGCACTTCTGTCGCCGCCTTTTTGAGAGGGTTGGACCGGTCACACGGCTGGGAACGCTGTCCCATTGTGCACGTGCCGCGAAAGGAAGGCAGGCTCGTTATTATTTGCGGAGGATAAGCACGTAAATAGTGAAATCGATTTAGATCGGTCCTGCGTATCGTGTGTCGCCGGAGCTTGGTGACGAGCCTTTGATTCGCTTCAGCTGCTTTTACAGGGGTTTAATCTCTCCACACATACTTTTAACATCAAAGTCTTGTCTCCTTATATACTGGGATCTCCCTTTCATGGCAAAAGGTGCTAAGGGGCTTTGTGGGGAATACTGTTTCCCCATTGTTCTAAGAATTGTCTTTGAATTTATTTGCCACACAGACAGAAACTTCCATATTGAGCAACTGGCATGCTTATCGTTCTATCACGAGCATCTTCCCGAAGAGCTGATGTGAATCTAAGCCTTAGTCGGGGATTTATAAACCTGGGCTTATATACACCCAAATGATTGTTTATATGCTTCAAATGTTTTAGAGGCTGCACTATTACACAGAATTATGAGCCAAAACAGAATTGTGCTTTACCCCAGTGTTTATAATCCTAACAAATGTAAACCACTTGGAGCATTAGATTGTTGTTCTTGGTCTGTGGCTGTTGGGGCTTGCACTCTGCCTGTGAAGCTCTGTCAGGAACCCTGTCTCAGTACCGCCCTGCGCCATTTAACGGTCATTCTGCAAGCTCGGGCAGGAATTGTACTGTAGCTGGACTCTCAGGTCCAGACGGTGTGCTGTAGCTCCAGGGAGGATCATCGCAGTGCTCAGAGGTCAAAGTGAGGTCAGAACGTCATCCGTGGAGCACCACGGCCCTGCAGCCTATGCATCGCCATCACGGGCTACCCACGTACACTACGCCAACCAGGCTTGACAACATAGGCAGACGGGGTGAACCGGGCATCTGTGGGCGCAGGTCAACCGGTGGGCCCTGCTGACAAGGCAGCTCCAAGAAGGGCTTGGGTAGGGAGACCTCCTCCTACACAGCAGATTTATTTAGGGATTTTGTTGTCAGCTTCTGTCCAGCCGACGCTGTTTCATCCACACTGTCTCTGACCTCCATACAGCCGCTACGCCCACTCACATTGTTTCTTCTCAAAGCTCCAGCGGCTTTGGACAAAGGCAAAATTTGCAGTTCAAAAAAGGAAAGTGTCAGACAGCGTATAGGTGACAGGAAAAAAAAAAGGGGGTGGGGGGTGGGGGGGGCTCAGGTCGTATATGGAGTACATGAAAGGTTTAGCATATATCTCTTTTTTATAGTGCCTACTCAAGTGTTGTGGTCACAGATGAAATGTGATACAGCAGCAATAATAATTAAGACTCAGCACAGCATGTCACCGGAGGGTGGGTGAAGGCTAATGGCAGCTCCACGGTCAGGGATGGAGTCCCAGGGCATGGGGAGAGAGGGAGTAATTAAAATGGAGGCCGCTTACAGTTCACTACACCTCTCTGTTGGGGGGTTGGGGTGAGTGGGGGCTTGGGGGATTGTTATTGGCTCTAATGGCTTCCATATGAAGCCCTTTACGAGCGTGGAGGAGCAGGATTAATGGAGAGCGGCGGCGGCCGGCGACCATGGGGAGAGGTACCTGTCAGAGTCCTGCCGAGTGCCTGGGGCCCAGACTCAAGCGGCGGGCCATTTCGCAAAGAGCGACGGCCCCTGGGTGGACGACAGAAGTGTGGAATGGAAGTCGGGGGCCATGAGCCGGGGGAGGTGGAACAACCCGGAGCAGACAGAGAGACCTTCGGTGTGATGCATGGCACGGCTCGACTGCTGCCTCATTCCACCGCCCCACCACCACTTGAGGGGAACGGACAGGGATGGGATCTGTGGGGCTACTGCCACCGCCCAAGGCAATTCAAGAGCCTGGATCCATGGGGCTGGATCTTAGGGGCTGGATCCGTGGGGCTGGATCCGTGGGCCTGGATCCGTGGGGCTACTGTCACCGCTTATGGGAAGCGCCAGAGACCAGATATATGGGGCTACAGCTACTGCCCCTCACCAAAGGAAGATATTGTTTCAGCATTCTTGATAATGCTCCTGATTTTACCAACATGCACAAATGAGGTGTTGAAGTGGATAGGGTTACTGGTGAAACCATACCATGCTGGCTGGCATGGTGCTCTTCACTGTGCTGTGCTGCAGAACTTGAGGCATCATTCAGTAATTCAGGGTAACACCTTTCCTCAGGTTTTTCAATTCATCTTAGTCCAAACTGGCTCTTTGTCTAGTTACGTTTTAGTTTAATGAAACGTCTGAGTCCCCACATCCTCCACACAGAACCCTGAACCAGATACTCAAAAACTGCATAATGCTAATTACCTGCTACATATTTGTGAATAGCACATACTGTAAATGTACCTGGGGAAGACTGGACAGGCCACTGCATGAATATGACTTCAGCTAGCTCAGCTACATATATGAAGCATGCCCAACAAACTGTAGACAACAAACTGTTGTGGAAATGTAATGGAGAAAAACTGAAGGAGACAGGAGAGAGTGAGAGCATCGGAGAGGAGCCACTGTACAGGGGCCAGAATCCCTAAAATCTCTAAAATGTGTAGGAGAGAGAGAGAGAGAGAAAGAGAATGTAGTGTATCTGTGTGTGTGCACAAGCTGTCAGGCCACACAGCGTCCCAGCAGAACTCTGCCTGTCAAGAAATAGACTCCTGACCAGTGCCTTCACTCTCTTCCTTTCAGAACCCCCACACATCTGTTTCTCTCCTTCTCTGTCTCTCTCTCTCTCTCTCTCTCTCTCTCTCTCTCTTCTCTTTGTCCTCCTCCACACCTTCAGCCATTTCCCTGAAGAGTAGCACGTTGCTCGGAGACAACGGAGATTGACACATCTGCCGAGCAATCTTGGCCCCCAGTGCGGCGTGAGCGCTCCCACCTTGTTAAGATCACAGAGATTTCTGCCCTGTCAGTGCAGCTGTAAGAATGGCCTCAGTCACTAGAGAGAAGGGGGTTGGGGAGGGTGGGTTTGGTGGGGGGAGAAAAACAATGGACCAGTTGACTCAAGTTGTCACTGGCTGTAAGGCTGGAGCTTTTCAAGTATTGATTCTTCTACCAGGAGCTTGAGCGAGTCTGAGGCATCCATGAGAACCGCTCAATTAATTCCCACCTCGAGGTGTAGCAAGACTGGGCCGTGTCAGGCACGAGCTTTGCCACCAGAAGGGACAGAGTTTAAGAGGGTTGTTTTACGCTGAATTCAGCAAATAATTCTGCCACTCGCAGACAGAGATTGACATGATGCCATCCATGACACACTTAGCCACGTTTCCATCCTGCCATCGTGATGGATGTCTTGGGAAGTCGATCGGCCTCAACAAGCTTTATTTGACAGAGTAGTCGGGATTCCCTCCATGTTTAATCTCAGAACGTGCGACAGCCAGAGATGAGAATCGCGAGAGATGAAGGATCAATTTTTCATTTTCATAAGGTCAAAAGTGCACCTCTGCCAGTTAAGCATATACATGTACCAGGTCTCCAGGGGAACAGAATTTATTCCACCGCTTTTAGTTCTGTTCTCTGTAAACACTCTACAGCTCAACTTAATACATTTAATTCATTTACAACTAACAGTGAAATGGCAAAATATCACTGTGTACCACCATTACAGCAAATACCAGCAAATGTACCAGCAAATAAGCATTACAATAACACTGCAGAAGTTCTTCTAAGGTCACTGAGGGCTTTTTAGTTTCTTCCTGGCCATTATTTCCTGTTGACCAAAATCCAATAAGAGTGCACCATGGAGCCACTGTATCACAGCAGTAATAAAAATCATTAACCCAATTATGATAAATACGTCAAGTCCTTCATCAGTAATGAAGAACTGTTTGTTTGTCATTCAGAAGCCATTCTTCAAGATTTCAGCATACTGCCCCACAGCTAAATTACATGGCAGTGTGGATGGTAATTGCTAATCGTTGTCAGCAAGCAGATGTTATGACTCTATAAGTTCTCCTTTTGAACATTATGTATGTTCTGATCTATAAATCTCTCCATGAAGCAGAAAATAGTTGCGAAGGCTGTAATTTCTTAGCGCTTTGTAACTGCAAAGTGCACAAAATGAAATAACATTCCTTCATCCAAGATTTATTGAGACAGCTCACCAATACAAGTTCAATTCACTGTATCAAGATTTTTTTTTTCCAGAAATCCTCAAGTCAGCACTCTCATTGCCACAAGGCGTGTTTACTCATAGAATGTGTTATCTGAATGATCTGTCTCTGAAAACCAGGAACTAACAGTCCCTACTTCCTCTTTGTCCTGCTAACATTTGCTTTGCTGTTGCAAAAATAAACGGTGCAAACCAGATCTGACTTGTCAATAACGTGCACTGGTTATGCTGCTTGTTTGAGGTTGGTAAGGATCTTACTTTGCCCCAAATGACACAGTGTCTTTACTCTTTTTACTTGCCCTTCCCAGAGAGAACAGATCAGAAGTCAGTCTAATCACGCCCCTCTAGGTCTGCAGTTCTCCTCAGTTTTACTGCCTTTCTCCTTTCTCCATTTGTGGTGTTTGAGTATGAACAGGCGAATGGTTCATATACTCTTCAGGAGGACATGTGGAATTATCTGATTCTCATCTAATGTCAGCGATCGTGGTGAGGACAGGTGTGCGGTTTGTGCCGCACCACTCGACCTGCTCCAAAGCGCAGTGTCTATCTACGGCAGGGGGCATGCAAGTGGCATTCTCACTAGATCACAAGCCAATCTGCCAAACTGGGATTTAAGCCAATCATCAGCCGAGCTGGGATTTAAGCTTGCTTTCCTTTTTTTTGCTGTTGATCCCATTGACCTCCTCGGAATGTTGTGTCTTTAGAACCATAGCATCTCAAGAAAATGAACAACTATGTTCGGAACAGTGGTAATGCTTTTCTATATCAGAATGTCTGGCTGTGTTTGGTGTAGAAAAAAGAGAGTCAGATGCGTCAGTACTGTCTGTGAAATATGACCCTGTATGAAATTTCCAACCCTTGTGAAGCTACGGACCATATACATACAAAAATCAATTGCAATAAAACTACACAGTTAAGGTTAATAACTTCAACATCTTTTCTATGTATCTTTTTTTATGCAATTCCGGAAATATACTCTTACAAAATCCTCACAATGCCCAGCACAAAGCAAGCTCATTTCTTCCCTTTGCCCTTTCTGCCTTTAATCACAAGCATATTAAAAGCCATAGAAAACAATAAACCGTGTCATTCCTATTCAGTTTCAACATGATATGCATTCACCGCTTCAAACAGCAGGTTAAAACAACTACTCATTTAGACGTATTCATCACAGAAGGCTTTTCAAGCCTCACCCACACCCAAGCCTCACCCACACCCAGTTGAGCACAAGCATATTAATGAATGTCTGGGCCACTGGGGTAGGGTTGACCGGGAGGAGAGGAGTGGAGGAGAGTGGAGTGCCCATCCCCATATTTCCTTCCACCTACCTCACATAAATGGAGGGAAGGCCTCGGGAGAAAGGGCCATTATCAACTAAATTAATTCTTGCCAGGAAGAGATGTGAGATGTGCCGGTGATGAGGACGCTGATAAATGAGACGGTCTTGAGAGAGTACAACTCTATGTGGCATTCTCAAACGGAAAGTTTGCTCAGGCACGACACCACGACGCCCTTGCTAGTGCTGCCTGTGTGCGCGTGCGTTTGGCGGGGGTTCGTTTGTTAATGCAGGCTGGTGACATACTGGTAAACTCCTGTCCCCCCCTGCCGAATGCCACGAGACACGAGGTTCATACAATAAACCGCCTTGTTTCAATTATTCACACCTTCTCGTCCAGCTTTGTTGCATAAATCCCATAACGAAGCAGGACAGTTACAGGACTTCTGGGAATGATGATTGCTTCTGTTCAAATCAAGTGGTGGCTGAGAACAGCACGCGGTCTTGTTTAATTGATTTTTTTTTTTTTTTGGTGAAAAGTCAAGGAAGGCTAAGATTGGTATGCACTGCCTACCCCATCCACTTTTAATGAATTCGAAGACAACCATTACCCCCCTCCCTTCACCTCCCCCATGGGCCGCCCTGCAGTTACTTTTGCATGTAAGACAGTCGGATGCACTTAACGGCTCAATAAATCTTCACTGGAGCATATGCTGAAAAGTGGTACTATTCATAACTACCATAATCTCGAATCCATGCTGGAGAGTCCTGGTCCCTGCACTCTGCTTCGCCCCCATCGAGCTACACATGTTGACTCACATGCTTGGCATAGTTGTCTTGTTCAACAGAGATTAAACAAATAACAGGCTACTAACTGAGTGTTTTCCCATAGCCTGCTATTTATAAAGTATGACCTCTGTGCAAGCTCCAGTGTTCACATTACCACAAAGTGTTCCTCCACTACAGAGATGTGAAGCACAGCCTACACCGAGCTATGCAACACAGGGCAGGCTCACGGTGAAAGGCAAGGCTGCCACATAATCACTGATGCGAAACAGATGCCCGTAACACTCAAAAGTACAGGCATGCGCCGGCTCCCAACGTGTCTTCACCTGCGCGTGCGCTCGCTGATCAGCATTCGCGAATCGATCAGTAACGAGGATTTCCAAGCATCAAGCATCTGGAAATGCACAATCAGACACGACGTCACGTGCCTCTCTGGTTCGGATGGTATTCTATGGGACCAGGCAGCGTGGGCCACCTTGGGATGTCGCCACAATTTAAGGAGCACGATAAAGCCGTAGTGATATTTCTTCTGTAGGCCTGTACGCTGGAGTGGCCATGGATGGAATAAGGTTTGGCATGATCAAGCATCATGCAATGTGCCTATGGAGAGTGAAGGCCAGTGAAATACAAGAAGAAACGGTCACCGGGTTTGGTGTGGAAACAAACGCCGGCCATACTCACACCGTGGAAGAACCAATCACATCAAATCACCTGAAGAACCAATCACACTCTTCCATGACGAGCGTGACATTGTATTGGACTCTGTTTTGGAAAAGATGAAATCCTCCAAATATCTAGCAGTCCAAGACTCTAATGCAGCACGACAGCTGCACGCTAATTTGAGCAAGAATTTCAATTTCAAGCAAGAAAGTGAGATCTTTATGCAAAGAAAGGCTGACGTGCAGTAAATGTCACTGCGTTAAGGACTTCTGCTTCTGCTTTTAAAATAGGAAGATGCAGTAAAAACAGAAAAGAGCCTTCATCCATTTCCTGAAACCTGGCAAAATCTTGCTCTTTCCAACTTAATATTTACCTCAACGCGCTACATGGAAACACGTGTGTGTGTGTGTTAACCGTAGTTGCTCAAAGGCAAAAGCGACTCTGGCTCAGAGGAAAAGGGTTTTAACGCTCAACTCAAGCTAAATGCTATTTCCTTTATAGGCAACTTTGACCTGTAGCTTGTGTGTGTGTGTGGGGGGGGGTGGGTTTCTTTTCTTCTCTCCCTCTCTCCTCACTCTCTGACACACACACACACTCACGCCTTGAGGAGCCCGTCCGCAAAATTACATGCAGACTTTTTGCAACACGGGTGTAAGCTGGGAGGCGAAGCCCTCCTCCTCACTCCTCTGAGCTGCCCAGGCTTGCGAGACTTCTACTTCAGATGGAGTGAGGAAGGAGAGAGAGTGTTGAGGGACATTTTTTGCTGAAGCACGTGGACATGGCACACACGGTGAAGACACCGCTACGGCGGTCCTTCAGTGAGCACGTCAAGGACTCCACCAACAAGGCTTGGGATATATTCTGGAGAAGCGCGCGCGAGAAGCGTCTATCAGGTACAGCTGCCGCTCAACAACAGACCCTGGCCGCCTCGGAACATGACGCTAGCCGCAGGCATGATGGGTAGTGCTGGGCTGAGAGTGTCAGGCACTCCCTGATGAGGTCAGATGGCTGTTCTCACCTTGAGCTTGTAGAGACGCAATCAAATGTTCTGAGGTGGTATGATGTGCCACCAGTCTGAGGTGAAGGAGAAGGTGGTAGTTTGTTTCAATAACAGTTCGTTTTAATTCAATTGATAATTTTCCTTAAAAAGATCCTTGTTCATGCTTGTTATATAATCATGAATATCAGTTTTGCAGGGCTAATGCTTTTTGTGTAAATTCTGAAATGTTTAAGCTATCTGCCAAGATATTAAAGTGGAAACCCAATATCTGGAGCCGATTAGTAAATAACTTATTGAGCGGGATTTTTAAGATTTTAAAAACTCACTGCAAGTTGTAGGACAAAGTATTTAAGGTTACGTGTCCTGGCAACATTCATATATTGCACGTTTCTAGTCTATGCAAAACTGACAGTGACAGAAACCGTTGATAAGGCAAGGCTAATTGCTCAGCTATCTACATAACTGGCAATCTCAAAGGCCTCAAAGAGACCTCAGGAAATGGCCCTAGGTCACTGAGTGTTTCTCAGAGGACATGATTTCCCCCACTTATCTCCCCCCTCTCTCTTTCTCTGAATCCTCTGTGTGCTCACGGAGGGTGGAGCTTCTACCTGTCATTCATCACAGAACTGTCCTAATATTTACGCTCTGACTTAAGGTGTCATAACTCAGTCCAAATATGGTCACATGTCCCTCGAGCTCACGAGGTGCATCCGAGGCACTCGTACGGGCCAGCTACAGCCTCCGGAAAGCTCTTTACCCTGAGCAGCAATGTTTTTGTCACAGGGCGCTAAAAGCATCACTACGAATCGTGGCCTGGCTGTCAGAACACGCAGCCACCACAGCGTTTTTCCCGACCTAGCGGGCCAACATAAACAGGGCACTGCGCCACAGAAACATCTGGGGTAAACATCTGGCTGCAGGTTTTGTTTTGTTTTTTGACCGAGTGACGTGTGAAGCCTTGTCTGCTTCTCATCCGAAGTGGGACTTGTTGCAAACGGACCCCTCCGGCTCCTCACCCAACGTTCTACGCAGCGGTACGGCCAGTTGATTCGCCACACTCCCTCTCAGCAGGCATTACCTCATCCCAGGCACCAGATCCAAGCGAGCAAGTGCATGCGTGTGCTCGTGCGAGCGAGCGTGCGTGTGTGCACATGTACATCGTGTACACGTGTAAATGGCAAGCTTCAAGAGAGGAGCAAGTAGGTCTGAGTTGTATTATGATGCAGAGCAGGGCCCTGGGTTTGGTTAGATTACTAGAAGTAAACCTTCACAGATGTTGCAATCTCAAAAAAAAAGAAAGAAAAAGAAAAAAGAAAAAAGAAAAAAACGATGAAGTAAAAAAGAAAAGAAACACACAGCTGGGAAAAAAGGTGGGAGGAAATAGGGTCAGATTTCACATTTTTCTTGGCTGAAACAACAGCAAAGAGAATCTCTGAAAAAGCTATGATCTAACTAAGAAAGGGGTGACTTTCTTTCCCTTTCCCTGGCCATGAATATTTCAGGATTTTGGTTTCCAGGGCATTTTATCAGGAAATGTTTGATTTTTTGATACCTTGCATTTGGGAAATTCATCTCCTCCTAAGGTTCTGCCCTGAAACTGCAGTCATAAGAGTTCATGCTATCTGCTTGCCAGTGAGGAGTTCAGCCCTATCAGATTTTGCTCAAAAATGAACCAAAACGTAGGAGAATATTAACAGAGAACTCAATATTGGAATATTCCGCGGCTTGAGCCAATCACTGGTGTGTGCTGTTGAGGACAGATTCCGAACAGGTTAGAGCTCAAATCTGCAGCTGAACGGTGAAATTATGCAGCTAGCATCTGACAGACCTTAGCAAACGGTGGAACGACTGACAGCAACATCTTTTGACATCTTTTCCAGAGCATTAGTCTGTGATACCTGCCGTAGCAACTTATTCTTTTACGTTCTGACATGGTTTTATCCCGCATTTTTGACGCCAGGGCAACGGATGGTGTACCAGACGAGGTTTGTCCGTTGGAATTCAGAATGCTCATTACATTATGGAATTTGAAACACAATGCATTGCTTGCAGGTTTGGTTGTTTTTCATGGCCACGCTCTCCAGAATGACTGCAGTACATCATCATCCAAGACTGTCAGTTCCATTCACTTGTATTTGCCCTTTTGCATCAGTTTTTATAGGCTCTGCCTGTGCCCAACTGTCGCACAGTGTTATTCATCCGTGACGTGGGTTCTTATCATTTTTGTATGCATAAAGGTGAGAGTGGACAACGTATTAGTCGTGCAGTACCAAACCCAGCTCTTTGAGACAACAATGAGATGTGTAGGAGTACTATGGCAAAATCTGACATGCGTATCAAAGGCTCTACACATCCCCTTCGACACTGTCCAGATTCAAGGCCACCCCACTTCAAAACTGTGCAGCACTTAGCGTGTAGCATGCGCTAAACCAAAAATCAAATAATTGATTATATCTGCATAAAGGGCACTGTAAACAATGCAAATAGCTTATTAGGAAAACAGATTTACATACTGCCCTCTGCATGAAGAGTACGTTAAAGGTCAGGGAGCCTGAGAAGGGTTTTCATATCCTCATAACCGTATATAATCAGGCTTCTCATTGCCAGACAAGCCCCATTAAACCAGCTGCAGGGCAGATTTACTGCCAGATCTCCACACTAGTGTCCCCATGTGACCAGCAAGCTCACTAGTCTGATTGGACAGCAGCTGGGATGACATTTGTGCGCCTTACCTGTTGGGGTGCAGACTAAGGTGGAATTGTCACTGTGTGTGTGCGGGGCAGATAGTGACATCTGAATTTAGAAAAATGGATTTCGTGGGCTTTACTCCCTTTACTTGGAATGAACTGCAAAAAACTTTAATATTACAGCTCATTACTTCTACTGATTTTAGGCATCGAATTATACATTTAAATAATGAAGTGGGCAGATGTTGTTTTAGTATATAGTCAAAAACTAAATGTTTTTCAAACCCTTCTTATAATCTTATTAAATTTTAATTGTTTATACATTCTTGCAAATTCTTCATACTTTTTAATCAACCTACTATTTTTAAGATTTTTATGTTTGTTGTGTTGTCATAATGGCCAAGTTGCTGTTGAAAAAGTTCTTGGATCTCATTCATTTGTATGCCTAAATAGAAATTACAAATGGAGGAGGGGGGGTGTGGACCATGACCAAGACGTTAAAGTGCAGAAATTAGATTTAATGTTCAAGGGAATTTGAAACTATGTTTTTTATAAATACATATGCATACATAAACATATAGCCCCTTAAACATAGTTCTCAGGAGACCATAAATAAATTAACATAATGTAAAATAAAATTATGTTTCTTACTTGGTGGAAAATGTTTGCCATTCTGGTCAGGTAATTGACTTAACGTTCAAGACTTTTTAAGTCCACTGAAGTCTGTCCTTATCTTCATTGTAGGTTTTGGGACAAGGCCGTGCACCATCCCATGGGTTTTAAGGCATTTGCTTGGATCTGGGCAGTTAGGTTCTGTACAGTTCAGAATTTGCCCTGGTGCTGCCATACAGTTCCCATGCCCCCATTTCTTTATCGTTTTATATCAAGTTAATTCTAATCTTATCTGTCCAAAAGACTTTCTACTAAACTCTACACAGATTTAAATTGGGTTCTCTACCCACTTTCTGTTCCTGAATTCTCTGGTAAACAGTATTTACACATCAATACCAACATTCTGGGTAGTGTTCTTATATATTCCATATTTTCTTATTGACTGAAGATATTCTTCAGTCATCCTATTGTTGTGTACCCACTATGTTTTTATTATGCCACTAATTTATTGATCCTGCTAATAGTGGTTTATTTTACTGGCATTCACTTGGTCTTCATGTTAACAGACAACAGCAGCAGGTTTCAGGTGCAAATGCCACACAACGAAGAATCAGTCAAGCAATCATTATTTATGTTTTTGAAGTGATAAAATTAGAAACATTAGACTTGTCATCAAAGCCTCTCATCCCAATGCCAATCATCACCAAGAAAAAACAGGTTATTATTATATATATAGTATAACTGACCATAAAACACTTGAGAAAACACTTCAGCATTGTACATTGTCTACATAGTTTGAAAGTCTTGCAATTGACTTTTTAAAAATATTTACTCAACTTTATACTTCAATGCCACCATGGTATTGAGACTTCCCTGTAGAGTTGTTACAGGATGTACACCTGAATACTCGCTCTAGTAAGTTTTCCTAGATCTGAGATCTTGTATTTTACACTGTAAAAATATTATCGAATACTTACAAGGTTGGGAAATTGGGTAGGACTATTAGGAACAGTCCTCAGATAGGTTATATCAACAGTCAGAATGTTGATAGGATGGCTGAATATGCTGCCATTAGTCTAAATTCTACAAAGCAGCAAATGTTCTTATCACAGCTACACAGATGGCCAGCAAATACACTTGGCTTTCTCACCTGATCATTATAACTCAATGCTCCCAAAATCTCTATGTTTAGTGTCCATAAATAAATAGATGAATATATAATATTACATTCCCTTAATTTTAATAAGGGCAACAACAGAGGTTATGATTTTTGTCAGCAAAGAGCAGCATCTGAAATGTAGATAACTCAACATCTTAAATTTAGGGCTCTAAAGACCTAGTCAGACAGGCAATCGAATAAACTCAGCTCTCACATATCAAAACAATCACCAAAACAGCCTTCTATCATCTCAAAATATTGCTAGAATTAAAGGCGTAATGTCCCAAAATCCATGCATGTTTTTATCTCCAGCAGGGTTGACTACTTTAATGGTCTCCTAAATGGACTTCCCCAAAAGACCATTTTAACATCTGCAGCTTTCTCAGAACGCTGCTATAAGAGTTTTTACCATGTCAAAGAGAACAGAGCATATTATTTATTTTAAATAAATCTTTACACTGGCTTCTGTTCAGTTATGGAACAGATTTTACAGCACTACTGCTAGTCTATAAATCACTGAATAGATGAGGACCAGAATAAATTACATTTGATAAGCTTAAAGAGTATAAATACAGTTCACTCCAGGTCAGCAGGTAAAGCCCAGGATTTGAACTAAACATGGTGCAGCATTTAGTTTTAATACTACAACAGGAACCAAATTAAATGTCACTCTTTTGTTTTTTACTTACCATGCACTGAAGGTTCAGAATGGAGAATAATGAAGAGAGTGCTGACTGCTTCATTTATACACATGGTCAGTTACTGGTGCTCGGCAGATCCATGCTGTGTGCAGTCAGCACACAGCTCGACATTCCCAAAGAAGTGCAGGAACCATACAGAGATGTGGGCTGGACTCCAAATGAGAGCAATGAGGAGATGCTACAAGCCCTTTGTTCCCACCATCATCATGGGGAACGTGAGGTCTCTCAGACATAAGCTGATCGCAGTGACCGGGGCCCAGAGGGAGGACTGGGAGAGCAACGTGCTTTGTTTCATGAAGACATGGAACGAACGGTTTTACACTGACGTCCTGGACGCAAATGCTTCCATCCTCAGCTTTTAGACCGTAAGGATGGAGAGAGATGTGGTGCCGAGCAGTAAGAGGAAAGGTGTTGGGATTGCCCAGTTTGTGAGTAACAGATGATGTAATCTGGGATATGTAACTGTGAAACCTGGGATATCACTGCTGCATGATCGCTGACCCTTTGGCATAAATATTATGTGCCAGGGGAGTTCATGGTCAGTGCTATGGTTGTTGTTATATTATACCAGCAGATCATGCAAAAGCAGCATCTGACATCATACTCTTGGCTCATACTTAAACTCATCATACCCATCATTGCGACACACCAAACTCGACACCTGAACACCATCACTGCCAATTCGGAGGATTTTAATCATGTTCTATCACATTACCGAAGTTCCATCAATTTGCTAAATGTGCAACCAGAGAGAACACAACACTATATCTCCTGTATGCAAATGTTAAGGACACATAACAGTTCCTCTGTTCTGCCCCCGCTGGGAAGGTCTGACCACAACCTGAATCTGCAACCACATACGGATCTATTGTTCTGTGTCTGTGACAATGAGAACCACAAGGAGGTGGTCACAAGAGGCAAAGAATTCCCTGCAGATCTGCGTTTAGACCACAGACCGGAAAATATTATGTGGATCAGCTGGTGAACACTTCAACAATATGGCAAATGGCATCGCATACTATATTAATTACTTCACAGACACTATTGTTCCAGTCAGTAGGTGCCTTGTTTTTCAAACAACAAGCCTTGGATCACCAAGGACCTGAGGCAACTACTGGGAAAAAAAATGAGCAGGCTTTAAGACAAATGGATAGATAACAGATGAGGGTAGTGCAGAAGGAGCTGAAGGTGAGACTGAAGGAGAACAAAGAACCCTACAGAAAGAAATTAGAGGGCAGGCTTCAGCAGAACAACGCGAAGGAATCTGCCTCAAGGTGCCTACAGTTTTGCGCCAACCAATTATGTGGGTTCCTTCGGCAACACTTCAACCTGAGCCTTCAATAGGAACGGGTGCCAGTGCTGTGTAAGACATGTCTGCTTCCTGTTCCGAAGAAGACAACTCACTTTTCCATGAACGACTACCGACCATTGGCCCTCGCACCACATATCATGAAGGTGCTGGGGAGACTAATGCTATCAGGTGCTAGGCCTCAGGTCAGGTCATTTCTGGAGCCCCTGCAGTTTGCTGATCAGCCAAAATTGGGTATGGATGATGTAGCAATCTATTTATTGTAGAAGGCTGATTCTTATTTGAAGCAACACAGTCAAAAGCCACAAGTAATGGTGCTTTCTCCTTTCCACGACCCATGGACTTTCAATACAGGTTGGATCTATGCCACCCTCATGGGCTTCAATCATGGACTAGAGTTGGTAGACATCTACAAATATCTTGGTGCCCATTAGGATGGATTGGAAACCCAGTACTAAGAAGAGTGGCCTGGTTGTAGGCTGGATGGTTTTTGCATTTTCAGAAAACTTTTTGATTTCTATGTGCTTCACTGAATATAAATGTAAATAGCTTTGAATTAAAACTGACATTCTACACTGCAATTTCATGGTCATTTCCCTACAATCCAATGTAGAGTCGAAAAAGAAGTGTGATTGTCTAGTTGCTTATAGACAGGTACATTCAGGACATTGAGGTTTTCTGGGCTTGCCTTCTGTATGCTTCAGCTGAGTGTGGGAGGGGCTACTCTGTGATCCTTCAGCTGAGTATGGGCGGGGCTACTATGTGATCCTTCAGCTGAGTGTGGGCGGGGCTACTCTGTGATCCTTCAGCTGAGCATGGGCGGGGCTACTCTATGATCCTTCATCTGAGTTTGGGCGGGGCTACTATGTGATCCTTCAGCTGAGTGTGGGCGGGGCTACTATGTGATCCTTCACCTGAGTGTGGGCGGGGCTACTCTGTGATCCTCCTTGCACTTTGTGTTATACCTCACAGCTTCAGGAGCTTTGTCACATCCAGCATTTAGCAATTCTGTAACGCTATTGCAAGAAAATGAGTATTTTTGGTGGTGTTATGGGAGTTTGCTTGTGTGTGGGTTTTTTTGTTTGTTTTGTTTTTTTTTTTACTTTTAAAGTGCCAGTGCTACTGAGATTCACACCATAAAAATTATATGTTGTTTTATCTTTAAAAAGTTTTAGTTAAATGAACTGTCATAGAACAATAGTCAAGAGGTTCAATTAACTCAAAATTTCATGGCAGCCTGGACACTTACTGGACACCAAATCATTTTTACAGTATGTTGTCCTGGTGTGTTAATGTACAGTTTTATAGATTTAAAGCATCAGAACCGCACAGGCTAATGGTCAACAGCTAGAATGCCCTCAGAAAGAGGCAGAAAAGCCCAACAAACAAACCTTCTGTTTGAGATTTTTTCCTTGATGCACCTCATTTCCCTCATCTTAAATCACCTCCAGCAATGGGTCGCTCCTCTAGACTGCTTCACTTTGGCCCTGCTTAAAATGATTATGCAGCATTATGGGCTTAGTCGCACCCCAGAAAGAAGGTTCTGGTCCCTCCATCACCTTTCATTATGCATGAAATCGGCTGCCGTCTCAAGCCCGGCGCCGAGGCAGCAACTGTCAGTCCTCTCCGTGAGTTATTAAATCGATTTCTTAATCAGCACTTTTTCAGGGACAAAAAAAATAAAAATAAAAAAAAAAAAAGCTGTCCGCTGCACTCCAGTGCATATGTAAATGAACGGCTCACAAGAGGCCAGCTTGCAAGCCAAGCCAATCCAAACAGCTGTAAATCTCCCCCTTTTATCTTTCCAGCAGTTCAGTCAATAGAAATTTTGTGGTGTCATATAAACATATGAACATCCCTGCAGGTTGTGTTGGCAAGGATTTGTTGGCAAGAGTTGATGCTGAAATGGATGTTCACATGAATTTCAGAAAAGAGACTCAAGTTGACTGAAGATAAGACAGCCCACTTAAATTAGCCACAAATATGTAACAAATCTGGATTCATGGCTTAGAGATTAGGAAGAAATGTCATTTAAAAGAAAATAGTTCCTGTCTTGTTCATCAGCTCCACAAAGGCAAAAAGATGGAGTCCTGAGTTTTGCTGCACGAGACACACTCCCTAATGACCTATAGCACGCCCAGTTTCTGTGTATAACTTCTGATCTATTTTGTACAGCATGTGTGTGTGTGTGTGTGTGTGGTTTGAGCAGGGGGATGGAACAGAACCAGAATGTCTCTTTGAGAACACAGCAGGACAGTGAAGCGATTCACCTGTCATTCTTCAGGTTGCCAAAAGCGAAGGTGACGAGAGGGGAAGGACGTGATGGGCTGCTGAACCGACGGTGCTCAAATTCATTTCTAGCAAAAAAAATCATAATCCATCTGTTTCAAGGAGCACTTCCTCCATTCATCCAGTGGCTGAGGTGGAACGAGCAGCTATGCAGGTTTGCATCACCAAAAAAAAAGAAACGTGCAGAGCAGCGTGTTCGCAGTTTGGACCAGCGAAGGAGCCGCTTGGCTGTGTCTCATTTTTTTGTTTCTCTCGTTCTTTTCTTCTTTCCCTTGATCGTAATCTGTTCAGTGTCTGGTACAGCACTGCTTGGCAAGCGGGTCTGTTGCTGTAAGGCTGTGTTAAGTGGCTTACATTTAAGCATTGAGAGCTGCCCTCGGAGAGAAACGAATGACTGCAGAACCAAATCCATCTCCGGCTCACGCAGGACTGGAGCACGCCATTCTCCTCGACACAGATGAACTCACAAATGTAATAGCACGTGTGTGAATAGTGGCACGTGTGTGAGATGAAGCTTCAGATTTGTCTGTAAAAAAGAAATAAAAAGCAACAAAAAGCCGTTCTTGTAGACGGTACGTATGTCTAATACACTCTAGCTGTTTCCAAGATTTACACACAATGCCAACTGAACACACAGAAGAACGCATTGAAGCAGGCTTTATGGATTAGCTTCCGTGCATGTGGAGTAAATTTCATATTCTGTTATGGGGGAATTGATGTACTGTATATTGTACTTATGGGGAAGGGTTTGGGTATATCTGTAGCCTGATTTCTTTAGTGGCTTACAGGACTTCTAGAGGACACAGCTCCGTCCTTCTGGCTAGTCCTCCACCCATGACATCATACTCATCTCCCAAAGAAGGGAGCCACTCTCGGAGAGTGTTTCACGCGGTTCTCTCTGTGCGACACACTTCTCCGAGCAGATGATATCCGCAGAAAGCTCTCCAGCGCAGTGACGTCGAATCTCCTGGTGTCTCCTCGAATGGCGCTGGCTCCATGACCGATGTGCGTGCTTCGTGCGCGAATGTGCTTGCCGCTGATAAGAGGGATACTTACCCCCCGCCAGCGTAGAGAGAGCACAAGCCAAGGCCGAACATCCTCCTGCCAGCAGTCAGATGGGCCTAGCGCGTCTCTTCGAGAACAGCCAGGCCAGCTGCATTCTGGTCACACACACCAGTCGAGCCAGCAGGATTATGTGCCATAGTACGCAAAAGAACCTCCCACCCTCTTGTTGGCTACCTACACTGTTCAGCGTGTCAGTGGGTAAAAGTGGGCAAGAGAGAGACTGATTCAGGGTTACTTTTTTATTGATACACTATCACCATGAAACTCTGAAAGCCTTACCGCAATGGTATTCAAATCTTTGAACTTGAATCCAAATCCAGATCCAGTCCAGGATTTTGTAATGTGTTGTAGTTGATTAGATGATTCATGTAATTGGTTGGTGAATTTGTTGTCACATCTGTCTCCAAGATAAAAGGGTGGAAAACCTGTAGGACCTCTTGTAGGGCCTGTAGGACCTCTTGTAGGACCCCTTGTAGGACCTGTAGGATCTCTTGTAGGACCTGTAGGACCTCTTGTAGGACCTGTAGGAATCCTTGTAGGACCTGTAGGACCCCTTGTAGGGTTCTCAAGTTTTAAATTCAGTTCAGAGTGAGATTTTGTTGGCAAGTTTCAGGGGAGGTGTTGGTGAGGGGTGTCAGTGACCTTGGGGTGGGAGGATTGGTATGTGTATGTGTGTGTGTGTGTGTGTGTGTGTGTGTGTGTGTGCGATGGGCGGGGGGGGAGGGGCGCCATCTGTGTGGCGAAGCTTCGTTTTAGTCTTGCGTTATCGCGCTGGGGATGTTTCGTTTTAATCTCGCCTGAGTAAAAGCTGCGTAGACGTCACGAAAAATGATTAACCTTCTACCACATAGCAACATACACATACATACATTTATGAATGTATTTAACAATCCATTCTGTTTTAAGGTACACCTGAAAAAAGACAAGATTAACAAGATTCTAACATATTTGGTTGACACTTTCGAGAGCTAGCTAAACCATCAGACATCAGTACTGACTAAACACACCAAACGTGATGAACTACAGTACAAGATTTTTGCTCACACATTACCTTGTAGTTCAACACATAAGGTATTTACAAAAGTAGTACAAGTCCTAATGCTAAAAACGACTTCTTACAACTTACAGAAACACTGACGCCGACCATTTCAAACAGACGCATGCAATGGAGTCATGTAAGCCATACCCAGAGAACCATGTCCAGAGAGCCATGTCCAGAGCCTCTTGTCTTGCGCAAAAATCTTGTATGTTAGTTCATCATGTTGGAAATGTAAATATATAACGGTACTCAACAGACAGGTTATCTGTCAGTGCTACTGCAATTTTGTTTCCTAAAATGTCAATTTGTTCTGCCCTTCTCAGCCACCATATGAAGTGGATAAAGTCAAACATCTTTAATGAAACACCTCTTTCACGGTACAGGAAAATCTTTCCCAAGTGGGCAGAACCTTTGCATGTTCACATGATCAGTATTATAGTTTACATTTGTTACATACTGAACACTACACTGCACAGTACTAGGGTGACCAGTATGTAGTATAAACTGAGTGTAGTATGCAGTTTACAGTATGCAGTTGGTTATTTTGAACAAAGCCTGTAGGTTTCTCCTGGCATCATGTGGTTCAGAGCCCCTGAAGAATTGGTGTTGGGCTTCCATGTCTTCAGCCAACCTGCCATTCAAACCAAGGGTTCCTAAATGTACGAATTCTGTTGACTAAATATTAATTGCTTTACAGAGAAACCTTCCCTCTCTTAACGATTTTGCCCCCTCGTACTGTTTGGTAAAGGTAAATATCTGAGAACTATGAATGTAAACACAGTGAACAGCAGTGTGGATGGTGATGGATCGTTTTATGTATGACTGCTTCTGCATCACATCCACCCAGAAGCAGTCTTATTGTCAGGGAGACAATGTTTTGACCTAAAAACTGTCTATTTTACTTCTAATGCTGTCTATACTCAGTAGTTGTTCAGAGTATGGATGTTTCCAGCTGAGAATCCAGTAGCTTCCCTTCAATATTTATCACAAGAACCTTGGCAGAGATTCTGTTCCCTACAGGCCAGTACAATGGCAAAATGCACTGTACACACTGGAGGCTGTTTCTCAAGCAACATACTATTTCATGCTTTGAACCCCCTCTCTTTGTAAAATAAACATTTTGAAGTAAATCCACATTTATTATTTATTAAGTGTTTTTGCCAGTATAATGAGCAAACCATGGGTCTGCTCTGTGTGAGTCTGTATCTTCCCCTGCTTGATTTGTTTGTTTGTGTGAATGAGTTTACTGCATCATTTATGTGTGAATTTATGTGCGCAAGCAACATTTTTGGGTGGTGTGTGTGTGCTAATAAGAGGCAGAGTTGTTGTAAGGGCCAGCAACGGAGATTTATTGTATAGGGAGGTAATGAGTACTGCACAAAGCATTGCTCATGAAACTCTTCTTTGCTCTTAATGCCTTCTAGAACACCTTGTGTGTCAGATCATTGTCAAGACGGGTTACGTTTGCCCTTCATGGTCAGGGTAGTCCTTACAATAGTGCACAATAGCTCTACAGGTCATATATAACATCCAGTACTGGAGTCTTTGTACGTTGAGCACAAAAATGAGAGGCTGTTAGATAAAATTGCAATGGTTGTATATGCTCAGCTGAACATGCTAACGTACGTGTCGTTTTTGCTGTTTTAACGAAGGCACGGTTTAACCTCTGTTAAATACTGCTCCTTTCTATAATACAAAGAGGCATAGCTTTCTGCAGTCGCACCTCTATATTTACCCCACCTCTATTTGCGCCACCTCTATTTGCCCCACCTCGTCTTTTCCCAGGTTGAGTTTAGGCATCCTCCTTCATGCTTGTTTCGGCATTTCCATGCTCACTTTACAACTCTCCTGCATGACCCGATTTATTACTGCCATCTCTCCTCTCCGCTGTCTTATCTGGCCGGGGGCGGGGCTGGGGGGTGGGGTGGGAGGGGCTACTGGCCTCCCATCACCTTGCGCTGTGGCCGCTTCCCTTATCTGCACCATCACACCTCCGTCCATCTCTGTCTCTCCAGGCTGGCCCTATCTCCAGCTCACTCATTGCGTCCCTCCCTTTTTCTCTATCGATTCTGCACCTCTGTCTCTCTGAGTCGCGCTCCCTCTCGTCCCTCTCGCGCTGCCTCTTTTATGGAATACCCATGTCTCCGCTGCGGCGATAAGGGGCTCGGGGGCCTAGCGTGATGGATTTGGGCCGGGCCCGAAAACGTTCCCGCTTCGGGTCAGCCGAGGGCTTAGTATTGCTGGGTAAGCGGAGGGGTGGATGAGCGGATGTGGGGGGGTCACACACACACGAGGGGCGAAAATCAGCTGACGGGAAAGTAATAAGGTGGGGAAGAGGTGGCAGGGTGTAAATCTGTCCGGGGAGAGGGAGAGCACAGCGTGGGGAAACAGGAAGGAAAAGGTCACTTTACACATCTGATCCAATTTGTAGAATGGGGGCAGGACGAATGGAGACTCTATGTAAACATGAACACGTCAGGGCGGGTATGAGTGGATAGCTGATGATATCACAGCTAAACAGATGGGGTTGGATGGAGACCTAGGAAGGTTGGACAACGATGTTTCATTGATATTTGGGTATTTGGGTTTCTCAGCCCTACCACTGAAGACATTTGTGATGTTTACTCTCATCTAACAGACCTGACTCAGCTCAGTGCTCATTAAGTGTTTAAGTGTCTAATAATTACTTAAAGAGCTGAGTCAGGTGTGTTTGAATAGGGAAAATACAAAGAAGTGCACAGTGCCTGGGTGACTTCTAGGATTTAGAAAACTGCAGGTTTATAAATCCCTGATATAGTTGTATGGATGTACAGTTAAACAAGACTGGCAAATAAAAACATTAAGGCGGTTATTTTTCAGCTTAGTACATATCAAAACACTCTTGAATACAACACACATGAAATACACAGCTATTGTGCATGGCTATTAAGTGTGGCCAAATGTTCTCAGTCTGTAGTACGCTAAAACTTGGTGTTTTTACCTTAAGCATGCCAAAACAATCTTAGGAACTGGCCTGATCAAAGCAGTGCAAAACTTGGCCGACAAGTCAAAGATAGTGCCGGTGTAATCAGCTCTTTACCTCTCTGTGATATAAATCAGTGCTGGGCTCCTATTTAACAATGTTGCAGCTCATTCTTTTAAAACACCAACTACTTTTCAAGCTTCCTGATGAGAACAGAGGAGCTTTTTATAATTCACCTCTTCTCTCTCTCTCTCTCTCTCTCTCTCTTTCTGACAGCACCTCATTTACAAAGAGGTGTGTTTTGGCCCTGAAAAAGAATCAACAAATGCTATAGCCTCTCAGTGCCAAACCTCTCAAAAGAACATGTCCCTGCAGGACACAGAGAAGTACGCTAACCTTAAGGTCATGGAGAGGTGGACGGGTGGGGTGGGTGTGGGCTGGAGGATGACGTCATGCCTCCACAGACGGCACAGCTGGAGCTGCATCCACTTAGAAATGGGAGTGGCCAGCCTGGGGCATCCGAGACTGGCCAGCGTCCACCACCGCCCTGCAGCCCCGATGGAGCACTAATGGAGTTTCTCAGCATGAGTCCTCGTGAAACAAAAAATAGTGCCAGTGCTTGAGATTAGCAGTGGGAAACAAACTGAGATAAAAAGATTAGAAGCTTGGGGACTCATGGGGAAGCATGAGCATCTCAGATCAATTAAGTTTTCTACGTGGTGAAATCATAAAAATGCAGCTTGCTGACACACAAGACCAGTAATGACGGGTGTGCAGACATGTAGTGGGAGGGTCAAACCGATCTGCAAAAGCAGAGATGAACATGAGGAGTGCCACCGGGCCTACATAACAATGCCACAACACAGTCATAAACACATGCGGGGGGAGCCCTCACCTGTGCGGCCCTCACCTGTGCGGCCCTCACCTGTGCGGCCCTCGCCTGTCCAGGACGCCAGGCTGGTTCCGCATCACGATGACGGATGGGGCTTCCACAGAGGCCATGTTAGGTGTAATGGAAACCATGATCACAAGCGAGCCTGCCGCTTCCATCCTCCAGTCTGTAAAGAAGCCCCCTAACCTTGAAACTTCAGTCGGCTCTGCTTAGCTTCGAATCTATCACACGCCGGCCCCGCGGCTCTCCTGTGCCCGGCCCATGACTGCCGGCCTGAATAAGAGATGAGAGGCCTGATAGTGCTTAATAACTGATTCAACCATTCAGGACCTTGTATTTTTTTTCCCTACTCTCTCCTGTAGTTCTTTTATTTTCTTTCAAGCTGGCAAAGCAGACTGGAAAAAATATATTGGTTCACATTGTGGATAAGGTAATTCTGGCAAAGAGCATAAAAACACTGAATGCCAACATGAGCATATTGTGGACGGAGCCTGAAGGGAAGTTGATTGTCTCTCTCTCCAATAGTATTTATACTTTAATATAAATCCAAATTGAAAATTGAAGAATATAAAGAATGGCGTATTTACCTTGGTAAATGTATCTCTCTGGCACAAGAGAGCCATGCCAAGTAATGGAAAAAACGAAATCTCAGAGCTCCTATTAATCAAGTTAAATGACTATGGCAAGGAGACCAGACCAAATGATTTTCCCTGATGTTCTTCCAAATTTCTGTCTGGCATAGGCCTGGCCTGCCATGCTTGAGATGCCCATTGACTCGGACTACAAAGTTTAGGACGGTGGTAATGTTTCAACTTCCAGAGAACATGGCCTTTTGATCTCCAACCAGCTTCACCACTCCATCAGTCACACCAAGAAAATCAGACAATGAGTCAAGCAATCAATTAGTAAATGAAGCAGCCAATCACCATGCTTATCTTTCAGTCAATGGGAGTACAATATAATGGCAGTTTCTAAACAGATATTTATTGCGCAGGGACGTGGCAGAATAAAGACTATGAAAGAGCTAGTCAAATATGCCAATAAGAAAAAGCTCGGGAGCCCCCTGGCCACAGAAGGGCCCAATGACAGATTGCTGCTTGAAGAAAAGAAGCCCTGGACTCTCCTGCCGGGTGAGCTAACTTCCAGAGAGTCTCCCCCTAGCTAGCACGATCCCAGTCCATCAGAACAGCGACCTACAGTTCGCAAACACATTAGCATCCTCGCCGTCTGTCCAGCACCTTTGACCAGGTGAAGAGCACTTTATTTAGCAGCAGCAAAGACATCTCCTATGTCCTTGTGAGTGCTGTGCTAAATAAATTAAAATGCACTCACCTTTTTGTCCTATGTCTCACGCCTGGAAATGCAGCCAATGGCTGTGGGGGTTTTTTTCAGATTGCAGCTAGTTCTCGTCATAGGGGCATTAATAGTTAATGGTGTCGTGTGGACAATCAACATCTGCATTCAGCCAATTTTTCAAACATAATCACCAGTGTTGGAACAATCAAAACGGTGTGAATGTGTTGCTGTTGGTGATGGTGTTTGTGTGGACTCATGGGTAGCATTGGCCCTACAGTGCTCTGGATGTTCGTGCCATGGAATGTTTAAGAAAGTTTCTTTTGCACTTAATTTTGTAGCAGTTTATTTTGCAATAGAGTATGAATGTATTAGGAGCAGAATGGGCAGCGTTTGTCCAGGAAAATGATATTTATATAGTCTTATTCATTATTACATGCTAATATTGTTTGTTATCTGTTCTGGCAATTAAACAATTATAGCCTATCTCTAAATGATCATGCCTATGGAAAAATATTGAATTGAATCCCTGGTAAATAATCAACTTTAATTATTCCTCCAAGCACATTCTATTCTGAGCATTTCGTGTTTTATTGCACATTTCTCCCTGTGATTTGATGCCACGCCTCCCTCAGGTGGTATATGTTGTGCCTCGTTCATCACGCCACATGAGGACTTTTATGATGTAATATCCTTTAAAAGCCGTGTACCATATTGTCTTGTCATTGTCATCCTTTGAATATCAAGTTGACTTGTTTTGTTCACATTGCACTTTTATGTTTGTTTTCGTTTCTGCTCGTTTCAGTAAACTCCTCTGTTGGAAACGTCCTCCTTTTTTTGCTGCACGTTCTCCATCTGTGACAGTGAGCAAATTAAGGAGATCGTTGGCGATCTTTTATAGGAATGAAACCCCCCCTTCCCTCTACATAGGAGGATGCTTAGTGAGGCTACTTTCCTTTCTGTTTTGGATTATGGTGACATTTTAAACATTTTGCAATTTTGCATGCTTCAGCTGTAACTCTCAGGCCCTTGGACTCTGTTTATCACTGTGCACTAACATTTAAGTGGCAATAATTTTCATACTCATCGTTGTGAGCTGATGGCTGGGCTAGGTTGCGTGGCCCCTCTCTCTCTGTAAGGCAAATGACTGGATTATGTTGCAGGTGCTGGCTGTTTTTATTGAGTTTGGAAAATCCAATTTTACTTACTGTGCACCTGAATCCTAGAATAACGTGCAGAACAATCTAAAGCTTACCTCGTTTTTATCGTTTGTGACGACTTACATTTTTCATTTAATCTTATTACACTTCTGTGTCCTTGTTTTAGCTGACTTATTTGCTTTAATGTTTTCTTATTTTAATAACTTGGTTGCTTTATTATTATACATTTTATGTTTTTGTACAAGTTTCTTATTTGGTCTGTTTGTTTTTTGGTTGAATGAATGATTTCACGTTGTCTGTTCTGTGTGGTTATATCAAGTGCAAGCCAGTTAGCAAGCCTGCGCTGAACATCACAAGCGAAAAAAAGCTGGTGAACAAAATTTGTACATTATTGCGAAATATTTACCCGAAATCCCAGTAGAAATAGACACAACTTTCTCAGCTTGATTAAATCATGGTGTAGAGGACAGCGTGCTGGTGTAGAGGAGAGCGTGCTGGTGTAGAGGAGAGCGTGATGGTGTAGAGGAGAGCATGCTGGTGTAGAGGAGAGCATGCTGGTGTAGAGGAGAGCGTACTGGTGTAGAGGAGAGCATGCTGGTGTAGAGGAGAGAATGCTTCATACAGCATTGGGTGCTCCCACAGAGCATGATATGATTTAGTTAATATGATTTGGCTAGGTAGCTAGTCAGTTAAGGTGGTGGTGCATGAAGAAAAGACACTTGCTTTGTCGGACCACCTTGCAAGCCCATTGACTCATTGACTCATTGACTCAATGATGTGCATGTTAAAAGAGTTGTAAGTGCATATGCACATTGTATAAAGCTAACATTGTTTTTTATATGAATAACCACCTCCAATTGCTGAAATGTTCATTAGATCTGAGTGGCTTTTTAACATTTTTTGTTAGCTGTGGCTACTGACAACTGCAAAGTGGACTAATATTAAGGCGCTAGGTAAACTTGCAAGGAGAACTGATCTTAGACAAACTGGCAAAAATTCATGAGTTCAGGGTCTGGGAGTATGACTTCTGTTTGCACAGTAATCGTTTTTGAGCAGAATGTTGGATTTCAAATAAAACCCACAGTCATTAAACTTTAACATCTGAATCAGATGTCATTCTATAACTTCAAGACGTGTCATACAAGGGCAGCAATATCTTATGCATTTCAGATTAGCTCACCGGGTTGAAAATGAATATTACCAAATGAATTCTGACAGTGATTCCCTCATTTAAATAGATTCTGACAAATACTCTTTTATGAAATGTGTTCTGACATTGAACTACCAGTCTAAAGTCAGACTGGATTATCACAACAATGGACAATGGCTATATTTAAAAAATGACCTTTTAGCGTTGACTTCTATCATTGATGGTACATTAGAGATAGTGAATTTTTTAAATGAGAAGTGTCCCACTTTAGGGATAGCTGATAAAGTAGTTAAGCTGTAAAACTTTATTTTTCTTTTGTGGTACAGTCTAAAGTTTTCACTGAATGTTTCAGGTGCAGGGTCCTAACAACAGACTAAGACATGCACATTCTTTATCACTTTTTAATTAAAGGCATTTGTTAGATGACATTTCACTGGAGGATTGCCTCATTTGCCTGACTAGAAACTCCAAAACACTGCACAAAGCTTACCAATCTGAAGTAGCATATGTCGACAAAACAGAGATGCCAGCCCAGGGCCACCTGATAAAAACATCACATTATTACAAGAGAGCAGTATGAATCACAGACTGGACAGCTCTTATGACATTTCTCCTCTTCAGCTGATGAATCGGCCTCTCCTCTGACTACGGCATTTTTGGCAGGCACAGCACAGGCCAGCTGCATCAGGACCCTTTGGTCGCCAGGCTGTATTTTGCTTACTTGTCTTCTGTTTATGCATGTGGATGGCTCTTTAATGTCATGATCTTTAACAGTTAATGATTTTCAATAAGAAAGGATGGCATGACATTTTCATCAAAGCCAGGCTCATCCAACTCATTAGGACACAGGTGATGAGTGTCGGCCCCCGTTTTCCTCCAATCCCTGCTTCATCATCACAATCTCAAGCTGTACCATATTGTTTCGGCAAAGCCTAATGCTAACTCTCCTATTCCCACTACCATACTGTGCGTCCCTGGTTAATGATCATTCATGTGATGAAGCTAATATTAGTGTTTCATGATTTTATCTGGGACAGGCCCTTCCAAAACACTTTTTTCATGTTTTTCTGTGCAGTAGGATGTACCATGGTTTCTGCCTACTTAAAGCATCTTAACACATCTGAACTATGTGAAGCCACTTGAGGGGTCCTTCTTTTATGTCAAAGATTGCAGAAACTGCTTAGTTTTTGCATACATTATGTGCATTGTTAGTTTGACTGTTATTAAATCAGAAAAATGGGGGAGGGGCGAAATCGATGTCTTTATCATTTTTTGCTGACTTTTTTTTTTTTGTTGTTGTTTTTTGAAAAATGCTTTCAGTGTCAGAGTAATGGCATCTTTATAATAGAGGTCTTGACAATTTAGCCATTACCCTTTGGACATCATCTCACTACCACAAGCTCCATAGATTGTGTTTCGAAGCCCATGTGTGGACCTTCACGTCAAAAAGATCGATTCACAAATAGAGTACATCACTTGTTCTGTGTTGCAATCAACTACAAGACACACACACACACAGCTGCTAGATGATGTCATAGCTTTTGTCATTACCTGCACGACTCACTTGTGGCATGAGCAGACATTATGATCACAGTTTCTTTAGTGGAGACAGTAGAAGCACAAACATACACAATGAACAACTGTTACATTCTCTTCAAGATCATCCCAATGTATGGAAGTAGATTATGAGTTTCATTTAAAGTCATTTGTTTAAAATGTTTACTAGTTTACTAACCTGAATAATCATTGCTATCATTTTTAATACCAATGTGGCATATCAATGACTTGCAATTTGTCTCTGTTCTTAACCTGATATTACACTGCAGTGTTTCTGATGTATGGGCAAACTAAAACAATTATGTTATGAGGCTGAAAGTATTCATTGTGTACATTGAGGTCGTGCATTTGCATTAAAAATGCATGTCACATTCTCTATTCATCAGTCAAAATACTCTACAGGCTTGTTCCAAAATTGTTGCATATGCAGGCGGCTGAGTTATGTCCCGTAGAGTTAGCCTTGAGATGGAGGGAGTAGGCACTGCCACTTCATCCTGCTGCGGAAATGTGAGCACCAAAAAACAGGACTTGGTCAATACGAGGTTCCATTACAGAACAGTACGTCCCCAAAGCAGCTGCTAGTGTGAAAAAGGCATGAGAGGCCCATTGTACACAATAAAATAGTTAAGGTTGGAGAAGGTGCTGAGCATCTAGAGATTTCACATTTGTACATTTGTGGGTTGCCTGTTAAACGCATTATAGCTAAAAAAAATAAATCCTGGTTCTGTACGAGTTTTCTGTAATGGTTTTTGTGTTGTTCTTTCAATGTCATTTCAATAACACAATTATGCAAGAAGTCACAAAAAGTGGGACAGCAATTGTGTTCAGTATATAGCCTTAATTCCATAAGGCTATGGTTTCTAAACCTAAGTGTATAGTTATATAGTTTAAAAAAAGTGATTCACAGAAGATAAAGATCTTGTGTTGTGCAGAAAGCATTCATCTGTCAAACAAACACATGCCAGCTAAATGAAGATGTGCAGCTTTAGTAATTACTTTCCCGCTTGCTGAAATGACTCAATTTTGGAATCAGTTGACATTCCGATTGCTGTTTAGCACCTTTGTTCAACTTTCTGGAGCAGCCGTAGTGCAAATGCATATTATACCTTGCTCAAACCAGAGCGTCTTAAAATCATCATTACGTTGTCGTTTGCTTGAGAAGCAGCACTTACAACGTGACATATAGATGCCATTTTGTCTGCTTGGGCCTTGCCGTAGCACTGCTGTAAATATTTATGTGGAAAATAATATTTTGATATATAAATATCCAAGTATAGCTACACTGGATTAGTTTTGCACATTAAGCACGTTATGAAGACTCACATAGGCCGACAACTATATTATTATGAATACAGACACAAACAGACAACTATATTATTCAGAGTTGGCTAATAATACTTCAATCTGCTGATAATCTTTACACACAAAGGACATTTTCATTGGTACTTTCGTGATGGGTTTCTGTCTCTTCTTTTTTTAACAACACATTTTTAGTTTGAATTCACATTACATTGGGAGTAGTGTGCAGTTCTGAATATCTGCTAGTTTCATTTCATGCAAGTGAAGTCAAAACCGCACTAATTCCGAGTAAGTTATGTCCTTTCTTTCAGTTTGATGAGGCTTTCGCTGCTATGTAACATCCTGTGGGCCCTCTTGCTCTGCTACACCTGAGGTGCACACTTTGAAAGTCACACGGACCCACAGAACACACACACACACACACACACACTTTCCCCAGTTGTGGCTGGCTAAGTAATGTCACAGAAGGTATGTGAATGCAGCCCAGGAACCTGGGCGCATTACTGTGTGGAGACCTGCCCTTGGCGATTAGTCATGCACCTTCCAGAAAGAAAAATAAAGGCAAAGCTGAAATTTAGTGTATCTGGAATACATGTATATTAAAACATTGGCAGCTTAAATATGGTTCCCTATTAACATTTCAAAACAGCATTATGAATCAGCCATAACTTCTAAAGAGGACCTTTTCCCCTGAATATCATTCTTCTTGGCTATCAAAGGTTTATGGAACCCATAAGGGTGACGGGGTGTTATTTTTTTGCACTGGTCCTCTTAAATGGACATTCAGAGCGATTCTTGCAGTAAAGTTGTGCTAAGAGAGGTTATGATTTCAGTGGTCTTGCCTGTGCTTCATGTGAAGGACCAAATATTATGAAGGTCAAGTGTGAGAGTAGGCAAAGACAAGGATGAAAAACAAAGCCTGCAGGGCATTGCATGTGTCAGTAACCCACCACCTTTCTCTGTGTCAGTAACCCACCACCGTTCTCTGTGTCAGTAACCCACCACCTTTCTCTGTGTGTCAGTAACCCACTGCCTCTCTCTGTGTGTCAGTAACCCACCACCTTTCTCTGTGTCAGTAACCCACCACCTTTCTCTGTGTTAGTAACCCTCCACCTTTCTCTGTGTTAGTAACCCTCCACCTTTCTCTGTGTGTTAGTAACCCTCCACCTTTCTCTGTGTGTCAGTAACCCACCACCTTTCTCTGTGTGTCAGTAACCCACTGCCTCTCTCTGTGTGTCAGTAACCCACCACCTTTCTCTGTGTCAGTAACCCACCGCCTCTCTCTGTGTGTCAGTAACCCACCACCTTTCTCTGTGTGTCAGTAACCCTCCACCTTTCTCTGTGTGTCAGTAACCCACCGTCTTTCTCTCTCCAGTCCATTCACATCTACCCTCCATTTCCATCCCCCCTTTTTTCTCCAGTCATGCTTCTTTCTCATCCATAATTGCACTTCCCCCCATCTGTCTGTCTCACTGTCTCTCTCTCTCTTTCTCTCTCTCATCCTCCTTGGGACTAAACAGGAAAGTGTAAAGTCCAGTGCTGGAGGGCAGGACTTTGTTAATTAGGCAAGGATTTCCTCTCGAGACACTCAGCTATAAAAGGCAATATCACCGCACAAGATCACAGCGTTCTGCGGACATCGTTGCTTCCTGCGTGTCATTGACTGATCTTCCCTCACAAATCATCGTCTGACCATTCAGCTGAATTATGACCTCCTGCACTGCCTATTATAGCAAATGGTCAGTACCAGACAACTACTGCCAGTGTGTCACAGATATCGCGCTGTTTGGAGTTCTTATGGTGAAGTCACCAGTGTTGTCATTTAATTGTGTTCATGCAAGCAGACATTTAAGGTGCTCTTGGGCACTTAGAAAAGGACATGTTTGCAAACATTCCCAAGGTGTGAATCATTGTAAAGTTTGTTGGTTTTCCTCCCCTTAATGCCCCTACAAACTTCAAAGTCATAACATCCCAAGTTGCAACTGAGTCATATGGCAGATATTTGTAACATATTCAAGTAAGAGGAATAGAACTTCCAATTACTCTGTGCTAGTGAGATTTAAAGTCACTTATATATATATATATATATATATATATATATATATATATATATATATATATATATATATATATATATATATATATATATATGCTTATACAACTAGACTAGGAAGAGAAAAGATCAAAAACACTCAAAAGAACCCTTTTAAAGAGGTTACACACACATTTTCAACAACTTGTTCTTATTGGGCACTGAATGTTCTCTAAATGTAATAAAGACAATTACTTTTTCACCACCATTTGGACGTGTTATTAAAGCTCCTGAAATATGGAGGAGAACATATTAGAGCTTTTAGATTTTTTACCTTTTAAATGTATATGTTTGGACAACTGTGGTTCGAGGTCGATAAAAATACCCCACATCCATGCCAGTAAACTTTTAACCTTTTAAACTCCTGTCTTATTATTAAACTATTAATCTTAAGTAACTCCTGTGAATTATTCAGTGATTCCATTAAACCTAATTGGAATACATGCAGTTACAAGTGTGAAACAAATTCAAATCCTGAGCCAATAGTGGGCTTGTTGTTGATGTCCATTTTTCACCACTTTTGATTATTTCATATGAATGTAATTATACTCCAAACATGGTAACGCCATGCCAATTCATCAGGAGCAATACTGATGATATTCATGTGTTGCAACATGGAGGCATACTCCATTAGGAAAGCCAGAGTAATGGCTCACTCCTTTTTCACCAGCAGAGGGAGTGTTAGTTTCTGTGCTGGTCTACACTGCTCCGTCGGGTCACGGCCTTGCCCAAGACCCTCAGAGGGAGCAGGGCTGCCATGAGCATGCGTACACACATAAATGCACATGCACACCCACAGACACCAATAACATGCACAAACACGCACACACACACACACACACACACTCTTCTTTTTCATTCACATTCACAGACATTAAGCGTCTTAAAGAAATTCCTAAAAAAACACACAATTCCATTGTGCAAGTGCCTTTGGACATCTCTCACTACACCACTGAAAGGTGCAAAAGTGTGCACACGTGCCTCCGTACACCCGAGCCTTTCGGATCGTTGTATTCTGTGTGCGTGCATGTGCGTAAGAGTGTACACACACATAGGTGTTTATCTAGCACTGCTGGCTGCAGTGAAAAAGAGATTATGCAAAGCTTCTTCTAAACTGTTTGCATACCTTCCTCTCCCACTCTCCACCACCACCACCACCAACCCCCACCACCCTTCTAAGTCCCCCACACACACACACACCACGTAGCTCTTCCATTGTACTCACTCACAGTCTGCTGCATTCAGGGTAGCCATCCTCTCAATTGCTGCAATTTTGCCATTCTCCCTCATTTCAAATCAGGCAGCAGGCTGAATGTGTAATCTAGTTGTCTCAGGGCCATTCGCATTCTCTGGAAAAAAAAAAAGAAAAAAAGAAGTCTTGAAAATTGGCACCTGTTATATGGTGGTGGGGGTGAGGGTGGTGGTGGGATTGGGGGTGGGGGTGGTAGTTGCGGTGGGGTTGGGGGTATTCTTGCGTAAGCACCTTCATGTAAGTTTATAGTTCTGGCCTGCAACATGACGTGTGCTTGACAATGAAACGTGGGCACAGAGGATCCTGTGGTCGAGCCTAGCTGTGGTGGAAAGGTTGTTTTGAAATGTCCAAACCATGAGCTGGACTCGGTGTTAGTGTCCCACAAATCAATATGCATTTACACCATGTTCAGCTCACTGCCTCTGCAGCAGATAAATACAGGCAACGGCTCCCTGTGTCGCACATCTTGTTGTTAAACAACATGTACGGTTAAAATGGCAAGGGACCTTGGGAAGCTCACATGCTGACATTTCCGACACTGGGCGCCAGGCTACAGGATTACTGGTGAGCAAAACATCGATAGCATGGGGATATCCTGGCAGGACGTGCTCTACCCACAGTTCAGGAAGCACTGCACCCTTCACGCTGTCATGCTCTGACTTTTTCTGCTCCACCGGACACGGGAACAGCAGAAGTTGGATAAGCGACCTCAGTCTGATATTCCAGAATGGCGTCGTGAGCAAATCGCCATGGTGCACCGTTCCCACGTTTCAAAGTGCTGATTAATGACGCGAGGCAGTAATGTGTAGATAGCAGATCGTTTATGATATGTATGGATAATGTAAGAACAATTAAGGGGTTTAAAAAAAGACTTCACAACCCCACCAGTAAGCCTTTACACATGGTTGTCTTTAAAGCATCACTTTTGATCACTTGCTGGTAATAACATCTCTAACGTGTAATAATAACCCATAGAAACACATTTCCATGGACGACAGCCTTCCGATGCTCTCACACAGCTATCTGTTGGAGCTTGATTTTCTAAAGATCTAGGCATAGAATTCAATCTTTTGTTCATAGGACGTGAAATCCAATAGGACTCTCATTGAAGCAAGTGTTGTAAACAAACACAGAAGAACCATCATGCATTTGCAGCGCTATTTCTGATGAACACCAGTCATTTTCAGACAATCCAAAGTGCCTTCCAAAATGCAGCGCTATCCATTTGTTTATATTTATTTGGAGCGCATTATTGCGAATGTCCAGAGTGATTGTCAATTTAAATAAAATGAATGAAGTCATTTTCAATTACCAGGAAATAAAAAACACTTTTTCACTGCTCCGGTTTATTTCCAGAGATATTACTAAGGATATTTTTTGTTAGCATTTTCTGTTTTTCTTTTCTTTTCTCATTCTCAACAATAGTGCATATAGTTACAGTTTTATATTTAAGTAGAAAGAAAAAATATGTAACAAAATTTTATTATATAAATTATATATTATGTAATTTCTTGTTTCATCTGATACATTTCATGTTTCATCTAACATCAAATTTGACCCAAATGAAACCAGCCTCAGTGTAGTCCTGAAACTAGACGAGGTCAGGCAAATGTCACCAATGCCACAAGGTTTTGTGATCCATCTGAAATCTGGACCATGACTTGGTGAACTTCTGCAGGCCAGAGGCAACACTGCCTGGTACGGCTCATCTATAAGCAGTTAGTGCATTCATTCATTCTCTAATCATGTTCACACTTAATTGAATTCCCGAGCCTCTGGCTCCAGGCCTATGGCATTCTCTCTCCAGCTCCACTTCTGCTATTATTAGCTAGCGCTTGCAGTTCTGTGGAGGCCATTACCCATCACAGCACAGTAACAAAAGGCTAGGGCACTGGCCCGCCGAGAACTCTGGACTGCTTGATAATGGGAACGCTGTGTCTAAACTCTAATGTGTTTCACCCTCTTAATTCCCTTTCCCTGCCCTCTGAGAAGGACAAGAGAAAAAGGTGGAACGTTATTACTGGCTCACTTACTTCAGGGTCTGACGCTGTGGATCAAAAGGGCTTGGATCAGCCCCATTTGGTAACAGAAGTGGCACCAGACCATTTTGAACCAGCGTGGTTCACAAGGTGTGGTGTGGTCAGCGGGTTGCGGCCGCCGCCACCGGCGACGGCGGGGTCCACGCATGAAGGACGGGAACTTCCTGGCTCAGGAAATAGCGCTGCAGAGACTCATGGGCAGCAGGGGAGATTGGTTAGGGACATCTCATTCGCGCCCACCAGCGTGTGTAAAAATAAACCGTCTGTAAGTACATCCAGAACATCAGACACGCCCTCGGATGAACATGCTCAACCTTGGACTCACACAGCAGATCTCCTGCTGTCATATGTAGCCATTTCCTACCAGCCACCTCCTTCAACCTCAGCACTTGAGTAAAAAGTATTCTTTGAAAAGGAGGGAGGGGTGCTTTCAATGGCTGCTGTTAATGGGGGTCAGTGGAAATGGTTCTCTTTTAATAGAGCACGTACAGCAGTGCTGAGGACCTCTACCGAACAAAGGGAAGCCCGCAGGCCCTGTTTGTGCTGTGCTGTCTACGTGAGCTCGCGGTCACGTGCCCCCTGAAGGAACACAATGAACTGAAGCCCATTCATCTCCATTTGTTTGCAAACATATTCTCTTCCTGAGGCAGACGTATAAATCTTGCTCACTGCTCCTTGAAAGACACACTGGATCCTCCAGATGTCTGGGCTGTTAACCAATTGTGACAGTCCAGGGGTTTTGCTGGGTAGTGTTGTTTTAAAACAGAAACTCCACATTACAGCTTTTAATTCAGTTAGTCCCAAGATATCTGAAAAATGCAAGGTGAGCTGTAATGATTTGTTGTTGTACCGGTGTCACATGCCTCTCTCCATCCAAATGTCTGCACAATGACGTTTCCTGTCAGGCGCACTCTGTGAAGGGTCTGTGTAGATCCCGATGTGAGGTGGCAGTGAAAGCGAATGCAGTACAAGCCATAATTACCCTCAGGTGTCAAAACAGCTTTCTCTGAAACGAGCGCGTCTTTAAAAGAAAACACGTAGTGCTGTCAAGGGCCAAATGTCACGATGTGTTCGTCAGGAACCTTAGCTTGACACTGAAGATGAGCTCAGCTAAGAAAACAACACTTGTGTCAAAAATATTTCCCACTCAGTCCACAGAGAAAGTTTTCAGATTCTACCACTTTGTCAAGAGATCACTAGGGTTGGTGACCTTTAATGTATACCACACTCACCGATGGAAAGTTCAGCAGTCTACCAATTGTCCATATTCAGTAAATTGTAACAGTACAAAAGCTAAACTGTCTTGCGCGAGGTAGAGAAAATCTGACAAAACCGCATGAGGGACAAGACTTTATTTGCATTTGGAAAATGTACGTGGGCAGATTTTATCAAACAGACAAGTTGAGAGAAAATTACATTTAAGCTTTTAACTTTAGAACACCATCATCCTTTACATCCTTTACAGGCTCACAGATCTCATATCTCATATGACTTCCACAAATTGTGTCCTCTCATGTTCATCTTAAAGCAATTCTTAAAGACAGTTTCCAAACACTTTCATTTATACCAAACATTTGCCCTCTTGCCTTCTTTGTAAGACTCACGCTGCAGAACAGGAGGTCAGAGGTCAGAGGTGCTTTTGCCCAAAAGGGCAGACAGAGAGGAAACTCTGCTGGGAGGTGCGGTGAGGGTCCTGCAGCCAAGCGACTCCACGCACGACAAGGGTGGAGCGAGCTGGGGACGCGATGGAGCCGCAGCTCCTGTCATGTTTTCCGTGACCTCGTCATCCGGCGATGGGAGTCCGTCCTGTCTTCTTCCGCTATGCAGTGACGTTGGTTAGCCCTCTAGACACCCAGCATGATCGCTGTTAGCATTCTGGGCAATGTGTTTTGTGCAGCGTACTGTGCAATGCTCTTCTGTTTTTTTTTATACTCTAGTCGTGGTAAGAAATTTTTATCCTATAAAGGTTTTTCAGTGATTATATAAAACATACATGAGGATATTTGTGAGCTAGAGTTCAAAAGTTCATACCTTTGTAAAATTGAAAAATTTTGTTTAATTAGGCTGCAGATGTCTTAGGAGACTCATTGCCAAATAACGGGTACTTCCACAGGGTGGCATTTACCTACATAATTGATTTTCGGCCAGAAAAGTCTGATTCATTTTGGGAGAATGGGCTTTCAGAGACCTCTATTTATCACAGTTTCATATTAAATAAGAGAGCATATAAGACCAATAGCTAATTAGATGAGTCCCTGTGGAGTGGACCCAGTAAAAGCACTGTTTGGCCATTCAGACATGAGACCTAGCAGGATAAAAACCGGAGACTCCCAGTGTGCCATGTATAAGCAGCAGTCAGTGAGAGAGGAGAGCAGGTGTGATGTATTGCTGAGTGATCCACTGTCAGGCAGGATTATGGGGATGAGTGAAGCTTGGTGTTTTTCAAGTACACTTGAGCATTCAAAAGTGTTGTATGGCCAGTGGTTCAATAGGACGCTAGTTGGGTTTGAGTTAATTACATGCCTTTGCCTTTACACTAAGAATTGGCTACAGCTAAATAATGGAGAGTGGTGAATTTGAAACATTTTGTTTTATTTTGGTGTCCATTACTCCATTAGAGAATAGTTTATTTCAAAGGCCAAATGGTAAAAAAAGCTCCGTAATTGCAAGTAAAACACTGGGTACCGTCAGAAGCTGTCTGCTGGTTTGTTTGTCTTGATGACATGATGACATCTAACAGATCTATGTCGTACCTGGGAGCTCAATGTTCTTTCCCAACTACAATAAATACAAAAATGAATATGACTGAAAACCCTCCATGGTTAGGAATACTTGAAGGTGGTCAACAGCCATGTCAGTCTCAAGTTAATAATCTATTATTGCTATAAGAACAGATTTCATCTGCCATCAGGCATCAGCCAGACACTTTAAGTGCTGAGTAGGCAGTTTGAACTGAAGGTCCGTATATCCATCTCGGATCTACTCAGTGACTTGTCAGGTCAAGTTAGGTGACAGAGTAGACTAAGTAGAAAAATATGCTTTAAGAAAGGCTTTCAAGGCTGATAAATGGATTGAGGCGAAATAGAACATCCCCACCCCCCACAATTTTATTCTCTTCCCTTTAACCCAAAGACAGAAATGCTGGAAACTTCAAGCTTTTTGAGAGGATGTAATCAAACACCTAAGAGGCCCATTAGTGTTAATGGGACATCAAGGACTCCTTCCTAATGAAGCCTTAGAGTCAAAAAAACATTATCTGTGATGGGCTTTGCCAGTATTGCCATAGTCTAAGGGTGGTCATTAGCCTTCAAGCTGTACGAGTGGGCTATATATGTGCCATGTTTTTAAGTAATTATACTTAGCAGGAGGTATTCAGACCACATTCACAAGACTTGCACAGGAATCATCAGTGGTTCCAGCCATGTCTTTAATGGGGAAGGGTGAAAGGTCATGGGGATTTGGGATACTGTGGGACTGTGGGGTGAAAGTTTACACAGGCTTGCCCTGGACTGTTTAGTTTGGATGTATGATAGTGTTTTGATGGTGGCTCTTCAGGGTGACGCACTTCTCAGTCGTCTATTGTTGGCGTCTAACTGTTTCCAAAAGGGACGCATTGTTCAGGAGAGGAAGCAGCTTTCTCTTGACCTCATTTGAAGATCTGCCATGAAACATATTAGCTAACATGCAACTGGGGATATATCCAGCTCACTAAACATTCGAGCATGTAGTCTAAGCCGATCGTATATCGAACTATAACAACATGGCTGTGCAAAATGACTTTTATACGTGTTTGTATAAGAAATTAGAATGCGATGACATTGAATCACTTTCCACTAAACGTCCATCCCACAAGTGTTTCATGACTACTGACAACTTAGAGCTTTAATTACATAAATGGCCAGATATGACTCGGCAGTGGCTCACTTAAGGCCAGGCATATTTTACTGCACTCTGAACACAAATCTAACCTTTGTCTTCGTTTGACGCACTCTGGAAACCACCCTCTCAGTCAAAGTTGAGAGCACTTGGTACAGTCCGGTGCGAGCAAGGGGGAACGCCTTGGCAGTGTGTTCATTATGGTCACTAGTCTAAATAAGGGGATGTCATGTGAGTTTGAATAAGTAGCTCTTTCTGTACACAAGAACTCATTTGAGTCATATTGTTTAAAGTTAATCATTACTTTGCCATGTTTAATTTATTTACGGCAGACAATCAATTTTTTTGTTTGAAATCCTAACAAAAAGTCAACTCTACAACAATGCTGATAACAAGTAAGTGCAGGTTTTATGCATATGGTGTTAACCCAGTGTAGTAGTTAAACAAAAAAGCTCATTCATATTTATAGTTTGTATATAAGAAGTGCTTACAAGACCTATTTTAAATAGAATGTATTGTATTAATTTTTTAGGACAGATGATGTTTGATGGTTAATGACAAACTTAATGAGCTCACCGTCTATGTTAATTAGGGCAGAAATGTGATGTTTTGTGAATTAGCAAATTTTGATCTGGAAGAACTTCTTCAATTAGCCTAAGTTCCTTCAAAAGTTTTACTTTTGGTGATGTTAAACCTGTTGAGGACTGAATTTGTCTGGCATTTTCTTTAAAAAAAAAAGGAATTGATACATGATGTCAAAATGTTATGAATCGCCCTGATTACTCTCACCAGCAACTAATTTAACATGTAAAAACTGTTACATGTAATTTGCTACCCCCATTTCCAAAAGCCACATTTATACAATTTATGCTGGAAGATTTCCATTGTATTAGCATACAAATACTAAAAGGGCTTTAAATATTTAAGAGTCTTATTTCTCTGTTGCAAGATGCACTGCAGTTTGAAAAGTTACAGTCAAGCTAAACTATACAAGAAGGGGCAGAAGTGCACTGGGCCCAGCTGAGCAGAGTGTTGTTAGCAACCAGAGGTAACAACAGAGCAGTGTTGGTTATGACCTAATGCTGCTCTACCTGCCAAACCTTAAAGGACAGCAAGAGGCTGCATGCAACCACATTGGACCTGTCACTAATGACATTTTACATGTGATGGAGAGAGGAAGAACAGGTGGAATTGAAGTCATAAAAAACACTGGATATTTGTGTCATTCCAAATCCTCTGTGTCCCGTCAAGTGTGCATGGGATGGTGGCGAATCCAATTAGCCATCAGCATAATTGAGTCGCATATCTTATTGTGTCCTCATGATTATGACATTGCAATGAGTAGTATTATTCTTGAAATAAGGTCCTGACGGCTACCAGTGAGGTTCGCCCTCCTAGCAAAATGGGTAATTACATGAAATAACTGGATTTTTGGCAGAACTGCTGTAGCATGGGTCCCTTTAGTTCCAGTACTGCAGCGGCTAATTTAAGAGCCTCAATTGGAACCAATTTAAATAAACACTCAACAGTTGCTCCTTCTCCGCAAGCTAAAGCAGCTTAAAAAAAGAGAAGCTGTTGTTCATTTGTGTGCCTTCATACATGTCGTAGGCTTCCAGAATTTGCAGATACACTGAGGCCCCGGGGGAACGTCATTTCGTCGCCTTGTACTTGTACTTTGTGATGACAAATAAACTTCCTTGAATCCTTGAATCCTTGAATAATCTGTGGTCCAAGTCTTAGATTTGGGGAGATTATGTGGCCGTTTTATGAAACGCGGACCTCTGTCGGGTTCGGTACCGCCCCGTTTCATCCGCACCCGACTCAGTACGCCGGGTCCTGCTCGCTTTTCCTCCAGAACATTGGGAAGCTTAACACCACTCCCCAAGCCTCCGCAAGTCTCGCTCATGTGTTACCATGGGGTCCTAAAGTATTCAGGAAGCTAAAGGTTGCCCCACCCGTTCTCCATCGAGACGAGCTCAAGGTTAGAAGCACGCGGGCTGTCAGCAGAAAACAAGACGCTCTCTGCCCCAGAGGGCTCTCACTGATGCTGTTCTCATGTCGACCGTGTCTGGAGCGCAGGGGCGAATGTGGGCATTTAAGGCAGCTGTCAGGGCCCTGCAGGTTCCCCTGTAGTTCTTTATCAGCGAGGAGCATCTCTGTGTATGCAGCCCACTAAAGGGACGTAGAAGGGCGGAGAGCAGGGGGAAGGGACGTCGGGAGTTGGTGAGTTGCGGATGGGGCATACTGTTCGTCTGCAGACCCTCCAGAGTGACGGATGCTAATCAAGTGTGGGTTTTGTGTGTGCACAGAGCATACAGTCCAGGCAGCACGTACCACCAGCAGCCAAGGCCCTTCCAGGCCCTTCAGATGCTTGGAGGTTTCCGGAGGCTTACAGGGCGGGAGGGGGTTATGATCGCACGCTACATCCGTTATCAGTGTCCAAGCACTAAAAGTGCGCCTTCCTGTAGAGTCGCTTGGGGTATTTGGAAAAGGAAGTTGACTTCCCTGCTCTCCTGCTCTGAGGGAGGCCGGCGTGATACCATCTTGGCTGTGTGTGTAATCCACACACAGGGGCATGCACAGGGGAACAACATCCTCATACACTGCAACGTTTTTACAGCCAAAGCCTGGCACAGCACATCACAGACCAAAACTGTTACCTGGTGCTATCATCACCTTGCCCCCATGTGTGCGCACTCACACACTCACACACACACACACACACTTTACTGCAGCTTTAGCAATTCACAGGCCCAGCGGGACGTCCCTGTGGCTCATTTATTCGGGACGTGATCTGGCTGCCTGGCTGTAGCAGTGGCCCACGGCGGCGTGGGCGGGACTCGGCAGGGGGCTGACCCACTCATTGGCCCTCCACGAAGCTAGCCCGCATGGGTCTGAGCATGTTGTCCACTCCACCCCCTCCCCTCCCCCACCTCCCAGTCTACTGTTTACATATCAGAGACATCTGCTCTGTATAGCTGCCGGTCCGGCTGTCTTGCCCTGACCCTGCGGCTGCCTGTGGGAAAGACCCTGGCGTTGAGGCTTTATGGCTCGCCAGCCAGAGAGCACAGAAGTATTTGTTTCCACCATCTGCTCCTAGCTGTGTCCCGCGCTAGGAAAGAATCTGCAAAGCTGAAAGGAAACGGGTGGCAGAGGAACAGGAGGACGTGGCGGGGTTAGAGTCCAAGGGATTGGCTGCTGCACCTTTCCTCTATCCACCACGTCAATGGCGAAGACATTCAATTAGCAGCAAATTAGGCTGCACCCTCACAACACAGGACTTGAATGAAATAAAGTGGAAAGACAAGGAGGCTTAAAAGAATGACTTTGTGGGCTGATACATTTGGAGGGCAGTGGCAAAAAGTTTGTCTTTCTGTTAAAAAGTAAATTCAATTAAAGGGTAATAGTGTTTTGAATCCCCCTTAATGTTCGCTTGGTTAAAACATAGCAATTAGACGCGACTCGTTTTATATGCATCGCTTCTCTTTGTAGAGATTGAAGCAAAAGAAGCTTGTGATTGGCTCCAAGCGGCCGGCTTCCCCCAGTATGCACAGCTCTTCAAAGGTAAATATTTATTTGCAAAATGCATTGCTGTGCTTTTACGATCAACTGAGCATGGCTGTAACATCATGGGCATTAATGGGCAAACCTGTCTATGCTGACATTCGTTTTGCCTTGTTTGTGTTCCAGATTGCCGCTTTCCCGTTGACATAGACTGGGTGAAGAGTGATCATGAGTTCCTGGATGTTGATTCTATAGAGTCTCTCTGCAGGTAAGGGGGATTCATCCTCAGTGGAAGCAGAAGTTGGTTCTTGGCTACTGAAGTGTATACATCTTGGCAAACCAAGAGGGTGGAGTTTAGGAAGTGACACCATGCCACTCTTGTTTGACCACTTTTTCCCTGCTTCCAGGAGATTAGGCACCTTGAACAAATGCGTAGAGATGAAGCTGGAACTGGGAAGATTCAAAAGGCGGGTGAGTTCCGGGGTGGAAATATTTGAGTGCCGCACTGACATGTAAACAAAAGCCTTGCAGAGAATAAACTTTCACAGAAGTACAGAAACATTTGGAATGCTGTTCTATGAAAGTTTCACCACCTTCTCATGATTTCTTGGTGAATAATGCAATAAAGGCTTGGCATGAGCTTCAAAGCTTCAAAGATCATCTTAAGCATGTCAGAGAACACCTAACTGTTACGAGGAGCTCTACCTGTTAGACCGGCTAACTGCATTATGCTTTCACAAAACCCAAATCTTCCTGTTTCTCCTTCACCCAGAGTGAGGATGACGAGCATGAAGAGCCATATGCCATTAGTCCTAAGTGGTCCTACGACAGGAAGACTAGGCGCTGGATCCGAATGGACGATGCGGACTGCCTGCCGTCCGCGGACAGCCCTATCTACAGCCTGAGGCAGACAGGGAGCTTTGAGGCTTGTCTGTGGGACGGCGATGAGCACCATGAGACCCACTCCACACACAGCTCCAGCAGTGGGGACAGCGACGGGGGAGGCGGCGCCCACAGATGCCCCAAAGAGGCCGGGATGAGCCGAAGCTCCTCCAGATGCTCTTCCACCTGCAAGCCCCTGTCCCCTGACAGCACCAGCAGCGGGCCGCCGTCCCCCGGGGAGCCCGAGAGCATGGGCGGAGACAAGCTTTCCCTGAAGAAGGGCCAAGGTCTCCTTCGGAAGGTGGAGAAGCTGCGGCTCCGCGGAACCACCCGGTGGCCTCGCGGTAACAGCGAGCGAGGACGTCTGCTCGTCGGCGTTCCCGCGCCACAGGAGGGCCGGGGTGAGGGCCTGCTGGAAGGGCTTGACGCCGCGGGACTGCGGGACAAACCCAATAGCCTGCCGTCCTGCTCACCGCCTTCCGGCTGCAGCAGCAGCCCATCCGAGGACAGCAGCACCGTCAGCACACCCAGCCCGGTTGCGAAGGTCCGCAGCAACCGCAAACTGCTGGAGCCGAGCGGCCACGCGAGAGAGCGCCCCCACGTATGTGCGCGGGAGCTCCTCCCTCGCCGCGACCTCAACGCCAACCCCGTCTTTGAGATCCCACCTGGCCACAAGCCAGGCACGTTCCCCGCTGCTCTGAGCCACAATGCCATCGTCTCTCCTATCGACAACACTTCTGTCAACTGGAGGACTGGGAGTTTCCATGGCTACCGTGGCCGCAGGTGCCGAAATAGCGGCTCCAAAGAGTTGGAGTCGGCCTGTAGCCCCCTGGCGACATATGACCACCGCGTCAGCATTTACGACAATGTCCCGGACAACCTACAGATCATGGACGACGATGTGTTCTCGGCCTTGGACAGCGTCATGGAGCGGATTAGCGGACTACAGCAGCTGGTCACGTCCTGGACGGAGAAGCTGTCTGAAGACGGAGATTCTGACTTCTCCCACTCCAGCTCGCCCTCGCCCTCATCTCTGACTGACATCCATCTGGAGATCAAAGAGCCAGGCGAAGAAGATCAGACGCATCCGGAACAAAGTTACAACAAGAGCTCGTGGGCACCGACGCACACCCACCAGCCCAGCGAATGCCCTTCTCGGTAAGACACAGTTGCACGGCTCATAAAAGGTCTGCTGCTTTGCGATGGTGGCAGACAAGATATTAATCAAGCTGGTTTATGGTTTTCTGCACTCCAGCACACAGAAGCTCCTCTGGTCCAGTAACCAGGCCTTCACGGCCAACGCAGCCAACCTGGGCGCGGAGACCCAGTGCGCCCCGAGCATCTCCGTACTGCGGCGGCTCAGCCTGCTGCGGCTCACGGCTCTGATGGACAAGCACTCCCCCTTCAGCAAGCAGGGCTGGAACTGGTAAGATGGGCAAAGGGAGATAAGGGGAGAGGGGAGGGAGCAAGGGCGGGATGAAGGGAGGAAGGGGGGAAGGAGCTTTGTGTGCAAGCTGGTGAGACAGAGAGAGTTGGAGCGAGAGTCGGACAGAAGGAGCCAGCGAGGGAGCGAGTGAGTGTGAGAGTGAGAGAGCGAGACCTGTTTAGAGATTCGTTCATTATTTGTACGGAGTTGCAACCTTGGCACGTCTCTCACCAGACGAAACAGGAGGTTTCAAGAGAGGTGCACTTCAAAAAAGGAGATTGAACCCTTTCACCTTGACTGCACGGCAAAACGCAGCGCACGGCTGCAATCACGGCAGAGGTTCTTCGTCACAAAACGTTTCTCTCAGCTTTTGAAGTGAGCAAATGTTCGTTCAATGCAGAAAGACGTGTGTCCAGCGGACCTGCTTGGCCCCAGCAGACCCCGAAAGTCACCTCAGTTGTCCGGCCACTAAAAATGTTGACATGGAAGCTTACTGATCACAAAGTATGGCAGTACACTGTATTTGGTGCTTGAGACGTAAACACAACAGTCTAAGGGTCACGATGCCTAGACGGAAATTGGATGGAGGCTCGTTTTATCAGTTGGTGGTTGAATGCAGTGACCATATATATCTCCACATAGGAAATGCACATTCCCACCATGATTAAAGACACCCAGGCCTGCTTGTCTCTTGTGAACTATTACCCTTAGTTGCAACTTGCCATTTATTTTTTTGTTTGGTGTTTTCCCTTTCACAAACATTTCAGATCTGCATCTCTGACTCCCCAAGGAACAATTAATAACCCATTTGACATTATGCATTTGTGTACTGATCTGGAGTAAAACTGATTGCCTAAGGCAAAAAGGACAGTATAATTGACTTTTTGAGAAGAGAGTAATTGGTCTATTTGTTTTAACAACCATTGAGCTAACTACAAAAGAAATAACCTTTTTAAGCCCCCTATCCTTACCCAAACCATGCTCTTTCTCACTCTCTCACTCTCACACACACACACACACACACACACACACACACACACACACACTTAATGATCTCTTACTTGAGCTTCCTTGATTCCATGCTTGATTTTAGATGTGTTTTGTCTGGCACCTACTGCAGTCCAGAAGCCTCTCTGCTCATCCCAGGAAGGCCAAATGAGCTGCTATTAGCCACTATTATTAAACAACAGGAAGTCAGGGTCCTTTTTATATAAAGACAATCACACTCAGTCACCAGTGAGGCATCTTCGGATGCCAACATTAAAGTGTGTGGAGACAGATTGGAAATGAAGGACTACTGTAAAGCAATACGATGAAGATTAGTACATTATATGAAAATGTGCAGAGCCGGTTTTTGGCGCGCCTGGTCGGCTCCTGCGGACTGAGATTTGACTGGCTTTAAAGTGCGATCAGGTGGTGCCTGAACCTGATTTATATAGAAATAATGAAATGCAGCCCTTAAATTGCTGTCAGGTTATCTCCTCAGCTACACAGTGAGTAACCACAGCAGTCAGTTCACTGGTTAATGAAAACGGGCCTTCCGGAATGTAAATCAATATGGGCCGGTGCAGACCGGAATGGACAGTCCGAAATTCATCATCAGCCCTTCACTAACAGCCCAATATGTATTCAAGGATTAGAAGCACCGTTCCCACTTTAATTGCTTTATTCCTTTAATACCGGCTTCCTCATTCTTTCAAACGCTCAGGAAAGAGAAAATATCAAGGAGCTTACAGCAGCAGACAAATGAAATGTCAAATGTGCACACTCACAAACAGACTTGGAGCACAAGAGATGCTTCTTTCAAGGGATATTAGGCAATACAAAAACCTGTTCACTGGACTGATTAGAAGAAACCCATGTTCACTGTAGTGCATATGCAAGTACATGGTGTGTGCATGAGGCATCTAATCTAATAGGAATCTCCGTGTGTGTTCCGTTGTAGGACGGTCCCCAGAGTGTACAGAAAGGTAAAAGCATCCGAGCATAAGGGCAGGAAGGTGTTTGGGGTGCCTTTGCTCCACAGTGTCCAGCACTCAGGAAAACCTCTGCCTCCAAGCATCCTCAGAGCTATGGAGTACCTGAAGACAGAATGCCTGGATCAGGTGAGCTTCCTCACCATCCATTAAAGTCAATAATGCTAGGTGACATCCTTTCTGGCTGATGACAATGCAGCTAATAACTTTGTGCTTAATGCCTTTCTCAGTTATTGTTTTAAACGGATTGATTTTTTTTGTAAACAGATTGATATTGTTTCGACGGACCGATTTAGCAACGCTATGCTGATAGGTTTGCTCACAAGTGTGTTTGACAGGTTGGCCTGTTCCGGAAATCTGGGGTCAAATCCCGAATTCAGTACCTGAGGGACATGGTAGAGGCCGACCCGGATGGCTTCTCCTTTGAGGGCCAGTCAGCGTTCGACGTAGCAGACATGCTGAAGCAGTATTTCCGAGACCTGCCAGAGCCGATCTTCTCAAGCAAGCTATGCGAGAGCTTCCTGCACATCTACCAGTGTAAGGCAGACCACCTATTACAGTAAACAACACATCTACCAGTGTAAGGCAGACCACCTATTACAGTAAACAACACATCAACCAGTGTAATGCAGACCCCCTATTACAGTAAACAACACATCTACTAGTGTAAGGCAGACCGCCTATTACAGTAAACAACACATCTACCAGTGTAAGGCAGACCGCCTATTACAGTAAACAACACATCTACTAGTGTAAGGCAGACCACCTATTACAGTAAACAACACGTCTACTAGTGTAAGGCAGACCGCCTATTACAGTAAACAACACGTCTACCAGTGTAAGACAGACCGCCTATTACAGTAAACAACACATCTACCAGTGTAAGGCAGACCGCCTATTACAGTAAACAACACATCTACCAGTGTAAGGCAGACCACCTATTACAGTAAACAACACATCTACCAGTGTAAGGCAGACCACCTATTACAGTAAACAACACATCTACCAGTGTAAGGCAGACCACCTATTACAGTAAACAACACGTCTACCAGTGTAAGGCAGACCGCCTATTACAGTAAACAACACATCATTTCACATTCTGACTTGACACCAATGATTCTTCCTCTCATCCATCACAGACTTCCCAAAGGATCAGCAGTTTTCAGCATCCCAGGCTGCCATCTTCCTCCTGCCGGACGAAAACAGGGAGGCCCTTCAGAGCCTTCTCTTTTTCCTCCAAGAAGTGGTGGCCTGTGTGGAGGAGAACCAAATGACCCCCACCAACATCGCAGTGTGCCTGGCGCCGTCTCTGTTCCACCTCAACGTTCTCAAGAGGGACTGTACTAGCACGAGGTACTTTGAGGTTGCCAACAAGAAAAATAAATATCTGTTTTTCTTGCAATTAACTCTCCATAATATTGTGTAATGCCGAATACATGTGCAAGCGTTCCTGAAGTGTTTTATGTATTTTTTACCAACAATGGACATTTTTTAAAATTCTAATTGGTTCCATGTTTCTTGCAACATTAAGACCTTATTTGGGGGGTTGGGGGGTGTATTTCTACACAATAAAGATTACATCACTGCCAAATGTCCGTTTTCCATGTTTTGCAACACTTTTTTCCCCCCCATGGGACACTTACGTAACACATCCCAGTCCCACATCTGCCTTCAATTTCACCAAGATACGGCAAATATATTTGTAATGCTCCTCAATGGGCTGAATACTCCGAGGAGAGCAAACAGAGAGACATTTTGTAAAAAAAAAAAAAATTATATTTCAAAATAGCACCTATTTGAACTGCTTTTCTGCCCTTAGGGTTCAGGCACAGTTGTTCCTCCTACCAAGTTATGTCCAATCACTGGCTGTGTTGTTCGGGGACACTTGCCCTGTCCCCTCCCGTCCTATTCTGTTGTGTTTAGAGAGGACGCAGAGATATTAACAGGGGGGGCTCAGATGCGATGATGTCACTGCCAGGCCCCAGAGAGTAAACATACTCGAGCAGCTGATACAAGTCCAATCGAGCGACTTCCACCATCTTAGCGAGTCTGCTGCTACGGTGCCAGTTAGCTCCGTCTGACTAGCCACTGAGGTCTGGGTGGAGTGCTGTGCACTGGTGCACTACAGATTGGTATCTGTTCTGTGGCTGAGTTGCTGAGTGCCATTACGAGCAACATTGGGGGGGAAATAAGTGGACTGTGGGAAGGAGAGTATAAAACGAAATGCTACCACAGTAAGAGGACCTCCGTCAGCTTATTCCAACACCCCCATGTTCTTTTGAAAATAAAGAAAAGGGAACGACCACTTCTTATCATATCAGTACCCGCTAATGTAAGTCTCTCACAGGAGAGGAAGGAATGATGCTAATTTGGGTTCTCCACACGGCACGCCAGCCGGGTCACAGCGCGAGAGGTGCGATGTTCATTGCGTTTCCTGTTTTTCGTGCACAGGTCAAGCCAAAGGAAGTACAGCTTGGGGAGGCCGGACCAGAGGGATCTGAGTGAGAACCTGGCTGCTACTCAGGGGCTGGCCCATATGCTGGCTGAGTGCGCCCGGCTCTTCCAGGTACTGCACTCTTTTCTGTGTGGCACAATCCATTTTTCTGGTGTTTTTTAGTGTAAACACGCGGCGATAAACCGGGCGCAAAAATGAAGTCAGAGTGAACTTTTTAAAAAACTAAATGACATACTGTGACATTTAGCTAATGAATTAGCTGTGGGTCAATTAGCTCCGTAGGTCATTCGATTTTAATCCCTAAATACCACTTATATATTAGACTAAATCTTATATTAATACAGATGCCACACTACTGGGAGGAACAGCACCCAAGTACCTTTAACGAGGACATCTTTAATATGGACGGGGGCTTCAGCTCTCGTATGTGCAGTGATGAGACTGGACTGGCAGACCGTTCCAGGCTGGACCTCTGTGTACAGCAGCTCCTGAGGGAGGCCAGAGAGAAGGCCAAAGGTTGGGTCACCTGCCCCACCTCTGACCACGTGGAGGTGGCATTTAAAAAGGCGAGTGCTAATTAATCCCGAAAGAGCCGGCCGGACGTTACGCGAGGGATATCGCGTGTTCCCCCGGGGGGACAAGAGACGCTAACATGGAGCGCATGTTGCAGGTGGAGGATGGCTACCCACTGCCGCTGTGGAGGGGGGTGGTGGAAACGGACGCGTCGCAACACGAGGTCCTCCAGCGCGTCCTGAGGGAACCCGGGCAGTGGCAGAGCGACTTGGAGCACAGCGAGGTGGTGGAGAGCTTGGACGAGCAGGCGGAGGTGTGCGAGTACACGCTGCACGCTGCCGGCGCCAGGCCACCGCTGCAGCACGTGCTGCTCAGGTAATGAGTCGCCTACACGCTTTGGACGCCATGGCCTCTCTGTGTAACCGCTGGTGTCGGTGTTCTGTAGCTCTCTAGGTAGCTCCAGTTCCGCATGTTGTTGAGAAGAAAATGAAAATGTCGTCATGTTTTTGTTTACGGTTTAGGATATTTGTTTCTGTTGTTAAGACAAAGAAATAAGACAAAGAGCATGGTTGGAAGAACATATGTCGGAAGAGCGTTCGTCTTTTTGTGGATTGGTCAAGGTGTCTTTGTGTAATTCTTTATGCTAATACCATGGTGGCCTAGATTGATGTGTCAAAAGCAGGCTGCTAGCATGAATAAGTATAACGACAAAAATGTACTTGCCATGGGTCTCATCCAGGTTTAATTCACCTATTCTGTGACAAATGAGTGCAACAGAGAGAATTCCCTTGGCAACAGCAACTCACGACACGCCTGCCATGTTATATGGGATCCTGTTGAATGCCACCGTGGGTGCATGCAAGCAATCCCACAGTTGTTCTGCTTGCCGGCGCCTCTCCAGAGTTCCCGTCGCACCTAACCGTCCCGCCTTCTCCACCTGCAGGACCTGGCACGCCGATCCTTCCTTGGGGCCATTGTTTGTAGCGGCCACCTCAGTGGAACGCAGTGACGTCCCGGCCAGAGGGGTCGTGGCCCAGGTGCTCTGCTGTCTGTTCCTGGTGGAGCCGATGGGGGCACGAAGGTCACGGCTCACGTACTTCTGCCGGACGGATACCAGGTGAGGAACGCTGGCCGGAGAGGAAGGAGCGTGGGGCGGGGTGATAAAGCATGAGGCGTAAAGATAAATAGCTGCATGGGAATTTCCTCTGCAGTTTCTCAGGCAAGCAATTGGTTCCCTGCATGGCTCCCCAGAACATAAGGCTCTCGCAAATGCAAACCTCGAAGTAGGATAACTGAAACACAAGGCCATAATAAAGAAAGCAGCGGGAGAACTGAGACACACACCTAGGGGTATGTTGTGACAGGGAAATCCCACAGCATTAAAAAGTATTGTGCTCCCTGCACCAAACTAGCTCACAGGTTTGGGGATGTAGGCGAAGAGACACTATATATTTTTCTGATTGCACAGTATGTTTTCCTGCCAAAGTAAAGCCCATAGTCTATTACTGCATATTGATTACTGAGTTACGAACTGGTTTGGAATTTCCAGTTAGGGAAGGACAAGTCATTTGTTATATCACCTTAATAAAAGTTACTGGGTCAATACACTGCTAGAGATAGGTCAGTATTTCAATGCAGTGTCATGCGATTTATCTCAATGACAACCTTTATGACCGCTTCAAGTTAATCACAACCTCTTTCAACACAACGAATCACACCAAGCTCTTCCTCTTCCTCACTACACTTAATGCACTTTTTAAAATGCAAAACTGCAGTAGGTAGAGTAATAATTTGTTGTGACATTAATTTAGCCCAGTGGCAGCTTACTTAAAACATTCTGTTTATTTGCTCTTTTTAAGTCTGCTTAACTTTGTCTGAAGGCCTAATGGGACCGATCTCATTAGCCGAGGAGGAAATTGAAAGTAAACCAGTCTTTGTCTCAGGCTCCTGTGGCTCGTACGTCTTCGTGATGGCACGCCAGAGTCCTGGCTCAGTTATTTATTCTCTGCTCTGTCTCTCTTTATCAGGGGCCGATCTCCTGAGTGGCATCATAAAGTTGGTGGACACCTGGTTTCATCCACCCTGGTGGCAATTAGGGACTCCTTTAGACCCAAGATGAAAGATTCCAGAGCATGAAAGGAGTTAAAAAGAGCGATTCTCGTTACCCTGGACAATTTCATAACCCCTGAGACTACCTGCTAGACCCTGTTCAGAAACAATAGGGGGGAGGGGTTTGATGGGGTGGAAATACGGCTGTGTGAGAGGGCCAAGCAGGAATGGGATCTCAGAAGCTATATTCCGAAGGGAGCACACGGAAGAGTTACGGAACCATCCAGATGCATAGCCTGATTCACCCTGCCAATGAGAAACAACAACAGTATGATGAGATGCTCCAGGAGAGTGGGTCCACCTGGCTTTATCAAGACTGACAAGGGATAGTGTCAGAGTAATGAAATGTCTCATTCCATTTGAAGGACCGTTCCAAAGGCTAATGTATTGCAAAGGTTGTCTCCGACACTCTCGCTATGCAGTTGTTTTTTTTTATAAAGCATTAAGAGAAGTACTAGGTGACAATGTGAAAATCTACTTCTTTGACAAGGTGGAGATGCCTTGTTGTAAGATAATTCTTTGCACATTGGTGACTGTGTTACTGATTAGCATAAGTATGTTACTGAGTTGGAAAGTGTAACATACATATTTATTCCAGAGGGTTTGAAGGTCCAACTGTATGTGACAAAGCACGTTATAAAGTTATTTGAAGTTGCTGACCTAATCCCAGAAATCCCTTTAAATAATACTGCATTTCACTCTTTTTATGTTTTTGTACATATTTAAAAATGTGATTCATTTAATTCAATTTATAAATATTTTATAGCAATTTAATATAATTTAATGTGACTTACCAAATGTTACAGAAAATATTATTTAAACATATGTAAGCAATAAAACAAATCAAACAGCCTTTTAAGCTAATTAACTCTACTAAACAGTGCATTTTTCACTGGATCCGAGTTATTTTCCTTTTTATTTCTAAGCATAAATTTTATTTTAGGACCTGTATGCATACTCAAACAAAATGCAGCCCATGCATTGAATAGCTTTAAAATACGAACATCAAACAACTATTTTTAAACTAATAATGAATACATCACTGTTCATGTTCAAGAAGTGAAACGGTCCTGCACAGCGAGGTTGCTGCAGGCTTCCTTCACTAGATTTAAATGCAGCTCTGCACTTGATGTGACTCAGTAACTTTGACATGATCACTTCAAGGTTAAAGCTTTTTTTTTCTTTTAACCAACAGCTCATAAACACCAAACCCTTTCTACACAAATTCTGTCTATGCTTCTGGGACATGTAAGGTCACCTCAACCTTCTCTTGGTGTTCTGCCTTATGAAGTAAATAAACTCTGTTATTATAAATATTCTGCAGGAGGCTCCACACTAGTGTTTCTTTCTAAATGTGTTTTACTTCTATTGCCTGAAAACCCATAATGCATTGCAGAAGTTGAAGAGTTGGAATTATTGTATTAAGATAAGGCAAAACAACTCAAGATATTTACCTGAGCTTCCCTAAGTAATTAGTATTTTTCCCCAAATCTATAATTTCGATCTCACACTTAAAATTATCAGGAAAGTGCTGGTAATGTGCAAAGAGTAAAGAATAACCAAAGGCCTTCCAAGTAAAGGAAATCAGTCCAATTAATCTCCATTCTGATTATCAGGCCAAGACACTACATAAATCACCCATAATTCATTTAATCTTGAAGTGAAAGTAAAGAAAGAGCAACTTTATATATGATGAACTATGACTCAGTGTGATTATGATTAAAGGACCTGCAATACAAAGACAGGCTGAATCAGAGAGGCTGTAGTTATTGCTTTGGAAGAAAACACGCCAACAGATCCAGAACATATTAGTAATCGTTTATTGCAAGTTTGAAGCATTAGGTTTAGATAGCATGTGTGTTGAAAATGTCCACAAAACATGAATAGGTACAAATTAATCTGGTAATCTCTACAGGTTGACATGCATGTTCTGACATGTCAAATTATAGAATACCGTCCCATCCCTCAATGTCTGTATGGCTAATCTGACATTAAATGTGAAGAAAGATGAGCGAAAAGCAAACTGTGATTTTTTATAAAGGACTCGTTTGGGTTTTATTGGGTTAACTGTAAACTCCAACGGTTGGCAAGAAGGACTCGTGGCACAGGCATCGATCGGGTCACATCCTCTGCACGGGTGTGAGGCCCAGGATGTCAAAGCCCTTGGCCATGATGGCCGCCGCAGCCTCGCACAGGAGCATCCTCCACATGTTGACTTTAACCACCTCCCCTGGGAAGAACAAGAGAACATAATGAGCGTCTGCACTGAAGTCTAGTGGCTTCCATTTACATGAAATCTCAGACTTCTCTGCTTGAACTGGCCACTAAATCAATTGTGTGGGTAATATTGTGGTATGCAATATCCCTGCTTCATTTGCCCCACAAGTCAAATTCCAGTAATGTTCAGATAAGTTAATAAAAACGGAGAATCGTGATGATAGGTTTAAAGAATAAAGTGTTTCCCAAAATATTTACAAGCAAATTGTCCTTTCAACTACTTTTGAGCTAATAAATGTAATATTTTGAAGCACTGGTTTCTGAAGCCTTATAAACGATAAATTGCATAATAATAAAAAGGATGAACCCTTTTTACAGCCCTTCTCCAAGCCTTTACGGTTTTTAAAGGCTGTTGTCAATATATAGGTCTTGCACTCTGGCTTTTAAATTCCACCTATTGAACAGAACCACAGTAAATTGTTTAATCTATACTTTTTTATCTGATTTAATTCAATGTTGAGGGGGGAAAAAGTCTCTGGTAGTAGACCAATATAGCTCTACATGCTTTGCCAGAGGAAATGACAAAGTAGGCGGATAGAGAACAAGTATAAGGAGGTTCCAGCAGCAGGTGATAAAATATTTTACATCCTTCATGGTAAATTCACTGCGAAGCTTGCTTCAAATCTGAAGTTCTACTATCCCCCTGTCAAACACTAGATCACATCTTCACAAAGTTCACAAAGAAGATCTAATCACCACGCTTGGAGACCAACTTTTTCAATCATGACTAGTCACAGCCCAGGAGTTCTACTAATCTCTTCCGTAAAACTCAGTTTTCATTAGCTTATATTAAAAGAACGATTTAATTCAAGAAGAGCTAGCTTCATCAGTGTCTGTGTATCCAGCTCTTAACGAGAAAATTTAATTAGGGGAAAAAAGAAGAAGAAGAAGAAGAAGCAGAAGAAGAAAAGAAAAAAAAAAAACAGCTAAGTCCAACAGTCGACTGGGAGCAAAATGTAAAACTGGACCCAAATCTCAGCCTTATTCTTCAGATTAAAAACCATGTTGCCCATTTAAGCAATGGAAGAAAAGGTCTCTATCTGTCTGCTAAGATCAGTCACATTCTATGTTGTCCAACTATGTTGTTTCGTAGTTGGACACATGGCAACCCTGAATGATATTGAGCATGACTATTACCTCCCACACCATAGTCTTTTCTATTCTGGCCTAGCCTGCAAGAATCGGCAAACATCGCTTGAAATCCCAGCGCCACAAAAACTCAAGCTGCTCGTTTGATCGGGCCAGGCCTGCCTGCCAGGCGGCACGGGCGCCTTGTAGCCCCCGTGCCTCACAGGCCGTGCCCCCATGCCTCACCTGTCTGGCGGTCCTTCTCCACGCAGTAGCAGTTGTCATAGAACTCGGTGTAGGTGGTGGCCAGCTCGTAGAGGTAGTCGCAGAGCGTGTGCAGCAGGAGGTCATCCTGGATCTTCTGCAGGACCTCAGGGAAGCGCAGCAGGCACCTGCCCAGCTTCCACTCCTTCTCGTGGTCCAGCGCGATCTCGCACGTCTCGGCCGCCTTGCGCAGAGCCGCCTCGTCCACGTTCGCCAGCCGGGCTATGGACCTGCATATCAATGGTAGCGTGCTAAGTGCTAGAACCACATACTTAAAGGACTAATCAGTCAATTAATATGAAATCTGCTGAAAATGAATGAATGACAGCAGGCGAGATAACATGACAGAAAAGAGATTGTGCCAACTGCTTCTCAAGCGCCTTCGTTTACTGACAGCCCCGTTTGCATTTCTGGCCGTAGAGGAGCTCTGGGAGCAGTGGCACGACTGCAGTGGATTAGGGACATGGTAAGCCAGAGGAAGACTGAGCACACAGGAGCAGGGAGTGGAGTGGCATTGCAATGCTGGACCTGGCGTCCAAGCCGAAAAACAGCAGGAACAAAAGGGCCAAGGCACCGAGTGTCCATACAGCTAAAACCACACGAAGCGAGACAGGACCTGCCATGAGGCCACCAACCTGACAGAACCGGTGAGTGAAGACACACATGACTTATGAGACCACAACCTCACACACACACACACACACACACACACATATACACAAAAACATGCGGCACACGTATAAACAGCCACCCCTTCCACTCGTAAACAGTCCGCACGCAGTGCTGACACGTGTACGGCTCACGTGTTTACAGCACAGGTTGGGGACTGGGCGCGTGTGAACAAACCGTGCCGGCTGCGAGAGCTATTGATTGGACGGGGGTCCATCAAGCAGCCCTGGCGAGAATGCTCCTTTCCCACTTGCGAGGGAACAGATCCAGGCACGGCTCCAGCCGCGGACCCCCTGCCCGGGGCACATCGATCCGCAGCAGGGGGGCGCTCACCTGATACGAGTAAAGGCGTAGAGGAGATAGGCGGCCGTGTTGCCCCTGTCATCCAGCATCTTGTCGAAGGAGAACACGTAGTCGTTGATGCGGTTGTGCGACAGGTCGGCGTACTTGATGCAGCCGAAAGCAACAGCGCGCTGGGCTTGGTCGAGCTCCTCTGGGGTCAAAACCTGGAGAGCAACACATACACACACACACACACTTCAATGGGTAAATCACACTAAATCCCTCAGGCTGTCCTGTCACCTACAGTGTTTATTAGACGAGCTGAGCACAAGTGAGTTTTTTTCCACACTAAGAGTTTTAGCCGTTCCAAAATAATTGGAATGCTTACATGTGAGAGGCTGAGCTGGTAAAGGCAGGCGCTTAGTGCGGAAAGAAGAACGTTTTTCCTCTAACTAGACCAAAACTGACACACTGGCGACCGACGCACTGGCCCGAAACCCTTCACTACGCGACCCATCAATCTTCTCGCAAGCAGAGACGCCTAACTGCAGCGTTTGGCGAGGAGCGGCCTTCTGCTGGGTGTGACGTGGGACCACTGGGTGGGATGCGAGGCGCTGGGACTCCTGGGCGGAGCCGGGCTGACCCGGAATGACCCGGGCGCCTCGGCAGGTGGCGGTTTCAGGACACCGGCCATGCTCATCAGAACCACGTCGGAGGAAGGTTGGCTAAACGCTCCGCGTCATAGCAAAATCAAAGTGTCGGAACAGATCCGAGTTGGTTCCTGCCGCTGCCGGGCTTCTAACTGATTATGCCCTGGGGAATGAGGTGTGATTACATGCTGCTAGCACTCCCCACACAGTTGCACCCAGCATGTGTAACGTTCAGTACCACTGACAAGCATGCGGGGGATTTAGAAAATACATTAGCAAGCAGAAACTCCTTTTGCTTTACCGGGCCGTTCCGCAATTACTAGAAACACCAAGAACACTAAAACCCAAAAGCTCATAGGCACTGCAGGGAAAGGTCAAACGTGTTATACCACAGAATCGTCTGAGCGAGGCGGAATGAGAGGCATCAGAGGACAGACCACATTTCTCTGAAGAGTGGCATTTTTTTCTAATGCAGCTGTAAATCAGCACTTCATTAGATCAGCTACACCGTGATGGCTGCAGGGTCGTTAGAGAATCTCTCATCATGGGCAGGTGAGGCAAAAGCTAATTGCTAAAGTCACATGGGAGCCATGCAGAGGAGGCAACGGATCACAATTTTTCTTTTTCTTTTTTTTGCCTTTGTATTGGTCTCATTTGCTGTGCCTCAGTCTTGATTGAACTGAATAACAAAAGCAAAGGCGGTTCAACAGAGGAGCGAGGTGCAATTTGGGACAGATCAGAGGAAACGTCTGCATACAGCACACGTTAAAGCATGTGTGCATACAGCGTGCGTTAAAGCGCATGTGCATACAGCACACGTTAAAGCATTAAAGCACGCATTAAAGCACATGTGCATAGAGCACGTGTGTATAAAGCACACGTTACAGCGCATGTGCATAAAGCCGCACGTGATCTTTTCCATCCGGCCCAGGTCCACACCTTATCCCTCTCCTTCTCTTTAAGCTTGTCCATGGATCTCTTCAAGCCCTCGTTCAGCAGGTCCATCAGCCTGACCGTGTCGCCCGAGCGGGTTTTAAACTTCTTCCTGCGGGAGAGAGAAGCGTGGAGACTTTAGCACGAGCGTATTAGAAAGATCTGTCTAAATCCCATACGCCACAGAACAATGAACCTCACGCAGACAAAGCAGTGTAGCATGAATGCGATTTTCCATAGTGAGCATCCTCGGGGTGCTGCAATAGCTGCACAGTCACTTACTTGTCCTCCCCCAACACCACTCCGAAGCCTGCGTGCTCCACGCGTATGACCTTGGGGTCGTACCAGCCAATCATCTGAGCTGCAGCAAAGACCACTTGGAAGTGTACTGCCTATCGTGGAATGAACACACGTGCATTTTAACATCCTCCGGACTGCTGAAATAATCTGCGTCCTTGGGCCCAGCCTATTAACCATCGTTACCATGCACCGAATAGCCATTTTAAATTCCTTTGTAGGTCTCTTTTGGCAGACCTGTAGTCCTCTGTGATTCACAGGCAGGAGATACTGTTAACCAGCTCTGTGTTTTCTTACAGACGTACGTTCTCTGCACCTACACGCCTCTATGTCTCTCAGTGCACACTGGTCAGCGCAGGTGGAGAACACGCCAGGCGCTCGGTGCAGACAGGCACATGGCCTTCTTCTATACAGCAGTGATACTAATGTATGAACTAGATGCAGTGTGAAAGTGTATACCAGAGAGATGGCCCAGACTGCATTAATATTTGATGCAGTGAGTTGAAATATATGCGCGCACGCACGCACACACACACACACACACACACACACACACTTGCTGCAGAGTTGCGAGCTGGACATTTCCTGTCACATGTGCACATGCGTCACACGTGTCACACGTGCGCATGCGTTCGCACCTGCCCGCTGTCTGTCACGTAGATGATGATGTCACCCTTCTCGTCGAAGATGCGCTGTCGCAGGGCCGCCAGGTCCGACGTGTCGTAAGTGTAGCCGCCGTCCGACTTCACCACCGTCAGGGGGATGGACTGGCCTGGAGGGAACACCACCTTTCTGCCCTCATCGAGGTCTACCATACCTGTGGGGGGGTACAGACAGACAGACAGACAGAGAGAGAGAGAGAGAGAGAGAAGCAAAGTTTGGACTTTTGTGCAATTGAGCATCTTGAAACAACAGTGCCCCCTAATGGACTGACTGCATCTTCACAGCATCTCAGAATTCTATGTGATTGTCAACGAAGGCGCTTGAGAACCAGCTAGCACATACTCCTTTCTGTCACATTATCTGACACTGTCATTCATTAGTTTTCAACACGTTTCATACTAATTAAGTACGAACTTTAAGTATGTTGGTCTAGCGCTTAGCATGCTACCATGGTTTCATTTCAATGAAGAGGACTCAGTAGGAAGAGAGGAGCTGGTTGTGTGTTGTCGCCCCACCTTTCTCCTCAAACTCCTTCACCACCTTCGTCATCAGGTCCTGGTAGTAGGACTCTCCTCGCTCCAGCAGGTGAATTCCCAGGCAGTCGTAGACCTTCTGGAACTCTGGTGCAGAGGTGAGAGGCAGGCAGAGTGAGAGCGGAGAGAAAGAAGAGAAAAAGAACATGAGAATGAGAGTGAGAGGGGAGAAAGAAGAACAAGAGAAAGGTGAGAAGAGAGAAAGAGAGAGAAATGTTTAATTACAGGAGCCACACCTCAGGGAAATCAAACTAAGCAAGTCCCTCCAGAGTTGGCCAAAGCCGGATTTGAGGTGTTCAGCAGGGAAGACGTACACACACAGCGTACACACACCCACACACACACACACACACATGCGCTAATTGACCTTTATTAGATAAGTCTCTGTTCTGGCTGTGTGTGGGCAGGAGAATAAGGTGTTACGGGTGTCAAGGTTCGCAGTCTCCCAGCTCGTCTGAAGCCAGAGTGAGAGGTGATGGAGATGGAGGCAGCGAGACAGGCGAGGGAGGCGGGGCGGGCGAGGGAGGCGGGGCCTCAGGGCACCTGTGCCCTTCTGAGTTCATCAGCTGAAACTGCAGAGCTGCTTGAAACAGATCCGCCTCTGCAAAGGTCTCCATTACATATAGCAGCGGAGTCTGAGAGCTGAGGGAGAGCGATTAGCTGGAAAAGGTCTCAGTCCATAATTTTAAAGTAAGGTGGAAATAAAGGGTGAGCTAACAATTTAAGAAGCTGGTTAGAGTGTGTTTAATTTTAAGTGGCTCGTTCCACATTTTGAAGGTAAGAGGGTCTACTTGACTGGCTTTGAGATCCCTTAGAAATAATTAATTTGGCTAAGCTAAAGAGTCCTATTTAGGGCTTGGAACTTGACTTGGGTTATTATGGATGACAGAGTGAAACAAACTGACTGAAAAAGTGCTACCCGTGCCTCAGTTATACTGTTCTACTGGCTATGTGGGGTTTCCTAATAATGGCAATCAGATGGGCTTGGATCAGTGGGCTTAAGGTAAATTTAAGGTTTGTAGCCAAATGTTTGGCCATGTCCTATGTTAATGTTTAGACTATTTATTACTCCATCCCTGCATATCATTTAGAAAATATTCATTATTGTATCACTGTAGTCTTTCTTGGTGTGTTCTTCATTTTGCGTTCTGAGTCCATGGTGTTGGAGAGTGATGAAACGGTGCTTCACCGCACCTCTTGACATCTGTAATCGTACAGATCAATTTCTTTGAGGAATTAAATGCTGAGGATGCCAGCGACTGACCGTGCAAACTGCTTTAAGATCCAAAACTTGAAAACAATCTTCAGGGAGTAAAAGCACTGAGAAGAAAGAGGATGTAGGCTTTATAACTTCTACATCAGGCCTGATGGCACTTAATAGATCTTTTGGGAGGTGCAGTATGTTGAGGGCCGGGGGAGGAGGAATGAGACCTGTGTCAGTTACTCCGGCACTAGAGTGGATAATAACATCTCATCAGACGCCTACCCGCCCTAATTTAAGCGACCTAACCCCATTTTCCGGGTTGGTATTCATTACCAGGGGCAGTGGACTCAGTACAGAGCAAAGGTCTAGGATGCCAACTGAAGATTTTTATCATTTTATCAACTAAATTTAGCATCTTTTTGCAGGGCTCTGCTACTGATAAGTGCTTTTCTAAATGTAGAGTTCTGCAAGCAAATAGGCAGATTTCACGGAGGACACGGAGGATGGGGCTACTGTGGTACTTCATGGGAACACACATCGCTCTGGGGCAGACACATGTTAAAAAGGCTTTACGCCTTCATAAGCACTCACTGCAACCAAAGGGGAAGTTTGTTTCTGCCTGGCCCCGTTCCACTGTGCTATGAATTACTGTATAGTTGCTTACTTGAGTTCATTAGCAACCTGGCAGCATTTTGGATTTTTGGATGTAATTAGTGTGTGTGTGTGTGTGTATATATATATATATATGAGATTATTGACCATTGATAGCAGATAGACAGAATATTCTATTATTTCAGTGATTCACACACACACACTTTCACACACCTACAGTGATGTACCTTTCAGTGATGCACACACACACACACATCTACATTCACGCACACACTCACATACCTACATTCAGCAAATTTCTATCTAATTTCCTGGAGGAAACCCACATAAACATGAGCAGAACATGGAAACTCCACGAAGACCCTAGTGCTGTTAGGCAAACGTGCTAACCACCATAATGCATTAACCAACATGCTAAGCGTCATAAACCATTGTGCTACTCTAGGATTACATGAGAAAGTTTCTTTTGACATAATCTGTATCACTGTATAACTTGCTGGGCATTCCTCTCACTTCTGATCCTGGCTCTGCAATTTCATGTAATGCGTTAATAGGACTGTTGACATGCCGGCCCCTAATAAATGGATGACCCTTCATTTACTTCAATAGACATCAAATTCTTTCAGAAAGTAAAGCTGACTGCAACAAACTAGAAAGGGGGGCCTTAAATATTCCTTCCTGTGTCGTGGAAATTCTGCATTTTCTTAGCCTACATTTTCTCTCAGCAATCCATCCTAATGATACTGTAGTAATCAAATTTGGCAGTCAAAAAACAGACTATTAGGGGTATGCAGTGTGTTTTAAAGGTGGAGAAGTTGCAGATAGAGGGTATTTTTATATGCATGTATCACATCTGAATTATTTAAATTGCATCAACAGTAGTCATGCATGTTTTTTTTCCAGTAAATCAGTTCAGATTTTCAGTACAGCTTCTTGTGCAGTTTTCACTTCTTTCAACAATAACCTAGAGCTTAGAGAGCAGTTTATGTTACACCTCTTGTGAGGCATGAATTATTTAACGTGATATTAATTATTTAAATAATTAAAGTGGGCGGCATGGTGGTGTGGTGGTTAGCACTGTCGCCTCACAGCAAGGCGGTCTGGGTTTGATTCTCGGTCTGGGCTGCTCTGTGTGGAGTTTGCATGTTCTCCCTGTGCCTGCGTGGGTTTTCTCCGGTACTCGGTTTCCTCCCACAGTCCAAAGACATGCGTGTTAGGTTGATTGGTCACTCTAGATTGCCCGTAGGTGTGAGTGTGTGTGTGTGTGTGCGCGCGTGTTGGCCATGTGGTGGACTGGCGAACTGCCCATGGTGTACCCTGCCTTCGCCCGGAGATGCTGGGATTGGCTCCAGCCCCCCCGTGACCCTGACTAGCGGGAATAAGTGGTACGGATAATGAATGAATGAATGAATGAATAATTAAAGCTCAATTTCTAAGCTTCCATATCTAGCAGAAATGTTAAGAGTCCCTAATAAATAAGTTTGTTTCACAGCTTTCACTTAATGAGAAAACGGTCCAATTACTGAAGCCACTGTTCTTGTCAATGACACTGTTTGACTTGTTGAAGGAATCTGATGGTTTACTTCTGACATTACTGATTTCTGATCACCTTGACTGACTCACGTTAATACTCTTAACAACCAAACTCTGTGTGTTGTGACCCAAGAAAAACAATGCCAGTTTCTTTAAATGTTAATGGGTTTCTGCAGGCAATATTGTTCATGTTCTACATTAATGAGTCTGAAGATTAATTTCTACAGAGATAATGCTGTTGTGTATTCTTGTTCGTGCTCTGAAACATTGGCTGTGGAGAACTCATAAGAATCTTTGCTGAACTCCTTCATGCCTCAAAAAAATATCAATAATAATAATAGTAACTTGTACACACTGAAAGGTGTAATTATTGATCAGACTGTAAATATCGTTCCGACTATAAATATCTTGACATTTGGAATAAGTGTTTTTTTAAAAGCCACGGCTGGGTGTAGAGAAAATAAAAAAGCTGGGATTTCTAAACAGAAACACAGTCTGGATTAATTTTGGCACTTCAGGGGAAGATTGGTCCAGTGAACATTTTATCAGTCTGTGATAATGGCGACAATCTATCTGAAAAACGCTTCTTCAGCCCTATAACCACAGGATGATGCATGACGGGGAACTATTGTTCATTTGTGGGGACTTCAAGCTGCATTACTGCGGTATGTGCACATCATCTCTTTACCTCAGAAGTACTATGGTGTGGTATTTAATTTTAAGGCCTACTTGCAGCAGTAACCTCACACACTCCATGACTAATTATGTTTATACTGCTCCAAATGTTATGTTTTTGAAATAATATCTTTTTCATATATTTAATGGTTTTATTACTGTCAAGTTGATCCTAATTTTATTTGTTTCAATTTAATATTTTCATTCAGAGTTGCACAAGACTTTTTCTCTGTATAAATAAAATATACAATGTAATAAATAGAACAGAGACCAACAACATACTGCAAGAAATCTCACACTGTGAGGGCAGCAGGAGTACTTTTTAAAAATATGTAATGTATAATTAAACCTGTACAGCAAGGAATTAAAGACACTAGCCACCGTTTTTCCCAGTAAGGTAAATTGCCTCAGGCAATGGTGTTTCAAAATGCTGTGAAGCTCCTCAGGCTATGAGAAAGGCTATATACTCTAGATAGCCATAAGGAATGAACACGGGGTCATCAGGAACCACTGTGAATGTTATTCCACTTAACCATATGGACAAAGTTGCATTCATGCAGGAAAACATGCAGACAACCCCCGACAAATAGGCTTTTACTGTTGCCTAGAGGAAAATCAGCGCCGCACAGCCTTGAGTTCATGGGGCTTTTCCGCAGCAATTCTTCATGCCTCCATGTAATTATTTTCAGCTCTAATGCACTGAAGCTTTGTGCAAAATAGACTTGAAAGCTGCTAATCTGTTTCCCCCGACTCTTCCTTAAAGAGAAAAAAACCTGCCGCGACCTCCTACTATGTGAATACCTCTAACTACTGAGCAAATTGCTGACTGATTACATTTCTGCTATACATGAGAAAATGCAGCCTCTTTCAATGACCTCAGCGCCAAAGATGTCATCAAAACACAGCATATGAGGCAGACCATATATCTTACCATGAAACTTTAAAAGGTGCCTCTGAGAATGTCAACCATTGCCCAACACAGTGCTCAGGCACTGGTGTAAAAATCCAGTTTGTAAGCATGCGTGTAAGGGCCCCACACGTACCTTTCCTGGACACATCACAGATGAGGTTCCAGGCCTTAATGAAGTCTTCCTCTTTGCTCTGCAGTCTGACCACGCACTGATAGGCCCTCTTCTTAAACTCTTCATCTTCATCAAAGCGCTTCTTAGACTCCTGAGAGCAAAGAGTAAAAAGCAAAGAGCTTTTTTTTAAAAGCATATCGGCATAAAAAGATAAATATTTACTGGTTTGGGCCAGCTAACAAAATTGGAATGTGTCAGACTGAAACTGACTTACAGACCATTTCATTGTAAAACAAAGTGCTTGTTAAATTTTGAGGCTCTTACAATGTAAACTTTCTAAAATTCAAAACATGCTGGTCTGCTAATTAAAAAAGCACAGGCATGCCAATTTCCAAATTGTGTTAATAAACTAGAACAGATAAGTAAAGGTATGAGTTCTGAGCTGGTCTTCATTAAAGGAGCCTTAAGAGCATCTGAACTTAAATGAACTTACTTTGTAAAAAGCCTGGAGATCTCCAATTGGTGGGCAAACACTCAGATAATCTGGGAACATATCCTGCAAGTGAGCGATGAGCATTCCAAACTGTGTCCCCCAGTCTCCCACATGGTTCAGCCTGGTGGGAATTGAAAATAGTCCAAAAAGGGAAGGTCCCCGTTTATCAACTGAAGACTTAATATAATTGCTTCCCATCATTCATAATAGTGAACGTCACAAACTTGCATTATGTCTTTAGTGCCTAGAAATGTTATATAAATTATGGGTAATGGCAGTTTTAAAAAGGGCTGGGGTGAAAGCACATATTGGTGTCTTTCAACTAAGGAAATAGGAATTAATTCCTCATTTTACAGAATCTCCGACATGGTACAAAATAAAATATTTCTCAAGGCAGGAGATAAAACAGCGAAAAAGAATTGTTCATCTCTGTACATGAATTTAGGGCTAACAAACTCACGACGTGAGGACTAACCATTTCACCATCCACTGACCTTAGGACCTCATGGCCTAGGAACTCAAAGAGGCGACACATGCTGTCTCCTATGATGGTAGAGCGCAGATGACCCACATGCATTTCCTTTGCAATGTTTGGAGAGGAGAAGTCCACAATTACCTAAAAAAACAAACAAACAAACAAAAATATATACAATTAAAAAGAATGAAAGGAGAGGAACATCTGAATCCATTGCCCCACTTCAGCATTAACTAGTCCGAGTTTGAACTGAGAACGGAGTTTATTGTTAAGAGGAAATCTTCCCAAACCTTCTTTCTCTTTTCCAAAGCTGGAGGCTGAACGCCATTCACAAGCAAGTTTGTGAGCAGCTTTGACACAAATGTCTTCTTAAGATGAATATTAATGAATCCTGAAAAAAAAACTCAATTGTGATCTAATTTAACATATTAAAAATAATAAATAACTACAAGTAATAGATTTCATCTGCAGAGCCATGTTCTTCTACTTCTGAGAGGACTATAAAATCCTAGAGTTCATTTAACACAAACAAGTTCACAAACCTGGTCCTGCAATTTCTGTTTTTTCAATCAACTCATTGTCAGGAATGTTTTGTATTATCTTCTCAGCTATCTCCCTGGGGTTAACCTTCTGTGACTTTGACTTCAGCATCTAGGAAAAGATAGATAAATAATTAGATTGCTAGACTAATATTGTTTGTTTTATTTTTTTACTTCAAGTTCAAATTTGGAATCCTGACACATAACTTTGCAAAACCTTTCAGCATTATAGTGGATGACAGTGAGGGAGTAATTCATAAAATACTGAATCACAAAACCTTTCAGCGTTATAATGGATAACTATCCAGAAATTCATCAAGTACTGAATAAAAAAACAACAACAAAAAGCCTTGTTAAGCTACGGGCTGAGACTGTTAAGGTTAATAGCCGCAAAAATATTCTGCACTTTTACAGCAAGATTGAGCATATAAGCATTAGCAGTTCGAGCTGCATTCTTAACAAATAATTACCAATCAACTGAAAGTTGCTATGTATGCTAAATACAACCGTTTAGTGGAATATCCCTTTAAGACTCTGTGATGTGGGTGTGGCAGAGACCTGAGCCATCGCCATGGCGCTGTTGCACTGGTAATCCCCAAACTTGGCCTGCTGGCTGGGAGTGACTGCAAGCGGGGGATTCTCCAGGTCAGGGCACGCGATGCGGATGGCGCCGCTGAAGATCCCCTGGAGCCTCTGGTTGATGTTGATCATGCTCTTGCTGCTGTAGGCGCTGTCTTCTTGAAGACTCTGGAGAGAACCAAGGGGGAAGTGTTCTGAACACACGCAAACGCTGCAAGGAACAGGCAGTCCAATAAGCCTGAAAACATTTGCACACTGCAGCTATGCTTCCTGGCACGTTTGCGCAACTTTCCTGCCCTCAGAACATTTGTAGAAGCCGGTCATGTCGTGTTTTCCAGTGTTTAATTGAGTCACTGGATTTCTTAATAAACAGATTTTCTATAAATAAAATAAAACTCTGCCCTCATTTAAAACTTAAAAACATTCTCAGAATTTAATTTTCATTCAAAACCCATAAGTGCAAAACATATTATATATAATACACTCAAAAGCATGCTTGCACTGTACGCTTGCACTCAGATCTCTCTGAGGTTCTACATCTGTGAAATGCTAGGATGTTTGTGCCAATACTCCAGCAAATCAGGAGATTTCCTGCTGTTCAAACACTACAAATTATACAGACCGGTACGCTAGTTTTTGTCTGACTCCAAGTACTGTGTAATTTATGTTGAGTGCATGATATTCCCAACATTTGCCATTTCTAAGATGTATTGTTTGACACCAACTATTCTGAAACGGTAGGGTTAGCTATGAAAATATTTTTATGTGCACTGATTTATGCATGCATACATAGGCTTGCTAGATTGCTAGCTAGCTCTTTAGCTACCACATTCTTCAGTAGTCATCTTACACGTTATACACATTTTTTTTATTAAAATGTTAAGTGTTAGAAAAAGCTTTGTTGAGCTCATCAGTCTGATAATGATCTGCTTTTAGAATGACCACAAGGTTGATGTTTGATACATCTACAGCAAGCTACATCTTTGTTGTTAATGCACTGAACTGAAGGACCTAGCCCCAATAGTAAAGGTTCCAAAAACTATACTAGCTATTCAAATTATGTATACATTTGCAGTAACCCTCAATAGGACAGTAACCCTCAATATGGCAGCAGTATTGAATGAAAATTATATCCAACTCAATATGCAGTATCGTGATTTGTTGTTTTAGCAAAGGTATAATGACCATATACACTACCAGTCAAAAGTTTTAGAACACCCCAAAGGTTTTAGTTTTTTTTATTGGAAAATATTCAGTTTAATGTCTCATCGCACTCTGAAATGAAAGCACAAATAAGCAATTAAAAAAAGAAGTTAAAAAGAAATCATGGAATCAATTTGTAAATGTATTCTAAACTTTTGACTCCTCAAGGTACATCAAAGTAGCCACTTTTGGCAGATATAACAGCTGAACACACTTGTGACATTCTTTCTAAAATACAAGTCAAATATTCTTCAGAAAGTTATTCTCAAATCTGTTCCAGAAGTTCCCATAATTGTGTCACACTTGTAGGTTGCTTTGCTTTCACTTTTCTGTCCATCCCAAACCAGCTCCATGTGGTTTAAGTCTGGAGACTGTTCTGGCCTCTCCACATTTTCAAGCTTACCATCTTGTTTTTCCTGAGGTAGTTGTTTTGGGTTATTATCCTGTTGTAGGGTGAACCCATGACTAACTAGGCGCATAGCAGAGAATGTATTGCATGGTTCTGCAGAATGCTGTGGTAGCCATTTTGGTTCAGGGTGCCTCTCACTCTCACCAACCCTGGATGCAGAAAAACATCCCCAGACCATCACACTTCCTCCTCCATTTTTGACAGTTGATGTCACACACTGTGGAACCATCCTTTCCACTACTCAACAGCATACAAAGACCCTGCATTTTTGGTAACCTTATCTTTTTTCTTTTTTTTAACTTCTGTCAGTTCAGCACCTACTTTTGTATCATTTCAAGCTATTCAATGGAACAATTTGAAATGCAATTAAATAACTGTATATTATATATTATAGTTCTAAAATACAGAACTTAAAATTATTAAAAGCAAAATCTCAATAAACAGCTTCTGTTGGCTACAGTGGCAAGTACTTAGTGTGACCTCCCCTTATACTGAAAAGACAGTCCAAATCTAATGATAGTCCCCTGGCTGCTGAGGCTGCCATGCTCCCTGGGGACTGTGCTCCGGTTCAGGATAAGGAGCTGCTGCTGTCTGGTTACAGACTCCACCCTGCCAATCAGGATGGCCTATATATGGACGTGGGTGAGAGACTGAAAGGGGTTTCTTAGCTTCTTAAGCTCAGACTCTTGCTTTGTAGCTGTTCTCGGTTAACTTAGCTTCTTTCAATTTGCCTTTGTTACCCTGATCGCCACATTATAAATAGTGTAAACAGTTGCTGGTTGTAGGGTCTGGTTCTTGTTTGTTTGTTTTTGGTTAGGGAGTTGGTGTAGAACTGTATAGGTTTTGTTTAAGGGTAGATCTGTTGTTTATTTTGCAGTTTAGGTTTTGTTTATTGTTTGGGCACTTCAACCACTCCTAACATTTCACAAGTTTGTGTTATACTGACAAAACAATACATCACTTTTTCTTCATATATCTTTGTTTTGGGTTAATTTATTCCATACTCCACTCAGCCCAGTTATTTTTGCATTCTGTGTCACCGTTTCAGCCACGCCACGTAGACTGGGATCGTAACAGTGAAGAACTCTGGAAAATGCTGATAGAAGCCTGGTATAATATATATATACCAGAAAATTACTTCAAGAGAGAACAGGGTTTCAGGGTCACCACCAGGGCAGAGCTTGCTCAGAAAGGGCAGGTGTGAATGCATATGAACGCACAGTGAGATGAAGGCTTTTGGAGGATGGCTTGCTGTCAAAAATGGAAGCAAAGAAGCCACTTCTCTCAAGAAAAACAAAGGACAGACTGACTTTCTGCAGGAAGTATAGGGAATGGACTGCAGAGGACTGGGGTGAAGTTATTTTCTCAGATGAAGCCCCTTTCAGACTTTTGGGACATCTGGAAAAATGATTGTCTGGAGAAGAAAAGGTGAGAACTACCACCCCACGGGACTAAGGAATGGTATCTAAAAAAAACACCCTTCAAGAGCAACTTTTCCCAACGATTCAGGAGCAATTTGGAGATGAACAATAATGGATCACAAAAGACAAAAAGTGACAAAAACATTGAAATTTTGGGTCCATGGCCAGGAAACTCCCTAGATCTCAATCACATTGAGAACCTGTGGTCAGTCCTCAAAAAGAGGGTGGACAAACAAAACCCAGAAATTCTAACTCCAAGCACTGATTAGGCAAGAATGGGTGACCATTACTCCAGATATTGCGCAGAAGCTGATATCCAGCATGCCAAGGCAAATTTCAGAAGTCATAAAGTGGAAGGGTCAATGCTGTAAATATTAATGAATGTTCAAACTTCATAGCGCATACTTCATATATGCACATAGACTCATCTCACTTATTATATACAGCTAATAGCTCTTCTGCAACGCCATCTGTATACCGTTGCTTCTTGAGAAAATGAAAGTAAAAGTAAACTGTGAAATGCAGACACGCTTCACTGCTGTAAAAAAATCAAAAGTTTTTTGCATAACAATACTAATCAAAGTTTCTTAATCTGTAACATTACCAACATCGTTAACAAATAAATGGCTGAATGACTGTAAGAACCAGTCGTATTTTACATTTACAGTTTGGGGCTCTTATTCAGAGCGATTTACAAAGTGATTTGCCATCTGTTCACAGAACTAGATAGTACAGTAAATTGGTCAGAATTCAAGATACCATTGAACCAGACTAGTACTAAACTACAGGAATCAATACCATTACCTAGTGCTGCAAATAATGGGATTTTTTAAAGCCAATCGTGCGCTTAGACTCTACAGAGGAACAGCTATGAATAAGTAAGCAAACGGAAGAAAAGTCGAGAATACTTAACTACAGTGTAATAACCTAAATTTAATTAGTCTGTGACTTTTTTGTATAATCAGAACGCATGAAATATAGAAATTGATGAGTTAACGGTTAAAAAACCAGACAAACTGGTGATTGACGGAAGTAAAAAACACTTGAAATCGCTCTGTTTGATTGCATCAGGCGAAATCACTTAAGCAAACTATACCAAATATTCATAGTGAACTTGGTGAAATTATCATTTGTAAGACATTTCTTAAAATGTAAAAGGCTCCATTTAACATAATCTTAAACTTGTATGTATGATGAAATAAGCAAAAATATGTATTTTGTTTGATATTACTTCAGACGTGGCAATTAATTTTATAAAGCATGTACCTTCTTTAGGATATTGAGGCGGTATTTTAGCCTGGAGTTCTCTTCCCTTAGCTCATCCAAGCCTTCTGAAGAAAAGTCCTGTGGATTTTTCAGTCTTTCTATCTCAGCTGAGAGGGACTTAATCTCCCTTTCCTGTAACGAGTGGGAAAAACATTTGAGTTTCGATCAATGATAAGGTGACCGTTAGGGCACCACAGACCATCTTTTAGCATGTAAATCTGGACCGGAACCGACTCAAACATTATATATTACATCTCATAAAATTTCTGCATGTCGCAAAAGAAAAGACAACAAACTCCCCATGGCATCTTGCCCTGGAAATTAGTTATAATATTAATGGATACCATCAGATTTCTAGATCACGAAATGAAAGTAAAACGAAAGCAACCTGTAAATGCGTCACTGGACAATAGCTCAAAGTTACAAATAACAAAGCAAAAACATCTTAATCTATAACGTTACCAGGAATAAATTGCCGAAAGACAAGGTTAGAACCAAGCTTCTGGTATTTCTGAGAGATAATCGTGCCCTTAGCTCTACAGCCGAAGCGTTGCGCTCTTACACGTCCTACTGCGATGTGGTTTCCGCTACGGAAGTTTTTATAAGGAGTTAGACCCATCCCAGTTAACAGCGGGTCTACATGGAAGTAGCGGCGCTGCTGACTGAATGAGTTTCAGCACCTTACGACAGCGCCTGGCTAGATACCTAAGCATAGGGACAGGGCCATGCTGGTTTAAACATGTAGTTACTCCTCCGTGCCTTGTGTTTTGAATCCCGTAACCTCGTGTAAAGCTGACCTGTTGTTGGAGTCGAGCTGTATATTCTGTCATCGGGTCACACATATTCGCAAAGTGGAGTTAAAGCGACAACAACTGCTAATACGTGTGCACTTTACCGGATAAACCGATAGTTGCCTCTCACTTTCCCCTCAGCCGCCGGTTTTTATTTCCGGTCACGTGGGACGACTGGTGTTAAATCAAGGCTATAAGAATTGCTTTTGGAATATAAAACTTAAATGTATGATCACAAATGAAATGAAACAATACATAAAGCAATAATAAAATAGTTACAATCAAAATAAGAAAATCTAACAAAACAAAAATGAATAGTGCAACAGTAAAAGCATGAATCTCCGGCCCAGGAGGGGGCGATATGGATTCATATGGAAAATAACATGAGAAATGAGGGAGAGACTCATGGTGCCTGGACGTCTGTAGCTAGAACCATAGAACTGGAACTGATGTAAGTGCAAAATCTCTCCTTTTTATTCTGACGATATGATCCTGAGCTGATTTAATGTGCATTTACACTGAATGGCGTGGCTCGCTTTCTTTAATTTCTCCACATAGTAATGGCTTAGACAGCTAGCAACATGTATTGTGCAGTGGAGTCTGCTCTGTTAACTATCTAGCTTGCTAATTAGCTATGATAGCTATGATAGCTATGATAACTATGTCATCGACACAATGTAGCCTAATTGATAACTATGTAATCTTTCTTTCTTTCTTTCTTTCTTTTCAGTGCAGTACTTATTTTAGGTAGCTCTTCTTGAATGAATGCAACATTTTTTAATTAGCTCTCTAGCCTCATTCAAGAATACACAGCCAGAAGCACCCAGCCATCTATCCTAGCTTTCGCCCGCGCTTACAGCTAACCCAATGTACTACCCTGCTAGCTAACTAGCTAGCCAGTTGCTTATTTATTTAACACACTGACGCTATACTGGAGTACAAGTCTCCGGAAGATTCTTTGTTTTCTTTTGTGTGTATATTTCAGGAATGTTCCTATTATATATGTGACTCCGTGGCTATTTGTGATATAGTTAGCTACAAGTCACAACTGTAAAGCTACGCTCAAAATTGCGAATTCTAAAGCTGAATTATTCAATGTATTCTGAATTTCGCAGATTTGGTCCACCATGTCTGTCTCTGTAATAATAAAATGGGGTGGTCAAGAGTACTCTATTAGTTCCTTGTCTGAGGAGGACACTGTGTTGGACCTGAAGCAGTCCATCAAATCTCTGACAGGTGTTCTTCCCGAACGCCAGAAGCTGCTGGGTCTGAAGGTCAAAGGTAACAGCATCTTTTCCTGTTTTTTTTTCTTTTTCAGAATAGTATGACATCTCAAATGCCAGACAGGAAACATGCATCAAATGCTCTTAAGTGGCACCTCCTTGTATAGACTATATTCAGCTGTACAGTTCAACATGGCTTAGCTCTGATACATGATCTATGAATAATGTTCTGTTTGTCATCGTACATGAGACCACTTTTATGTCTGATGACTCTGGCATTTATCACCGTTTGCAGGTAAACCTGCCGATGACGAAACAAAGCTGGGAAGCTTGAAGCTTAAGCCAAACACCAAGATCATGATGATGGGCAGCAGAGAGGAAAGCCTGGTATGTTTGCAGGCTTTGTACAGTGGAGGAGATAACCGGAAGGGCTGGGAAATTTGACATTTCTTGCCAGAGGGCAAGAAATGACAGTGCTACCACTAGCTTCTCCTGAAACCACACCGTGGGCTGTACTTTGGGTCAGGTTCAAGAATCACAGCCAAGGCCTTTGATTAGTATGTGTTTTCGCATGAAGTGTGCATCCTTTTTTTTCTTAACCGTGGCATGGAAATATTTATCATTTACATGGTTGTCTCTTATGTTGGAACCATATCACAGTCCTATGAAATTGAATATGATATCGTTTCCATATTTACTGTCTAATATTTGATTTCTATATAACAGTGTGGAACCACTGTGTAAAGCTGTTGTGTGTTTTTAGAATGCTTATGGCATGGCCTGAGTAGTGGTGCTTGGCACTGTCTTTGGGCCTCATTTGTATGTTCTCCTGAAGGAAGATGTTTTGGCCCCGCCCCCTGAAAGTGATGATGTTGTCAATGACTTTGACATTGAAGAAGAGGTGATCGAAGTTGAAAACAGGTCAGTTTCTACTAATACACTGCTGCATATTGATGATTTCAACCTATTCTTGTCCTCTTTAATTTTGTTTTTGTTTTTATTCCAGAGAGGAAAATCTGGCTAAAATAGCTCGTCGTGTTAAAGAGTACAAGGTGGAGGAGTTAAACCCACCAAGAGAAGGGAAGAGATTACTTGTGCTGGATGTTGATTACACATTGTTTGGTAAGACTAAACATTATAGTATCCAACCTAAGTTATCAGATAAAATGTGTCTCACTTCAAGTGCGCCCATCTTGTATGGGCCTGTCTAATATGTGCATATGTGTTTGAATCCCTTGTACCACCATTCACATTGATACTTGTATGACTCTTCATATTGCGCTGGTATGTGTTGAACATGACAGAGTTGTTGGAATCTTTATACATCATTTGTATCACTGCTAGGTTGAGAATGGTTTGCCACTAAACAATATCTGGCCAACTGATCATAGTTGGGAAGATAGATAATGTAAACTGCATAGCAACAAATGACCTATATTCTCGTAAATTTACACCTACGGTCAGTTGGAGAGTACGCTGTATCTGTTGCTATGTGCTTCATTTTTCAATATGAATAATAGAGTGGATATTAAAAGTTTACACACCACAGGTAAAATTCCAGGTTCATGTCATCGTCATTACTTAATCCACCTTCAGTGTAACTCATAATATGTAAAATAATGTGGATTCAGAGAAGTGCACTCCCTTAAACTAATGACTTTGTGCCAAACATACCATTTGGAATTATGGACAAGAAGTTCATTCTTGGTCTCATCAGACCATAACATGTTTTCCCACATCATTTTGGCAGACTTGATGTAGGTTTGGCAAAACACAGCTGGCCTTGGGTGATTTTCTTGTTAGTAAAGGCTTCTGTCTTGTCAATGCCACATGTCATAAAAGCACCATGACACTGCAACATACAGTTGATGACATTTATATACACATACTTATGCATACGCCAGGCATGGGAGATGTCTGCTCATGCTTGGACCCCATAATCACCACTTGCTATATTTCGTAATAAAACTGTAATTTTGGGTTCTCTCTTAGATCACAAGTCTTGTGCAGAATCAGGGCAGGAGCTCATGAGGCCCTTCCTCCACCAGTTCCTCACCTCTGCATACGAGGACTATGACATCGTCATCTGGTGTGAGTGTGCTGCCTGCCGCACATGATGCCCTAGCCCTCGTAAGAGGGAGACGGAGCTCCTAAGCAGCGCTTCCTCCATCACCTAAACATGATTTACCTTCATCCAGGACTTGTGTGATTTCTGCAGGGCTAAAGTGGACCCTTTAATCACACTCTCTCTGGTTCCTTTCAGCTGCTACAAGCATGAAGTGGATTGATGCCAAAATGAAGGTACGTACGGAGATGTGTTTCAGAACGCTAGTCTTTTTTTTTTTTTTTACACTTTTTTAAGACTTTTTTAATTAATGCATTGTTAATAAAAAAAAAAATGTTGTAAATTCAATTTTAGCTTTAGTTTTTGACTGACTCATTAGTCCTGCTGTGTGTGTGATGTATGTTTTAGGAGCTAGGTGTGACGGACAATCCCAATTACAAGGTCACGTTTATGCTGGACAGTGGGGCGATGATCACGGTGCACACCCCCAAGCGGGGGGTGGTGGAGGTGATGCATCTCACCATATCTCAGCATGACATGGCTCTCCCAAAAGCATCCTGATTGGGCAGTTAATTTTTATATTACAATAATGCAAAAGAAAACTTTTTTGCATTTGTTTTAGATAAAGTGTTATTTTTATCACTTAGAGCAGGTAAAATCGATTACAGAGTTTAATTAGCACCAGGAATTCCTCCACATCTTCCTTTGGCCCATACTCTGCTCACAGATCAAACAAACATTACCAGACTTTGGTGCGGACTTAGAAAGCCAGCACTGTCACTTGCTCCAGTGATATGCACTAACAGGTCATCTAGGTTCATTTTAATCCAACCAAAGCTGCCTGTCTGAAACCTCCTGGACTGTCAACTTGAATAAATGAACTGGTAGTTTGTCAGTAGAAGTTACATTAAATAACAAGTAGTCAGCAATGCAAGCAAATGGCTTGCAGTAACATTGTGCCTTGTCTAGACCCATGATGCTTATCAGACACAAAAAGAAATGCAAGTATAGTTATAATCGCATTACGGATGTCCATCTCTGCAAGACCAGTGACTGATCTACTCCAGTGTTGTCTTTTCAGGTGAAGCCACTTGGAGTAATTTGGGGAAAGTACAGTGAGTTCTACAATAGGAAGAACACCATCATGTTTGATGACATTGGAAGGAATTTTCTAATGAACCCACAAAATGGACTCAAGGTATCAGAATCCTAATTGGAATGCACCTTTCCACATCCACAGGCTATAATAAAAATGTTTCTTACAGTATTGATATCATTCGGTAATGCTTCTGATATTTTTTTATGAAAGTATTTTACTGGGATTTTATATCTTTCTCTTTAGATTAGGCCATTTATGAAGGCCCACTTGAACCGAGAGAAAGACAAGGAGCTTCTGAAACTCTCTCATTACCTGAAAGAGATCGCCAAGCTAGACGACTTCTCAGGACTCAATCACAAACATTGGGAAAGGTATGTACACCGAAAGTCAAACTGCATTTTGCTCCTGTAGCTAACATTTCTGTCTTATCAGTTTAAGGATAACAAAGCAAAAAACAAGTTAAGTTTATTTCCCTGCTTTACCAGGAGACTGACGCCTGTAGTCATATCGGTTCCGTTCCTGGGTCATGGTGTGACGTTGGTAAAACTGAATAATTGTGCTGGCGGTGGTGACAAGTTTGGCCTTTGACCCGCAGGTACCTCTCAAAGAAACAGAGTCAATGAATCCCCCAACAGACTGGAGCGCTGACCCTTCCTCAAGAGCAGATGGTGCTGGACACCCACGCACCCTCTCCGCACACCTTCCTGTCTCTCTCATCTCCTCCTGCTCCTCCTCCACCGGGGAAGAAAGAGACTCGAAACATTCATCTTCCAGTTCTATGTAAACATTTGTTTTTGTTTGTTTTAGCAAATAACAGCATCAGTTGTAGCTATAGCACAAACCTGAAGACTTCCCCTCCCCCGATCTCCTCTCGCACCTCGCTGAACCTCGGCACGGCGCGCTGCGGTACAGAGGCCGCTGGGACTCCTGGTGGCTGGGTGGCCTAGGAATGGTACACATGCACAGAGTAGCGCACACTACAGCTGCATCCATGCTGCTTGGTTAAACACTCCTGACCGACCGGGCAATAGATCGCTCGCTCGTGCTCCCATTGACTTACACTGCTGTAGATTTCTGCTCTGTCAGTTCGCAATTCCAGGAGCAACTGGTACGGAATGGCACGCCTTTTTGTTTGGGGGATTTGTGGCAGTAATCCTTTCCCACCCTTCTAAATGCAGCACATGGCCCGGCTCTCCTTTTTGCATACAGGCCAACAACAGGCCAATAACGCGTCTCTGTGCAGCCTGACACGCCCACCAATCACTCAGTACTGCCTCAGTTTACTAATTCCTCTCAATTGTCCTAAATGTCTGAACCACATGGCTGTGCGTTATTTTGAGGCTGCATTGATACTTCCCAGCATTCCTTGGGCTGACCTGGGTCTGTCCTGAGCATCAGATTTCCTGCACCTACAGAGCATGTCCCTCCAATGCTCAACAGTGCAGTGTGCAGATGTTTGTGCCTGTGGGTGTGCAGAGCAACTCCATAGCCTGTGCACTATGTGTTTGTGTTAGGCTTATATGCATATTATTGCATATATGCATATTGCAGTTCATCAGTGGTCAGTTTGTGATGATTGAGCTGCTGTTTGGCTGAGTGATGTTGGGTGACATTGGTGCATGTTTGAACCTGTGTACTGCTGTGCCTGATGATGTTGGCGACACCCACATCATGTGCCATGCATGTCACCCAAATTAATATCTGGTGATCAGCAACAAGCTATAAGTTGCCAGTGATTGTAGGCACATGGTAGGTGTGCTTAAGTAAGACTGTAAATGAGGGGAAAAACCCTTTGCCAGAACTGTAATGTATGGAGAGCTGCCTGAGCTGCGTAATACTGAATGGCACATTAATGAAGCACTCTGACAGTATCTGCGGGGACGGTACTGAAGTGAGGAGATTGCAGCTCTTTCTTCTGGGGCGTGCAAGGTTGCCCTAAAAATTCTCCCTGGAGCCCTGTGAAGGATCTTCCCCCGGAGCCCCACCGAACCTCCAAAAACTGGATGTCTGTCATGCTCCAAGCGATACGTGGAAGTCTGAGGGCTTCTGGTCACACCTGCTCACACTGATCACTGAAAAATAATCTTCTTGCTGTTGAGAGATCTTTCAGGCTTTTGTCTTTCCCCAATAATCCCTTGTGATTCCACCCCACCACCTCTACAACCACCTCCACCCCAACCCCACACGACTGTCGTGAGCACCTGCGCCATATTCCATAAAGGAGATGTCTAACCAATGTAATGCAGCTGTAAGAATCAGTGTTTGAAAGGATCCAAGTTCTACAAGGACACTAAATGGAAGACAGAAAGCAGCTAAAGGTTTACATGAATATTTTTTTAAGATTAAGAAGAGTGAGGTATTTATTGACATGGCTAATGACTCATTTGTAGTTTTACTTTTGTGTTGTTTGTTAGTTGTATGTTTTGACTGCCAGCTCCGACTTAAACTTGAATAATGCAAGCAAATAAATGAAAGAACAAGCTATTTTGAGGACTGGCTTTTTTTATACCTGTGTAACATTGAAACGTTGCCATTGGTTTGAATTGTTGTCTTGGTTTGTTTTGTTTTCATAATATTAAAGTCTGTTTAGTTACCTCAGGTTGTCCTGTCGTGGCCCTAGGCCCTTTCATTTCAACAAGAATCTAGGTGTGACCAACACACTTATGGACGCAACTCAAAAGTGTAAATAAAAAGGTCAAGCACATTAGAGTTTAATGTTGCAGATATCAACACATTTGTCTTTAGTGTTTTGGATTAAATACAATAAACAGTTCTTTCTTCAAAGCAACTTTTCCTTCACTGAAGCAGTCCGGCTCGTGTTAAACACACACACTGCCTGTTTCCTCCGTGTGGAGCTGCTGCCCTGTTGCCTGTGATGTTGTTACTGCAGTAACAGCATTTGAACGGCAATCCTCAAATTCTTAACTAATACTTCTTATTATTAATCTACTTGATGTTCATGGAGCAGGCCAGTGTGTGCAGTAAATGTTTATATTTAAACACAAATGTGATGTACATTCTGTTAGACACAAAGAGACCTACCACTTACTGGTCATCTCAGTGTACTCTGAATCTAGCTAACTGGAGGTAGCTGGTCTGTTTTGTTTTACCACTGGCCCCTTTAGTGATGTTTTCATTTGTGAAATGGGCAGGTGATGACTGGATATTTTGTGTATACATATATAAATGCATATATACATGTTTATGCTGTTTTATTATGAATTTGTGTAACATTTCTAAATACATTTACAGTATAAATGTATCTTGTTGATCCCTTTCAAAACCAGGTCATTTTGATAGAGGCAAGTAAAGTCTGATAAATTGTACAGAAGCACAGGACTGAAGTAAAGTAACAGCTGAATTCATGTTACTGTAGCATAGCTAACGTAAAGTACTTCTTACAATTGACTGTAAAACATGGAAATCCATTTGCTATAGCTATAAAGTATGTGTACCTGATAAATTAAGCAATAAAAGCAGTAGCCATTCAGGACGTATCTGGATAGAAGAGCAACTGTTGGTGGGGAACTGTCAGATTCAACATTGCATGTTCTTCAGGACCTGCTGAAAATGACAGTAATATAGAGCCAAGTGTCACAAACATTAGCATTACAATACAAAGTAAAATTCTAATACATATATAATGTATTAAAAAAAGAAATAAATAAAAGTGGAGAAACATGAATCTAAAATAAATTCATTACATCAGTCTTACCATTTCCTAATGGTTCTTGGAGACCCTGTTATGTAAAAGATAAGAGTACCTTAACCATCTGTTGAAGTATGATTCAGTGACTACTACATGACATGTAAATGCTACAGCCAGTGGCATGGCCTAACCAAAGAACACTCACACGGACACATACACACAGTAGCACACTGTGGTGGCATAGATGATGCCCATTAAACACACTCACCTTTGCTGGCTCCAGTCGCTCCAAACTTGATTAGTTAAAGGATCGTGGGCACGCACACAGAAAGTATAGCTTTTCCTGGACGTGACGTTATAATGTGTCTCACTGATATATTTGACCTAAAGGTGCAAAGATGAAAGTTATATGTTTCTATTTGTTTGCTCAGTCATTTATTCATAGTTACAGTTATTTTTCAACTTATTGGTTAATGACCAATTCTCCTTAAATTTCATCAAAGCATCTGTATTGAATTATCAAAGGATTTGTTCCACATGCGAAATGACTGTGAATACAATATATCTTAACCTCTGCATGGTTCCCCACTTCGTTGCAGTCTTTGCGATGGGAGATGACTTTCACCTCGTACTGGAGAGGGTAGTAACTGCATGGAATGTTCCAGGTTTTGGGGACTTCCCACTGGAACTCGTTGTCCTCGGCCTTTGTGATGGTGACTTTGTCTGGCTTGACTGCAGGTCAAGATAACATTAGTCTATATACTCATAGTCAACAAGCCTCTGGAACATTCTTCCATTTGTCAATGTACAGAACATTTGAAAGACTCATTTTAGTTTTGTAGCCGCTCGTTGACAGAATACTGTATTGTGATAAAAATTAATTAACTAACAATGCGTATACAAATGTACATGAGAATTGGCTGTAGGTTTTTAGGTTTTAGGGTCACAGGAAAGCTTCAACGGTAAACTAGACCATTAAATGTCTATGTACCCAAACCAGTTATGGTGGGGATGGTCTTTTGAATCCAGGAAACAAAAATGAACAATATGAACTACTGAGTTTATGGCTACAGTTGAAGGTATGATTTTACACATCACTTCTTCATTCACAGCTCATCAGCATAATTAGACTTTGGCGATATTAGAACTAGACTGAAAGCTTACACAGCTAAACTTCTAATTTTATTATCCAAAATAGTTTTCCATAACAAGTAGAAATTGGTTGGCTATCATGAAAATCCGATCATTTTAGTGTCCGTGATAACTCAAGGGGAATATTTTGTACGGTGAACTCAGTGTCTCTGTGGCTATAACGTGACATGACCAGAAGATGGCACTTCAAGCCCATACCAATGTCATGGATGAAGAAAGTCCTTAGGTGCTCCTCCAAGCGGTACTGGTTTCGGACCACCAAGGTGAGGTTGATGCGGGTGACCTCCTCAGAATACGAACACGTCTGCTCCTCACAGGTGAGACTGGCGTTGTCAGAGTTCATCGAACAGTTTATGAGGCTCGAGTTGCTGTGAAAAACCAAACTTCTTAGGAAAACAAATCAAACAATCGAACACAGGCTAGACCTCCCACTTTGTATCTCCCATATGAAATAATTGAACTTGCCCTTACCGGAAAGCTTTGAAGAACACTACAGCTCCATTCCTTATAGGATTCCATTTCCAAGAACAATGAAATAGGCCATTGTAGTTTTTTGCTTGACAGGTTATAAATTCTAGAGATAAAAATAGATGTGCTTCATCAGGTTTCAATCAAGTATGTTGCATAAGTATATTGGAGGTTTAGGTTGTCAGATATCAGTGGCAAAAGTGAACCTCTTCTATCCACTTACCTTTGTTATGGTTCTGTGTCAGAATAGCCTTCTCAAAACTGACTGGATTAACCAGCACCAGCGTATGATTTAGAACTTTTCCAAAGGGGTCATGGCAAGTGAAGTTTCCTCCGAGCATCGCCTGGATATTGACGTTTATGCTGTTACCCTTACTGTGAATACTTTGTCCATTTTTTTGCCAGTGAATCTCAACATCTTTAAACTGGTCCCCACAGTGTAGTGGAACTGGGTTTGTTTGTGTCATGGGGTCTCCATCCACATCCAAAGCAACAACTGTAACAATTGAGTTCGGTCATCATCCAACAGCAATGTCATAAGGTGGATACCCCTGCTAAATGCACTAGGAAATAGCCCTGAACATACAGACTGAACATACTCTGTGGAATTGTGCTAATTCAATATCTAATGCACGCCCTTCAATTTCCAAGTAACGGTTGAACGGTAACGGTCGTGGAGATATATTACAATTATGTCAAATTAACGTTTGCTTTAGTTTTAAACTGAAAATGCCAAATCAGTGCATTTAAGAAAATAAATGTACAAAATAGATGAAAAATAATCACCATTTGGCTTGATGACGCGAAGTGAACTGCTCTCTCCCACATGAAGAAGAATGAGATGCAGAGCAAACAGGAAAATCAAATTTATCTAAATGACAAATGAGAAAGTATATTATCAGTCCCTAAAGAAATGCTAACACATACACGTACCTATCCAAAGACCACTCAGAAATTCTAGCATTAATAGGCAAGTAAAATATGTCTAGTAGAATACATTGAGAACATTCTGTAGTTCACAATTTAACAAATGAAAAGAAATCTTTCTGACAATCCTACCATCTCCATTTTATGTCTTAACTGTTTTTCGCTCCTAAGTGTTCTAAGAAAAGCAAATAACTGAGAGAACAACTGAACTTACCAAAGTATTTATACGTAGGTGAGAGAGAAGTGAAAATTCCCAATTCAGGACAACACAAAGGGAAACCATTATATCATCAGCTAAGGTATGGGGGCTTTTTATGATGTAATGACATAAGTAATTTGCATTTGTAGTTGACAGGTATTTGTCACTTGTTGTGTGATCTCTTAAAGACCATCTTAACCACCTTAATTTAGCCATTGTGTGTTGTCCCAGAAACAGCACAGTTTGAATAAGGCACAGCTGCTGTTTTGTCCAGTATATTTACCTTTTTGCTTTTTTCTTTATAGCTTCAATATTTTGATTATTTTAAGAAGCATCATGTCCCACCTTTTCACTTTTTTAAATTGACAAGTTGTAACCTGAATAATTTAAAGCCCTGTTAAGAGCATAGTAGTGCCACAATGGAGAAGGAAGTTACGGCTGAGAATATGACTTAAAAAAATACTCGGCCTCTCCCATATGCACACACAGTCACACCACAGAAACAAACACGACACCACAACATGCCTCTTGATTGTCATCAATAAAGCCCACACAATCCAGAGTATTGCCGTTGTAATTAGAGAAGAGATGTTTGGCCAGTGTTTGGGCGAGGGAGTGAAAGTAATGAGTAGAAATTTAAAGATTCTGGTGATTGATCTGCCGGAACAATTTGAGACAGAGACACCTGCTCTCAATGTTCACAAAAACACACTTTCCCACACATTTATTTTAGGGAACTCCAATATGCTGCTACTGACATGACAATACATGAAAGGATTTTTTTCAGTTTGTTTGTATCTTTTCCAGGTAGTACCCGAAATCTCAAAATTAACAATACACATGTAACTTCTTTAAATTCTTTGTTGAATACATTTTAATTTCCATTCCATCCCTTGTCTATTTAGTTCTTGTTTTTCATTTTTATTTATTATTCAGCAATGACCTTTCTGAGCTGATGGATCTCAGGTCGTAATAGGCTTCATCTTTTCCTGTGTGAAGCACTTTGAATTGCTGGTTCATATGAATGGTGCTCTATGAATAAACGTGCTTTGCCTCAACATTCTGATGTGAATAAATATCACCTGATTTGTGTAAGTGGTGGGCACATACAAATAATTTTGGACAGGATCGGTAAACAGTGGTTTCACAATTATAAATGAAGTACATATTTACATTAACAAGACTTAGCAGATACTTTTGTCCAACAGTACACTGAATATGTATTATCTGTTGTATTCCCTGACATTTCACAAGAAAAGTACAGGTCACATAGAGGGAAAAAACATGGGTCATAAATCCTTCCTAATTCACTTTTCTACACCATTTTGTGGGTGCCATGGAACCATGGAAGTTTACCATATGTACATTTTTGACTTATTGTTTATTTATTTGAATTTACACTAATTGCCAACCTCTCTGACAGTGATATGTTTAGACAGCTTCCTGTGCTATCTTTCATCAAGGTTCTTCAAAAATTGAGAAAACCAGGATTTTTCATACCGTTACATTAACATTGTATAGACAAGCAAGGGTAAATCTGATGGTTACAGCTTTAAGAGCACTTTCCTAACCTTAAAAAATAATGTCCGTGGAAGGATTTCTGCATTTGCTAACCAAAAGAAGCATGAAGGCTGGGGCTGCCAGCCTCTACTGCTTTATGGCAGTGTTTCCTCGTGACAGCCTTGAGGGCCCACAATTCCCTGCTGGGCTTCTTGGTTCTCCTGCTCCAGCATAACTGACTCAGTTCTCCAAGGGTTTAGTAATTACCTCATGAATTGAATTGTGGGTGTTAGAGTAATGAGGGGAAAAAAAAAACTGTTCCAGCCAAGGAACCATAGAATCAGAAGCATTCATAGCCAAGAGCAATTATAAAGCAACCAAGAACGTCACTGCCTCACTGACACAGGAATGTTCATCAGAAGTTATGCTGTGTATCTACTTCACATTGATGGCATGTAAGGGGGCATTTAACAACCTCTGTGCTTTGTCACTTTTTTGTCATATCTGGATTCCCATAGACGCACTAGTGACTTAATTAACAATTAAAGCCACGTAGGAGATGCAAAGAGCTTCTAGGAAGAGTAATTGTGCTTTAATCGAATCAACTACATCAACTACAGTAACATCCATGGACACGGCCAGACGTGGCCTGGGAAGAATTTCTGCTGATTTGTGTATATCAACTATATTGTGAATGAAAGATTTTCAGTTCCTTGTATTATATTAGGTAGTTCAAAACAAAGTGACCACAAGTTTCAATCAGTGCTAAAAGCATTCACACAGAAAAAAACTACATATTTAAACTCGGTCACAAACATTTGTGTTTGTACAGTATGTTTCATGTCAGGCTGTTAATGGGCATTGTAGTGTAAGATAATGGTTAAAGTAGAGTTATACTGTTTTCATGAATTTCTCATGAGAAACAATGTCATGTCTACATTATGGTGAACATACACCCCAATATGACATGTGACTAACCTACAGAAGTAATTTTCACGTACACATGCAGTAGTAATCAGCAAGCAAAACCATTTTTTTATTCCACTGAAGGTTAGACAGCTAATGTTATCCTTCCATCCATCCTTGTTGAAGAGCTACAAGAACTGTTTAATTATTCTGTTTGAATATTCAATATCATTGAGTAACATTGGTTAACAATGATTTTGTCCAATGGAAAATGTTTTCATTTTCTGTATTTATTTTTGGACTGGTACTCATGTCACTATGTACAGTAGCACCATAAAGCGAATCTCCTCAGACAATTACTTCACAGTGAAGAGGGATATTCCTGAGGCTAAATATAGGCAAAAATCATATCCCTGTACATTTGAGATGTGTAATAACAGCCTTATTTATGAATACATAACATACCTATTGTAAAATGTAATTGCCCTGTAACTTGCAACCCATGTCTGATAGAAAAAATCTAGAAACAAATTCAATGCAAAAACTTTCCATAATTACCTTATGGAACAAATTAAAAGGTAAAATTTCGTTGCCCAGAATAATGGTAGAAAAACATCTGAAAAATGTGCTCATGTACAGTTTCTAAGTGCTTCTTACGCCAAGATAAGGCCAATTCCAATTTTGGAACAAAGACCAAAACAAGACCATTAATTTATGGTCATAAGACTGGTCTTGTGAACTTCAACACTAGTATGTGAATTTGTACATAGCTATCTGCATTGTCATCTAGGTAAAAGCAGAAATAAGTACAGTATGTCCTTGTTCTGGTTTAGATGAAAGGGACAGAAACTCAAATAGCTACTTCTACATTTTAAATGTGTGATGAATAACAATTAAATGTTGGGAATTTTTCATCTAGGAGACCACATATTAACTCCACACAGAGGTATTCTATTTTTCTGCCCAATACCACTAACATATAACATGGTCAGAAGTCAGAAGTTTAGAAGTCAGAAACCACAACATGATGCAGTAAAAATGTTCATCATATTTTAATTAAAAACACATTCTGTATCATCAAAATATGCCATCATTTTAGCAATTCTCTTTCAACGGTACGGACGTGTCAGTGTCACTTAAAAACACATACAAACAGTAAATAGCAAGAGTGTCCTTCTCCCTTACAAAGAGCTACATTCAGAGGGGACCTGCTCTGGCTACATGTGATTGGTTGTCCCCACATGCCCCAAATGCACGAGCCTCAGGCAATTTCCCCTTCTCAGTCCACACGTCTTCGGGGTTCAAGAACCTGCGGCCTCTGTACCTGTAAGCTCTCCCCTCTCTTTGCAGCCTTGCTCAGTGCATAACCGTGGCACTGTCTAGCTGTCTTCATCTCCATGAGAACCGATTGTTGACCGATTGCGCCGTTCCTGAGGGGCGGAGCCTTGCCCTTGCGTCTCCATGGTGGCGCGACTCCCTTGTGTTATGTTAAGATCTAGGCAAAAGGTCAAACTGCCAATTTATTCCACACAAACAGAAGGTCCCCAATGTAGAGCCACTAATAAAATACCTACAAAGCGTAGGAGCTGTAGAGTCATTGAATGCAAACCTGACGTAAGAGGCGATAAAAAGACAAACGATGATTGAACCAAGCGTGAAAGGGGAAAAACTGTGTTAAATTAGTTTGAATCCCTTTCCGTCTTAGATTCCCTAACTATTTTTGGTAGTAGTTTTCCATTTAAAAAAGCAAATAAAAAACAGTCAAAAAGTGATGTTTTAATACGTTAAAAGCCATGAAGCGTCTCTATCAAAGTGTTGCCAAATCAACCCTGATACTTGTGTGTCGCCTCTGCAGAAGTGACGGGCATGTCCACAGGGTTGTGTCTGCCTTGCAGACATAAACTCTCACCACCAGTGAAGGAGAGGACTAAAAAACAGGCCACTCCAGAACATCACACGTCCGCCCGGGCCGTCAAGCTGAATCTTCTCAGAGTCTTCTCAGAGTCTCTGCTCTGCTCTTGTTGATCTCCTAAAAGAACCGGACAGCTGCAGGTGGTCAGACACGCACCGAGGCGAATCCCCTCCCCCCTGAAGATCGCCCGCGAGGTCTCGCCCGCCACAGACGCTGTCCGCCTCACCCCCACCTCCGTGCATGGGCTCGGGGGGCGGTCGACTCTCGTACCCCCCCCCCCACTCGAGGACAAGGCGCTAGTTCTCCACGGGCGTGGGGTTCTGCTGCGGGGTTGCGGCGGGCGGCTGGCTCACGATCACCTGCACCACGTAGTCCCGCGAGATCTTCAGATCCTCCAGCCTCATCTTGTCGGTGAGCGGGCGGCCCGAGAAAAACCAGCGCTGGCTGCTGGCCGCCACGCCCTCGTGAGCCTGCAGACGGCGCTTCATGTGCAGCACGCTGTCACAGGTGCGCACAGCCAGGCGCAGGTCGCGACCTGTGGAGAGGCGCAGGCGTAGCTGGCACTCCTGGCCTTCGACGCCGGCAGGGGCCTCGGACGCCTCGGACGCCTCCGGCTCGCTCTTCTCCTCGATCATGTTGACGGGGGGCGAGAGGCAGTACACGGGCAGCTGGTAACGGTTGCCCAGCTCGTCGTAGCACTCGGTCAAGGCGCCTGCAGGGGAGAGAAGACGCAGACGGGGACACGGGTGAGATGGGCAGACAGCCGGCCACCACCAGCCTACTACTGGCCACGCTGTTTCTAAATTTGACGCACGAATTTCATTTCTAAATTCATTGCCAGTTCATTTTTTTTTAACAGCCGCTGAACCACTGGAGCACACACTGTACAAATTCCTACTTGCAGCTCACGCACCTTGGTATGCACGTGTGTTGTTTAAGGTCACTGAGACAACAGGACATAGGAGAGGTACTAAAACTAATCACAATGTCTTGTAGTAGCACCACCCGCAACACCCATGGCTTGTGAGAGGAAGTAAAATACCGTGAAACAGTCCAGTTCAACAAATGTCAAGCAGTGACCTACAGCAAAGAGGAATCGAAAAGCTCTGCTTTCTGCAGTTCGTCCCCTCTGAAGTGACGCAACAATAAAACTGCTGTCTGCCTCTGTCACTTTTCCACTTGGTAGAAAAGTGGCCAGTGAAAGTGCAGTGAGAGTGCAGCTGGAGGGCAGAGAGAAGAGCCCCAGGCAGCACGGGCCCCGCTGGCCACACCCCCTCCCCCTCCCTCCGCCCACTCCACACCCCCCTCCCCGCAACAACAGCACACCTCTCATTTCCTGCACGGGAGTTTGAAGAAAATTCCGATAACGGCATCGGCAAGGTCACTGGAGTCCTGGAGGTTTGGGTTTTTCGTTTGGATGCAAGGGGAAGGGAACTTCTAGCGCTGATGGAGCGCAAGTGAGAACCCAAGTGTGAGAGCTGACCGTGACCGGGGCGTGACACCGAAAACGACGCCCGCCTCAGCACCAGGGGAGGCAGCAATGATCTCCATCATCACCTCCATCGTACAGACGGCCGCCCGACAGACCCTGTCAAGCATGTGCGGTGCGGCTATCAGTCAGCGATACTCACTTGGGTAATTACAGAATGTGACATCACAGGGTCTCAGGCCAGCACAGGCAGCGACAAGCCATGGTAATGACATATGTCCGTGTCCAATGTTGCAAGCAGATTAAAGCTATACTAAATATTATTGATACATCGTTAATATTAGCATTTGCAGTATAAAGTCCAATATATATATATGAATAAAAATATGTCCTGTAAAAATTGTGACAGCGTGCTGCTAGCTTCCTGGCAAGTGTCAGATATTGTGTGGGTGATCTGATGAATCACAGCATTCATGTGATCCAACCAATGTAAATCTAAATCATTTTGGTCAAAATAACACAGGCTAGTCTTTAACCATGACACCTCGAACACTCTGTGTGTGGTAAATATACTGTGAGACATACTGCAATCGCAATATGTAAAATAAAACTGTGATACTGTGTTTTGTCCACATCATGTGGTCCAACTACACTTGTGCTTCCATATGTAAATGTATCCCTAAAAAAAGACCATCGTAACACCGTTATGAAACTATTGTCTCATTCCTGTTTCTCTTCCCCGTAGCCATTGCCCTTTTACCCTTGTACATCATAGTTTACAAGGAATCTGGTGATTCACCTTGCAGATCACTTCAGCTGAACTTTAGCTTAAGTGTGTGAAAAAAAAACACAGTCTAAGGTCATCCAGTTTCCAAATCAAGTTTCAAATAAGGGCAAAAGTGTCACGGGAAATACGAAAAACAGTGACTAAAAGCTGATGCACACAGATACGGACGGATAAGAGAGAAAAAGCCTTATACGGCGGTGCTGTATTAGCTTATAATACGTATTTGTTGTATCGAGGTTACCATGCAGCAAGACTGCAGTGCTGCAGTAACCCCAGAATTTATACTTTGTACCACTGGAACAAAGCCATCTGGCCCTACTGGTCTCTTTCTCTACATCTGGATGTGCGCTTTCATTCCAGCTGTGAAAGCCTGTGAAAACGTAACACCCACTGGCTGGTCCGCACGGTTCTGCTCGGGCGCCGGGTCTGTTCTGTTTCAGGACTGGATCCCTATATCGTCAGAAGCTTGTCTAAAATGTGCACAACAGCAATCTGGCACTCACCACTTCAAAAAGAGCTGAAGACCAAGTCCTTTGTTTGGAATTGCCAATAAAATACCTAGTGTCCCATTAATTGATTTCCCTATTGTTGTTCCCAGCGTGGACATTTATTCATATTTACTACAGCACCTTTTTTTTATAAATGTCACATTGAAAAACTGGAACACTTGGGGAATGACTGTTGCCACTGGCTGGTGTGCCCTTGCAGGACTTGAATTAAAAATGGCCATAAGCTATTCAGAGGATCTAGGGATAATACCGAAAGCACGCTAGCATATAAAATCTGCAGAGATGTTCGGAATGACAGCAAACTCTGCACTGCCAAGCTGATTCCCTTCACCCTGCAGTTTTTTTTTTTTTTTTGCTCTGGCCACCATCCAGTTCCCAGCACTGAAGAGAATGAATAAGACCAGATGGCTATGAACAATCACCACATCAAAAGCCCGGGAAGTCGTGCAGACAAGCTGGCTATGTTAGCGCCAGTACATCATTTGTGTGAACTGATCATCTCTTTGAGGTGTCTTTGGCACGCTCTACAGCTTGGACTTCTCTGGAGAACACCACAAACCTTCTACAGAAATGCTTTACAAAACACAATGCCTGCAGTGCTGAAATGGATCCACCGAGGAAGGTACGAAAGTGTCAAACGGACGACGTCTTCGTCAGGTTCCTTGCCTTTGAGGGGGGCTGTATTTGGTCTGAGGCGAGGGGGGTGGACTCGTTAAGCCCTGCGGCTCCAGCGACGGTGTCCTGCCGGATTGAGATTTAAATACATGTCGGCGTTGGCCCAGTGACACAGAAAAAAAAAAAAAGCTTTTCGAAAAGCTGGACCAAAAAAGCTTGAAGGTCATAGGCTACACGGTGGAGCCTGTTTATCTTCCAACACTTTCTCCATCTCAAGTTCCTTTGCCGGGTCAGAAATACTAGTGGACAGCTGTGGAGCGGCCTGACCCCACCTTCCGCCAGCACTTGGTGGTAAACGTGGGGAGGAGAGAGACGGCCCCTGTGGTCTGACCTTTTAACCAGGCGAGTCTGAGAGTGCAGCCTTTCGCTGCTGTAAATAAACCTGGGCTGGCCTACTGAGAACCCCCCCCCTGAGCTGCACAACCACGGAGGCCTGACGTTTAAGGGCAACAATTCCCCCCATCTTCATCGCAGTGAGGCAGATGGGATGCCCCAGACCACTCCCATCTCACCAGCCCTTCCCTTAACTTGAGCTGGGTGAGGGGAACTGCCTCGCTGCTGACGAGACCCCCAACATTCGTTATGACGTGCTCCCCTCTGCTGTGGTTTCGCTCGGGGACAAGGGTCACAGCGAGCGGCAGGGTCTGCTGAACAGCGTGGAGATCCCACTCACCACAGACCTACTTTGTGCAAGCACGCGCAAGGCGGCTCTTCTGCAACAGTGGCAGTGAAGAGACACGCGCAGAGAAACGCCATTCGAGTACGATAACAATGAATATGTCCATTATCCTGCTGCCCGTGTTATATAGGTGAACAACATGTCTAGCTATTTCGTTTTAATAAGTTCCTGACTGGCACATATACTGTATATTATGTATATTATAAAACGTGGCTTGTGGTTTAATGACACATAAGAAGATGATGACTGGATCGGACTTATTTGAAACGTGAACTTGTTCTCTTGAAATTGGGGGGGGGGGGTTACTGGCTGTTACGGGATCTACTGTTACTGGATCTCTACCTCGCTACCTACGATTGAGGTTTGCGGGATGGTACGAGCAGGTTTTTTTACTTTTTGTCTCTGGTTGTTCTTTCAAGTGAAACATAATGCATGAGAGACACATCGTTTGGCTGCCTAATGACGGGCCCAGCCACAGCGTGGTGATCAGGCCTGCTGCAGACCCGGGAGGAGGTCGGCATCCTTGTGTTTCTGCACATTTCTCCCTTATGAATCGCAGCTGATTCGCCCGGCCAGACTGCGACGTACAGCTGTGGGTGATTTCTGGTTTAAAACACAGAGACCTCTTTCTTTAGGCGTACAAGCTGCCTGCTTTCCCCTACATTAAAACATTTTGTCGAGTCTCCGTTTTGTTTATGCCTACAGACTTCAAAGACAGACCCCAAAGATGCAAACAAAAGCCAGGAACAGAACGCACCCTCACACATCTGTTATGTATTCGTGGTTTCTGCAGCTCAAAACATCAAACCAATTAACCATAATCCAAAAAAGCTTGTCTATATAGAAAAAATAATCATTGCCCAAACATTTATGGAGGGTCCTGCATGAATTCATTTCAGCTATAAAATCTTACCTTTTTATGTCCAAAATTAGCTCTGTTAAGGTGAAAATGTTCATGACGTACGTGGCCATCACACATGGCTATAAACTTGATGGGTTTGACATAAAGGGGCATAATTCATTACATGCTTACTGAAAATATTGCTCACTAGAGTCAGTGTTTACATAACACATTGCGATCCTTTCTCAAATACAGCTGTTTGAAACCAAATGTGTCTTCTTCAAAAGCCAAATGAAGGAAAGTGATACATCCAAGCTTCATCCCAGATAGATCTCCACGAATATGCTGGAGGGACAGAAAATAGCCAGTGGGAACAGACAAACTGACGAAATCATCTGGGCCTAATCCTGGTTCATGCCGTGTTTCCACTGGCCTCTCTCATAAATGATCTGTTTGCTTTTTATGTGTGTTTTGTTTTTTCAAAGGCAGGATATTTCATGTGTAGATAAATAAAGGCATATGTACAGGTTTATGCTGCAATAATAACGTCTTTGTCCAAAACCAGGTCACTCATCAAAGAAGGTAGTGAAGATAAATTATACACAGGTTAAAGGGCTCTGGTACTGTCACGTATCTGACACCATAGTACAGTTTTTCATGAATGACCTGTTTCAAAAAGAGGCCAGGTGATGTCTGAATATTTGTGCATGTATATATAAATAAGCATCTATTTGTTTATGCTTTATGTTTATATTTTTAATATAAATGTATTCTAGAAGAACAGAGCTACCACCTTCCCCCGTGGTCACAACCAGGTCTGTCAGGAAAAAAGACAAGAATTGTTGATAATGCACTCAGATTACAGAACTCCAGTACAGTCAACTTCCATAGCAGAGCAAGAATGACCACAACCTACATGTATAGGCCTGTAATAGGCCCACGTGACAGAGTGACCCTTCAGCACAAACAGGCACACTTGATAAAGCGATGCTTCGGGTTTGTACGTACATATGAAGAATTCGGAAGAGATGACTGAAATAGCACGTGCAGTGAAAAGCACTGGCTGCCGTTACCGTGTGGGAGAGTGATGCTGGCCCCGTCGATGATGGCCTGAGCGAGCTCGTGATCGTTGCTCTCGAACGCCTGGGCAGCGGCCTTGAGCGCGTCCCAGATCTCCTTGCGACCCTCGAAGGCAGGTGCCGTGTCCCAGAATTCATCGCGCTTGCTCCGTAGCTGGCCGTCTGTCATTGGATAGTCGCTCTTCCATTTGGGCTTCTCTCTCTTCAGGGGCTGGTTGCGCCCCAGTGCCACTGTGAGAGGGGCAGGAGAGTGCACTGGGGTCATACGGTTACACTGAGTTGAAGCCAGGTCGCCCTCACCCCGGCTTTAAGGGTCAGAAAGTATACAGCAAATGAATGATTGCCATAAATATCGGGAGCTATGGCCGCGTGCCAACACTGTATCATTTTCAGTAAGCTGTGTGTCAAGGAAACATCTTAAGCCTGTCATAAAGTTCCATATAATAACTTACCTAAGCACATCATGAGGAGAACAGGTCTTCAGAGTAATTTTCAAAGAGTATTACATGAATATGCAAGCATGTAAACACTTCTAAGAATATCCTCAATAGGACACTCAGCTTGTTTCAAGGTTAAACACTTAACTTGTGGATATTTTGGGGTATACTTTTGTGGACACTGCACAAGCTCAGAAATACGGCGCGGGCCTGGGTGGGCGTGGCAGATATTGAGTGGGTGTGACAAACATTGAGTGGGTGTGACAGAAATTGGATGGGCGTGGCAGAAATTGTTATTTTCATGACCAGGAGCAGAGGCACTAATCCAGAGCAGTGGAGCAGTGCAATTACAAAAAACGAGGCTGTCCTGTGTAATACATGTAATACATACACGACACGTAACTTTCATCATTTCAGCTGTAATTTGCCATGTGTAATGACAGGCTAAACATCTGATTCACACTTTGTAGTCATAAAAGAATTGACTTCTTCGTAAGAAAAAAAAAACTGAAATCAGTTTTACTTTGTTAATAATTGGGAGTATATTAATATTTTTATTGTGGTGGTGTTTGTGGTCAAAGTTCCTCTGTGATAAATTGTACATGTTTCTATGGGCCTGCTGGAAGTGAGGAAAATCCTGAGTGGCACCTGCATTTACAGTAAGAGCAGGTCTGAGGGGGCGGAGCTACTACCACACCAGCGCTGCAATGATATCCTACTCCCAATACCCGCAAAATTCACTCCCGGAATCTCAAACTCAGACCAGTAGAACTCATCCAGTCCACACACTCTCAGAAGACCCTCATCAACGAATTATTAATCACACCTTTATTCAATGACCTCTGTCTATTTAAAACCTGCTCGTTTGTTTCTTTCATTGTGCAGAATCGCCACATCACACTGTGAGCACTGAGCGGTTCTACTAGTTCCTGTTTTTTCGTCCCTGCCTTCCTCCTCCCGGATCTGTCTGCCTGGTGTGTGTCCCCTGCTGGTCTTGACGAGGACCACAGCTACACAGCGGTCCTCTCTTCATTTTTTGATGGTCCTGTGGCTTGGAAATCTGTTACCTATCTATTTGACTCTTGCTCTCTGGATGATTTTGGATTGCCATAGTGATAATAAACCTATTTTCCTTTTTATCTGCAAGCATCTGGCTAGTTATGTGCTATTACAGCTCTACAAAATTAGTAAAATGTGGCGTTGGGTGGTTGTAACACACCGGCGCAGCCATGAGAGTAGAGCCCTATGATTTCTGGAAATTTCTCACACTATAAAGTTATGGTGATAAACCTATGTTACGGTTTAACCACTGGCACCTGTAAAACACCCGCTAGGTCAGTCATGCTGTTGCCAAGGAATGTTCTTTGAAAAGCCAAAAGATTGCCGCATGTTGGCAACTCTGCGCACCTCAGACTGTTCCAGAGGTATAACTCAGGTTTAGCTGCCAGGGTACTGAGGTACTAGTAGGTACAGGAATACCCGTTCATGACCAAGAGAGGCTTTGCTCCATGCATGGGAGAGATGGCTTGGTTCTCGTCTCCCCATATGGATTACATTGATGCTAGCTAATCACATGAAGGTTACGTATGCGCACTTAGGCAGTTAGCAGTTAACAGTCCTATGACGTGCTGATTGGCTGGTTCTCACCCCAGGTCAATAGCTATCCCAGACAGCAGGTAGAAACTGCCAATGGCCCCGCGGACAAAGCCAGGCCACAAAATAACAGTACACGGACGCGTAGGGGAGACGCTGGCACCCGTTCACCCCTTCCCCACGCCGTCCCGTGTCCCTGAACCACTGAAGCTGCGCAGGTCTTCTGGGAGACGCAAGGAAGAGGGCCACATCCCTGAATGAAGTCATCACCCAGCAACACCAGAGAAGAATGCAGGAGCAGCATGACGCTGCTAGCGCCAGCGCACCCTGGACGTGCTCGCCGACCGCCGGATGAATCACGCAGCGACCAGAGTCCAAGCAGTTACATCAGCAGGCAGCTAGAGCTGCCTCTCCGAGAGCGAGAAAGAGGAATTTATTAAGGAAAACATCTGGCTGTTATTATTCGCTACCTTTACAGTCCAGGACACAATGGAGCCATCAAGCGGTGCAAAAGGCCCAGCGCTCTGCTAACGCTAACGCTAACGAGAGCGACGACGGTCACGTTTTCCAACTTTTGGGCGGCAGCTGACGAGATGGAGCCACACGGGGGTAGTTACACCCGCAATAGTTGCTTTTGAGGACACTTGCATGTTTTTTTTTTTGAGGGAGACCCAAGAATCTCAGTTATGTGAAATAAATATTTAATTATATGATATTATTATACAGCATCATGTTTGAAAATGTAGAAAATTTCTCTTCCAGACAATTAAGGTTTGGACAGTCTGCACCATTCCAGTAGTGGCAGAATTCCAACATTTGAATGAAAGGTACTAGCACATTTACAACGTCTTGGAGATGAATAAATTGTTATCCTTGATAACCTTTCCCCAACAGTGTCGGCGCATGAATGATTCTTTTGATTTCCAATTCTCATTTTTGGAGATGAAAAGATAAGTATACCTGTTGGTTCCCCGATATGGTTCAGTGAGCCCTGATGTGGTTATTCATGAAGCCTCAACAGAGGTGAACAAGGCTTGATTGATAACTGTTTGTATCGTTACAAAAATGAAAGTCTTTGTGTTAATATATTTGCATTTATCTAAGAAATATTTTTTTCATTTGCGCTCCGTACCATCAACACTCCATCTCCCCACAGACACAAACGTATGCATGCACGTGTACACAGATCCTGCTACGCCTAACAAAAATCCTCATGACAGCAACGACAGTTTGCTGACACAGTAACTAAACGGGCCCTGACATTGTTCTACCTGTCTTCTATATGAGTATGAGTCACTCTCCCACAGTGGGCAGAGACAAACTGCATCAGTATCTGAACCCTCCTCTCCCCTATGGCCCAAAATCAGCAGTTCATACACAAACAGGAAGGCGCTGAGCGCAAGAGTCAGATAGAGGGAGACAGAGACTACCAGGTGTCAGCTCACTTCCTCAATATGGCCCGCCCACACGAGCAGGCCAAGGCTCAACGGGTCTGCATCCTGTAACTGGGTACTTGCAATTGTGTAACTGCATACGTCAAACAGGACAGCAAAGCAGAAGAGCATGACGCTGATGCCTTCCTATACACATGCCTTCGTGTACACATGCCTTCCTATACACATTCAGAACTTTACACCTCAACTGTGTACCTACACTACAGGTGAGGCCCAGCTCAAAGGGGTGGTAGGTCAATGCATCAGGCCACTGCTCTGACAACTGCCTTCTCATGATTAGCAGTTGAGCCCGCCGGTTCACCGCAGTAGTGCGGAGTGCGCCCCCTTGTGTGAGGGACAGGTAGCGGTCGCTTGGCCAAGGCTCTCAGGGCTTTTCGCCAGGGCACCGGCTGTCACGATGTCCTTTGTCGCAACACCAGGGCTTCCTGCTTTTACAAATCCCTTAAAGACAAAGAACAATTGTCCAGCTGCAGAGAAGTGATAACGTTTGCCGTGCACTTATTGTGTTAACTGTGCACTAATCAAGCTCAAATGCATCTAACCAGACGCACAAAAAAAAAACAGTGTAACGTAAGCACCATAAGCAGCACTGGAGCTCTTATTGACGTACCCACGTCAAATGACCATTAGCTCAAAGCAAAGACAGGCTGTTGTTTCCATGGTGATCTCACAGCTCTACAAAGAGGCAAAATAAAAACAGTGCTATTTTTTTTTTTTTTTATCTAGTCCAACAGTACAGGAGCCTGGTCCTTGTCCACTGTCTTCCACAAGGGTAAGAACTGCCCTCCACACACCCTGTTGGAACAACGAGCATGGTGCTGTCATGGAAGTGGCTGTTCCCACATGGACCTTCTGCTGGACTTTCTGCTGGACTTTCTGTGGCAATGTGGTGAGTCAGCAGATTCCACCCCCCTTCCCCATCACCACCACCAGTGTGGTGGAAAAAAAAAACACTACTTAACGTGAAGAACTGGCATTCCACACATAGCTTAAGTCTAGTCTTGAAATATACTGCTGCGCAAAAAGGTGAATCACCAGTGAAATGTTTTTCTATGTCTTGGCTTAGTCATCAATGTCTGATTACAGACACAAAAACAATAAGATCAAACAAAGTGGTCAGTGGTAAATGTCAGTGACTGCCAGCCCTGCTTCCTAATTCTTGAAGCAGTGCAACACCTTCATAGAGAGTTAGATCTCTGGTTATACTCTGGTTATGATGCGTAATCGAAGGTTGTCTTTTACGGATCTGTAATTGATCAGCTTTGACTGATCTTATTGAACAAAATTGATGCAGAACTGACGAGAGAAGTGGCACAGAAGCGCAGCCAATAAAGGTTCTCAACAGTTCCTCTTGGCCATGCTGGTCATTTCTGAATCACGATGGCGATGTTGTCAGTGTATTATGCTCATGACCACATCCTCAGGAACTAAAACCTTATATCCAAGTTATGTCACACCATGAAAATATTCCAATATTGTGGCTAGATACAAATAAGCTGTAGAAAACCACTATAATGACTGCTGTATGTGTATCCACCTACTATATATGAGACAATGAGGACAGGTACAGGGGCCACTCCATATTCCCTGGTCCTCACCAGAGTAAACAGTAGGGATATACTTCAGTTCATCTTCGGTTCAAAACCTGCTCTTTGCTGTCATGAAAAAGGTGTGTGTGTGTGTCATCAACGACTGAACATAAATGTCGGTAGGCTGGATAAGTGTGCATGATGGGACGGATGAGGGTGCGTGACAGGACGGATGAGGGTGCACGACAGGACAGATGAGGGTGCACAACAGGACGGATGAGGGTGCACGACAGGACAGATGAGGGTGCACAACAGGACGGATGAGGGTGCACGACAGGACGGATGACGGTGCACGACAGGACGGAGGAGGGCGCACGACAGGACGGAGGAGGGCGCATAACGGGACAGATGAGGGTGCATGATGGACCGGGCGAGGGCACACAACTGGATGGATGAAGATTCTCAACAAGATGGATGAGGGTACATGATGAGATGGATGAGGGTGCACAACAGGATGGACGAAGGTTCACGAGAGGATGGATGAGGGTGCACAACGGGACGGATTGGTGCGCACAGTGGGACAGATAAGTGTGTACATGGTACATACGTGTGTACATCTCATGTGCGTAAAGGTGTTGCCTTTAAAAATACCGCAGTTTTCCAAGCAGATACAACCCAGCAAATCAGAGAAGGGCACTTTTGCTACAGCTGGGTCATTGCAACTATGAAGGCACAAGCTAATAACAGATAAATAAATAATGGTTGATTGTGTGTGGTCAGTGGAACGAGCCATTTTGACTTTAATGACAAGGTGTAAGAATTCATGGATCACTTGGTTTAGGACAAGCCTAAAGCAGTGTGAAAGTTTAGTGAGGAATGCATCATTTACACATATACTGGTGGCTGCCATTAAATAAATAAATCTTCACTGGGTGGTTAATAACCAATGCAAAATCTGACTGTTAGCCAAATGACAGGCGGCATTACCCTTTGGAGGTAATTTAATAAGTTTAATAAAACTTTCAGTAGTTTGCAGGCATCGCTGTGTAGAAAGCAGTGCTTCGCTTGCCAGTGAGAAATCTCTGGCCAAGCCAGCTCCTCTTCTACGTCCTCCCACCAGCACGGGAAGACCAGCGAACTCCGGCCTCCACGTTAGTGCGTCTTCCAGCGCCCTGTTACGTGTGCGTCCACATTTACATGTAGTGTCCACCCAGCTTGTGAGTGCCCTACTGCTGAGCTCCGCCATAGGAAGCTGCTTACGCTCCAAGACTAATTCCTGCAAAATCCAAGCACTACTGCATCCAAGTTGTTTTGAATCCGGGCTGCCCAAAAAGACATTTGTTACTCCCGCCTGACAAATACCCTCAAAACAAAGGAGTCCAAGAGCAGCATTATATACCTACAACAGTACAGAGTATGGGGCAGACAGTGGACCTCCTAAAGGTCGTTTTTAGGTGAAAGCCTGTAGGTTGGTTCAATGGTTAAGTTTAAATGCTGAAACACTCATGTCTTGCGTATGGTCTGAAACAGACTGACACTAATGATGCTCAAGGAACCATTTATGAGGCATTTGAACAGGCCAATAAATGCTTAACACACACAAAAAAAGAGCGTTTTTGCGGATTGGAAACCGACAGCACAGCAAATACCACAGCCCACTGATCCAGCCATGTTTCTGCAGGATTACAGCGTGTGAATTTAATTTTCACAAGAATCTCAAATGAGCACCATCTGTATTAGGCTCTTAAAGGAGCAGGTCCTACAGAGAATACGTCAGCGGTGTGTGTGGAGGGAGTGGGGGGTGGAAATTAAGCAGACCCTCATAAAAACACCCAGAAAGCAACTGAGGTACGTCGTCCTGCTTGGGTTAGAGTGGCTGCAGGTCTCCCTGGAAGGCAATTGTGCTCAGGCCACGGTGACATCTGGGAACTACCGGCTCAGCCGAGCGGGTCCACGCAGGAGGGAGCGAGTGTCACTGAATCCCTGGCCTCACAAACACAGCAAGAGCAAGAGAGAGGAGCACAGAGAGAACCCTGCCAGTTTAATCCACAAACAAAACTGAGTGTGTTTTACATGCATATAATAATCCAATCCAATGACTGTATTTCTCCAGTTATGTGATAAGTATGCCTTAGAAATCAGATTAAGAAATCTTGGGTCAGTAATCTGTTAGCAGTGCATGTATACCCATGCTCGCAAATGTAACCAGAGCTGTCCCAGAAGCAGCTAGCAGAATTAAACACAGCACCCACAAATACGATTACTGCCTCATGCAAACCCAGAGTTTTCCCATTATCTGAACACACTCAAGTGCATTTAAACGCGTTGACAGGATTACTGACAAAATCTAATTTTCTCCAGTTATCGGATTATTAAGTGCATGTAAACGCGCTCGCTGTCTGAGGCCCCTTGACTCTATAGTCAGACGGGACTTCACAAACACACTGCAGCAATGCAACAGAGCAGTAAGGGGCGAAGCATCTCTGCATCTCTGTGTCTCTGACAGCTGACTTTTTTTTTGGGGGGGAGAGACACACCCTTGCACACATGGGCTTGGATCTCAAGGCTCGGGAGGACCTTGGGTCAAGTTGCACAACTTTTGGCTTCCCTGGACAAGGGTGTAGCCGCCGTCGTCTCTCTTCCTCCTGTCAGAGAGAGCGGGAGGGTGGATGCCCTTGAGGTCTGATGTTATACGACCCGTGTTGGAGTCCATAAAGCCATGCCTGCAGTGGGCGTTAGTACAGTTAGCATACGGCACCTTTTCAGCTAGCCTGCACTCCTTGTGAAGCCAATGGCTTAAACCTGTGGAAAATGAAGGATCCGCAACAAATGATACAGCTATCTTATTACTCTCTGGATACCAAAGAGCCATGTTAGAACCCTAAACTAGGAATTCAGAGGTGGCTTCACATGCATGCAATTCAGCTTGTTAAAGTAAGTTCTTGAGTACATGTGGCAAGTTCCACTTCAAGATGTTATTAAGCCAAACATGGTAGGATAAACCTGTCACTGGCACGAGTATGTTTTCTTATGGTCACAAATGGTTTGTTTATGTTTCTACATAAACAACCCCACCTATTCCAGCTAAGGACGGCCAGTACAGTTTAACTACGTTTCCAATAAACATATGGTCAATTCCAAACTGTCCTTTCACTGTCTATTACCACTGTCAATAACTTTATCAAAGACACCACCTAACAATGTTTCTCATAACACAGACTCATTTACAGTGTTTACATTTTGTATGCATAGTGCAAACCACTTTTCTTTCTGTTGTAAGCTTGCATCTTAAGGTGACGGATGTCCAGCAGGGAATAGTTTAGTGAGTACCTTACTTATAGTGGAAATGATGTAAACAAGACAAAAAGAAGCATTTATTAGGTGTCACAAACCCCCTTTTACACACACGGGACAAAATGTCACTCCTTCTACAAAGAGATAAAAGCAGCCTGTTCATCTCCATGACAACTCGGTGAGCAGCGAGAAGCCAGCCTGGCACGGGGACTGAGCCGCCTGTCTGCCTGGAGGAGTTAAAATGTTGCATAATGCAAAGCGGACAGGGGGATCGAATTTCCCCTCACACACATCCCCAAAAAACCACCTCATACTACCAGGGCTGAGTGAGGCTTCCCTTGAAGACAGCACGAAGCTGAAGTGAGTGGGGAATATTCCGGGGCGGTTCATGTTGTCAGAGTAAAATCTACCCCACTACTCCAGGTTCTGAGGTCCATACGAGGAGTACAATCTAAGAAAAAGCAAGCAGTGAACCAATCTGGGGATTATCTACATTCACAGACCACCTCATTAGAAAGATCGTCCTGACAGACATGCCTTGTAATTGTAGCTAATAACTACACATCTTGTAGCTGCACGCTTAGCAGCTATACGCAGCTGTGTTCATGCCATTTGTCATTCATTTTTACATTAGCAGGCACTCACAGTGCCATATTTATACATATGACGGCATGCGTGTTCCACGGGAATCAAATCCGTGACCTTTGTGACGCCAGCACTACGCTCTTCCTGCACTACCAGCTGAGCTAAAGGAGCAAACCCTCCTGCACCACTGATACCTCCAGTCACGTCCCCCCAACCATTTATCATGCGGTCAACACCAGACCAGTGATTAGAAACTAAACACTCATGACAAACCGTGAGTGCCTGTTTGTGTGTGTTCGACTGATTGTCAATCTCAGAAAAGCAGAAGAAAGAAATAAGAAATGCCCAACAATTCATCACATGATCAGTGAGCTCATGTGAAAAGTACTATTGGTTCTTCATTTTAGCTGTGTTATAATTTCACCCTACCAAATTCAGCAAGAGAAAAATAAGTGTAATTTTAAAATGTTTGTATATTACTGACACTTAAAATGTCATTATTTGCAACATATTGATTAAAGCTGTTATTATATTGTTATTAAACTGTCATACTGTATCAGATATGCATGTCCAGCTAAGAACAATTACCAACAATTGCACTCTTTTCTGCATTGCAACGACCCAGTTCAGTGCAGCCAAGAGCATCTTTCTTGTCACAGTGGTGTTGTCTTGAGTAAACACACCTGCAGAAACTGGCAGCGTGATGACCACACCCCTTTGAGCAGTGATGACCACACCCTCTTAAGTATTGCTGCTTGGCCCCTCCTCCCCATCAAGTCAAAAGTCATAAACAGTTTGGAGAATGTGGGGTCATCAGGATTATACACTGCCTCAAACCCAACCACACTTGGCACAACCTAATTTTGCATTTTTACATTTTACATTTAACACGAAATTAGAAAGGACACTGCATGCTCCTGAAAAAAGTTTGTATTTCAAAGCAGCTGATTTGGAACGAAATAAAGAATGCTTTGCAATAGAGCAAATGGGCACACATATCAGGATGCCCGTAAGAGGCATTCGATAATGTAACCAGAGTCACCATGAGCATTGCTTCAGCATAACTGGAAGTTTTTACATTAACAATAAGGTCTAACTGGAGTGCATAACAAGGAAGTGAAGAATACCAGATGTTTTAGGCATCCATTGTGTGAGACTATTTCACAAATAACAGTTCTGCCGAAAACAGGTTTTGCAGGAATAGTGCGGAAACACATCTAGTGTGATGTGACAACACTGTCTTCATTCGCTCAGTCATGCACCCTCCTTTGTGTCATATCAGCCCCTCCCCCAAATCATGAGCACAAGTTGGTAAAAGAATTCACGTCTGTAACATCATAAACCGGAAATCCTATGGGGAGGGGTGTTGGAGGATAACTAAGTTTGAACATTTTTAGGTCCGTTACATTAAGAATTCTACGGGCACAGATAATATAACACTGTTCGAGTACTACACGGAAACGCAACACTTATTAAACAGCTGATATTTGAAACCTGTGCACAAATTGTAAAATGATGCTTTTAAGGGCAACATGTTTTTGAGGATGGACAAAAAAACTGTAAATAAAACATTGCGAGTTCACAAAGTGGTATTATTTGAATTTGCAGAGCTGTATGTTTTAGAATAAGCACACACACACACAAACACACCAAAAGTGAAATATCTATCTAGCTGTCGCTATGAAACTCACTGTGTTGTAAGCAAATGGTAACGATCTTTATAGCTAGTTACCTATCTAATAAATAACTACTACACACGGGGTATAGCCCGGTATGCTATGCATTACGGTACGGACACGGTGACCCACATTTCCAAATGTAGCTGAAGGAATCGAGCTAGCAATCAAGCTAGCTCTATTCCTTCAGCTACATTCTCTTTATAGATGTAGCCTACTAGCTAGCTAGGTGGAAGGTGTACTGTTCAAGCGGTTTTCTGAACGCAGACAAGGAACAGCGAAGGCTCAAACAATTCAAATATTGTTAATCATAAAATAGAGGCGACTGTTTTGTCGGGGACGCGCCAAACAGCGAGAAGCAACCGAGCATTAAGTGACGGTAAATCCGCCACGATGTTTCAGTGAGCGCAGGAGACAAGGGAAGACACGGCACATGAATGCAGCAGAGACCAAAAAACCACCAGCTAACGATTAAAAATAGTGCCTGCGGTGTGCAACTTATATCCTACCTCCAGTTCCGTCAGAGTTTTCGTTTAAACTGCCCGAAGAATCATGATGACTGCCCACACAACCACCCATGGATGTTTTACTGCGCGACCCCCGCAGAAATCTCTCTTGTTTTGTTCCCCCCTTCCTCAACTCCTCTCCTTAGAATAGAAATTGACTGGGTAGAGGCGGAGTGGATAGGCTACACATCATCACAAGGTGACAACCGCCCCCCCCACCCCAAAAAAATAGAATATATGAAAAATAAATTGTAGAAAAAAAGTAGTACAGATTGGAGAGATGTTTTAGCGTCCAACGTCGAAAATGCATATAAGCATTTTATTCGGGATTTCAAATTATGTGTAAGTCAGTACACAATACACATATATATTTTGATTTCGCTGATAAAATCTCAGAATAACTTCAGAAGGAACGTAGCGTTGTGTAAGGAATGCATGTTTGCAAAGATATCAATTTTTTTGCTTGTGATGGGGTTAGGTTTTGACCTTTTTTAAATTAATATGTACTCAAATAACTAATCTACTGCAGTCTGTAATAAATTTGCTAACTTTGCTCACAAGTAAACTGTGATACCCATGTCCTGGCGTATGTGTAAATCTCCCATTGCCTGTTCTTCTTAACTAGCTTGTGTCATTGAATTTTTAAATCTTAGTACTTTAAATCTTAGTAGTATTTAGTACTACAAGACACGCCTTTTAGCTCACCATTTCCCTTGTTAAACGAGTCTTACGTTTTTTTGTTGTTGTTAATTCCATCACATCTTGTCTAATAGAAGTCTCTGTAGAAGTGTTTTAACTGTGCAGCACATCTTGAGAAATCTATAAGTAGTCCTACTGAGCAGCACTTGTCTTTATCGATCATAGTATTAGAGCATTAGGATATCCTTACACCTTTCAGACCAATTGAAAAATCCCAAACAAGATCACTGACAAAAATCGGCACAGGGATGCAACAATTAATTCTTGTGTGATGTCATAGACAAGTGTGTAATCCAAAGAACATCCAAAGAATCCAAAGTGTGTAATCTGCAGGACTGCGCTCAAGACACACTTACTCGGTGTAGCCAATGCCACGCACTAGCAATATTTTTTCTTTATACTCTAAATTTTCACATGCATATTTCATTGTATTATTACATATCTTTTCTCCCTGGATATTTTCTCCCAAATGCCTAAACCAACTTGTGGCGCACTCTGGTGGGTAAGTGAAAAAGATACAGTGATTTTGAAGGGATATATATATATTTTGAATTTATCACATTTAGCAGTTATGGTGGTGTTTTTACCTGTGTCAATGTTATTACTGAGTTCCCAGTTGTCTACCACCCCAAAATATCCAGCCAATAATAGCCCTGTGGTCTGAAACTAACCATTGATAATGGTTTAGGCTAGTAAAGATATCAAACAGTTATATATAAACTATAAATACCATAATTAATATCCCACTGAAACCACTTTCGGATTTCAGTGTTACATGTAATGTTTATGTCATGTAGAATAGACACTATAATGTTCGGTATTGAGTTCATTACTAGAAGTCAGCACTAGGTGGTAGCACACTATTAAATGCGGGATTATAATATGGTTTTTCATACATGGGGAACATTTAAAGAGTAGTATACTGTAATCGACTGTAAAAGTTATGCCCATGTGTTTCCCATCAAGCAAAAACAGCATAAATAATCTGAGGCAATCTCAGAGATGGAGAAATATATATAATATGGAAACCAGATACACAATATAGACCTACAAGTAACTAAACAGCATTCACCAAATATATACGGGAATAAACTATTTAACATTAATTAAACTATACATTTAGCATATAAATTAAACTTATATTGTATTATATTATACTGCACAATTATTCTGGGATTATTATTCCCATTACAACCCTCTGTACATATTTTGTCAATCACTGTCGACTTAGAAAAAAAGAATTTTGAGCTACAGAACACTGACATGAAAAGAAAAATACCATGTAATGCACAATTACCTGCTTAATTAAGACAATTAATGTATCAAGGATTAGACAATGCAGCATCACTACTTTTCATAATATTCTTTGCCCCTCACCTTTCTATGAGGACCATGTTTGTGTAGTGAAATTGACTCTTATACAAGACACTTTTAACCATCTTTAGTCAATGCCTTTCAAAAACTGGCATTCCTGCCTTAATAAAAAGGGGATTGTATTGGGGATTTGTCAAGCTTCCTCAAACATTATTTTCTAAGACTTTCTAAGAGTTCTTGTGCTCTATTATCAACAGGGCATCCATCATGAGTCACTATCAGACCTACAGCTCTGCCCCTCACATTCCAACTTGCCTGTTCCCCACCTAACCTACCTGCAGCTAACAAAACCTGCTGCCTGTTTTAAAGGTCTCAGTTCACTCGTTCAGACCACTGATTTGCTGCAGTTTTCTTCAAGTTCTGCCACATTCATTCTTCAATCCTTTTTTGCTTAAAACGTCTCCATTGTTTAACCCTGGACTGTGTACCAGTTTTTTGATTATTGCTTTTCCCTATATTGCTCTGTTTACTCACGCTTTTGCCCTTTTGCTCTGTGAACTGATTCTTGGTTTGCTTTCGTCGTCCTGCTTGATGTGTGTTTTTACCTTGGACTCTTTGACAGCAATCTGTGCAATAAAAATCTGCTTTTGCATCCTGTTTCAATGTGAGTTGTGACAGAAGAATCATCCTACTACATGGATGCATCATAAAGTAATAAAGAGCCAAGTGTATATTGAGTGCCATTTATTAACAGGTCAAATGTCTTAAATATCACCAGAAGCTCAAGGAATTGGGAAATTCCATAACCGACATTTTCCAGGTCCTACATCAACTCATCACCTCCAACCACCTCCATCCAACATTTCTGCTCAAGTGGTAGCAACATCACCCGTCACTCCTCCGTCACCAACGTGGGAAGCTTGGTTCACCAGACAAGTGTGACCCTCTAAATTCCAGGTCTTTCTCCCTCAATATTCACTGTTCTTTTACTATCACCAGTAGTTACTTGCCAGCCAATGACAGGGAGAGTCCCTGCTAACCGGAAGCATCCTGGATTTGGCAACAGCTGTGTGGAAGACAGCAAGACCCAAAGAGAATGTGCTGTGTGGAAGAGTGGAGACCCATATCTAGCCTACAAGAACTTTAACACACTGAAGCCATATTTAACCATCCCACAGACGGAAAAGAGGGAAATTAAAAATGTATATACCATAAACAAGGCTAATGTATAGCATAAAATCATAATTAGGCTCACCTTGGTTAACAAATCATAGTCCATCCTTCTCTTCGTCCAAGAATGACATTAGTTCCATACAAGTCATGACCTCCTCACTACTTAGTTGTATGAGTCCAATTGTGTGAGCCTTGGGTATTAGGCATCCTGGTTTCTCTTGTTCATGCATTGTGTGCAACAACTAAAAACCCATGTCACACCATGCTCCTTCTCTTATACATACCTAATTATATGACCACATTATCAGTGGTAGACAAATTCTATGAGGTTTGCTGTCTTTTGCAATACACTGGTCTGCTGACCTCATTTCAAGTAGCAGAGACCTTACTCAACCAGATGTTCCAGTCTACCAGCATACCTCAGGCAGGGGTCTTCTGTTCACCTCTGGAGTATAGAGAGCATTTAAGAGCATGATTGGCATGAACCTTACTTCAGGTCACCATCCTCTAGTCAAGGCCAGGTGTAATGAATTGAACCAAGAACTGGTTAGATGTCATCAAAGCTTTTGTCGTAAACAACATAAACACTGGAGCAAGATTTTGGGATTATGCCCAGAACAGTGTTTATTTACCATTCTTCCACAAGACTCAACATGATCTCATTGCATTCTGAGATACCAACGTGCTATGGAGGGGTGGTTCTGTAAGACTGAAGAGGGTTGGGAACCCACCAACAGGCCCAATGCAAACCCAAAATACAGGTTGAACTTAGACTTAATGGAATATCAGCGTTACTATATTGGTCCATTTCAGGTAACAGAAGAAATAACTGACAAAGTCAAACTGTCTTTATATTTCTGCATTTGTTCATCATTCCATCATTCCGTATTTCTCTTTTAAGGCCAGTGATCAAGGGTCCGCTAGCAGAGACGGTCTCCCCAATAATCCGGCTCCTCAACTGGAGATTGAAGGTAACCCTGCTTACAAAGTCCGGATGTTACATGGGAGGCATGGGGGCCATATCCAGTCATTATCCCACCTACATACCACACCTCCAGCTAATCATCTCCAATTTAAAAGGATTGACCTATTCACTCATTCATACTAATGCTTCTCTGTGGTTATGGCCTTGTTTTTACGCTTTTGTTCCTTGAGCCCTTTTTTTGCTTCGATCATCTCCCTTCTTTTGAACCCTGGACTTTATGACTGTTTTTGTGTTTTGACCTTGTGCTCTGTTAACTGTTTCTGATTTTTGAATTAGGTATATTGCCCTGTTCAGTGTTTTTTCTTATTTATCGTTGTCTTGAACTGTTTGTCTTCAGTTTGTGCAATAAACTGTCTCTGCTTCTGCATTCACTGTGTGTCTTGACAGCCATGAACAAGTTCCTCTTGACCAGCATTTTTTGAGAAACTGTCACAACAAATAAAACTTTCTGTGAAGAGTCAAGGCCACATGTCCAACCCCTGGGTTCTATGTCTAGTGTCATGTGACCAGGCAGTGATGACCGATTGGCCGAAGCCAGTGGTTCCCTGGCGCCAACCTTTACTGTGCTCCGCCTTTTTTTTTAAAATGCCTTGCCAGCTCATTGGCTTCCTATCAAGCGCAAGGTGAACAGGTATGCTAGAGCAGATCAAACACAGAAGTGAGCAATGCAGGGAGACCTCAGGCCCAAAGCAGATTAGAAGGCAGTCACATGTCAATAATCCTGACTGATTACTTTAACTGATTGCTTTTTATAACTGATTAAATCTGATTTCAGCAATTTATGTTGCTTTTGTTTACACTTGAACTCTTCTTCCCATTCAGAACCACAGCACTGGATTTCCGATTGACAAACTCTAGATTCTGAATAAGAGCTAAAATTGGATCCCCAGGCTCTCTCACTACCATTGCGCCTTTCAACTTACACCTCACAACAACTCAGCTCACGCCTGGGTACAGATCTGCATTTTAATCCTACACAACCTGTTGTGTGGGCAGTGCACCTGCTAGCAGACCGTGGACCGCTGACCTTCCTTCATTCAGGGCCTATCTCGTGTGTTACTGAGCACTGTGTGTCAGGCCCCAGGGAGGAGAGATGAGTCATATCTGCGTGGAGACCAGCTGAAGCCACCAAGTCTGTACCGTGCCCTCTCATCAACATCACCGTGCTCACCATCACTATGTCTTCTGAGACCTGTGGCTTTTGACTTTACTTGGGTCTCTGTTTTCAGGGGTTTGGGGATTTGGGGATACAGATTGTAAGCTTTCTCCCTCTAGCTCCCTCCTTCGCTATTACCTTGTGTGACCTTTTCCTAAAACCTACCCACTGTGCATGGAAGAGATTCTCTGGGTTGGTAATCATCCTCCATCTTCCCCCACATAGCTCAAGGATATTTTCAAAGGTCTCTAAGGGGGTCTGGAGAATTTACCCAGCTTTGTGAATTTAGCAATTGCATTTTTCACAAGAAAAAGAGAAGGTATCAGAGAAACACTGATTCTACACAGTGTGTTTTCAGGAACAGAAAATGTGCCTAAGAGAAAAATAAGGAACAGTCATAATCCTATTTTAGAGATGCACTTTGTTTTGACAGACACAAAGAGAGCTGTCACAACAATTTGCAAGTGGCTTTAACTGCTTTTTCCACTTAAAGCCACACAATCAAGGAAGGTCTGAATAATCAGGGAATTTAGCCAATACTACAATAACCTTGTTGTGGATTTTTCTCCTTGATGACTATGGTAAGTATTCAATACCATTTTTATATACCTATTTACTTCTATAGCATCAAGCAATTTGTTTATTGATTTGCTGCTTATTCAAATGATCTACAATCTATTCAAGTGATCTATTCAAATGACCTATTATCCAGAATCCCAGCAAGCACAACATTCACATGTATTCTTTCTCCTGCCTTCTGATAAGCAAAATCGACTCCATTCGAACCCACTCAGTCTGAACGGCCTGTGCTTTTGTGCAGTCATGCATGTCCACTATAGTGAGCTTGTTTGCCAGCCCGGTGCACTGATAACAGAGAGGTGCAGGTGTCTGTAATTGGTCGACCAGCAGAGCCGCATGCTGCTCATGTCCCTGGCTCTACAAATTCGAACCTCCACAGCAGTGTAAACATCTGATTGGGTAATTGAAAGGCCCCATTTTCTCTCTGGAGCACGCTGACTGAACATGGAGCCCAGCAGGGCACTTCCTGCATGGCTGCTGATCTCCTGATATACAGTATCTCAATGGGAAATGCTGACCGTCCTCGAAAAACAAAAAGAAAAAAAAATACAGGGACCAAGCAACAACATGTTTAGAAGAGAATTAGATGTTAAAATAGGGAAAGAAATGAGTTACAAGAAAAGCAGACATTCATGCAATTTAATGCGGTTTCTTTGGTGAACCTTTTAATGTTATTTAATAAAAATGGAAATCATTTGGGTGAAATTATATGTTAAAAACACTCTAATTTACTTATAAAGCACATTTTAATGGCCACAATTTGAAGATAATGTGGGTTTAAAGTGATTTTTTTCTCTTTTGGCCTGTCCATTATTCTTCAACCAGTCTTTGAAGCAATCATATGCATAATAAGTAACACCCAATTATAAGTGCCACTGTCACCCATAATCACTCTGGCTGGAAAGTTAAATGCTGGGTTTATGCATATATTCAGCCTCAAACTAAATGGGGGTAATACAATACAGGCAAGAAAGACTTTGCATTTGCTGCCTTACGCAGCTGTGTTCCTTTTTGAAAGTGCTATAAACAAAGACATGGTGGTCAGATGTTAAACAACATCATATTGTAGGTGTTTTACAACTAGTGCAGTTATGCTGAAGGTGTTTCAGAGACACTGTCGTCATGCTGGGTTGCCCTGAGCATTGACTGTGTGCTTTGAACTATTCCTGGCATGGCACAGACACATAAACATGAGACACATAAACATTTGCTCCCACCTATCAGCAGAGCAGTACTTAGAACACTGCACAGTGTTTGAGATAGAGGAGAATGATTAACCATGCCTCACCTCTCAGCAGGTCCGTACATTTTGCGCATCACATGCCTGTGACAATGGAAGCGTTCCTACACTAACCCATGTCATTGTTTATTAAACCCATTTATCATACATATCAAACATAACGATTCAACTTCATTTTCTAGTGCAATATTTCCAGCAGCTGCAAAGTCAAACCTTGCAATGTTAACACATGGAGGGGGGGGGGGTCTTAGAAGCAAACAAAAACAATCAGACACTAACAGCACTGAATCCAATCCAATTATCATTTGGTTATTGAAATCCAATTGGGGAAAGAGAGGGTCGTGTATGCCTTCAGCTTAAGCTGATTTGGACAGTTCACAGGCAGGATACAGAGAAAAGTCAATATCTCTGGAAAGGTGCACAGTCACCTGAGGGGCTAGTCAAATGTGTTGTTCAAGAGAAGGCTAGACTGAGCAGTTTACTTCCCTTTATGACTGTGTGCAGGCAAACTGCTGCTGATTTGCACTGATTTGTGTGTGTGTGTGTGTGTGTGTGTGTCATCAGCTAAACATAGTAGAATGTGATCTTTGCATTTAAAAAAAATTTCGGTGCAAGACATTGATAAGCATGCTTTCTATGCATATGAACACTAATGTAATTGTATTTGGAGGCAAACTTTCATGGGTGGACATATACAGTAAGGCATTGCTCTTACACTGGCACTGTTTAAACCTGAGATTGAGGCTATTTCAGGAGCTGGTGGTGCACTGACATGCCATAATAGATAAGCCAATGCAAAGCAGGCATAGGTTTCCTGGAACAGCATGAAGGCTTCTAGCGAAACGTGTCCTGCAATGCTTCAGCAAAACACATCTGTGCATATTTATGAAGCATGTCATAGTAAGAGAACTGATCTGGGTACAGTAATTAAAAATCCAAAAGAAAAGAAAACTCATATGAGATCAGTGCTCTTGTATATAACTGTGGATTCAGTCACTAAAAGATCAAGCTGCAGTCTTATCCTGTACAGTCTATTTTCGTGTAGAACCTTATTTGGAGCGGTATACATTATCACGAGGCATAGGGCTCATTCTACTGTACTCACTGTGGGATAAAAAGGTAAAAAGCTTATTCCAAAGATCTGGGCTGGAATCACACCCAATAAGCTCTTTGACGGCTGTTTACTGTCCTCTATCCAATAACTGCAAGTTACTCTCACCTAAAGACGTTGGAGGTGGTCATCATCTTCTGTGGGGCTATCATGTCAACATACGCAGGATGTCCAAGGATGCATCATTCCGGGATTCCACACTCCAGCCTGCATTCCAGCCTCGGTTCTGAAGCAATGTCTGGAAAGCCTTTATTCTCTATGGGACCAAATGGAATGGTATTGTTCCTGTCCAGCTGGAACAAAGGGAAAATACACTTGTGTGACTGCACCTTGCCCCAGTGCGCATCTGTTTCTGACTGGCCAGGCCTCTGCAACAACACAACTCGCTGGAGTGCTGCAACTTCTGCTCAAAGCACCCTTTTGGATTCTCTTAATGGGAGAGCCAAGCCAGACTGGCTATGCCATCTGTCCAGCTGTTACAGTTGCCCGTTTTTCAAGGTTAGGTAACATATGTAAGGAATATGTTTTCACTGAGATCATTAACCACAGCTGGCCTGCCTTCGAAGGTTCCTAATTTTAGTTTTTACATTTTTGCACATTTTTTCTCCCCTTTCATATGCTGAAATACAATACATTGAACAATTGTAAGTGAATGTAATTTGTTAGAACATATAGGTCTTAAGCACAACTAGCATGTTTTAAACCCTTTTTCTAAATATCAGTCAATGTAAAATATGTAAAACATCAGTCAATGTACATGTAGGTACTTGCCATAAAAGATGTACAGCATACATACAAAAGAATAAATCCAACTGCTTAAAAAACGGCAGGCATATTGTATTATAATCACTGTAATCATTAACAAGGAAAGTTGACATTTTTTTCCATGTCTACTGCTGTTCTCTTACAGACTCTCCTTGCATTCTGTTAGTTTGCAGCTTGAGATAGTGTTAACTTGAGAAGAAGCAACAACAGGGATATAATAACGGTATCATGCTTAGGTCGCTCAAACCAAACCTCAGTGGTTATAATCTAATGCAAATAATCTATGATGTCATTATCAGTTTAAACAGATCTCTGGAATTGTAAAGTTCATGGGCTTCCCTGTCTTGGATTTTCAACTGTTAATCCTCCTGGTGAGCAGAAAAATCTCACTTTTTAAATTTAACCGTGCAAATAAATCCAGAGGAAACTATCCATGTAACGTCTTGTTGCCATAACCTTGGCTGACCCGACACCAGCTTTGCACCAGACCTTTCACTGTTCGACATTAGGATCCAGCTAAAGGCAACTGACCCAAGATCAGCCATATGATCACAGACAGCAGTCTGCACTAAGTGAAGGAGCGGAGCTGCCCTAAAGGACACTCATAGCGCTCTCTCACTGGCTGTGGTCACCGAGAAAGCACTGGTGCCAAGGAGTGGTGCCTCTGCCTGTAGCAGACATATGTATTAATAGGCAAGAGCTTCTGACAGAATAAGACTGCAAAGCTTTCTGAAAATCAAATGATTTATCTGTTGGTTTAAAGCTTTAGGACTCTCCCTAATCATCGTGCTGGCAACTGATGGTTGTGATGCGATAAAAAACACACACACCAAAAAAATAACACACTTGGAGCACACTATTTTAAATATTACCATGTATCCAGTGATTTATGCTCATCAAAGGAATTCCTCATTTAAGGATTTTGTTATTGCTAATAATGAGCGCTTGCCATTAGCACTGGTGAACAAACTAGATCATGCTAACTCGAAACTCCAGGAGTTTTCATTTGTTGTTAGCCTCTTAGCATTTTTGGAAGCATTGCTTTAATATAAAAAGCACTTCTATATGCTGTGTTTTTATAGCATGGGCTGATTTTGCATGTTCTTGAATGCATGTGGGGACACGTTACTAATTATAAGAAATAAGTGTGTGTAAAAGTCTGTGTAAAAGGGGTGGGGTATACTGTATATCTAAATGAGGCAGAGACACACAGGATGTTCTCTGCTAACACAAACATACTGTTAGCTCTTTACACAGTCACATATTCACATTGTCACATACTGCTGTTGAAAGGCTTAAGCAAGGTTAAAGAATGAATGGGGGGTGGGGGGTGTAGAGGTCGGGGGGTTGGAGTTGCTTCATAGCCCGGACAGAGAAAGGAAATAGCTCACATGTGAAACGTTATAGAGACCAACCACACATAGTGTCGGTCTCATCTCTCTGTGCTTTGTGTTTGTGTGTGGGGGATGGGGTGGGTGTTGTGTGACTTATGGTGACCTTTCGAGCAAAGAACGACTGTTGGCTCCACTGTGTGCTGACCCTGCTGTACCGCGCGACTCGGGAGGGTCTAATGTGCTTTACATGTCATGTGCTTTATAATTAAAGGGGAAACATCAAATCAGTTTGCCTGGAGAACATGTCTTTGATCAGAATGATTAACTCTCTGTACATTGTTTCATATTTATACTGTATACGACATGCAGTGCCGCTGTGCTGGGGGTGGGGAGTGGGGGGGGGTATTTGCAGGTGATCACTAAAATCTCCCTATAGCATGGTCCTTTACTATTATTTTATATCTGTCTTTCAAGAAGCCTCCTTCAATGATTAACAGATAAAGGGAAGCTTTTGCAACCACCAAGTAATTCTATCTTTAGTATCACTGACATTCTGTCCATGTCAATGATAGTTGGCGTGATGTGAGGGAACCACACAGCCCTCTACATCTCTGTTAGCCATTTCTATGGCTGGCATGCCTATTACAACATGAAACACCTTCCATCCCTAATTACTCCCCCCTGACGGCCTCAGGGTTCCAGCTGGATGGCCCAGCCATGCCGCAGAGTTTCCATGGAGCACAGACACACCCTCAGTCACCCACCCCATCTTCCTGCATGGCGCTCCTGTGTGACGTGTCTATGTGTCACTCCTGTGTGACGAGTCTATGTGTCACTCCTGTGTGACGAGTCTGTGTCACTCCTGTGTGACGTGCCTATGTGTCACTCCAATGTGACATGCCTACTGTATGTGTCACTCCTGTGTGACATGTCTATGTGTCACTCCTGTATGTGTCACTCCTGTGTGACATGTCTATGTGTCACTCCTGTGTGACGTGCCTATGTGTCACTCCTGTGTGACGTGTCTAAGTGTCACTCCTGTGTGACGTGCCCTATGTGGCACACCTGCATGTTGTTCCTGCATGTTTCTCCTCCATACTTCTTACATGTGACTCCTAGCTGTCACTCTTGCATAACACTCCTGCATATAATTCAAATGTGTCACTTCTGCAAGAAACCCCTACATGTGACTCCTGCATATCACTCCTGCATGTTGTTCTTGTGTGGCGTTCCTATGTGTCACTCTGGTGCGATGCATGTAACTCCAGATCCCTCCTGCGTGACACTCCACTGCATCACTCCAGTTAGTCCTGCGTCATTCCTGCATGTCACTCCTGCCTGGTGTGCAGCAGCCTGACAGCCTCAGCCCAGCCCAGCAGGATGAAGACGATGAAGATGATGAAGAGCAGTCCAGAGCCTCAGGTTCACTCACTCCTCACACGACACCCTTACAGGCAGCCACCTCCCCATGGGGGTGTTCATGGAGATCACAGTGGAGCATCTCGACCAGTTCCCTGACACCCAACAGCGGGATGCAGAGGCAGCTTCTGGGCCAGAGCACCGAGCCAAGGCCTGGATCTCTAAAAGGTCACTGGAAGCGCGCCAGGGTGCAACGCTGCAGTTATGTAACGCAAAACCGCCTTCGGATCACACAAGGAGGCTAAATGTGGAAAGCGAAAGGAGGACACAGACCGTGTTCCACCGCAGAGCATACTGGGACGCGAGTGTGCGGTCTGTGTGCACGCACACACGTGTGCGAGCGTGTGTCTGTGTGTGTCCGGGCATGGACTTGTGTGCTCCCACTGATAAGACACGCTTGCAGCAACATAACACCCACAACTGCTGTGCTAATGTTACCCCATAGGTAGCAGTTGGAATTCTGCATAGGCTGCACCCTGCTCAAAGGAATTACAAGCCACCGTGTATTCTAACTACAACCTCCATTGAGCTATGGCTTGCCATAAGAAAGCAGAGAAATTACAGCTTCTGTTGAGAATAATACCTGAAACATCACAATGCAGCAAAGCCACAGACACATGAGTTAATGGGAGGTCAATCATACAGCATTGACCACTATTGCTGAATTAGGCACCATACAAATGGCAGACATGTGTTTAGAGGAATGGTTTAATAGCACTGCGACGGAGGGCTGAGTCTGTATTCTTCAGACAAAGCATTGCATTAATTTTCAAATTAGCTGTCTTTGGTAGGGTTATGTGTATTGACTGAGTCTTGAATATTAATTAGAGTTAAACATAGTTGAGTCAATTTTACTGTTGGCAGAGGTGGATTCACTGTAATATCAATAACCTGTTCTCAATGTCCATATATGAGTATGCATTTCTTTCTCTCTGCCTCTCTCTCTCTCTCTCTCTCTCTTAACCAAACACACATAAATTTATAACTCCAAAGTATGTAAACTGGTGATGAAAATTAACTGATAACCTGAAACATGAAACACAGAATAAAGCCTGAGCTTGAAGTGTTATATATATGACTCGCGACAGAGCCTTCATTTATGACTACAACTTCTTAAGATTAGGATAAGAGCAGATACATCACCAAATACAATACATAAGGTCTCACTGGCTTCCTGAGGGTGATCCTGAATCTACTTCATGGACAATTTTGTTTTTTTAACGAGAGCTTTTCAGAAGAAATCATCAAAAACTCATACACTGCATGACCATAGCCATGGGTAGGCCTACTACACGTCAGAAATGTGTATCAAAGAGACACATGAGACAATCCAAACTTGTATTAAATGTACTGCCAACAGGTGACAAGGGGTATTGGGAGATCAATATGTTTCCAGCCATGAGAAGGCACACATTAGCAGGTTCACATGGGAGAACTGTGTCGAAGCAATTCTGTTCTTTCTTAGGCTCACCGCATGCAGTTATAACACCGCGGCAGTTTCAGAATGGACCAGCGGTGTGATCTGTTTTTAACGCCTCTCTATCGCTCATACACACCAGTGGATGAACGTTCTGGCAAAATTCAAAATGACTTCCAAGCACGCACAAAACTCCAGAACACCTACTTTCAGCTTACCATTTTTTTTACTCAACTCCGATCTTAAATCACTCGTGAGCGCGACTCCTGACATCGCCTCCACGACATGGCTGCAATCACTGTGCTGAACGCTCATTGAAGATGAACTGTGGCCGTGTCTCTACATGAGGAATGCTTTGTGCCAGCGTCCAGCCTCGGCACTGCCGCACAGTTGGTCTTCTGAGAAGGCCCTTACACATCCGTAACCACAGCACTTGCAAAAACAGTGGACGTGAAACCATTTTTAGCACTGTATATACTGCGTCAGCTTTGAAACATCGCTGTTTGGATCATGATTAATTAAAGGAATGAGAGTGGGACAAAGGGAAAGAGCCATATAGAGCACTGTTCAGTGGACACTACAGAAAAATAACAACTGACACTGTTTGAATGAATGAAAGAATAAAACAGGAAGTAGCTGGTCATGAAACAGTGTTGCGTTTGTTCTGTTTAAGGGAATTAATGCATGCTTGTTATTGCATGACATCAGAATTAGAAATTCATAATAATTCAGAATTAAAAAAAAAAGTATGCCGGTCCCAGAGCACAGGGGAGACACCCACTCAGACACACACATTTCAGCATAAACGTCACCACAACCGCAAATGATTGGCAGATATATCTCACATTACAGCTAAACATATATGACAACGATGGTGATAATGATCTGGCAAAATAATAGTGGATCATGCTTGAAGTTCCTAAGCAGCAAAATATTTCTGGGCAAAACAGAAAAAATAATTAGAAAGATAATAATCAGCAATCCTCATCATCATTAACAAAGAAAAAAAAAACAGATTACAAGCCATACAGTTATAATGGCAACCCAAGCCAACTCTAACAATACCTCTAGTTAATGTTAGCGAAACTACAACTATAACTACGTACTTCATAGCATTATTAATGGAATAATTGTGATTGCTCTTCATGATCAGCAAGCTGTCATGACAGTGTCTCACCACCTCTGTCTGGTGGCGGTGGTGTACACATGCGCTGTGTTCGAAATAGACTACTACATACTACTGGCATACTGCTTGGGCCCCAAATCAGTATGCCGTATGCAGTATGCGAATAAAAATAATTTTTTCCAGTATGCGAAACATCCCCGGATGACATACTACTTCCGCAAAATATTCCAGTACGCGAACAGAGCTATCTTCGTGGTGTACTGCATCCCATCATGCAACGCTACGTTCACGTGATCCCGTAGTATGCTTTGCTTTTGTCGCATACTGGAAACCGTACTGCATACTACTACAAGGACCAGTATGCAGTATCCAGTATATACTGAGTGCAGTATGCAGTATGCCATATGTAGTAGGCTATTTCAAATAGAGTCATGCTCTTGTTAATGTTGAAAATGTCTGTCGCTTCTGTCACACACGTTGGATGCTTCGTTTTGGCGCCATGTCCCACACAAATCTCGAGTCTCGATCACGCTGAGTCTCAAACTAGCGTGTTGCAATTTCTGTACTTCCTGTTTGTATTTGTTGTCACTTTCATCCAGCCCTTCGGTTGGAGACTTGCACTTGCTTATTTCCTCTCTGCACGTTCATCGCCCATGACATCTGTTTATTTTTATGTGCCCCTAATTTAAATATTGTACATACAAAGTGTGACCGCCTAGTAGGTGGTGTGAAAAAATACCAACAGTGCTCTACTGCTCACAGAATTCTATTGCAGATTGTACTGAAAACAAAGTACATTGATGTAACTGCACTCTACCTGCATAACATTTTTAGTTTTTTGCATAACTTACAGTAAAGACAGTTACTCTATATAGTGACGACTGTAGTTATTATAATCCAAACTGTCAGCACTGCTCACAGACAAAGGGCTATCTGAATCCAACAGCTTGGCTTACAGGACAAACGTTAAGCCGCAGAGGAATTTGACTGGCTTGCTCTGCTGACAGCACACATTAGTGGGTTGGTAAATGCAATCAGTCCATAATTGGATGACTAATTACAGTGGCAGTGTGTAAATACAGATGTCATAGAGGTGAATATAAGGACAACAATAGACATTGCCAGTAGTCAAGTGTTCGATATGCATATCGCAAGTGTTTACACGGTACATTATTTGCAGGAGTAAGGCTACATTAGATAGCACAGTGGATATAGTGAAATGAGACATGTTTCTCTTCTTTACCTTCTGAATTGGAGGATTTTGGCAAGCTATGTGCATGCCTCATTTCCTGAGATATCGGTAAATGAATGCAAACAATGTAAAACTGAAAAAAAAAACACATGCAGAAGCTTCTTCACTACTGAGCCATGAAAAAGCTCAAATTGATGACATGCACAGAGAGCTTTTATCTGCACCCACATTTTGAATGAATGAAGATGAAAAGGCGCAAAACATGTAAGCCTGAACATCTCAGCCTTTCAAGACCCCTCAAATTGGAAATAAAAAAATATGGTTAGACGCAATTATTCATTTTTTAGCCTTAAGAAAAGAGACAAATGTGACTGTCTGACTAAAAAAAAACGAACAGGCATTCCACACAAACATCAATCAACTGATGAGCTGAAAGACGTCAAAGAGATGGTCTGTTATTTGCTGACCGGAGGGTGTCTAACATAGCATATATTTTTACTCTCTAACAAATCTCACATTGTAAATCACTTTTAATTTACCAGCTGGTTATTTTTTTGAGGGGGGGGAGAATGGGGTCGATGAGACTTTTCTTAATCATTATATCTGGATAATTATCACAGCAGCACACTCTGGAAGATTACATTCAGAAGACCATGGGAGGTAGATGGTTAGGAGTGTGCAGAAATCTTTTCCCTCCTCCTCTTCCTCTTCTTCTTCTTCTTCCTCTTCTTCTATGTGTTATTGTGATTGTGTGCACGGTTTGGTCACAGTGCATACTGTTCACTCATAGACTAAAAGATATTAGTAGTAGTTGTTGCCTGAAATTTACCTTTCATGATGTTCTAAATCAATACCATTAAAAGCAGCAAATATATGAATGGTGCATCCCTGACAAAAAAAAATAATAATAAGCAGCAAAAATAAATGTTTCCTGGTGCCATGGTTCCCTCTGCAACCTCTCGTGTGTTTCTTTGTTTTGGTTGCTCTTGCTTTAGTCCCTTGTTTTGTTTTATCTGCCCCTTATTGTCCTTGTTGGTCTCACCTGTGTCTCATTAGCCCTCATTAGTCTGTGTTGTCCCTGTCTTGTTAGTGGGCATTGTGCTATGTTTCGTTGTTCCCTGTTTGGTTTCTTGTTTCGTGACTGGTTCTTGTGTTTTAGTTTCTGTGCTCTGTTCAGTTGCCAACTATGTATTCCAGGTTTGCTTCATGATCTAATTCCTCTGGCTCTTTGGCCCCGGCCTGTTCTTATGACAGCGATTATGGATTTGAGCTTAATAAACTACCTTATCACTCAGTGTCACAAATACACAGTTTAACAGTGATAGTAATGAGAGCAGTAACAAACAGCTCTAGGTCTCATTCTTCCACCCTCTAAGTACACTGCTAAGAGCTCCTGACCCAGTGATACCACAGTTTCCCTGACATCTCCTTCTAAGATGATCTGCCAAACCTCTTATGCAGTTAGATTGCTTTTTAAAAGCTTTTTACGTCACAGCTGTGGTATTTTACTGTCCTCTCAGCCAACCTGGCCAGTTCACAGGATTTTTCTAAACTGTTCTCAACCAACCTGGCTGTTGTACATTGTTTTGTGCTCCGCCTCCTTTCCCTCCAAAACGTTCTGTGTCATGGTTCTGATCTAGATGATTAACAGCTTCTACACTGCTGGTGTTTCTCTTATAGACACATCTCTAGCTTTTCTCTTGGTTTCTGTATACTGAAACTGTGATTTTAAGGATCTATTGAGGGTTTTTTAACGTGTGTGTCTGCCTTTCCTTTCCTTTAAATAAACTGTCCAGATAATTATGCTCATTTAAAAATGGTGGACTAAGCACAAAATATATGCTGTTATTCCAAAACTATGCAACACGTTTTGACCAGAAATACCCATAAATATGCCACTCTGGATAGGAGCATTTGCCAAATGCTGAAATGTAAGTGCAAATAATAGATATGTTTTTGCTACATAGTCGCATCTTTTGCATTCATTCAAGCTACTACACAAACACATACACACACACAGAAAAACTAAATATCTTTAAGTGGCACCACATATCCATGTAGCTTAGGGTGACCAGATGTCCTCTTTTACCTGGACATGTCATCTTCTTCATACTTAAAAAAATGTCCAGGCAGAATTTCACAAATGTCCAGAAATGCTTACATATAATTTTGAGTAGTGAAGTGGCTAAAATCCCCCCTTTCATATGCCCCCCTGTTGAGGTGTCCTCTTTTTCACCATGTCAGATCTGGTCACTCTACTGTAGCTTCCTATAGTTTCACATGAAGAATCTTATAGTGACCCACTGCTTCCTGTAATGGACCGTAGCATCTGGAAAGTCTCTAGTATCTTCACCTCACTGCAGTCCATAACTAATGAGCTGCCTAAATCACCCCCCACATTGGGGAAGGTGTCAGACATCAGCAGGAGCTCAGCTTTTGTTTTTCTTGCCATGTATGACTATAAATGATGCATCGCCCACCAAATTGATACTAATGGAGAGAGAATTTTTCCCACCGATAAAAAGCACCTGATTCTCAAGCACGTCTTGAATCCATTTTCAGTTCCTGCCGGAAATGAAATACCACGATGCTTTAGAAGGGATCAAAAATAGACACGTGATTGTTTATTCCAGCGTGTGCTCCATAAAAATGAGGTTTGGCATGTTCACTCTTTGCTAGGGGAGAAACGTCTCTGAGTGGTTTGCTCTCTTTGAGCCCCTGCTGCTACTGTGCACTTCAGCGATGCCAGGCTTGATTATGATAAATCGTGTTTTCCTCATTGTAAGGGAAAGCTGGGATGATACCGCTTGATAATTGGGTTGGTAATATGACTGCAAGCTGTGGAGTCTGGCGTGGAGTCAGTGTCCTAGGTTTGGCTCATGCATTAGGGATGAATGTTGTTGGTATGGAAAATAGTGAATAATAATGAGTCTGGACAATCAATAAGCTGAGGTAATAGCAGAGGAATTCATTAAAGCTAAAGTATGCGGTGGAAATGGGTTTGCGTGACATTCTTATAGATGATATTGCTTCACTTTCTTCAATGAAGTTAATGTTGAAAGCTTGAATGCAAGTACTATGATGCAGGAAACACTTGTTGGATGACCTCCATGTTATGGTTACAGGAAATTCATCCACCTCTATTTTGGATGAGGATCATCCAGTTTTAGTCAGTGCCAGACTGTCCTTAGCTGACTGTGTCAGGGTGGGCATAGGGAATATTCCAGTCTGAGAGCAGATTTGGAACAGCAAGAGACACAGGGCGTATGTCCTGCCCTGGCCTTCCCAGGGCCGCAAGCAGCAACCGGACATTCCCATGTGGCTTCTGACCCCCCTGTAGCAGAGGACGACGGATGCGATCAAGTGACACCTGGCTTCAGCCCTGAGCTCTGTCTCACGCAGCATCCGCTCTCAGGCCCCAAATATCCATCACGACGGCCCGAGCTCCCAGCACTTTCCCTGCAGGCAGAGGCAGAACTGCACACAACCGGCCTTTAAATGTAAAGGGGAGATTGTAGCTGGTGGGCAGCTACAATCTAGGGAACACAGTGTGTGCATATGTAAAGAGTCGTGTGATGAAGCTTATAATAAATGCATTCGGCTTGGGCCTTACAGAGAAATTAAAACACCTTGCCAATAATGTGAACTTGCGGAATTTCATCCTGTGGATTTGGCTTTGGGTTATCTGGACTTCTTTCGGGAGCTAGTTACTCTAAATACACTGCTGTGTGGATAATGCGATCTGAAATTGCAGTGAGAAGTATTAATAATGAGCATCTCTGCTGGTGATCATGTTCAGCTCTTATTTCTATTCTCATGCTGCAAAAATTAAATAAATCGCCCATGTCATGCATGAGAGCAGAGGAACTGGTTGCTCAATACCTGGACTGAGGTTTAAGGGGGAAAAGGAGTTCATTTCATGTCTCCTTTGTCTCCCACTAAGTCAAATTCTGTCTGTTGGCTTGAAAGTAATTTTTTTAATTTATGCTGTTCATTTTGTCAGGAAGTCCAAAGAAACATTACGCATGACTCCATGCATTAATTCTTAATTAGGTGGTGAGAGGAGGATGTGATTGATGGTGAGGGGTTCTGTCCTGAAGGAGCTGGTCTAAAAGGAAATCGCCCTGCCTGAAATGGGAGTGCCTGTCCATACAATAATTGTCTCACACAAAGTTTGATCTGAGTCCTCAGGAACTTCGACTGCAACAGCAAGAAGGCAAAATGGCTCAAGATGGGTTCGTTAAACATATGGCTCGTTTTTATGAGACGGGCCATTTGAAATTCCAAAAACGTAATCTTTTAAGCTCATTTTATGTGTTTGATATAAAATGTTAGGGAACTTACAGGCTTTGCAAGGATGTGTCCGGACTACATTAAGATTCCTCTTAAAAGGTATCTTAAGCTCCCTGCACACATTGTTAACCCTGATGAATTATGACTTGCTTTGTGAGATAAATCAGGAGGATTTGACCTGTTATGATTTCATTATGAAGACAGGGTCACCAAGTGTTAGAGTTGATTGGACCATCACCCAGACACAAACAGCATCGCTACGACCACTAACATAGAATCAGTCCCCTCAATTGTGAAAATAAGAGCCTGTTTTGAAATACAAAACAGCCCTTTTCTTCTGGCAAAATCCAATAACCAAAGAAACATAATGAGGCCACATTTGCTGCTCCTTTCTTTAGTACAACAAATCAGACTCCCAGCATTCAATTCCACAGGGAAACTGTGCTGAATTCAATTCACCACTGGGACACTCGTAACAGCTGCAACTATCATGACATGGTGTTGACAGACTATATGCACGTTTTTGCATTAATATAACATTTTATTAACATAAAAAATTTGACTATTTAGACAGATTTTACTGATTTATAATAAATGTTTTTTTCTTACTTTCAATGTTTTTTTTTTTTTTGCATTATGCATTACCACCTCTAAGAGAACTGAAATGACTGATTGCTGAGGAAAGTTAATGACAACACATTTTTTATGGAAAATACAATTAGAAATGAGTACAAACCTCATCACAGACTAAACAGGAGAACTAGGAACTCTACACTCGATCACTCTGTCATCCTTCATCTTCACATTCTCCACTCAGTTGAATTCTAATGAGGCAAAACTGCCTCAGAGCTGAAGCTCCTCTAGTGGAAGTGGCACTGCTCAAAAGGAAATGGCATTTTTAACCGCCTTTTCCTTCCTCCCTCGTAAAGCTCTCACCCAACCGTGTCGCAAACTACGCCAGTTTCATGGCTCTCTAATACACACATATCTTCCTTTGCGTCATGGCAAACTCAGTCTATGCATCAAAGATCAGGTGTCTAGTCTGTATGCCTGGTCTTCAGAAGACAACTAATCATTTGTTTACAAAAACAAAGCTCTGCTGGACCAAACATTAGCTCAGTATGGTGACATATAACTGCCCTTGTGTTTCTGTTTAGAACCTATACGCTGAATTCAAAGAGTTTCTGAAATATAAAACAATTAATAAATAAAACAATTAATAAATACAGATGGTGCAACCATATCTTGGCTTGGAAATAGCCATCCTATGCTAATCCATCTTAACCTTTCCAGCAAGTCTCTATCACATACTGGGGAACAAACATTAAAAAATGTCAACAAGCACTTTTGCTGTTTTCTATGAGTGTTGTTATTACTATTGTTATTACTACTAACTACTACTACTACTACTACTACTACTAATAATAATAATAATAATAATAATAATAATAATAATAATAATAATAATAAATGCAGTACTCTTGTCAAATCTCACACAGCACAGATATAAGATACATTAAATATATGATTCCATATCTCAGTCAAATATGATTCTGAGTAAATTGTGAAATTATGCACAGATTAAACTTTTTCAGAGCTATCCTAATAATTTTACCCACGTCCTGTTTGCCTTTTATCAATGACATGCTGCCATCACCTTTCGTTATTACTCATTCGTTATTATCTTCTTTCATAAAGCACGAAAAATATATAAATAATCAAAGACGAGGAAAAGAAATTTCTAAAATGAGCACCTAAAAGGGAACGTGTTCATCTCTGGCTCATCTGTAAGTGCTCTGGTTCATCGTCTTGATTGACTGTCGCGCTTTGAGCTTTTATCTTTAATTGACCGAAGTCCTTTTTCATTACTTCCTCGCTTGCTTTTAACCATGCGCTATCTGTCAAACAATAAATGAATTAAGTGGGCTCGGAACGTTACGTTCTTCATCGCCAAGGCTGCGCGAGCACCGGTGTGGCGTAGACCGATTCCTTTCTATAGGTGTGCAGTTCGTGTTAGAGGTCGGCTTAGTTCAGCGCAGTTAAATTCTCATTGTCCCTTCACTGCTCATAAAGTGATAATAAGCTAATGTGGTCAGGCTTCCAGGGGGCGTTTTAATGACGAATATGATTAAGGCACTTTTCATACAATGTATGGGGAAACTGATCACACACACACACACAAAAACAGGAAACCAACTGCACGATTTGTCTCTAGTACAGCCTTCTGCCGGGTTTCACATTGATATTAAAAAGCCTGAAGGAAAGGACACGCTTGCGCACTTAAATGCTCTTATATTTCCACAGGAAGGCGCCGGTGTGGGTGGGAAGTTCACTGACGAAGCTGTTTGTCTCCGGGCTCATTGTAAGAAAATGCACATATGAATAAACAAATTACATTATATTTCGGTTCATTTACATAACCGGTCATGCAGATTATAAGTACAGCCCAATAACTTACTGTCCTTCTGACTGAGTGTCTGCTTGCATGTCTAAATAAATCATCAGTGATTAAAATCATATTCAAATTCAGAGTGTGAGCGCTTATTTTTTGTATACAAATACAATGCTCGCAGTAGCTGTTAACAATATGGACAGAAAGGTAAACACAAAATTAATATTAAAGGAGTGGGGGTCAAATCCTTAAAAATCACCTTAAATGGTAACGCCCACAGCAGAGGTCAGACAAGGCTAATGACGGTGAAGTATTGACGCTTGGTGGGAGTGGTGAGAGAATGCAGTGAAGATGAGAGGATGATGGACAGTAGACCTGTGGGACTTCAATGACTCACTAGATTACCTCAGGAATGATGCAGAAGAAATACAGCAGCCCACTAGACAGGATAATGTCTGAGCAGAAGACTCCAGAGGAAGACACAAGTAGAAGGACATGCAGGTGGCAAGCCATTTTTACTGTGATGGTACAGATTATCAACGGTAAAGTTACTGGCAAGCATGAGAAAACGTTGTGTTTATTGTTTAGTACCACATTTTGCCTACGATATTTTAGAATACAAATGTTAATTGGCAAAAAAGGCAAAAGGCAAAAAAATTGTTTTTATTATTTACTACTTTATCATGTATCATGAATTTTATAAAAGATAGGCCAGGCCTAACATTGTATGGTTTGATTAATTAACAACAATTAAGTCTTTTTGTAATGGGTAGGCATTAAATAATGCTGACAAGAATTAAAAGATGTAACATAGTAATTTATCAGGTTTGTTGAATATTATATATATATAATATTCAACAAACCTGATAAATATATATTAATGAATATTAAGCTGCATCCCAGATGTATGTTCACAGGCATTTGTTTATCCCATTGATGGTGGTTGGTCAACTAATTGTTTGACTGTAGAAATATGAGAAACATTGCAGAAGTGCAAAAGTATACAATTAGTGGAAGTACACACATTGTGAAAGGAAGTACTCTGAAGACCAAGAAAAAAAGCCAGGTAGTTAGCATACTCCATTATTTAGGCTAAGACTAAATTGACCAAATTACATGAATGTAAGATTTCTGCACATTAATGGAATTATTATAACATTATTATATTATTAATTATAATGTGGTTATGGTCAGTTAAGTATATTTTAAAAGCTATTCCCAAACTTATATAGAAATAGGTATAGTATTTGTTTAGTTATTAGTTAATAAAGTGTCTAACCTTGTTTTTGGCTCACAAGAAAGTACCGCTCTCCATAAATACAGTTATCTAGAGTGAAGGAGGAAATTCAGCGTCTGGTTGGCTGCCGGTGGTGTGTGATGTCAGCGGCTGCTATAAGGCTCAAGCTGATAGTCAGAGGCACATTCAGTCCTGGAGACCTCATGTGCTCGAATGCTGCATGGTCTCAGAGAGAGAAAGAGAGACAGAGAGAGAGAGAGAAGGAAAAAGATAGAGAAACAGAAGGAAGAAGAAAGAAAGTCATAAGGGGAGAAGGGACAGAGCAGCCATTGAGCAAGGTCTTGTGAACATGACATGAGAGGAATGAAAAGATTTACTCAAAGGAATCATTATTGTAACATCAGAAGGATTATATTTGGAGTTTCTCATGAGTTCCAGGGGAAAAAAGATTTTAACTGAAGAATTGTGAGAAAAAAATCTTCTTTAGGTGAATACATTTGTTTATTTCTGTATGTATGTGGTTACAAAAAAATAACATATAAGTATGTGAAAGGTTTTGTCAGAAAATTTTTTGTACTTCATTTTACTCTTGGGGAGGTGTTGTCTTGGTCTTGCCAAATGAGACAACATTACAAAACAAGATGCATGACATAATGACATGTACTTTACTCCACACTGATCTTCCTTGCACTGGTTATTTCTCATGTTGCAGACCATGGAGGGAGAGAACATATCGAGTGTGAACAGTACCTCTTCACTCCCTAATGCATCCCTGGGGCTTAGTGCTTCCTTTGAGGTCCCTCAGGATGGTTCAGGGTACAGTGATGCGGAGATAGTGCTCCTGGGCTTCCTTATGGGACTTCTGGTACTGTGCATTGTCTTTGGCAACGTGCTCGTCATCACCGCCATCGCACGCTTCCAGCGCTTGCAGACCGTCACCAACTGCTTCATCAGCTCTCTGGCTTGTGCTGACCTGGTCATGGGTCTCCTTGTGGTCCCTTTTGGTGCCAGCTACATCCTGCTGAACACATGGCACTTTGGCGACTTCTTCTGCGAATTCTGGACGGCCACGGACGTGCTGTGTGTGACGGCCAGCATAGAGACGCTGTGCGTGATAGCGCTGGACCGCTACTTGGCCATCACGTGGCCTCTACGCTACCAGTCAATGCTAACCAAGCGCAAGGCATGCTGGGTGGTGCTGGCTGTGTGGGCCGTGGCTGCTCTTATCTCCTTCCTGCCCATCCACATGGAGTGGTGGGTGTCAGACGAGCCAGAGGCACAGAGCTGCGTCGCCAACGAAAGCTGCTGTGACTTCAACACCAACGCGCCGTATGCGGTGACCTCGTCCGTCATCTCCTTCTACATCCCCCTGGTGATAATGGTGTTCGTCTACGCCCGCGTCTTCCAGCAGGCGCGACGGCAGCTGCAGAAGATCGACCGAGTGGAGGGTCGTCTGCGCACGCAGAGCTTCGGCCCACCAGGATGCCAACGAGGCGAGGAACTGGAGAACGAGGTTTTGCCTGAAGGACCACAAGGCCCTGAAGACCCTGGGCATCATCATGGGCACCTTCACACTCTGCTGGTTGCCCTTCTTTGTGCTCAATGTGACAGCGGCCATCTGGAAAATGGACGACATCAAGTTGCTCTTCAGGATCTTAAACTGGATCGGCTACGCCAACTCAGCCTTCAACCCTCTGATCTACTGCAGGAGCCCTGAGTTCAGATGCGCCTTCCAAGAGATCCTCTGTCTAAGACGCTCACGGTTCCCTTCTACGAGAAACAATAAGGGATATATATATGGTGGACACACTTGGCAAGTAAACATGAGGACCGACGGACCAAGGCAGCCGCCTCTTGTTGACTGCGGAACAGTGGAACTGGGAACTTGCTCTTTGGCCGGCGGTACCTCCAATACAAATGGGAACTGTAATAATGCTCTGACGTTCATCACTTAATCATTTATGAACACCTGAATATGATTTCTTCTCATTCTTTGCTTCCATTTCACTTCCAATGCTTTAAAATGACTTCAGAATCATCTGGTAAGTGGAAACCCGTGGTCAGACACTTATTGTACTTGTAAAGTATATTATAATGACACTGAAACATTGTGGTGATTAGTGAGTTACCAGCTCTTCTTAGTGAATAATTTGTCTACATTACAATAAAGGTTCAGATACAAGGTAGAACAAAACTTGAAATTTGGAATGTGGTGGTAAAATGGAGGTGTCTGGATACCTCTGCTCCTGGCTACCTCATGACACTATGATATGTCTTCACTATTATCATTTTTGACTTATTAATTGTATTACAATTACAAAAATGTTCTGAAACTCTGGAACCAGTGTATACACAGGGACTCGAATGTATTGTCTTCTCACAGCAAGACTGCAGATCTAGGACCAGTTTTGGTCTTTTATTTTGCAATGAACTTATTACTATGAAAGTGTATAAACTGTGTTATGTTAACTGTATGGTCTTTACGATTTCTTCAAGATGTTTGATGCAGAGGGGGCTAGAATTTACATGGGGGGAGAGGCAATGTGCAAGATGGACTTTTTACATTCCATTTCAAAGCTGAAGCTGCCTTTAAGCCAGGGACTTCTGTATCTCTGTGATCCACCCGTCTAAGGGGGAAGAAATTCAACCCTCTGACGAAAGGCAGCAGGTGTACATTGCTGCCTGTGCTATAACAAGCCACACTCTTACGAAAAGGAAAAACGTTAAAAGCAAAAAGAGTCCAGCAGTGTTCAGATGTCCCAAGACCACATATTTCAACTTTTCTCCTGTTGGTGTTGCCTCCTGTTTTAAGGCTACAGTTTTGCGTTCCTCCAGCTATGAACAAGATTACTGTTCATCACTGTGGCAGACAGGCGCATGAACTGCATGCTCTAACATGGTCTTCTACAATTAGGAAGCAGTTTAGAGACCTTTGTGGTTATGTTAGGGACTTTTGTGGTTAAAAGCACTTATTAACATAGGCAGAAGGACAGAAAGCCATTTCATGCTGTATACTGCATTTACCAGCCTGGTGGCCTTTAGTTCCTTGTCTGTCGATGACTGCACCTTCCTGGGGAGGTGTGTTTTCATACTGGTTCATGTTCAGTGTTTACAGAGATTCTTGAGTAAACTGTCCAAAAGGGCAAACGTGCTAAGCCAGAACAGAAACCTCCTGGTATTGTTCCAGCTGACATTTTTGTTTGTAATAACCATAGTGTTTACAACATTACTAAAAGAACTGAATGTAACAGAGTATTGTCGGAGTATTACAGGAAAGCACATTGGTCCTTCAAATGTATTATTATAGAATGATTCTGTGTTGATTACTGTTACTCACAGTGCACTGACTTTCATATACCCTAAGAGCATAGGCCAGTGTTATGCTATTTAACATTACTGGAGCTCCCTTCCTCTGTGTGTGTGTACATGCGTGTGTGTGGGCATAACACAAATATTGCAGTGTACCAATTTGCTCATGCAGAATTTGATTGTATGTATGTTTATAGATATTAGTATTTATAAGAATCATTTGCTGGTTAAGTTGGTAAAATAAGCCTTGAGACTGTCAGAGAAAAGTCATAGAAGCTTGACCAGCTTACACAGGGTAAAGCATATTAAAAGGTGCTTTGCTTTAGGTACTGTATTTATGAGTACATTATGCCTCCAGTGTAAGAAAACATCAGCCACTTATACAAACACTAAACGCTAGAGTATACCCTGTACATAGAGTATAATATGAGATGTGTACATAACTTCCCCATCTATATACAAAGCTGCCTGTGAGTGCATTTGTGCTATTGTTTAATGTTTAGATGTTACATCTCAGAAATGGTATTAACTTATTTTGTGTCATTCCACTTAAATGCTCTTACTGCACTACATTTACTATTAAAATGCTATTTGACAGTGCAGTACCTTGTTTATTTATTTTTTATATATTGAGCCAACTGCTGAATGTACAACATAATTAATTAAAAATGACTATTTGTAAAATTGATGCTAAAATGTGGTTATGTGTCCAGAAAGCTGTGCTCTCTCTAGTGGTGAGTCAGTTTAGTTCTGAGGTGCTGACTGGCCAACCATGTGTTTGTTTGTTTGTCTGTGTGTCAACCTGTCTATTGGTTCATCCATCAAGTGCAGTGTGCTCCCTAACGTATCAAATCATACTCTCTTCCATCCTGCTGTTTTCTTCACCTGTTTTAGAAGTGATGCTGGTCACACTCTGTGCCAATCCTTTCTCATTAACAGAGGCATAATTTATCAGCCAAAATAAATTTAAAAGTTTTCTGATGCACCCAAGGCTTCTGAACTCCAGTGTACTTTGCTTGCCTATAATGCATATAAAAAGACATTTTGAAATAAGAGTAAATTTACATTACAAATGCAGCATTTGGCAGACGATCTGATCCATAGAAACTCCCATATTTTACCAACATGACAGTACGTTAAACCTTTGGAAATCAAACCCATTCTTAGGTGTTGTTAGCTCTACCTGCTTTACCAAGCAAACGGTAAAAGAACATTTACAGTATGTAAAGAGAAACTTATCGTGTTTGTCAGTGACAGCTGTTTAGTGAATGCTTTGTGATTATAGCAATATAACACCCATTAAGTCGAAGCCTGAATTTTAAAGTCAAATTATGGATTGAAACCGAAGGTGAACGTGGTAGGTTTGGCTGTTCATAGTTGTCTTACTGAACTCTGTAAGTATTCTGAAGGTTTACTATGTATTTTGTATCATTTGGTAATTTGTGTCCTGTTGTAAATATATACCTGTGACGGGCAGGGTGTGCGAACTAAAAGGAAGCGATCACGCCAAGTCTCAGAGGAAAAGAGGGGTTTAATAAATAAAGTGCGCTAACCAAAATCCCGTGCACTGATCCAAATTAAGGATACAATAACCAGCAGTCAACTGGTACACAGACAAGGCATATATAGACAAACAAACTACCATCAGGTGAGGGAGCTAATAAGCCCCACCCACCTGAGGGAAGCACACAACGCAACAACAACAGGACAACTGCCGCTGTGCCGTAGGCGACCGGTAGGGGGAGCCTCCCTCACCGTGACAGATCCCCCCACCAAGCCGCACTACGGCCCGATGTGCGGTTCACAGCGGCAGAACACAAGACGCCAGACGGAGGGGCAGGAAGGCGGGGACAAGGCAGGGAAACGCCTCCTGCGGTCCCGGAGCTGAAACATAAAACATAGAACACAATTTAGCTCCGCCTCCCTGGGCGGGACCCTGGACCGACTGGGCCGTCAACAAGACAAAACCACGCCCCAGTCGGTCACAGAGCCCTCACGCCCCAAGGGCCCCACAAAGTGTGCGTGTGTGCAGGTTACCTCCCTACTACATAGTTGAACGTCTCCTGGACCAACCTCTCGGCTCGGGAAAAACCCCTATATGGGGCCGAGAGTTCCCCTGGGCATCCCTAGAACGGCCGGGGAGACCGCCCCTCCTGGGGAGGTTCATAGCAGGGCGGACTCCTCCACTCTGCCGGAGGTTCCAGGGGAAGTACTCCTTCCCCATTGTGGGCCGACTACTCCCCAGGGCGAACCTTCTCGTCATCCCGAGCACGAGGGGGGGACCTCTGTCTTCAGCAGGAGCTCTTCAGTCCGGAGCCCTCTGGTCACCCACAAACACGGGGAGCCCTTCCCTCCAGGGAGGCTACTTACGACCAGGGCTCCGGTCACCCCATCACATAAGGGGGCTCCTGCCTACTTTGGAGGTCCCACATGGTCCAGGGACTCCACTGTCAACCGTGGGAGGAACCTGCACACAGTACATAGCACACACACACACACAGACACAACACAGACGCCAAGACTTACCCTGACTAGGGCCTCCCATAGGAGCTGCGCCCTCCGTGCCACAGGCCGTGGCACGGGACCCTCCATAGCCCCTCCCCCCAAACGCCCCCTTGGAGGAGGAGCGTACGGGGAATTACATAACAATTCACAAGCACGCTAAGACAAACACAAACACTAGGGGGCGTGTGTGCAGGCTACCTACCTACCATATAGTTGAACGCCTCCTGGACCTACCTCTCGGCCCGGGGCCAATCCCTGCACAGGGCCTGGAGTCACCCTGGGCAACCCTAACCGGCCGGGGAGACCGCCCCTAATGGGGAGGTGCATAGCAGGGTGGACTCCTCCACTCTGCCGGAGGTTCCAGGGGGGGGAAGCACTCCTTCCCCACTGGTGACCGGTCACACCCCAGGACCAACCTCCTAGCCACCCCGAGCACGAGGGGGGACCTCTGTCTTCAGCAGGAGCTCTTCAGTCCGGAGCCCTCTAGTCACCCACACATCTGGGAAACCCCTTTTTTTCCCTTCAGGAGGCCACTCATGACCAAGGCTCCGGTCACCCTACAACATAAGGGGGCTCCTGCTGTGGGCAGGAGCTCTTCAGACCGGAGCCTTATAGTCCCCACACGTGTGGGGGCCCTTACCCTTCAGAGGGGCTATTTACGACCAGGGCTCCGGTCACCCCATAACATCAGGGGGCTCCTGCCTACTTGGGAGGTCCCACAAGGTCCAGGGGCTCCACTGCCAACCTGTAGGAGGAACCTGCACACAACACATACACGCAGACAACACAAACGCCCTTACCCTTTCACCGGCGGGCCTCCCTCAGGAGCTGCGCCGTCTGTGCCACTCCTCACATAGAGGACATAGATGGTGGCACAGAACCTCACGCCAAGACATACCCTCTCACCGGCGGGCCTCCTTCCAGAGCTGCGCACCTCTGTGCCCCTATTGGTAGCACAGGACCCTCCATTGCTCCCCTCCCCCAAAACACCATTAACAAACAAAAAGGGAGGGAGCACACGGGGATTACATTTAACATAAACATATACACGAAGACACGACCCAACACGCAAGACAAACGGCAGACGCCCCTTCCACTCACTAGCTCAAGCCCGCAGTCTCACACACGCATCACACACATCTCACACATGCACATGCACAAACACAGACTGCGGGCGAGCACTTTTTAGCGAGAAGGCGCCGCCCCCTTGGAGGAGAGCGCTATCGGGTCTCTCGCTTCAGTCACCGCCGTGCCACACAACGTGCTATACAAATACACAAACAAACAAGCACGTAGGCACGACGGGACGAGCGGTTTGCACCCCAGCTCTCCTCCACATACATTCAAACAACAGAATCTCACGTAGACAAACACTTACCACGAGACATGACCACAAACGAAGGAGAAAGTAAAGGAGACTGGCGGCTTCCGAAAGGTGGCTGGTTATTCTGTGACGGGCAGGGTGTGCGAACTAAAAGGAAGCGATCACGCCAAGTCTCAGAGGAAAAGAGGGGTTTAATAAATAAAGTGCGCTAACCAAAATCCCGTGCACTGATCCAAATTAAGGATACAATAACCAGCAGTCAACTGGTACACAGACAAGGCATATATAGACAAACAAACTACCATCAGGTGAGGGAGCTAATAAGCCCCACCCACCTGAGGGAAGCACACAACGCAACAACAACAGGACAACTGCCGCTGTGCCGTAGGCGACCGGTAGGGGGAGCCTCCCTCACCGTGACAATACCAGGTCAATTTTTCAGACAAGTAAACTATTAAGGAGGGTACAAAAGAATTAACTCTGGGTAAAAATCAATAAATACAAGCCCAAATTATAGAAAACATTATTTATGTATTAAACAAATGGTATTGATTTGATCTAAATTTACCAGTGATATTTTTCATTTAACATGGCCCCATTAGTCATTATTTCAGTGTTTTTCCAACTTGAGCTGAAAAGGAAAATGAATGATGATGGACGAGAAGAGACGTGCACTACCCAGAGTGCACTACCCAGAGTGCACCACCCAGAGTGCACTACCCAGAGTGCACTACTTAGAGTGCACTACCCAGAGTGCACCACCCAGAGTGCACTATCCAGAGTGCACCACCCAGAGTGCACTACCCAGAGTGCACCACCCAGAGTGCACTACCCAGAGTGCACCACCCAGAGTGCACTACCCAGAGTGTTTACTCACAGCTGGGGACAAAGAGAGCAACTTCAGTGCCAGCAATCAAAATGAGGCAGAAATTCACACAGCAGGGAGCTTCTTAGGCTGGATACTAACAAGCTGGAAAGCTGTGTGTGTGTGTGTGTGTGTGTGTGTGTGTGACTTATGCTGTTGCTTGTCTAAAGAGAACATAAAACAGGCAACTGCTGTGTGCTGTATTAGTCATTCCAGTTGCGTCATTCTTCGATAAACAGAAAACAAATAATTACTCAAAGTGTCAGTTATTCTTTACCACTTGACCTGTTGTTTTAACTGACCCTCTGTGCCTGGTTCACAGGAGCTCATGGGAAGTGTTACAAAGCTTATTCTTCTGTTTCCTATCCATGAGTGGACAGGGAAGTTTATTTTATCTGTTTTCTTTGTTATGTTTTCATGTTAAGGGTACCAACAATTCACTTTCAGTTCCCAAATTAGAGGTATCTACCTCGTGTGATTTAACAATTCTTAAATGGAAATATGAGTATAGCAACATCAGGAAGCTACGGCGCTGCTCTGCCTCGTGGAAATAATTTTCATTTCTTAAATAATCAGTAACTGATCATGTTTATAACATTTAATATATATAATATTTGGGCAAACCAGGTGCCTGTTCATTCACTTTCACACAGCAACATAAATAGACATAGCACCATAAATTCGTTTCTAGCATCACCACAAGCGGAGTCATTTAGTGGTGTATTAGGGACGTTTTACTTTATTGACAATGATGAACTTTAAAGGTGATTACTCAAGACATTACATATTCAGTTAGATCTCTACTCCAAAATCCATTTTAGATAACTTTTTGTGAAGAAACTACGTGTTGTTGACTAGCTAAGAGGGCTGGAAAAGCTAGCTAGTGTCAGTGTGTGTGTTTAATGGCAGTTTTTCATTCATATAACCAATTAATTAGATAGCTAAGCTAGTGCAGCCTAGATTTGCGCTTGTGGTGGCTAACTGTTAGGTAATGTTAACTTAATTCGCAACATAGTCAACAGCTTATTGTATAGGGTTATCTAATTGTGTGCATGTTCTGGCAAAATGGGTTTAACTAGCTGTGTGTTTTAGTTGTGGTTCTGGTAAGTGGTAATATGAGGTGTCACGGTGAGGGAGGCTCCCCCTCCCGGTCACCTACGGTACAGCGGCAGTTGTCCTGTTGTTGTTGCGTTGTGTACTTCCCTCAGGTGGGTGGGGCTTATTAGCTCCCTCACCTGACGGTAGTTTGTCTGTCTATATATGCCTTGTCTATGTACCAGTTGACTGCTGGTTATTGTATCCTTAATTTGGATCAGTGCACGGGATTTTGGTTAGCGCACATTATTTATTAAACCCCTCTTTTTCTCTGAGACTTGGCGTGATCGCTTCCTTTTTGTTCGCACCTCCTGCCCGTCACAGAATAACCAGCCACCTTTCGGAAGCCGCCAGTCTCCTTTACTTTCTCCTTCGTTTGTGGTCATGTTTTGTGGTAAGTGTTTGTCTACGTGAAATTTGTTGTTTGAATGTTTTGTGGAGATTGAGCCTGGTTGTCTGTCGATTGTTCCGCCGTGTGTGTGTATGTGTGTGTTTATGTTTAAAACACCGTTTGACCGGCGATGTTAAAAGGCTGGAGACCTGTAAGCGCTCTCTCCATAGGGGCGGCGCCTTCTCGCTAATGTGCTCGCCCGTAGTCTGTGTTTGTGTTTGTGCATGTGTGAGATGTGTGTAACTACGGGCTTGAGTGAGTGGAAGGTGCGTCTGCCGTTTGTCTCGCGTGTTTGCGTTTGTCTTTCGTGTTTCTATGTAATTCCCTTGAGGCTCCCAAAATATGTTTTGGGGGGCTATATATGGGGTCCTGTGCCACTGTCTGTGGCACAGAGGGCGCAGCTCGGAAGGAGGCCCTACCGGGAGAGTGAGGGGGCTGTCCTGGAGCCCCTAGGCCCACTGGACAGGTGGCCTAGGGTGAGCTGAGAAAGGGCAGAATTTCCCTCTGGAGAGGGGTTGCCCTGGAGCCCTCAGACCTCTTAGAGAGAGTGTCTGGGGCGAGCTGAGAGAGGGTGTGAAGCCCGCCGGTGAGAAGGGTAAGTGCGCGTATGTGTTTGTGTCGCCCACCTCGTGTTTGTGTTTGTCCTAGCGTGCTTGTGAATTGTTTTATGTAATTCCCCGTACGCTCCTCCTCCAAAGGGCGTTTGGGGGAGGGGCTATGGAGGGTCCCGTGCCATGGACCGTGGCACGGAAGGCGCAGCTCCTATGGGAGGCCCTGACCAGGGATGTGAGAGTGTCTCCGGAGACGGTAGGGGCCCCCTCCCTCCAGTAAGAGGCGAAGTATAGGGGTGTCCCCTCATTCTGAGATGGAGACCTCTCCCCCCTGTGTTAGGGGTACTATAATGGTCAGGGTAAGTGCGCGTTTTCGTTGTCTTTGTGTGTGTATTTGTGCGTATGTATTGTGTGCAGGTTCCTCCCCGGTTGACTGAGGTGTCCCTGGACCAGCACTCGTGCTCGGGTTGATGAGGGTTTTACCCTGGAGCTAGCCGGCCCATGATGGGGAGGGAGTGCTTTCCGAATGGAACCTCCGGCAGGGTGGAGGAGTCTACCCTTGCTCCGTACCCCTCCAAAAGGGGGTGGTCTCCCCTGGCCGGGCTAGGTAATGCCAGGGGTACTCCAGGCCCTGGATAGTGGTCTGCCCCGAGCCGAGAGGTTGGTCCAGGAGACGTTCAACTGTGCAGTAGGGAGGTAACCTGCACACACGCACACTTTGTGGGGCCCTTGGGGCGTGAGGGCTCTGTGACCGACTGGGGCGTGGTTGTCTATTGTTGACGGCCCAGTCGGTCCAGGGTCCCGCCCAGGGAGGCGGGAGCTAAATTGTTATATGTTTTTGTGTTTCAGCTCCCGGACCGCAGGAGGTGTTTCCCTGCCTTGTCCCCGCCTTCCTGCCCCTTCGTCTTGCGTCTTGTGTTCTGCCGCTGTGGGCCGCACATCGGGCCGTAGTGCGGCTTGGTGGGGGGGTCTGTCACGGTGAGGGAGGCTCCCCCTACCGGTCGCCTACGGTACAGCGGCAGTTGTCCTGTTGTTGTTGCGTTATGTACTTCCCTCAGGTGGGTGGGGCTTATTAGCTCCCTCACCTGACGGTAGTTTGTCTGTCTATATATGCCTTGTCTATGTACCAGTTGACTGCTGGTTATTGTATCCTTAATTTGGATCAGTGCACGGGATTTTGGTTAGCGCACATTATTTATTAAACCCCTCTTTTTCTCTGAGACTTGGCGTGATCGCTTCCTTTTCGTTCGCACCTCCTGCCCGTCACATGAGGTAACTGAGGTAAGATGGGCTAGTTTTACAATTGGGAAGTATAGGCAGTTGTAATGTGTGAGTAATATCCTTCTTATACCTAATTTATAGCTGAATTATATAAGACCATTGCATTAACTTTAAAAATGCAAGCCTTCTATTTATTTTAAATGTTTTCCCCATGGTACATTAATAGAAACAACTTCAGATGTCAAACTAAAAAATAATTACAAGCTAAATTACAAGCTTACCTTCTTAATTTTTTAAGTTGCTGTAACAAACGCGTGGACACCAAATAAACTGATCTAGTTATATCATGCATAAAATCGCATAGTAAATACGTTTTCTTTGTGTGTAGCAAAAACCGTCATCTAGCAATGCTTGGATCTAAATTCTTACCTTTTGTGTTAATGGTGTTACTGTATATGTTTCTGAACAAGACTCAAGAGTCTGTAATGTAATGATGCATACTGCTACCTTCTATATGAGCACATTAAAGCTGCAAGTAATGATAAATCAGTAGACTAATAATAAATGAATTACTAGCTCTTTCACAGAGCATTAGTGGTTTGTGTTAAGTTGTGTTTGGATCGTTGCTGAAACTGATCTGAATGTCACAAGCAGCACCACCTCGAATTTTTTTAACCACCCAACAATGAGCAATATAGTTCTACAGTCAATTATACGTAAATGAATACAGTGTGATATATTCACAAATACAAAAAAAAATTAAAATTTAAAATGAAACTAAATAGTGAAAACTTTGCTGGCCAGATGTCTGTTCTACCATTCTTAGGGTGCATTTGAAGTCACTGGGCCCATTAATTTCCCCGCACTAAAACTCACTGGTGCTGCCTGCAGGCGTCACTATGAAAGCTTGTTACCTCAGCCCTGCTGGAACCTGGGGATGCTCATTACTTCACCAAACAGTCAATCTTTCACGTGCAGTTTGAATTTGAAAGCCACCCTTGATAAAATACATGCCTGGTACCTGGGTTTGAATTTGGTTAAAGCTTGTAAAATAAATTACTCTGCTTATCGAAAAAAGGATTCATACAAAAAACAATCGCATGTACTGTGAGCACCAATGACCATGTTTTTGTTTAATTTCTTCAACATGTGTCCCTGATTCACAGCGCTTTGGCAGAATTCCAAACTACGAACTACATGAGAAAATATTCTGCCTCTAAAATTGTCCACTTACAGTTGGGAGTTAGACACAACTTCCTCACATGGAAGATATTATTACCAGGAGGCAGTTCTGTTCAGATAAGAATACAGTTTACATTTTATACGTTATCAAGAATACATGACTGTGAAAATAAATAAAGTAATAAATCAAGTCTCTGAGTGACACAAAAATATTTATATTAGTGTACTGCCATCAGTGTTAAGCTTTATTCTTATCAGTGTTAAGGGTTTTTTTTATCCCCCAAACGGTGTCTGTGGTATCTGTGGTATAGCTAAAAAGTAAAAGTTCTCATTTGGATTTAGAATTAGGACAAAGTTTGTTTTAGTAGTCTGTGGTTAAATGAGAATATGATAGCCAGAGTGATAGAGACAAGACTTTCACAGAGGAATGAGAGGATGAGGAAAATCACTTAAGAAAATTTCACCCCACAATAAGGTTTAGCCTACATCCACTCAAGACATATGTTGAAGTGGGGTAGATCTGTTTATAAATTCCTCTTTTAAATCTTTATTCACCCAAGGAGTTTTTGGCATCTCCATAGCTCCAAACATTCATACAGGCATATTTGCTTCATCAGTGATTCTCGTCAGTTGAGAAAGGTTGGTCAGGGGACATGTGTCTCCGCTGGGTGACACTCTGCCATCCGATTTTTTATTTTGCACAGGTACATGAAGTGTCTGTCTGCACGTGCTTTGCGATTATACTGCGAAAAGGTCACACTCACAAAAAAAGGCTATCAGTGACATGACCTATCGGGGCAGGTGACAGCAGCATGCAGCTCCATCACCAGGAGTAAGTGCAGAATAGGGCGGCAAACCTAGTGACCATTAGCGATGTAGCCCGTGATGATTCGATGAGCGTCCTCTGAATGAAATGGCTACACACAAGCATTTATGTTGTAAAAAGCTGCAATTATGGTCAAGAGTTCATGAAAATGAACATATCATGGGTAGTTGCAGACTAATAAGAACTGGTCCCAAGCTGGGAACATTGAGAAAAGGTCATAACAAAAACAGCCCCGTCAATGAGAGACGCGAATCTCAAATGGCTTCACTGATGCTGCAAAATGCTCCTGCTCTTCCTTCTCCTCCCTCCAATCAGAGCATGGAGAAAAAAAAGAGAAAAAAAGTTTTGAGTGGTGCAATGCTGAATCAATATGCGCGTGGGTGGAACCGATGGTTGTCTTAAATGATCTAACAGTCACTTCGAACACTTTAGTGGTTCTCTAAAATTTCCAACATGTTAAAACCTCCATTTGCACTTACAGATAATGACGGTACTTTTCTTCCGCCCTCAAATTGTTGCTGTCAGGTCTGAAATTTGGTTTGCATATCACTAAGCCAAGAGGCGTTAGCCTTCAGCTGGCTTTTCATTGCCTGTTCGCAGGATGGTAATGGTCAGTCTTTATTTCAAGTTAGCAATGATGTATGTGTCTGTTCAACCCCCACCGACTGGTGTGCCTGACTCATCAAAGAGACATGTAATCCATATGTTCCACGTTCTTAGTACCTTTTCAACCCTCCCTTCCAACTATCCATCCACTCAGCCATTCATCTATCCATCCATCCCACTCATCAATATTTTCCGCTTTCCTTTTGTCCACCTATTCATCCCGACTCATTTGTCACGGGCCGAGAACCCGAGTCGTTGCCATGGTGTAATCCGATTGCCGATGAATTTCTTAGGGGGTGTTTCGTCTGCTGCAGTGATGTTTACTCCATATGTGTAATGATGAGTGTCTGGGGGATCCTACAGGTGTGTGGGAGATATCACCACATTTATGTCTGCTTTATATAGACCTCAATTCATGTTTGCAGTTAAGAATAAATGTAGATTCATAATGGTATATGAGTAAACATGAACAAGGTTGCTCTGAGATATGCTAGGGTGATATGAATAGCTCTATTAAAATGACTAATGGCCTATGGCCTATGGTCATTTTTCATCAAATCTAATGAATACATGTAATTACGCATCTGTGTGGTCTCTGTTCATTGTTAACAATATAATATTCTGTTCATATGACAAATGTGTGTGTGTGTGTGTGTGTGTCATTGTGGTCACCATTATTGCTACCTGTCAGTTTTATCAGATGGGTTATTTGTTAATAAATGACCACCATTTAATCAGCAGGATTTCTTATTAGTTACACATGATCATTTGGCGTGCATTAACATTTATATTTTACACATCACCTGGTCAGATGTGATGTTTTATAAATATGTTTAATATAGATAATGCTTGATAATGATTTTAATGTGTTTATGATATAATTCATAACTATTAAACCATTCATAAACCCTTTATAAGGGTAGTCATTTTGTTAAGCGGTGCAACTGAGGTGAGATCTATAGCCTTGCAGAATTTAACAGGTTACTGTTCAGGCCGTTTTAGCTACTGGATCATTTCAGTGTAGAGTGACAAAGGCATGTAAGGCATGCAGGATTACAGCATGCAGCAGCACATACAGGCTCTCTTCCCAAAGTCTCTGTAAACTAGAAGGCAATAGGAAAAAAATATATTTTTATGTCAAGTCAACAGAATAAGGATATTTACATCTACATTTACATTTATGGCATTTAGCAGACACTCTTATCCAGATCAACTTACAAAGTGGTTTGCATCTGTTCACAGAATTCATCCTAGATAGTAGCATAGGTCAGAATACCCTTGAGCCAGACTACTACTAAACTACAGGAATCAATGCCATTACCTAGTATTCCAATTAACATAGGCTTACTTAAACAGGAATTAAAACTTATACCAAGAAGTGCAAATAACCATAGACATAAACATACAATGTAAAGAACAAGGACAACAAGTGATATCTGCTGAGTTAGTGCTCATTTAAGTACTCAACAAACAGGTGAGTCTTCAGTCTACGTTTGAAGACAGCAAGAGACTCTGCAGTCCGAGCAGCTAGTGGAAGATAGAGAATAGTTTTGAGTTTTGTCTTCCATGAGACTTTAATCAAGGTGTTTCAAGTCGAGCCATGCTTGAGATTCGGAGTGCTCCTGGTATAGATTGGGCTTTGACCAAGGAGATCATGTAGGGAGGGGCTAGTCCATTTACACAAGCATTTACACGGCTCTCTACTGCTTCAGGGTGAGAATGTTGGTCTATGGGAATACAGAATGAGAATGGTGGCCTATGGTAATACATTAGTGAGAATGGTGGTCTATAGTAATACAGAGTGAGAATGGTGGTCTTCGGGACTACAGAGTGAGGACTAGCCTCTTCTCTCATGGTACACCAATGACATCCAATGAAATGTCAAAGACAGAGTCTTTCACATCTGCCCTTTCACTGTATTGTCTATGCTGTAACTGCTGAATAAAGTATGTCTCCAGATAGTGCTGAAACCTGATAACCAGTAGAACCCCTTGCTCAGAGGCAATGAAAAGATTCAGGGTGGTTGTGTCTGAAGGTCTTTCCTGCAGCAGGAACTGTGATCTAATTTTACATTAGAATCCTAAAAAATGTTCTGGCCTGTTATGTGGAACTCTGAGCACACAGTGCTAAATTGACATCTCCACTGCAGACTCTTCAACAACACACAGTTTAGCAGTTATCAGAACCTACCATGTCATCAGTGTGACAGCTTGGAATCAGAACCTGAATTCTCCCTTTTTATATCTTGTGGTTTCAAAGTAATGATGCATTACATTTAAACAGTCCTAATTGTTTAGTATAGTTGCAAAGGAGCTTTTGTTTGTAACTGTATTATCTCAAATTGATTTATAATTTTAAGAATTGAAAATTCAAAAATGTGTTTATTTGGTTTAGTAATATTTTACAAATTACAAATATTTTACAAGATTTCTTTTAGACCCGTCAAATACAATATACAATAATGCTTAATATATATTTTGGACCAAAAAAACGTTTGGAATAATACTGACATCATCTGGTTATAATGTGGAGGTACCCCCACTGTAATAGTGTAATTCAATTTGGTATGATACAAATAAAATGGAGAATAAATTGTCTATTTTCAGGGAACCAAGCAACAGAATAGCATATAGCACACTGATGCAAACTACAGTAAATCACCCTGACCCACCTCCGAAAATATATTTTTTAAATAATTGCATGGTCCAACTTTTGGAATCATTCATTATACGTGCTTAATGTTTTCATAAAATATGTTCTTTTACCATACAAGCTTACTCATAAAACTATCTCAGATTCAATTACAAAAAAAATACCCTAGTACTTTCCACTCGTATATTATGCTGTGATTTATTCCACTCAGGACAAGACACGAACTTATCGGCCCCTTGGCCTTCATTAGAGCGCTTGTAACACGTGAACCATGAACCCACTTAAATACAGTGATGAAAGGTCACTCTCTTGGTCACGTCATAAAGGGGCCAACAAGTTCGTGTCTTGTCCTGAGTCAAATAATTGACTACAAAATGTACGAGTACTGTCCGACTATCTCCGACTATGAGCTTAGTCTATATTTCAGAACAAGAAATCAAATACACTATAACATTTTATAGCCCTATCCATAACAAACGACTTGGCAAAGGGTTATAAATCAGTTTTCTGTGACATGGTCGCTGCTACCACTTTTATGATATCAACCAATAAAATAGGCTAATTCAATGCGAATCACCTAAAGTGGCACGTTAGTGGAGCTAACTTTGAATGTCACATCAGAATATGAAATGAACCCAGGTGTCCAAATGATCTCAATTTGATTTTTTTCATTCTCAGCATGATAACTGAATATGCACAAAGCTAACCCTCATTATAGCGTTATGTAAATTTCCAATACTCGCCAAAAAATAATTTTTAGCCCTTATCGGGAAATAGTATCAACGCAATACATCTCACAACCACAAGATGTCAGCAAACGGACAGGTTTGTAAACATTTAAATTTATTCGCTAAAGCTGAAAGTAACTCAAATAACTAAATAAAACGAATATTGAAGCTAATAAAACACATATCTAAACCTTTTACAATATATTGTGACAATATATACAATGTTTTATAAATTTGTTCTCGTTGTTGTATAATAATGATAATATTTCACTGATATTTTCTCTTTCAGAGAGTAAACGTTTGGGCTAAGGTGTAGGCCTAGGTGTTCAACATTTGTAAAATTCATGATGTGAATTTACGACAGACTACATGCTTTTATTTTTCTTTGGGGTGGGGGGGGTGCTATTTGCCAGTGATCTTGTAATACCGCAAAAATCCAGAGGGTGGAAGTTGCAAGTTATTTTTCCTTGGTGTTTCCTATAATGCATCTTTTTCGCGCAATTGAAACAGAACAGTCTTTGTCCTGTGCGCATCTTCGCACCGGCGGATGGAGCAGTCCGTCTGACCGCTCCGCCGACGGTCCCACTGCGGCCGGATTGGCTTTAGATGACTCGAAGAAGCACACGAGCATGTCACATCAACTGACAGCACGTGACAGTGAACGCCGCGATTCACAACTATAGGACAGCGCTCCAGATACCAGACGCTTTGCTCTGCGGAGAGATGCCGCGCATAATCTGTTGGGTTTTGACTGAGCTATACCATACCACAAAGGCGGTCTGGGTTTATTCAAATTTCCAGCCAGCAGTTCAGTAGCGGCAACAACAGTGTTCTGAGAGCTTTCTCCACGCAGGAAACACCCATCATCGTAATTTTCGGAGTCCTAGTCTATTTGTCACCTTGTCAGGGGACCTCAACTGGAACTGCTCCGATTTATGCTCTGCAGGTTTAAGAAATAATCGTGATATTAACTTGCGGACGTTAACAGTGAGTTTAGTTCTCCACAGGACCTCTGTCTTTTTTTAACACACCGGTAAAACACGGACCATGGCGAACACGCCAGAACTGTGATCTGCTCGGTTATCGTTGGAAACGAAGACACTTCTCATCATGAACACTAACGGTAAGAATGCAGTGTAAATAAGACCAATAATATGCTCCAGTCTCGACAATATTGCCTCGACAGTATTCAGCATTGCAAGCTAAACTGGTTAACCTCTCACCTCTCCTGTGTCATCGTTGTTATGTACGTTAAGTGATTCCAGCCTCAATAATAAGATTACTGAAAAACTACGAAAAAGTAAGTCTTGATATTGATATTATTGATAGGAGCAGCACTTCTTTTGCACTCAGTCAGCTGTATTTGTATACGTCACAATGAAAAGCATTGTTTGGCAGTCATCTTATACAGAATGAGAAATAATAAGCTTATTATATTTAACCTATTACCCAACATTGACCTTCAAGCAGACAGATATGCAGTAGATATGCACCTGAGAGTAATAACCATGGAGTTAGCTATATGATGCACTGAAAGTTAAGCTCCCCCAACCCTTCACCACACACACATTAGAGAGCTTTCTTCTGGTTAAAACTATGCTGGTTAAGGATGTAGTAGAATAACCTTAAATGGTATTCAGCAGGAGTTGGCAGTGTAATCCTGAGAACTTTCTTCTGTCCCTAATCCAAGATCTTTATCAGCACAGGTTAGCTCTCAGACATCTTACCGGAGCTACTGTATTAGATCCAGTTGTGCTGTATAACCCAACTATGGGATAGTCTGCAAAGCAGCAGCCATGGAGATTGGTCTAGGAGTGAAACTGTATACTTAAATCCAGGAGCTCAGTATACTTAAATCCAGGAACTCACTGAACTTTAATCACTTTTGCTTTAGGTAGTTGTCTTTCTGGTTTTAGGTTTGCCGAGCAGGCCGGATGGCCACCATTAATCACCCTCCATGACCCTCCAGCACCATTACCAAAGGTTTCTGTGGTACTCGGAAGAGCCCTCACGACTTTGAAGTCAAACATATGGCCATGAGCTGGGAAGCCTGTCTCAGTACTTCCCAGTCCATAGTGCACATAAACTTTGTCAAAGCAGATGTGCTACAGAAACACCTTGAAGGCATTTATATATATATATATATATATATATATATATATATATATATATGTGTGTGTGTGTGTGTATATATATATATATATATATATATATATATATATGTATATATATATATATATATATATATATACATACACACACACACACACACACACAACATCTGGTTTTAGGGTGTGTGTGTGTGTGTGTATGAGCAGCTTCATTTCCGGTTTTCAAACATGCACACCACATCGGATTTGAAATGCTGTTCTACAAACTCAGGTCATTAAAGGGCCCTTTGAAGTGCAAATGCAGGCTGTGATTCGCTGTAGTTAATCCTGCGTTCGGAAGTCCTTTGCCCCTCCCACATCCACACATAACAGTTCTGATACAGGAGCACAATACCCAGCAGTGGGTTGCATCCTGGTACTGGTGATTTCACTAGGAAGACTTACAACACGACAGAGTACAACCTCCTTCTGACTTCAATGAACTCAGATCAATTAAGATCAGTAGGTTTACATGCTGATACAACAAAAATGTTTTCCTGTAATTAAAAAGCTATATTCTGCAGTGTTGTGTGTTGCAATATAGTAAAGAGCGTAGGGGGACCCTCGACATGATATGATTAAAGATAGGTAGGCACCCAGGCCAGCATTACTTTGACCAAAGGTACTTATGCTTATTGGACCACGTGGATGCCATGACTCATCAAAAACCGCTCATCTACAGGGTCAGAAATAAACACAGCACACGATAGAAATTCCTTTGAGGTATTAGCGAGTTAATTTGTATATAGCAGCCTTAGCATAAATAGGAATATCTTGCAATAATGATTAACGTTAACGGATAGCATAACCGAGCATTGATGCTGCATGCAGCATCCATCGGGGCCCACAGTGCGATTGGGGGTGGGGGGGGTTGGCGGTATCGTGGACGCTCGTGGCCGTTATGTGCCGAGGCCGTCCTGAAGCTCTGGCGCTCACGCTACAGCTCTCTTTGTTTCAGCGGAGCTACTGGGAAGTCCTGAAATACCCAGCATTCTTTTGGTAAACCATGGAACTCAGCTGACAACAGGAACGTGACAGGTGTGTGTGTTTGTTTGTGTGTGTGTGTGTGTGAGTGTGTGTGTGTGTGTGTGTGTGTGTGTGGCACAGGGAGGTGGGGGGTGCACGCGAGTGCGGGTACACCTACGTACTAGAGTAAGCAATAAGCACAGCTATGAAAATTACATTAATTCTGTAACCAAATGCAATATAATACATTCAAACAAGATCATCATAGGGTGTAAAGTAGTCAGTGGTAACGGGGGGTTATGAATAAACCCAGAGTGCACTGGCTGTTACAGTGATCCGCAGGTTAAGCGCAGCATCTGGTCTGGCTGCCTGCCATAGCATTTACATCAGGAGATGGGGAAGTCGGGGGAGATGGGGGCGTGGGGGGTGGTAAAAAACATGCTGAAAGAGGTACTTTTAATAGGTGCCAAGAGCACAGGTTACTACAGCCCGCAGAGCCACCCCTGCTGTGTGCGTATGGCTCTGAATTACACATATCCCAGACTGCACGCCATTACACCGGGCGGGGGGCAGGGGGGGGTGGAGCCAGGCAGGGCCCATGTGGTATCTGTGCTGTAGGCTGCAGGGTGGTGTTCATACACACGCTTGCTTTGTGCACCATCGCATGCCTGTAAGATTAGTGAGGTTGATCGTTGTGTGATCACTGCTCTGCTAAGTCAAGGTCAGGGCAAATATGCTGTATATATATGTGTGTGTGTGTGTGTGTGTATTGACAGTATATATCAATATTGATTTGCTTTGATATACATAATTGGTAAATTTGGTGAATGCTTGTTGTAACATGGTTAAATATTGGTTTGCATTTTTCTGACAAAAATGATTTAGACTGAATCCTGTGAAACCATGATTCATCACAACACTCAGAATTGGTCTGAGATCTGTCAGGATGCTCACACATCACAAGAAATAAATTTGTCAGAGACCTCATTTGCATATTGACACTCAATATTGCAAAGGCCAGTATTGTGATAATGTTTTAAAAAAAAGCAATATATTGAGTAGCCCTAAAATATATGTTCATGCAACGCCGTCATTAGCAGATTGTGAATTATTTCCACAGTAGTCTTATATTATGGTTATATTCTGGGTATAGTATTACAGTAAATGACAGTATGGAACAGTACAATTGGTGGGTATTTATTTTGTGCCAGGAATGTCAGCATTACATTTTGAGCCCTACACAAACGCTTGCACAATATCCTTATCCAAGGAGACAGAGAGAGAGAGTCTTTATTGCAGGCCAGATTCTGCAGTTGTCTCGCGCAGGGCTGAAGGTTGTGGCCTCCGACTCAGGAGCCATCGCAGGACTTTACTGCCGCTCTTACCCTGACACCAGCTGAATTAAGTCACACACAGACACCGTGACTCATGCCACGTTAGAATTCAACATTACCACATTACTTCATACCTCTAAACAGTGGATGGTCACCTCACAGTGAAAATGCTTTACGTTCTGTCTTAAAAATAGAAATATTGGTGTACATCCATATAATTAACAATCTAAAACAAACCTGTCTGCTCAAATCATAATCTGAGTACAAAAATGGCATAAGATTAGTGTGGATTTCAGTCGGTTTTTGCCAGGGCATGTTTTTAAAAGCCCTTGTGATGAGAAGAGAGTGTGGCACCTGTGTTGTGCTGCTGGATGTGGCAGAGGGGAACCTTATAAAGCAGACGTGCTCCTCTGGTCACCAGCAGCACTGACACTTAAACTGCTCCTTCAACCCATGATTAAAGCAGCCAGGAATGGCCCCTGCACGGACACGGCAGCCCAGCTCTCAAACACAATTACACATATCTGGGAGAATCAACCGTCGTTATCCTATTTTGTTCCCCTACTCACATGCATGTGCATGCTCTCTCTCTCTCTCTCTCTTTCTCTCTCTCCCTCTCTGTCCATCCAAATGAGCCTGGACTGGCATGTGGGCTGGCAGTCCGAGTAAGCCGCAACGACGGAAATTGTCACGTCTCTCGTCTGCGTTCTCGGTAGGCCTGACGGAGTGCCAGGCGTGACTTCACACGCAGCTGGGGAAGAGTGACACCTCCTCGAACAAGCATGGAGGCACGCTTCCCACTCAGCTCCCTCCTGATTGGCTCTCGCCACCGCTCCACATCCTTACGAAAGCTGGCACAACCTCAGTCCGGTCTGAATCCTTTCCAGATGCAGACGCCACTGGATGCTGGTCTCACTACCCGATAACGTGGAATTCAGCCCCTTCCTTCACTGATCTTTTTCAGTGTCCATAAGGAGCCTGTGGATGTGTTGGGTTTTTTTTCCCCAGCTTTCTTCACGTAGTTCACACCTTCTTAATAGGCTTCACATGGTACTGCAAGCATGCAAGCACAGCACAGATCACCGCACTCGGCCTTTTCATTACAGAAAGCGCTGCATCAGCCAGCACCCAGAGAGCTCCCGACTCCAGGCCAGTCCAGCACACTCTCCCATCAGCTCGGCAAAAGACAAGCTCAGACTCGCAAACCTACGCCCAACACACGCTTGCACACCATCAACACCCACTCACCCAGGCTGAGTCAGGCTTGTGGGATCTGGGCTGGACTGTCTGCTGTACCCCAAGACCTGTTAAAGGAAGCAGTTTGGGTCAGAGAAACTTTAACAGTCACATAAACTCATACACAGAGAGAGAGAGACAAGACACTAGAGTGAGAGAAACTTGGAACAGTTGCTGCTTGGCATCCACATCTTATAACCACTTGTGTTATAACCACTTGTCATAACAATTACAGTCTAACTCATTCAGAGAATTAAGCAACTGAAGGCTGAGGTTTTGACTGAAGCCTGGGGCTTTGGAATTTTGGTGTACTAGATTTTTGGTGTACTACACTTAAACACTTACATTTACGTATGTCAATGACAAGGCAACTAATGTCCCGTTCGACAAAGTCCTGTCCAAAAAAAAAAAAAAACTGGACTGAGTGCGCTCGATTTAAACTCTTAAATACCCAAGACAGGGTTAAACTGGATCCCTCAAAGTAAATGATAAAGTAGGAGGATCATTCTCCTGGATCTGTCCATTAAGTCATCCGCAGGTGTGCCACCACCTCGTCAGCTCGGCGTACTCAGCGGCCTCGTAAAACACCGTCCTGCAGATCGGCTTCCCGGGGGCCGTGGTTAGGCCTGCTGCTGTTCGTGCCTCAGTAACCACAGCTGGGCACATGCATGTGCGGTATTATAAGGCCGGCGTGACTGCCCTTATTCTCAGCAGGATCTGCGATGGCCCGGCGGGCCGATGCTGCTCAGGCTTGCATCCTCATCCCCGTGGCGCTTCTGGAAGGTGTCCCAGTTCAGGATTGGATGGTTGGAGCTCAAATTTAGCTTCCTCATAATGGTACACAACAGGACACGTAGACTTAACAGAACGATTGAGAACAAACTGGATCTCACCAGCCCCTTAGAGGAGCGACAAGCGCTGCTGAAGTCAGGATGAAGAGTTTGTTGTGTTGGGTGGATTTTTCTAGAAATTGGCAGGTCTAGGCAGAAATCGTTGTTATCAGGAATTTATCACTTTTCTGAGACTTTGTGAGAAATCGTTTACGTGCCACTCTGCCTCTTGTATCACAAACGGTCTGCTTTCTTTTTCAAGTATCCACAGGAGACACAGACAAAAAAGCAGTGACTTTGGAGTGTTCAGATGCAGAGAGCCATCAAGCCATAGTTAAGACTTCCACTGCTGTTTATGGAGAGCAGTGTATTATTCATTGCTTGTGGGGGCAAAGGAGAAGTTTCCTGGTGGAGTTTTAGGGACTTAAATCATAACTTTGGACAGCTGCTTAGCAAGCCTGTAACTTACAACATCCAAGTGCTTTCTGGAGACATTTGATTAACAGCGTGCTTTAGGAAAGAGAAAATTGTTTGGTCCTCTTGAGGCCCTGGTGCGAGGCAGTCTATCTCTGAAGAAATGAGGTGGAACAGTGTGTCGCTCCTCACAGGAGCTCGTGAGCTGGCCAAAGTTCTGAAGTTTATGAGTCGTCAGCCTTGCCCGCCTGTCATTGGTCGGTCCTCATGACGTTGCCATGGTATTTTGCTGGAGTTGACGACTTACCTAGCAACACCACTGCAGGCAGTAGCCAAAGCAAAGATTGAAGCGGGTGCGGGTGACGGGTGCCAGTTCTGGAGGGGGCATCCCGGAGCCTGGCGCCTGTTTTACACCCAGATGGCAGAAGAGTGACAAAGACAGAGGCAGCACAGCCAAACCGGACTAGGAGCCACCTGGGAGGAATGTGTGTGTGCGTGTGTGTGTGGAGAGGTGGAAGTTGTTAGAGAGCATGTGTGATAAAACAGAGATGCAGCTTGTTTCTAAGAATAAAAAAAAGAAATGCTGAAAGAAGGAGGTATTTTTTCATGTCCTCTTCACAAGTAAAACACATTCTCTTTTTGCCTGACAAATTATTTTTAAGAGGATCTGAAGGTATGGGGACGTCTGTTTGTAAATGTAGCGAAGGGACGTACAAGAGAGGGCTCCCAGTCTACATTTGAATAATTTGTCATTTTATCAACTTTTTTCTCAGATATTTGACAGAATGTGTTCCAGTTTGATTCGGCTTAAAGTTTTACATGCAAAATGAGCAATTCTAAGAATGCCAAAGAAGAGAGCAGAGCACACACCCTACCTCCCTTAAGGAGGATCTGTCTTCTGTTTCAAGAATACATCAAACCTTTACAGGCCTCACTAGACCAAGTACAAGCAACAGTGAACTCTGTCCAGAACCGCCTCACTTCCACTTCCTCCCTGAGCCATCCTGGGTTGACCCAATGGCCTAGGACCAATCACAAAGAGCTGGGACCCACTGGACACCAACTTCCCGGTCCGTCCAAGGAAACTCCCCCCACACGTTCTTGATCTGTTTTTCCAGTTCCAGCTGAAAGAGGCCATGTTGCACTGAGCCAGGGCCCGTAACCTAAAGCACCAATGAGTTATTATTAGGGTTTATCAATACCTCAGCACAACCCTCACAACAACATTGCCACATTTAGCAATATAAAACAAGCAAGTACCAAAAGAATGTCCGGTTCCATCAGTTATACCCAGCCCAGCTGTGTGTGATGTGCAGGGTGACATGCTCACATTCAGAAGTTTTCGATCATATGCTCAGAGATTCAATAAAGTAGAAATAGGAGGTTTTGATCTAGACCATACAGCTCGAAGACAGCATATTATCTGGAACTGGCTCATACTGTGTATGTTCACACTTGAACTTATCTACAACCCCTAAGTCTTAAGGTATGCTTACTGTTGTTGTTGCTAATGCTGGGCTAATGTACATTATGTATAAACACTCAAAAATAACTTACACGTTGCATATATATTTGTTTTGATTCTGTTGCTATGTTTTCAAACATTCAGCTTGACGGTTATGAACTTGCAGTACAGCATAGGTCACTGTCAGCCTTGCTGGATAGAAGTATTAAGAGGCGGCACTAGAAGAGGTTTGTGAATACAGAGATTAGCCTGTAGCTTGCCTCAGGGACAGAAACAAGTACAGGCTTAGGGTTAGTTTTGTTTACGTTCAGGAAATGGGATGGTTCGGGAAGGGACACCCCTAGACTTTCACAACTTATGCTTGCTTTCTTTCTCCTTAGAGAGGTTCTCCACAAAACTCTGCACTTTGTCACTTTGTTTGTTTTTTTTTCTTTTCTGGTTAAATGTGGGACAAGGAACTAATACACATAAGGAGAACGATTCATTAGTTGGAGTGTAACGGGATTGAACAGACATGTAAAAGGGGGATCTTTATTCATTATTGATAAAATCCTATATGCAGTAATAATAAATTCCTCCATCAAGATTGGACTCTGTATTCTCTGTCTGGCAAAGACAAGGCATCTCGTAATTGGTGGGTTTGTACATAAATTATGTATTTGCAAGTTTTGATACCTACCACATGAATTAGGCCTCCACCTACTTTCTTCAGCATCATGATGCCTACTTTCCAAACATGCCTTTGCTTTGTCTTAGATGACAAGCTAGGGGGTCCTCTAAAAAAACAACCCTTGCGAACATTTAGGGTAGAACTCGTGGAGTGAACTAGAAGAGGGCATGGAAGAGCTTCTTGGTACTTGGCTCTACAAAGAGTGAATGTTAGTACCTCTTGTGCAAAATGAGTGCAAAAAATTCAAGTGCGCTACTGCAATAGGCAGTAACAGCTTATAAACTTTCTTCCCTGCTAGATAATCCATTATCAGCCACAAGTGGCACTATTTGCAAAGTAGAGGCATTTAGGAACCACAGCAATCAAAGCTGGTGTGTTGAGGCACGTAGTGCGTAGAAGTCTCCGATGCTCTGCTGACTCAGTAACTGCAGAGTTCTAAACCTCCTCTGGCATTAACATCAGCACAAACACTCTGTGCCAGGAGCTCCATGGTGTGGGTTTCCATGACCGAGCAGCTGCATGCAAGCCTTACATCACCGAGCACAACGCCAAGCGTTGTTGTAGTATGGTTTAGAGCACGCGGCCACTCTGGAGCAGTGAGAACGTGTCTTGTGGATTGATGAATCGAATCACGCTTCTCTATTTGGCAGTGTGAGGGATGGGTCTGGATTTGGTGAATGCAAGGAGAACGTTACCTACCTGACCGCATTGTGCCAAGTGTAAAGTTTAGTGGAGGAGGGATGATGTGGGGTTGTTGGTCAGGGGTTGGTCTAGACCCATGAAATCCAGTGATGGGAAATCTTAATGTTTCAGCATACCAAGTTATTTTGGACAACTGTGTGGGAACAGTTTGGAGAAGATCCTTTTCTGTTTCAGTCTTGACTGTGCTCCAGTGCACAAAGCAAAGTCCATAAAGATATGGTTGAGTGAGATTGAAAAACTGGTCTGGCCCACACAGAGATGAACTAAAATGGAGAGTGCGAGCCAGACCCTCTCGACCAATATCAGTGTATGATCTCACAGATGCTCTTCTGGATGAATGGATAAAACTTCCCGCAGACTCCAAAATCTTATATAAAGCCTTCTAAGAAGAGTGTGAGCTGTTATAGCTGCAAAAAGGGGTCTAGCTCAAGTTTAATGCCAACGGATTTAGAACGGGATGTCATAAAAGCTCCTGTAGGTGTAACGTGCAATTGTCACAATACTTTTGTCCATATAGTGTAAGTATGCATGTGTGTATACACTTTATGTGTGTGTGCGCATACGCGGTGATGCTGAATATGGATGCATGTGGCCTTTTCTTTCTTTTTTCTTTTTCTGTCATTTTTGTTGTCTCCTACTCCGCCTCTTTAGGTCACTGTGCTCTATGTCTAAGTGCGGTTTTTGTTTGTTGGGTATTACATATGTAAAGTATAAAAAAATTATAAAACTGGTTTAAGAACACACGCTGTATATATTTGTTGTACTTATCGTTATGTCCAAATTAATTTGTATATAAGAAGGAAAGTTCAAACAGAAGAAGAAAAATAAGCGTAGTGCCATAAATAGTGATTTTTTTACATGCAGTGTAAAAGTGAGTTAGTAACTAGATCACTTCTCTTTTGTCTTCATGCCCACTTGCCGTAGAACAAAGGATACTTAAGGCTATTAACTAATGCCATTTTCTGTAGGAATCTTAACTAACTTCACACTCTGGTAGTTTATTTTCTTAGAAGTGATACAAAATTATACAAAATTTGAATCAAACAGTAAATAAATGAGTAATAAATGTGACATTTCAGGTGAAAAGTCACATCTTTCCTTCAAACTGTGCTACACCACACATAGCTTGCCTTCCCAGGCTCTTGATTGGATTCCAGTTGACCTTGAAATTGCATGATTTATCCAATCACTGAGGTAGGAGATTTAGCTTGGCCCCATCATCTGATGCCTAACCCTGTTACTGAAGAAAGAAAATACCCATAATTCTTGGCAGGCAATGTTTGACCCACTGGAATCCCTTCCGATTAGGCCGTTGGATAGAGATGACAAGGACAACAGGATCCAGAACAGAAGGCTGTGTGTGTTTGTGTGTGTGGGTGTGTGTGTGCATGTGTGTTCTTGAACTTCTTCATGGCTGTCTTGGAATCAAATGAAATCTCTTACATAAGAAGGTTTTAGGCTGCAATTTTACACATAGCAGCATAGTAATGGGTTCATTTTTAGGTTAAAGGATTTAAGTAAAAAAAGTATTAAGACATATTTTAGGATTAAAACTTAAAATAACCAAAGTAAAATTATTATTTAGATTAATAATATGATAAGTAAACTGGAAAAATATATATATACTCAATGGGAGGGTTACCACAAAGTAAAATGTGTCATTTTGTAAAACACCCCAAAAAAAGAATGGGAAGGTTTATACACTGGTCTTTATATTTAGGCTAGTTCATAGAATGCAGGATGTTTCACAAGGTCCTGGTCATTATTCTTCATTTGAGTTAAACAATGACTTTAGTGAGAAATAGATCACTTAAACCACTCCAGCCTGATGTTTTATTAATGGAAGCTGGGTTGTTTTCTCATCATGACCATAATGTTTCTGCCAGCACTGTATGATCAAGCACAGTCCCACTCGTCGGGCAGTCATTTACACCTGTCATACACCCAGTCAATACGTCAGGCCAAATAAATGCCTGTGCTTGTAGTGAGACTTGCCCGCAAATTCACTCGCCGCACTGCCGTATCCCATTGGAGTTTATCACGCTTCCACTGTCCTCCACAAAATGCTTTCTGTCGGCTTGTAATGGCTTCAAGGTGTTGATTAGCGATAGCGTGTACAGTGCCTCCAAACATGCATAACAGCATCTTCTCAGATCAACGAGTTCTGTCCAAAGACTTTCCTATCCCCGGCGGTCTTTACGTTTATACAGAGTCTCGAATTACTGATGTCCTTTCACAGTCGATTTTTTCTGCATTAGCTGCTTAGCTAAGTTACCATGGATAATAGCAATGCATATGATGTTCGTGTCTAAACAGAAGAATTAGCTGTTGAACTTTCCTCTCATCAGCTTTAAGTCCACATACACGTCGCGGTCCGTTAACCGCTCGGGCAACTTTCCTTTCTCAGATGAATGCTAGTTGCATTTTTAACGTTCATCGTGTTAGCGTTAATGTTTACTATATTTATCTCAGCATAGATCACTTTAGCTTTTTGATTGGTACTTTAGCGAATGGAAGCAGGTCAGTAGCTCCACAGGTGAGGTTAGGCTAGGTCACTCACAGTCCATCCTCCCAAGAGCAAGCAGCAACACAATCGTGTTAGCTGCTAGGGTGAGCATGTGTCCTGTTTTTTTTCCCCAGACATGTCCTCTTTTTCGGGACCTAAAAAACATGTCCTGCCTGGATTTCTGAAATGTCCAGGATTTTGTTTTCCTTTCATGTTGATGTTGGCTTTCTATAGTCGCCATACACAGTGCAGCTGGTTTTGTATAGCTTAGTCCATTCTTTATAGGTCTTGCTTACTCACATGCCATAGTTGGACAATTATTTACACGCCCTACATGCAACTGCTTCTTAGCGAGTGTGTGTGAGTGCGTGGGTGTGTGTGTGTTGAGTATGGCCATGTAGGATACATTAAGTTTACCTTCTGTGTGAGCTTTTATGTGATGCCTTACAAGCCCCAAGCATAGACCTGATCGTGCTGCTCTGGGGGTTGGGTTTATGTTTTTGATGTATGATTGGTCTGTGTACAGCATCTGACAAAATAATGCACCTGACAAAATAATCCTGCACTCATACTCCACCTACACTTAAAGTAATTTAAATACCATTTTAAGTTTGTAAGTGTAATGAAGCAGAAATTAAAAACAAAATTGCCAGATAGATATGATGTGGCTGGTGTTTGCGTGGAAAACTAGATGGCCATATGTGGATTGCACATCTGCCTTGTTAAAATGGTACTTCCATATCTAAAATAGATTGATCTTTAGAAAGTATACCTGGGTACATCAAAACTACAGAAAAGTGTCTAGTAGTGGATTGTGACCATGAAAATAAATATTTTGTTATACCTTTTACATTTTTAAATTTTATTTGTAAGGAACAGCCTAATGGAGAGGAATAAGATTATCTGTCAAATAGACCATGTAGGCAATTCTAGGTCCTGTAATTACTGTAAGGACCAATAAGGAACCCCCCTTCCCCCTTACGTTTTATGAAAACCTAAATATGGTCCCCTTGTTAACTGCATGCTTAAGCAACTGCTGAGTGCAGACTCTAGACAGTGAACTACATTTGTACGCTGCTGTGTGTTGCTCAGATACTGTCATTAGATGTCGGTTGTTTTTCAGTCTCTTCCTTTCAGATTTAGATCCTTATTGCAATTCAATCCTTATTTGTGTCGAGATGGTGTGATATCATTGCAGCATCCATTAAAGAGTAGCTTGTTTGAATATGTGGCCCCTCCTGTATTAGTGGTGATTTAGCTTGGTCTCAGTAGAGAACCTGATATTCATAATACTCCATATCTAATCTCCTTTTTTAAAACCCTTGTTTCTTGGACATCTCTATACTCAGACTAATTTGGCATGTCTACTAAATATATGTCTCATGGTCTTTAATGGTTTCTGTCTCAGTGTCTTCAGTTGGAGGCTCCTTGCGGCCCTTCAGCAAACACAAATCCTTTTATCCCACAAATCCCATGGTCTTTGTTAATATCTTGAAATCATTTCTTTGTCCTTTGGGGAGGTGGGGGGAGGTTTTTTTTGAGTGATTATGTGTCCGCTGGCCATTGGTGAGTGTCTCAGTGCGTGCTTGCCCTTGTGCGGAGTCTTTGAGTTGTCGGAACTGTGTCCTATTGTTGGTTGGGTTTTGGCAGGCGATGGTGAAGTCCTCCTTTGGATGCTGCCCACTCTTCCTTGACCCTTACTCTCGTTCTCAAGGTTGTGGGCGTGAATGCGCTCGAGTCATGTGCTGTGAGTCTCCCACTCCCGATTCATGCTCGGCTGGGTTCGCACCAGGACAGCCACTTTAAAAGCCATCTCCATTCTGCTGAGAAAGGTTGTCAGTGATAAAGCAAAACGGAAATCCCACTTGATTTCTTGAAATGGGGTTCACTCAAGAACCATTGGCTATGACAGGCAGTTTGCCCCTATTATTTACAGACTTTCCAAAAATATCCCAGTCCTCATGTGCGTGTGTGTGCATGCATGTGTGTGTGTGTGTATTTACATGCTTCCTTCAGTAACCTGTATGCCAGAAATCTGTAAAAGCGTAATATGCCGCTAAATTACATTGATGACTAGGCATCTTATGTCTTTTTTAGTACTTTCTCCTCTGTCTGAAGAGGGTGACTTGGCATGAGTGTACATACAGCATTTTGTTCACTCCATCCTTCACATCATTTTTGCTCAGCATGTGGTCTCTGGGGAATGAACTCAAAGCATTTCTGCCAAGCAGTGTGGTTTCTGGGTCAGATTTACATTCTACAGGAAGTGACTGCAAATCAGCTTGAGCAGCAGGACATCTGAATCTGGATCAGTTTGAGATCTAGTCTCAGATTGCCTTTGGGCTCAGGAGACTTCGCTCGCTGAACATGGTCAGGTGGGTTCCTACTGCTTTTCTCCTAGCAGCTATGAAGGTGCAGGTTCTTTTTAAAAGAGATAGTTTGCGCTGCTACAACCCACGCAGAGTAGGAAGTGTGAAGTGAGAGGGAAACGGCCTGTGATCAATGAAGGGAACTGAAGGCAGGTGACCAAATATAGTTGGTTTAGCATGTCATGCTGTAGACCCTTGTAGCTCTGGATGTGATCTTGTTTAGGCAAAAAGCATGTGGGAAAAGAGAGTTGAATCAATGCCTGCAGTGTTGAATAAACTCCCACGGTGTTCACTTTGTTGCCGGTGCAGAGACTGTAGGTGTTAGTACAACACTGGATCTTATCTCTTTTATATTTAGTGGTCTGCGACTGTTTAAAGTATAATCAGATGAGATCTATTGGATAAAGTGACTGTCTCTTCTCATCTGTAATCTAATGTTAGTTTTAGAGGCCTGGTTAATCCTTCCACTTGCACTCTGAGTATAATCAGAGAGTGTGCTGGTCTGGCAGCGTTGCTGGAGCAACAACAGAATGCAACAACAATAGAACTATAGCAACAAATGGATCCCTCTTTTGTCCTCATCCTGCCAAAGCAGATGAAGTGAAGACAGGAGATAAATCCAGAAGTGTCCATCTATAGCGAAGCATGTACATTTTTACTGATCAGAGTATTAGTATTGCATTATATTTAAGTAAATATCAGTCACCAGTTCTGCCATTAACATTCTCAGCCCTTGATGAACTAGTTTTGGTGCCCATCTGCAAAGTGTCAAGTCTACCTAGTATCAGGTCTGCCCTGTGTTAGGCCTGCCCAGTGTCCGGTCTGCCCTGTGTTAGGCCTGCCCAGTGTCCGGTCTGCCCTGTGTTAGGCCTGCCCAGTGTCAGTTCTGCCATGTGTGTGATCTACGCAGTGTCCGGTCTGCTCTGTCTCAGGTCTGCCCTGTGTCTGGTCTGCTCAGTATCCGGTCCGCCCTGTATCAGGTCTATCCTGTGTCTGGTCTGCCCAGTGTCAGGTCTGCTCTGTCTCAGGTCTATCCAGTGTCCGTTCCGCCCTGTGTCTGGTCTGCCTAGTATCAGGTCTGCCCAGTATCAGGTCTGCCCAGTGTCAGGTCTGCTCTGTGTCAGGTCTGCCGTGCGGCACTCGTAGCAGCTAGTGGCTGCAGACATTGCAGGACTGCTCTCCTGGAGCACTGCTAACGCAGTCGGCATGGCTCTACCAGTGAAGAAGGCTGCCGTGACAACCGTAGAAGCATCTGCTATCTCCCCATCTCCTTCTTCTGGAGGGCAGATTCATCCTTGCTATCTGTCAAATGTGTCGCGCATCTCCTGGGCTGTGTAAAAGTGACATCATCCTGTGAATGTTTTGTACTAGCGGAGTGTTGAAATGCATGCGACCACATGGCCCATCACATGGTGTGCTCCACAACCTTGGAAATGAGGTCCTCAGAGCTCAGTAAGGCCTATCATATAACAACAGCAAACTAATGGACTCTCCTGAATGTCAGAATCAGAATCTAATTCATGAAAATGGGTGTTGTGTTACATGTAGCACTTACCTATACATTCCATTGGTCTTCAATGACCTCTCATTATCTCTTTATATGTCCTTATTGTTTTCTAATTGCATCAATCTGCCGCCAGGTTTGACTGGCAGTGGGGAGTGATGGTGGTAGACGGTGGGGTAGATCATCAGATCTTTGTCTCTGCTTTTCCACAGGGCCCTACCAACGCCCAGGCTGTGGGGGAGGAGGTGGCAGCCATAACCCAACGTCCATCTCCTGCTTTCGCTGTGGCGAGGCGTGCAAAGGGGAGGTGGTGCGCGTGCAGAACGTCCACTTCCATGTCAGCTGCTTCACCTGCCACGGTAAGGCTCCACTCACTCTCCTCTGCAACACCACCATCGTGCTTGAGGTTGCACAGAAGGACTATGTGACTTGTAAAGGCCAAGATGGCTGCCAGTGAACGTAACACTAAGAGTGACTGCTTAACCTGTTCTCATTTCCAGAGTGCTTACTAGTCCCAACTTGCTCTCAATTTAGCATTAGCATTAGAACTTTTTGAGTGGAGTATCCGGCATAAATTCTGCACTGTACAATGCGCACTGTTTTCTATTCTGGCATGGGACTCTCTAACAGATGGGTGGTGTTGATCGGTTACAGATCTGACAAACAATGAAAACATGAGGACATTGTGATAGAGCTAGACTCAGTCCAACACCCAACAGTGGCACTGTAAGTGCTGAGCCTGCACATTACCTGGCCAGTTCATGTAGTATGTCTAACTGAATGGATTTGGTGATTGTTAATATTTAATGGCAGCCTCTGGGACTCAGTATTAGGCTGGATCTTGGGGGATTTGGCTGATTGGCCACTTCTTTGTCCAAACTGCCAAAGGCACACGTGATTGCTTGTGCACTGTTGCTGTGGCAACCATGTTAAGGGGCAGGTTCCCTGCCATAGTGGTTACCATTACCAGCTGCCGACCAATGGGAATGTCTTTCTCAGCCTTAGGGTACAGCGATAGGTGAACTCGCCCCCTCTATCTTGCCATCTCATTTTTTCATTTGTTCATTCAGTTTTTCTCAATCTCTCCTTTGATCTGTTTATCCCCCACTGAATCATGTTTGTGGTCTTATTAATATAATTATTTGCTATGTCCATTAGATTAAACATAAGAGAAAGAGAAAGAATAGCCTGCTATTTGATTCGATTGCTGGCCTTATGTTTATGAACCAGATTCTACATTCTCCTCACACACACCCCCTCCCCCCAGGTCAGTTCTAAGGGCTCTCTATAGCTTACCCAGTCTTCCACATACCTTTTGCCCCAAATAAATTAGGTTTATTTGTCTCTGTCATCCACAGTCTATCTCCAGGAGGTGGAGGTGGAATGAATCACAAGAGTGCACACACACACACACACACACACACAAACACACACACAGTGTCCCAGCCTCTGCTCAACCCCATAGTGTATGGTAGAGTTAACAGGGGGCCAGTGCAGACTACTGTGTGCCATCACACTGGCCTGCCATTCAGGGCCAGGTCACCAACCTCACCAACCTCAGCAGGCCCTGCTGTGCAACCATGCTAAGGATCGTCCTGCGGCAGCTGCCTGCAAACAAGGGCTCGGTGCTGCTCCAAATCATGCATGAGATTGATTTCCGCTTCCCTAAACAAAAAAGTCCCTGCCGAGTCGCGTGGCCCACGACCACATGTTGCTCATTAGCATCAAACACCAAAGACAAGTAAATATGCACCAAGCAGGGTGTGCCAGAGGTCTGAGTGCATGCTGAACACATTCCAATGCTATGAAAACAGAAGGTGCATGAAAGCTGACTCGTGCACTGTGTACTCAAGCATGTAGACTTATATGGATAAACATGCAGTATAGCGTTTAAAGCAGGATTACTATTGTGAAACTGTTATACTATTGTATAAACATTTATGGCAAAAAACATGACTCTTTGTGAAGCAAATTACTGTCAGAGATGAAGCTAATGTGTTGTCACAGTGCATCTCAATGTTATGAGTCTTCGTAGCACCACACTCCCTAGACAGGGCCTTTATAACAATGCTGTATCAGCTGGACTTTTGGTGACACATGCTTGCTAAAAACGTCTGGATGTGTGGTTTAAAGAGCGCTGGATCTTCAGGAGTCACGAGTCAGCTCCTGTAGAACACGCAGTCAGCAGCTCACAGAGGTAGGGCTAGTGGCATGGGATGTCACATAGCCACACACACATACACACACACACACACACACACTGCTTCTGCTCCAGAAATAAAGATCAGGTGCTGGACTTAATAGCAGGGCAAGTGGCTTCTCTGGAGGCATGTGTCTTAATGAAGGGCTGCGTGTGTTTGTTTGTTTGTTTGTGTGTGTGTGTGTGTGTGTGTGTGTGTGTGGGTGTGTGTGTGTGCATACCTTTGTTGTTGTAGCCACACAGATTGCAGGTTTCAGATACACACATGGCTTACATGCTTAGCATTACAGATGCTTTTTAAAAATATACCAAAGGAGTTTGCTGATATATTTATGGCTAATTTGTTGTTTGGTGTTATACCAAGTAAGTGATCAGAATTCTACACCTGTGTTTGCCTCTGTACGCACTAAAAACATTGAAATGGTTCATTCCTGGTCACTTCCCCTACATTCCACCCCGAGTGTATCTGGTGCCTGCAGGCTGCACCTCTCTGCACCTGTCTGCACCTGTCTCCACGTTTCGAGGGCTCAGCCAGCACCGTGGGCTCTGCCTGTGCCTTCCTGCTCCCGGGCTCACACCTCCGTTCATGCAACCAATCATTTGAGTTGAATGGCAGCATGGGAAGGAGCACCGTCGTGTCACGTGAGGAGCCAGATCTTTTCCGTCATTCCCGCCCTGTTCCCGAATGGGATAGCTGGCACGTGGTAATTTTTCCGTGCCATCCAATGGCATTTTTCCTCATCTTCCATCATGAGTTCAGCTGGCAGGCGAGGACTACGGTTATTCACTTGGTCTGTCAGTCACCCATCTCACAGGTAACAAGCCTGAGCACAGGGCCTGGTTTGCACGCGGTTCAGCTGAACTGTTCCTACTTTCCTTATTAACTGGGTTAAACAGACATGAGTCTGGACCATTACGGGTGTACTGCAGTGACTGGGAAAACATACCAGGAACAATTAATTTTATATAAAATTTTACTACCACAATAATTATAAACCAGGAAGGACATATACATCAGGGAGGGCTGTTTATAATGTGGTTCAGAACATAGAAATGAGAGCTTGAACTCATGAAGATCAGAATGACTTGTCTACTGGAGGATTCCTTTAAAACAAAGCAGACACAGAACGACCAGGATAATCCAAACCCTGGTACACCCTTATCCGCTCAAAATAAAACCCTTATTTATTATTCCAGCAAAAGGCCTTCTCCTTGCCCTGTTTCGTTAAGGTAAGGTTTGCTCTCTCTAGCACAGAGTAATTACTTAACAATATTGATTAAGTTGTTTTAACAATCATCAGACTAACGATCTCACCTCCACAATCGACATTCCATTACAATAAATTAGCCTTCTTAAAGCCAGTCTTAAAGGAATGCTTCACCTCTATAATGCTAATGTTGCTAACAATTAATGAAGGCTACGAGAAACCTGTTAGCATGATTGCATTTGCATAATGCTGTCTATGACTCTTGCTAGCTTGCATTCACCATGATTAGTGCCCTTAGCATTTCCTAATGAAATGCTACTTTAAATCAGTTCAGAGTTTGTCATCTAAAGTATCATAACATACTTTGTTTGGGATCTCTTAGGTTTCATTCCAAAAACACGGCTGCTGGGAAGGGCAGTAGACCACAAAGAAAATTATAGCAAATGTCTTTGGACTGCACTCAGGGGTAGACGAAGCTTGCGGTAATTACTGGGAGCTATAGTAAAACAATGGGAGATTTGTACAGAACAGTTTCCATCTATAAATTCACATTGGTTTCCATTACAGGGGACTATCTACCTCTCGTTCTTTCTCTCTGTCCCTTTCTCTCCATTTCTCTCTAGTGCTCTGTCTGTTCTCCTCTCCCTAGAGGCTACAGGACAAAGCATTAGTGGAAGTCATAAGATCATCCAGTGAAGATGCATAATCGCAGACTATCTGACAGCTACAACAACAGCCTGGAGTGGCTATCAGCCCCTGATCTTGGTTCTTACTTCACTAATTCATGTAACTAATGCATATATAGACACATATACATACAGTTGCAAAAAGGTTTCACTTTTCTAAATGATCTGCATGATGAATCCTGAACTATGAATCAGACTCAGAATCAGATTTTCAAAGTTAAAGACAGACATATTTGACCCTTCATACTGCATCTGACATTTAGATATTCTGATGTTTTTGGCAGGTACAATCAAGCTAGTTCCACACACAGAGACCTACTGCGATTACCACTCTTGGACTGGTCACTAATGAAATCCATTGATCCATTTAATATTCACTAATTAGTTAATATTACCTGCATACCACAGGATAAAAGACCATCTATACGTTTCATTTTATACCGTCTCTCTCTCCCTCTCTCTCTCTCTCTCTCTCTCTCTCTCTCTCTCTATGCATTGCACTCTCCATTCCCAGGAGAGCTTCCCTCCTGTATCGCTCAGCCATCTGAGACAGATCAATATACTAGGCTCTACTTGTCTAGACTCTGAGTTGAAGTAGACAATGTTATGGACTGTTAAAAAAAATGTGCATATGCGTAAAGTTGTTTTTTATGAATCGGGAAATGTCTTTTGAGTGTTCACAATTTGGGGAGTCTCTGAATCTTCATTTCTTTCAGATTCTATGCTTCATACACATGGGATAATTGTGTTTACATTGAAATGGTAATCTTGTAATGCTGTACTACTTCTTTGTGTGTGTGTGTGTGTGTGTGTGTGTGTGTGTGTTTTCCTTGTTCTTGTCTATGGCTGTAAACCAACACACAACAGTTTCTGGTCTGACACTAAATTTCCTTTTGCTGGGAATCTGTCAAACATGGTACAATTCAATTATAACCCCTGCTGTACAGTTCAGTTCCTAGAGGCCTTTGAAGGACTGGGCAGTTGGGGGAGATGTGCCAAGATATTCTCCCTCTCCCTCTCTCTCTCTCTCTGTCTATCTCTCTATCTATTTCTCTCTCCCCCCCTCTCTCTCTCTCTCTCCCTCTCCCCCCTCTCTTCTCCCCCCCTCTCTGTCTCTATCTCTCTTTCTCCCTCTCCCTCTTTCTCTCTCTCTATCTCTCTGTCTCTATCTCTCTCTCTCCCTCTCTGGTCTGCTGTTTGTCTGTGGGATTATGGTACGCTCAATCTGTCCCACCACATTTCCCCTTTAATAACAGCTGCAGGCCTCAGGGTAACATGTCCAGGCCACTCTTTAATTGCTCTAGAGCTTCCCCCATCCCTCTCTCTCTCTACCTCTCTCTCTCTCTCTGTCTGGTCTGAATGGAGAGGCAGTGCAAGGAGGAAGCTGAAGCTGGAAGCTGATACAAATTTCTTTGATCAGCTCCATCATGATCTGCTACATCCTGACGTCCTGAGTCTGACGAGCACATGCCAGTCCTCCGTGTGCAGAGTCTGCACAGTGTAATGTACTAGATCTATATCAGCTGGGAGTATGGCAACAAATATAATTCCAGTAATGGATGTAAAGTGAGGGAGAGAGGAAGCTCTCGGCAGGACCATTTCTCTCTAGATGAACAGAGGGTGTGTGTGTGTGTGTGTGTGTGTGTGTATGTGTGTGTGAACTGAAAGGCAAGCTGACTGCTCTTATTGCTACTTGTGTTTCAGTAGAAGGAAGAGAAATGCTGGGGTTCCTCAGAACCTTATGTCATTTCAGTGGAAAGGAAGAAATATAATCAGATAGATTCTGTTCTTCAGGATGCCTTGAGTTCTGCATGGAGGTTTGAACCCACTTTAGGGTGGAGTGGAGGAGATTTCACCACGAAATTCCAGCTTGTGTTCAAACAACCTTCCCTGCTTGTCTCTAAAGCAGATAAAATCCACCATATCTTGACTGACTATGAAGTGACCTGGGAGAATAAGAACAGAAGGGATTATACATTCCATTCCTTCAGAAGAGTGGTAGCAGTCCAGGATGTCTAAGTGTAAAAAGAACTGTGTTGGAGTTATCATGGAAACATCAAATAAATTAATAGAGAGATAAGATGGTATGGGGTTGGCAGGGTGGGGGGGAGGGTTCTGTAGTCATGGGAATGTTTCTTATCAGCAGGCCAAGCTCAAAGCGTGTGCTGTGATAAGGTAGCAAACACCATGCATGTGTGTGTGTGTGTGTGTGTGTGATTGTGTGGATATATGGCTAAGATTATCCTTCTGCAGTCTGCACTGTGGGACTTGGGCCAGAGAAGTTTACCAAATGCCACCCGCACTGTTTCACGTTTATAATACACACACACACACACAGCAAAAATGATAATGACCAATGCTCACATGCACTGATCAAACACCCAAACTGCTGAGACGCTCCTGCACTCTCAAAAGCACTCGGTTTCACTCTAAAGCATTGTGGCGTACCTCTCTGCAGTTGGGTGCTCAGAGAGAGGTGTGTGTGTGAGGGTGTGTGTGTGTGAGGTGTGTGTTGTGTGTTACGGGGCCTGCTGAAGCACGCGCCACTAACACTGACAGGTGGGGCTCATTCTGGGCGGTGCTGTGCCACAGTAACATTTCAAAGGTATTTGAAGCATCTAATTCCATCAGCAGGATCTGTGTTTGCAAACAATGCTGTGTGACAGAAATCATCTAAAGGGAACGGGCTGATGAAACGTGAAGATAAATGTCTCCGAAACTGACAACCCCTTTAATAACGTGGCCTTGCAACACTAATTCTGTCAGCCTGCAAGGTTTACAGGAATATCAAAATATCGTTTTAATCAAGGTAAAAATAAGGTTTGCAGTAGACTGAACATTTATTTATAATGTTCAGTCTACTGTAACATTTATACATTTTACTTGCTCGACAAGTCCTATAAGATTTTTATCTAATATATATATTATATATCTTAAATTTGGAGCTTTTCCCTTTTGTTTAGAAAACCCTTAAACCCTTTAATAATCATCTGTCAGTGTTGCTCAAACCCAGACACTGGGGAGCCCCATATGGTTCTTACATGCGATCTGTCCCGTCTCCCACTACAGTGGCACCAGCCCCCAAGCCCAGAACCTTTGCACCGTGGTTCTGAGAACCCGAACAGAGCACAAATGAGAATCGTCTGGGTGGTCCTGAGGACAGAGTGGACAAACAGTCCATCACCTTACAGGATCTTTACTGCGTTTTGAAACAGGAAATAATTGGTGATGGCTGGAAGTGGAGCTGGTCTTAATAATGAATTAAAAAGCAAGTACTAGCAAATGCTATCATAATCCATGTATATCCATCCTCTTGTTTGTCATTTATATTTTTTAATTCATAGTCTTTTAAATCACTAAAATCTCTGTAATGTTCTTGAGAAAGGAGCCAGACTCCAGTGAGTACAGCTCACCTGTTTTGCTGGAGGCAGCTGGTCAAGGTCATGACCTCTGGCTGAGGGGTTAGCCACCACGCGGGACAGCAAAGCTGGGAGGAGAGTGTTCCTGCTGTTTGCTCCTTGAACCACACAAAGGTCTTTCCCATGAGACGCTTCCTGCTCCTCCTGCAGCGTCTTTGGCTGGAGTGCCCAGTACGTCAGTGGTCTCATGGTGAGAAAGTGTCTGTGAAACCTTTGGAATTGTTTAGACTTCTACATGAATGGCTTATAACATGTACTCTGACCTTCATCAGTGTAATAATTAAGACTCTGATTTAATTAATAAACATTTTACAGTGATACAGATTTCTTAAATAATCAGTTAACCCTGCAGTATTTAGTAGTTAGTGGAAGATATTTTATTGGGAGTCATCTCAACCAAATGACATCCTGGGCACTTAGAAGATATTTTAGCCCCTGTCTCTGCACAAACCTGTATCAGTTCATCTTTTTTTTCTCTCTGATGATGTCTGCTGCACATTTCACCACAGTATTTGGATTCTGGATTTCATTATTCATTATCGTGTTGCATGACTCAACCACTTAGTTTTAGATCAAAGACAGAGATCTGATATTCTACAGCAAAATTTCCTGTTACAACTTAGAATTCATTGGCTGCTCAGTGATCACACTGAGGGCCTGACCCCAGTGAAAGAAATCAGATACAGGTGTGTATTAGATAATTATCCTATCACACTATATATTTTCAGTGTTACTGTGCATATTAGATTGCACCTGAATTCTCTGTACACACAAGCTCTTCTCTTTCGGGACAGTATGAACTATCTTCACCCGCCATGACAATGCATCCACCTTAAGGGTAGTTAGTCCCCCTATTCACAGTGAGGTGAGCTCAGTTCTGCTTCTTGCCTTCAGACTAGGGTAATCCAGGTCCTAATCCAGTGTCAGTGGGAACATTCGCAGTAGTGGTGTCCCCTGAGAGGACGTCTGGCTGCAGCAGGGATCTGTCACGTGGCTCAGAATAATGGGTGTGCGCGCACACGTGTGTGTGTTTGGGGAGATTGCTACCACTCGATAGTGTAAAGTTATTGCTTCCAACCACTCTCAGAGAGCAGCCCTATTCATGCTGTAGCCTGACTCAGATTCATCTCTCTCCCTCTCTCTCCTTATGTCTCACAGTGGTGCAGTGTGTTAAGCATTCTGGCTGAGTGTTCTTACTCTCTAAAGAAACTATATTGATTCTTTTCGGCACACACCGCCATCCAAACAGCATTGTGAAACACTGGGAGAATCCTTATGGGTGTTGAGCAAGTGTGTATACGTACTATATGCATACCATTAAAACTGTAACTGCAGAAGCACAAATATACACCTGCTGAGGGACAGACTAAAGGCATGGACCATCATATAGCCCCCAGTGATCCAGGCTATTAGCTAGCAGTAGCCGAACCAGCAGTAAGTGTCTTAGCCATATATTATAAGCAACCAACACATGCTACATTGCTCCCTCAGCTGTCCCCAGCAGGCTTTGAGGTCCTAAAAGAGAGTGGAATTGTGGGGCTTTGTCAGCCTGAGCTGTCCCTGGCTAGTACATTAGTTGAACTGGCTGGGAGGTGGAGGAGGGCGGGACGGGCGTGTTTAGAACACGCCCCGTTTAAGTCTCCCAGGCTGAGACGTTAGGGCTCGTTGTTTATGGTATCGGACGTCCGATAGATGGGCCCGCTGGGGCAGTAATGCCCCTCACTCCCCAGTCCGGCTAGACAGGAAACCGGCTCCTCTTTTCAGGGACTGTTAGGCAGGAGAAACAGGTTGGTATAATGATAGCTGAACTCCTACGGAAACGGGGGCTAAAAACACCTGGTGCCATATATATCCGACACCTCAAATCAAGACTGCTGAGCCAGGAGCTCCTGTTATACAGTATACAGTAGAATTACAGACTACATGGTAGAGTGTAAAAGGCAAAAAGGAGATCCTGGGTCAGCTAAGGAGATAAATGAATATGAGTTTGTGAGGAATAAACCTCATTGACTTGACTTCTGGCTTCTGTTTCTGCTGCGTGTAGTTTTATTCATGATAACTAGTGTTAATGTCATTGGGAATCCTTCCTCTCTGTGTCTCTCAGTGTGTGTCAGTTTGTGTATATATGCATGCACATGTGTGTGTGTGTGTGAGTTCTTGTTTACCATGAAACTAGGTAGATACCATGGTACGGCCCTCAGCAGTGCTACCGAATTGCAAACAGCGGCAGAGATAAGAACAGGCTTCGCACTCTTTCTTTCTTCTATCTGTCATGCTGAGGCCTCCTGTCACACAACCTCCCACACACACACACACACTGACACACACACAGAAGCGATAAAAGTAATTGCCCTGCATGTCATTAACAAAGAAAGGCATGGGTGGAGAGGAGGGCCAGCCCATCCCGTGCTGAATTTTAATTGTGTCTGTTGGCACTTGATAAATATATACTCAACTTTACACTCTAAGTATACTCGCAAGCACCTCACACACACTGCCTCACACACACTGCACACCCTGTCCATGCACTAGTCACTCATCAGTTCAATGTAGACCACCCTGGACACACACACACACACACTTTATTTATGAAGCTGCTGAATTATGTATGGGAGAGGAAAGAGAGGGTAAACTGTAGGGCGTGCAGATGTGTGTGGAGGGACATGAAAGCCTCGTCTCCGTGGTGACTGGGCTGGCATAGGCAACCATTTGTGTCTCTGGCTCTTCAATGACTGATACTAGCGTGAGTGTGTGTGTGTGTGTGTGTGTGTGTGTATGTGTTAGTTTCTGTATGCATTTGTTTGTGTGTGTCTGATCCAAATAGGGTGTTATCTGATACAAATTCTTTTAGTCAAAAATATACAGCGGTAACTCATGCTGCTCTCCATGTCCCAGCAGAAACAGATTATGGCAGTTCTTTTCATGCCATGTCTTTTATGTTATGTTATGCCATCGATCGGAAATTGTTTACGACTTTAACATCGGGAGAGACTTGTGGAACAGACTACATGCTTTACAACACCTGATTGTCAGCCCGTCTTAACACATCCACCGTTGCATTTTATGGTTTCCAATGTGAAGTACCACACGGATAACACGTATGCCACACGAATAGAACAAACAAAACATAAATCAAACATAAACCTGACAACTATTAAAGCAGCTTGGTGCAGAAAGGGCATCTCCCTTTGGGGCCCAGTTTCAAATCTCAGCAGTGCCACACGCCACTGGGAGGACATGGCACCGGCTTGGCTCTCATTGGCAGGTTGGCAGGCGAGGGCAGCGGGGTGCCTGTCCTGTCTCACCCGGAGTGACACAGCTGCCACCCACAGTCACACCCGCGATGCCTCTGAAGCTCTGATTCAAAAAGAGGCTCCAGTGTCTCCGCAGAGGACCCCATTAGTCTCTACTCACTCTTGTGAATGTGTGGCAGGAGAGACTTTCTGTTATCATGGGAGGTGTTAAAAATACATGGCAATTATAATGTGTATTGCATAGTGTATTGTCTGTTCCTGATAAAAGAAGTCCCAGGATACCATTGTAATAGAAATGTGTACATCCTGATATACTACAGTACTGGTACTGTAGGAGCACCATTGCAGCCTTGGGCATTGAGTCACTCCTTGCCTACACTAAATGCTGTGTATCGGTTCCTCTGCGAATACGGTCGAGGCTCAATAATCCTGCAGCCACAGGGTCTGAAGATGTGGGAGCTGTTCAGTCCTTTCTGGTGACCTCCCCACTGTGATGTAACCCACAAACACACACTCCCGTGCACACATACAGTCACCTACACGCATGCATGCACACGCAGGTTTGGCCTGATATAATATGTGTTGCATGGAGGGAGCGAAGATCTGGCTGGTTGCAGAGGGCCCCTGGGAAAGCGTGCATGTAGCAGCACGCCAGTGGCAGGCCATGTAATATTGAAGGCAGCTCAGCCAATCACATTGCATCCTGGGCCAGGGGTGGGGTGGTTGGGGCCATTTCCATGGGTCAGAGCCAAGCTAACGCTCTCTAATGAGCAATACCACACTGCACTTATGGGACATGATCATAAGAAGCTGGCTAATCACTCTTTGCTTGACAAGATTTTCACAGTTAATAATTAAAGATACAATAAGTAATGATTTCCATTAAACGCTGATGAAGTATATCCCAGTGAGAGTGGTGAAGTGGACTGAGCCCTGCTGGTGGGATTTGAGGCCCTTACTGGGGCTGTCAAGATAAGAATCTGGCCATGGTCTCATTGATGACAAGGTTACGCCTCCCCCACACAGTGTAATAACAGTCAGGCATTGTGAATATGCATGTAACATTTATGCATGAGTTTATTGAGGCACTTGACATTATCGTGTAATTTAAATAAACATGATGGAAGTGGCTTTAAGTGATTTAGAATGCATACACAATGTGGAGAGACCTATTTGGAAATTGGGACATGGCATTACTAAAGTATGAGGAAAAAACAGAAACTTCTTCAGAAAAAAATTTAAAATGCTTAACTGAATCTCATTTTGAACAAAAGGGTGTCCTAATTTAAAGCCTTGTAATAAATGTCTCACATTTGCATATTTCAGTTGTAGTTTTGGTAACTGTTTGCCGGTCACTGAAGTTTCTTCTTGCAGCTTTAATGCCACTCTTAACATTATTTCCACCAGCACATTAGAACAATCAACTTACACTTCCGCTGATTTCACTTAAAGGCTTTTAATGTACTGGCTTTTAATGTGCTGATTCAACCCTGTGTTGAAGATTCATGGCCACTGTATTCAGCCATTTGACTTGGCTCTAGGTACTCTAAATTAGTGTCACTCCACAAATGGGATTACATAACACAAAGACTACTGTTTATTTGACCAATCACGCTCTTTGTTAGTGTTACGGTGTTCCATGAAAATAGCTAATATAAAACCGAATTACATACATTGCATGCGTGACCTCTCTCTGCTTGGTTTATGTGTTGGTTTGTGTGACCCAATTTTATCATCATCCCGATTCTGTATATAAAGGTGTAACCGTGCTCTCTTGCTTGGCGTCTTACGGAGCGACTCGTGTCTGGTTCTTTCTGCAGTGTGCGCCTGCGACCTGTCCCGCACGGGCTTCTTCCAGAAGGGCGGCGAGTACCTCTGCACGGCCGACTACCAGCGCCTGTACGGCACTCGCTGTGACGGGTGTGGCCAGTTCATCAGCGGGGAGGTAGTGTCGGCGCTCGGCCATGCCTACCACCCTGCGTGCTTCATCTGCAGCGTGTGCAGGTAGGCAGGGGCTCTGTGGGGGGGTTGGCGGTCCACGGAGAGTCTCGATGCGTGTCTTCTTTGTGTCCTTATGGATGGAGGTTCGAGTGGAACGAGAACATGGTACCAACTGGGGTGTGATGAGTGTAATTTGAGAAGCGTGAGCTGGTCTGTTTTGGGCTTGGTAAGCAAGCATCTGTGTTAAACGTCTGAGGCACTAGAGTGAACCAGCAGAAGGAGGGACAACAAGGGAGAGACATGGGAGAACTTCAGGAAGTTGTGTAGACACGTTCTGCACCAGCGGCAGGGGTCTGATGGTACAGAGGGGAAGACGTGCCAAGAGTTAGTTGTAGTGGTCCACCGTCAAGATGAAAAGGGCGGAACAAACACTTGAGTGGTTTCCACCGAGAGACCAAGCTGGATTTTCCTGATGTTCTAGAGAAGGAATCTGCATGAATCCAGCCAAGTTAGCAATATGAGAAGAGAACGATACCAGCCCATCTCCCACTGTCTGGGTTCCTTCTCTTTACTGCCGTGCATCACAAACACACGCCCAAACGCCCCCCCACCCCAAACCTTCCCCACATTCCGCCAAAGATGCCTCTGAGGTTTGCTCGGGTGGGTCTCCTCCGATCCTTTTGCGTGAAGTCATTTCCTGTGAAAATGTTCCCGTGCGAACGAAAGGACAAGTGTGCCTTTGTTTACGAAATCCCACGAAAAGGGGCCTGGCTCGTCTTCTGGAGCCGTTATGCGCAGGTGGCGAAACGTGTTTCACCTTCAGAAGAGGAACGGCGCGCAGGAAACGGTGTCATGTTTTAACATGGCGTCTAAACAAACTGGAGCATTCCTCAGCCTCGGGGCTGGAACCCAGTGTCAGGACCACTTGTTCCAGCCCTCGATTCAGTTCAGTGGCTGAGTGTGTGTGTGTGTGTGTGTGTGTGTGTGTGTGTGACAATAATGGCTGCTTTTTTTCCCAGACCCTAGCACATGCACTAAACGCCTCATGTTGGAGGGGGAGGAGATTAGACAGGTATAACTTCTGAATGGTTTATTGACGTCCGACGAAGTGGAACGGAAACCTCATGCTCACTCACGCACAGATGTGCACAGCTGTGAAACGGATGGCGCCGTACGGGAGTCGGCTATGGCCGATGCTATTTAAAGCACGGCGAGCCAACACTGTGCGCGGAGCCTAAACAGAGTTGGTGAATAGCAGGCAACACTCACATAGCCATGCATAACAAATCTACATCATCAAGCTGTACTCTCCACTCTATGTGTCCTTTGAAGAATCACATGCGTTTAAGGTTCCTGAAGATGAAGACACACACAGCACGGCTGCTGATTTGCAGCGTCTCGTCCATGTATTGGATATGCACGATGCTGTAGGAAGGGTACAGTATTTACAGTACGGCCTCTTACCAAATACACCGTCTGTGCCGTGTGTGCCGTGCGTGCACGCACATGTGTGTGAGTTCTAGTTGATCATTCTGACACGCAGTGCTGCTCCCAGCAGGGAGCTGGCTTAAGTTCTCATAAAGGAGGGCCTAAGGCAAAGGCTTCACAGCCATGGCTTGAATTGTTCCGTAAGAGCTCTCTTGGGGTTTTACACGTTTGCTCGCCACAGGTGATCAAAAGCTTCCTCAGGTCGATGCTCTTACCTTAAGCTGTTATTGATCAGAGATTGCTCTGATGAAATGTTTGGTTCTGACTCTAAAGTTGATCTTATGCAGAGGGAGCATGCACCATTTTTCACCATCCTTTATAGAGTAGATTCAGAGGCCAGGTCAGCGGGCGTGGCATTTGGTGTGTGTTTGTATGTGTATGTGTGTTGCCACATCTAGATTGACTGGTGCTCTCTTTGTGTCCTGTGGATGAAAAGGTACTCGACTAAGGTCTCGCAACCTCGACAGTTGGTTTGTTGGTCACCAGCTGCTCGGAGGTCGACCAGTCTGACCCGCAAGGCTTCCAGTACAGACGTGCTGCTTCTCCTCAGTCCCCAGCTCCAATAACACGTTTGCATGACTGTCTTGTTTTATGGTCTTTACTATAGTGTGAACAGAGGCCTAATCAGTTAAAAGGATTTTCAAGGTTTCATGCGGCTCACTCACCATAACTGGAAGAACATGTGCCATTCAGAAAGCACTTAGTACAGACCCACAAACACAATACACATTTGATTTAAAGAGTAAGAAGGTGTACCAAAGCATCAGGAATGTGATTTATTATTTATTTATACTGTATTTTGAATATTTGATAAAATACTTTATAGGTATGCTAGCTTAAAAAAATATTATCAGTATTTCAAATGGAAAAATACTGATCCCAGAAGTATTTTGTTAAATATGTGGGTGTTGCAGGCCACCACAACTTTAATTCAGAAGCTCATGAACTCTTCTCAAAATGTTTTTACCAACCAAGCACTCTGATTGGAAAAGAGACATTCCATGAGTGTTGATACAGGATATATCATTTGGCCTTTGAAATATAACTGTATTAACTGTATTACTTTACTTACACATGCATGTGTGTGTGTGTGTGTGTGTGTGTGTGGATACGTGTGTACCCGCACCTGTGGCCTGACACCCCGTCTCACTGGGTCACAGGAAGCCATTCCCAATCGGAGACAGGGTGACCTTCTGTGGGAAGAAGTGTGTGTGTCAGCACTGCTCACACGCGCTCAGCAGCAGCAGCGAGCCAATCAGAGTCCACGGGCCGAGCCGTAAGTCCCGCCTCCACCACCCACCCGTGCTCATCTTGCTCTCTCTCTCTCTGTCTGCGTCGCGGCGACAGGCGTCTTTCGCTCTTTGTGACACGCGCCGCTTCCTCTGGGTGCGGCTGCCACGTTATGTCTGTCCCTGAGTGACGGAGCAGGCGCAGTTATGGCAGAGTCTGCTGTAAACATAGAGAGGAATGCACTCCTGCATGCAGGGCCCTGTGTGTACTCCTGAGCATGGTGCGTCTGCAGGAGCCGCAAGAGAGTCATCTCGCCACCTAAATGAGAACAAAGTGGATGACCTTTACTGAGATAGAGCCCACATACAACCATGTGCCATTCTCCGCCATAATTCTCTCAGCTCTCTCGTGTCGACATGCGCACACACACACACACACACACAGTTCTCTTCTTGTAATGCAGCCTACATGCCATTAGTTTGTGGACTTGAAATGGCATCTCGTTCACCAAAAGGTAAAGAAGGAGAAACGCGTCTCCTGCACAGCGACTCAGGGTATATTTTTCATTTCATTTTTTTCCTCATTTTTTATTCATATAGATCAGCATACTAATAGTTATACATGCACCTATTATATTTTCCTTCTGTTATGTTTTTACCTCATCATTTCAGTTCTTCTCTTGTGTAACTCATGATTCATGACGATGTCACTAAGGGGCAGGGTCTGCTGTATATAAGGTGATGGGTTTTGGATGAGCTAGAAACACGCTGACGAAGCCCTCAGTGCCGCAACGTTCATGTGAAATTCACCGAGCTGAATAAATAGTTTTGCATATATACGAGAGCTGTCCGACCGTTTCTTTGATTCATTCCTCACTCGTGGATTCGGCACGTCAGAAAGCATCTGTGAGGAGTGGTGCCTGTTCCATCCTTCACCATTACTTTGTGTCCCCTGAGCATTCCTGCCGTGCTATTTTTCAGTCTGCCATTCATGCACACTCGGTGTTCACTGTAAGAATACGAGTATGCCAAGGAGTATCCCTGTATAACGCTCTGTACAGCCTGACTCTCTGCAGTGCCTTCAGAAGCGAAGAAGGCGCATTTGTTCGGCTACTGTGTCCCCTGCCTATTCCAACATGTCCGTCCTTGCTCCCTGTGGCAGACTGTGCGGGCTGTAAGGAGGAGATAACGCACGGCCAGTCCCTGCTGGCTCTGGAGAAGCAGTGGCACGTCAGCTGCTTTAAGTGCCACACCTGCGGCACTGTGCTCACGGGCGAGTACATCAGCAGGTAGGTCCCTCGACGGCCCCGCCCACTCTCTGCTTACGGACACGCCCCTGGTCCGCTCGATTCGAGACGCAGCATTTGTGAACGGATTTCGTAAAGTGAGAGAGTAGTGATCTTCAAACCTGGTGTTCACGTTATTAAGGCAGCTCAGGACACTTAAAAGGCCCCGGTTTAGTTTAACGGCAAAACTTTTCATGACTCCAAAACATCCGTGGTTGCACCTGGATTTGTTGTGTCTGGTGTACCTAGCCTAAATTTAACAAAGGTGATCTTTCTTTATCTGCATTCAAACTCTTCTGATGTAGCTATACAAATGCCTGTGTAGCTCAGCTTACCTTTAGCTTTAATCTCATGTGTCCTGGGTCATTGTATGGCCTGAATTGTCCAGAAAAATGACACAGACAAAATGGTAATTGTGTTCTGTCTGCTGTGTGCACTTGTTCTTCAGAGACGGGGTACCATACTGCGAGTCAGATTACCACAGCCAGTTCGGTATCAGGTGTGAGACCTGCAACAAATACATCAGTGGAAGAGTCCTGGAGGTAAGATCTTTAAATCAGCAATACCTTTAAATTACATAATGACCAGCATTAGCATTTATCATCTATTATTTATTTATCTTAAGATTATTCAGTGGGCTTGTTATTTTCTGGCTGTATAAATTGTTGTTCTAAACACAAATTTGGCCTACAGTGTTACATTCTCAGTGTAGCACTAGGAAAACCTTATTGAGCAGATATATTTAAAGCAGAGGTCATGACTTAATGTAATTTAGCAAATACTTGACGTATGTTGCAGCTGAATCTCCATCTAAATTGCGAGCGTGCCAGGCTGGGTTTCCTCTCTTCTCATCTCATTCTATTAGCTGCATCTTTTGGAGTTGACACGTGGGCCGCTTATGCAATCTGTATTTTTAGATGTTTGGTCGTCTCAGCCCAATCTCCCACCATTCAAGTCCTGACACTTTCCACAGTTATCCTTACCTCCTCCTTGCCATCTTGCTCTCTCTCTCTCTCTCTTATCTCCTCCCCTTATAATGGTGCAGTAGTTCAAAGTGGAAAAGGAAGGCAGACGGAGAGATAAACTGAACAGAGCAAATCCTGATGAATGTGAGCAGCCAGTGTTCTTCCCCTGTGCCCTTTATATTTTACTTTGAGAAAGGAGTGAAGCAAACTGAACGGCTGAACAAATAATCCGCAAAGTGTATCTGTCCTCTGGGACTTTATAAACCCTTGAAGTGACTTAAACGCAAGCTAGTCTATTCCGGACGCTAAAGACTGACTTTCCTGTGCACTGATTTAAGTGTGGAAAGTTTTCCGTAAATCAGATTTGATCTGATCTCTGGCTTTCCCTTCTGATGATGAGAGAGCAGACAATCTCTGTAAACGTTAGTATGCCAATTCCCTTTAGTCCATTTTTAAGATTAGTCCTGGTAGAACTGATAGCACAGTGACTATCAACTGACCATTTTCACGCTCCATTCATGCTTCTCTTATCGCCACTACAATTGCAGAAGCACACGACTACCGCGTCCGATCTCCAGTAGGTTACCTTCCCTTACATGAATGACTGCGGTAGAACAGGATGCTGACGTCAGCACATTTCCGCCATGCAGTGCATTAGGCTGGAGTCTCTTAGACTCAGGGCTCCGTGAGGCTGGACTGCGTACCTAATGCATCCCAAGTGCTTACAGACAGGACTCTATAAATAGAGGGTCCCGATTAATGCAGTGTCATCATCACTTAAGATGAAGCTCTCCTGACAGCTCTGCCACCGGTGTGTGTGAGTGTGTGACAGTAAGACAGAGAGAGGTGAGTTCGGGATTATCTTAGGAGAAAGGGCAGAGAAGAGAAGCTCTTGTCGATGATGTGCAGCAGCAGGTCAGACCTCTGAACAGGGTGGCGGCCATCATGCACAGTCAGGTTCTGTAATGAACATACCACAGCATTCCACGTAAATGTCTTTAAATATAGACATCCGAATGACTTTAAAACATCAGCTAGTCAGTCAAATTAAATTGAGCATATTTTCAGATTTTTGGCAGAATGTTGAAATACCACCTGTCTCTAGTCTCCCTCCCTCTCTCTATCTCTCCCTCTCTCAGTATCTCTTCAAAGCTGGAGGAAGACAGTTGAAAAGCCATATCATTCTGAAAGACGCAGCTGCTACATTAAACTCCTCAGAATGGCCTTTTTTTACCAGCTGACTTCCTAATTACTCTCTGAGAGCGGGACGCAGCGCAAAGCCAATTACCACAGCATTATTCTGTGTGATTCCGAGGCCTCTGCTCTCCTCCACTGCGACTCCTTCTCTCCTCCACTGCGACTCCTTCTCCTCTCCTCCACTCCTAATTATTTCTGTCTTTTCCCCTCATCCAGATGCTCTCGACTGCCCATCTGTGTCTTTACAGCAGATTGCCCTCATCGCTCCCTCCCTCTCTCCTTCTCTCTCAGGCAGGTGGAAAGCACTACCACCCCACCTGTGCCCGTTGTGCACGCTGTCATATGATGTTTGCTGAGGGAGAAGAGATGTACCTGACAGGTAAGTGGTCTCTGTATGCCAAGACACTTCCCTTAAATCAGTCTGGTTTGTCCGATCTCTCTTAAAAAGCCTCAAAACCCTTTTTTTAGTTAGGGATTGTTTGGGTGGTAGCCCTGAAGGTAGTTCAGCACACAGGCATGCAAAATTGTGTGTTATCATACAAAAATAGTTACACTTATTTAAAATAAGTGTTTATGAAAAGCATTTCTTCAAAATACAGCATGCATAAAGAATTTTAGTACTTAAACTCAAGATCAACTCTATAGTCTCACATATCTAATGCTATGTTAGTGGTCAAATATCATTACTGTAATACAAAAAAATCTTCATACAATAAGCTGCTATGACTCTGAAAAGTGTCAATTATTGTACAAGGACTGTCATTTATGCTGGCCTGTAGTTCATGCTCTTTTGTACATGGATCATGGTTAGGTAGGTCATACTGGTCTCTCTGACAGGTCAACAGATCACTAGTGTGAAAGTGGTCATCTTTTTCATACATTTTTGTTACCATCAGATTCACAGCCTCTATACAGCCACCAAATCATTATTCTTTAATAATCAATTAATGTATATGTAACTTGTATTTATATTTTGAGAACTGTCATTACTTATATTTCATTACAACCCTACCTTAGTTAAACTGGTGCAACGCTTTAGAACTTGGAGACGGACACGAGTGCTGGAGAGAGCTTAATTTATTTTCAGAAGCAAACGGAGCCTCCTGGAGGATAACCGTGCCGACGACGAGGCATATTCACGAAAAACAACTCCTGAATAACAGAACCCAATCTAACAAACAGAAACAAAGTAAATACATAGAAAATTATTCTTAGTGTCCCACTCAAAGTTTAATTGGCATGGGTCCCCAGAACACTTTGCATGTAACTCTGGAGTAGCCTCATGCCAACAGTCTATATGTATAAAACATTGTTGTGCTTACAGTTCTGGGCAGATGCAGTTAATTAATCGCCTAATGTAATCTCCAGATGGATTGATTATGCATTTTGTGGCGTTGAGCCTAATTTTAATGCCTTGATTTGCAAAATTTGCTGAGAGGGAATTTTTTTATTTACGATGACAGGGACTGACAGGACTGAGGTTAACGATGGATTACAGTCATGAAACCCAAATGGATTTGAACCAAGGCCAGGGGCCATATATCGCGGACATTCATGGACCTTGCTAGCGGAATTAGATATCAGCTTACAAGCCCTTGCGCAGTGCTGGTATCCACTGGCAGCAGGAGGGATGCGGGTGCAGGACCCTGTGATCATAATGCTCAGTTGTTTCTCGTTATGGGTTCCAAAGGACTGTAACTCCGCCCCCTTTTATTTTTCTTAAGTAGCAGCTTATCTTCGTTCTGCGAGAGTGTGTGCACATCTGACATTGGTCATGCGCAAAGAAGGAGGTGGGGGGGGGGGGGGGGGGTTAGTGGACGCCATGCCTGCCCACACACGTGTAACCGCTAACATGCAGCCTGCCACGGCCCCTCGATCGATGCGCAGGAGATGCTCAGAAGCGCTGATGTTCCAGCTCATCGCTTTCAAACAGCAAGCGAGATGCGGCGTCTGAATGCTAAGGAGACGGCTCTCCTCCGGGAGAGGGGCGCGTCAGAGGGTCGTGTCGCCCGTGGAGATGTAGGTAGCGACCGAGTTCTCCGTGTCTACACTCGCGCGTCTCCTTCCTGTGTTCCCTCTTGCAGGCTCGGAAGTGTGGCACCCGCTGTGTAAACAGGCTGCCAAGACTGAGAGGAAACTCAGGGTGAGGCTCTGGTCATCCAACGCACTAGCAGAAATTGTGAAGCATCAGCTCTGCCTGTCTGTATGGTGGCATACATGCATATTGTTGTATGCATACTGTGTGTGTGTGTGTGTGTGTGTGTGTGTGTTCTTACAGTTTAGACGCACCTCAGAGGCCTCCATCTCCCCACCTGGATCCAGTATAGGCTCCCCAAATCGAGTCATTTGTGTAAGTAGTGCTCCATGCACACTGGCACACACACACACACACAAACTCAGAGAAGCTGTCCTCTGCACTCAATGTTTCTTAATTACCAGCCGTTAATGTGAAATATATGTTTTCAGATATGTCACATAAAGGCCTCTAATAAGGCCTAACAATCTGAATGGGGCCAAATTAAGCTTAATCTGGCTCAGTCAGAATGTAGGTCAACACTGACGAATGGTGCAATTTCTCCAGCACCTTTACTGTTTATTGTACTGTTGTGCAGTTGTGTGAATTATTAAAATAGTTTTCGTTGTTTTCATGTGCGGAGAAGCTGTTTCAGCAGCCAGTTCCAGTGCTCCACGGGCCTCGTTTACCCAAAACAACACCAAACACTCATTATCTGTGGGAGTACGAGGGAAGGGGTAACACAGGGGAGGGCTCTGTTAGGGCCGCTGTAGATTTTGATTGCTCAGTTATTATTTGATCAGCCATGGTTGAGTGAGTGATTATTCGAGCTGTCATGATTGAGTGGGTAACTATTTAAGCAGACACTGGCTGAGTAGGTAATATTTGAGTGGCCATGGTTGAATGGGTAAATGTTTGAGCAGCCATGAATGAGCGGGTAAATATTTGATCAGCCATGGTTGAGTGGGTGATTGACCAGCCATGGTTGAGTGGATAATTGTTTAAGCAATCGTGGTTGAGTGGGTAACCGTTTTGAGCATGATGCTATAAACATTATCCACCCCTCTCATTGTGTGCCGTGTGTGTTCATAAGCGATTGTGTTTTCCTATACAGTTACCACCCACATTATTATAAACACCTGTGCGGCACCTAAATCTGGGTAGCACCTACACCTGTGCTACCTGCAAACTGGCCAGTGCTGCAGAGTCACCAGTATTGTAGGTGCACAATTTTATAGATATAATTGCAGATTGTAAGCCATGTGTTGCTGTCAGCCTATGTGTACTACATTACCAACTGCATCGCTGGACACTGACGTGATATGGGCAGGGTGATGCTTTGACACAAACTACATGGCAACAGATGGGCTGCAGCCTAAACCTGAGTGTGCAATAGATCCATGTTTCTAATAAAGTAAGCAACATGTATATGCAAGTAATGCATGCACAATATATTTAGATTTATTTAATTATATATATTATTTAATTTTGGCAGCAGCTGTCCATGTGTGCCTTAAACACATGGGCAATGTGTGTGTGTGTGTGTGTGTGTGTGTGTGTGTGTGTGTGTGTGTGTGTGTGTGTGTGCGTGCGTGCATGTATGTGCGTGCACATGTGTGTGCAGACATCTTTGGTACATGCTGTCAAAAGCCTGCTGCAAAGCTAGATCTAATCTCCATCTGGATATGAGTCTGTCTCTGCAGGCTCTCTCTCTCTCCCTGCCTCTCTCTCTCTCTCTCTCTCTCTCAGCCTCTCCCTCTCTCTCTCTCTCTCCCCCTCTCTCTATCTCTCTCTTTCTCTCTGTGGAATCCTCACAATCGCTTCTCTCTGTTCTGTCCCTGTTCTATGTTTGCTCCCCAGGCCAAAATGGAGAATGAGATCCTGAAATGCAGGGATCTGGCCGCGCTGCCTAAGATTAAAACACTTTATGACACACAGCGGCCTGATCTCATTCCTTACGCCGCCTATCACAGATTCTCCTCTGATGACAGGCTAGAGCACTGCGGCTATGGGGAGGTACTCAGACACCAGTCTTAGCGCTACTGACTATCGCTTGGCTCTGAATCCCCACCCACTCCACTCCACCCCACCCCACCCACTCCACTCCACCCCACCCATTCACTGAGTATAGTGGTTTTGTGTTTCCACTGCTAGCTTCCCATGTGCATCGTACTTCCACAGTTATGTTTTAATGTTCAATGGAATCCATGTTCGCTCTCTGCTTTGGTTGATTATTGCGAATGGTTATTGGAGGGAATGTCTTTCCGTGTGATTCCTGCCAAGCTGATGTTCATGTCTGGAGGATAATGAGAGATGATAATGCACAAATGTGATAGCTTGCATGGATTCTGGGTCTGGTGTCTACATGTTACAGCCCAACGAGTGTCCGAACACCGTGAAGCATGGCTGCGCATTGCAAGCGATGAAATGCTGAAGGCAGTTGTGTCGAGCGTATACAAATCTTCGTAATGGGATTCATGAAAGTCGAATGACTATATCTTTCATATCAAGTTGCTCTTTTCCATTCCCTGCTTTCTTCTGCCATCTTCTGGCATGGGCCTGGGAGGAACGGAGTAATGGAGTGTGAAATGAATTTGTGCTTGCTTGATTTCCGCTCATTTTCCTCTCCTCTCTCCTCCCCGCCTCTGTGTGCACAGTCCATGGGAACGCTCTCTCCATATTCTCAGGTAATGAAGCACTTTCAAACTGGTCAGAGTGCTTGCTTGGCAGCAGAGAGGAGATCTTGGATGTAATGTGTGTCTCCAGAGGCAGCAGGAGATATAAACATTAAGGGGAAAAATCTAATCTGACCTGATTAAATACCTTATTTGGTATTTTGTATCATTTCTTTATAGTGACCTGATTAAGTACTTTTGATGTCTTCGTGCCTGTGGTTTATAAGCCATGAATTTGTTTAGTCTAGGAATCAGGTTATGATGCACTGTTGACATTAGCATTATTCTGAAGTTTGGCCTCGTTTAAATTCTTCCGTTTGTCAATATTTATTAAGCTCTATGGTACCAGTGTCCTTTTGATGGTTTCAATGGATATTTGGTTGCTGATTAGCCTTGTTTAAATTCCTTGTGTTATTATTTAATGTTCTCTGAAGTGACTCTGGTGCTGTTGATGCAGGTGGTTGACACTGCGTACTGGGCAGATGATGCGCCTCTCGTCTGATTGGTTCCCTGCTCTTTCTCTACCAGGAAATTTACAGCAGCCTGGACCTGAGGCACCGGCGCAGTTCTAGCCCTGGATACATCGACTCACCGACCTACAGCCGCCAAGGCCTGTCACCCGCCACGCCTCGCTCCCCTCAGCTCTACCGTCGTTCTGGTCAGTCCTCAACTCTCTCTCTCTATCTCTCTATCTATCTCTCTCTCTCCCAACACAATTGGCCCACTGCCTAACACCAGGAGAGGTGCCACAGGGGCAGGCTTACTGGGGCATAAAGGTGCCGTCTGGGAACGCCATGTTTCATATGTGTCATCACCGAGGCTGCCTGCACCACCTCTGACATCTTCACCTGAGGACCATGCGTAGCCACGGCAGGGCTAATTGACCTAATCAGTCTTTTGAAGCCCATCTTCTCTTTTGTTGCCAGCATGATAACGTCATAGTATAATCTTACAAGGTTTATAACTGCAAAGAAAGAGTGGTGGTGTTGGAGTCCCCCAGTATTGCCCAAACCAGGCTGAAATGACCATCCATTGCTCTGTTTCTAGCGCTTCTCAATAGAAGAGTTTCCTGCCATTCTTTCATTTAGACTCACGCCATATTACATCATATACATCTTTATGAATGCAGCATCTCTTTTAGATTCTGCTGTCTCATGAAAATAATTTACAGTTTCAAAATACAGCATGTCTCTCTGTACAGTCGGCTTCCAAGGTAGTTTACCTTGAACATTTAGTATTTGCTAATTAAAAGAGCTATTCTTGGTTTAGTAGCATTCACTGCTTTGAGTGAAATATTCCATAATATTAATGCTAAAGCTTTTCCATTTTTTTCATTTTTGAGTTTTCTCTTTTTTGCTTTCCATCTGTAGGCAAGGTGTGCTTATGTACTAAACAGATCCCTGGCTGGCTAGCATGTAGGCCAGGCTATGGTTAGTAACATGAGAATGGGGGGCGGGTCAAGCCTGGGCTCACGCTCTGGTTTCTGTGGCTGTGATTGGTCTTGGGTTCACAGCAGGCACTGAGAGTGGCAGGAGCTCTCCCTGTTACAGTCAGCTTGATGCCAGGTGCAACACACCCACCATGTACCAAGCTCCCAGGCATTTTCATGTTCCAGGTAGGCTACTGCTTTTCTCCTCATCGGTCCTGCCCATCCATCCCTATTCCACCAACAACCTCAGCAAGTTAATGATCTACAGTCTGAAGGCCACTACCTTAGGCAGCTTTATGAATCACGCCTGATAATGGTAGTCTTCTCTTATCCATCCCACATTCTCCATTGCTCACCCATGAAATAAGATGTCGCCATCAACAGGTTTTCCTTCAATGAGAGGTCCCTTGATTTACTAGTGCTTTCACTTTGTATTCTTGGTCAGTTTGTCAATATTCCTCAAATAAAATTAGCAAGGTATGTGCACCAAGAAAACTTTAAACCATTTTTATGAAGCTGTGATAATTTAATCATATGCTTGAAAACTACATTCTATTGTTTGGTTCAAATGACTTCCATATGTAACTCTCAAGGGAACCATTAATTGGATTTAAACACTGCTGTCAATGTTTTGTGTTTCATAGTCACTGTGATGGATTGACTCTTCCTGTGGTCTTCCTGTGTCTGTATTCATGGGTTTTCTGCCCCAGTGGGACAACCCCATATTCCAAAGCTTATGCTGGTGAAACTTTATCTGCTGACACCTCAGAATGAAAGGTTTTTAAAGCCCTTCATTCTCTTGCTATCACCTGGCTCCACACTCTTCCATATCCTTCTTTTACAAAGAGGTCAAGTTGGGCACAAGGGAGCAGGAAGAAAAACAAGGAAAAACTCTGTACATTTCCCATGGGCCTAGGGAATGTGTGGAAAACTCTTAGACTGCCTTATAAACCCTGAGATATTTCACTCCACCCAACAATCTAGAACTGCCTGTCCAACCACACTGAAGATTGCAGGCCAAAATATTAGTAGTCTATGGGCAGTCAATGACTAACCCATTCTCCCTTTTATGGGTCACGTTCAACCAAACCACCCTGGTTTCTTTCACCTCTCTTCACTTTTCTCTTTGTCTTTAGCCACTGGAGAGTCTAACATCTACAGAAAGCCCCCCATCTATAAGAGACATAATGGTATTTGTGTGAAGGCTTCTCTTAGAACGAGACAAAGGCTTCCATCCTTTCTCTCATTCTGGAGATACCAGCATAGTGTGTCCCATGAGTTTGCGGTGTATGCTGTTGTCTCCAGCACCAGATGGCCTTATCCACTAACGCCAGCACTGAAAATGTAGAGCTTATTTCATTTTTAAAAAATGCGTGTTCCTTTCCTGTACGGGGGTAGCCTCATTATTTATGATTTGTGAAGACAACTGGCACTGGAGACAGTAATGTTTTGTTTGAATGTGCAAATGAATCATGATAAAACGGTAATGGAATGTCTGAATTTAAGCTCAACGTTAAGATCTCGAGCTAGATGACCTGCAGTGCGGAATGTCTGGTTGGCACATGTGTCTGTGGGACCACTGCATGATGCACACCTGTGTTTTGGGTGGCTTTGCTTTGGTGTTTGTTTGTATGGGTGCTATTCATTACAGCTGCGTTTCTGCTGGGATTTCAACAAATAGCTTCTTTTTCCTCAATTAAAAAAGATGAGCAATATTAAAGAATCCCCCCCCCCCACCAACCCCCTACCTTCACCACTACTCCCACCTGTCAACTCACAGCAAGGCCACGGTAATGCCTCACCCAAAGTGTGAAGTACGCTGTGGACACAGGAATGCTTACCTCCTTTATGTTCAGTCTGTTCAGACACGGAAGGCTTTACCTTACAAATGACACTTAACCCCAGAGACCTTGTATTGTTTCATCTTGCCCCATAATCTCTGTTGGATCCATTGAGGCATTATGGTGATGGGATTAGGTCACCTTGATTGGCCTGCTTGCATGTCCTGTATGTTGTGTGCTGTGGTCAGTGTGTGCTTGCCTATTCTGGCCCTCATTTCTGTGGAGCACTCTCTCTGACCTGCTTCTTCTCCTCCCTGCACCCTCCATCCTGATGGTTCCTCCCTCGATGAACCATCCACCCTGTAAGTACCCAGCTCCCCTACCGTTGTTTTCCTGGACACTGTCTCACATGATCTCCTCACCACCCAGCTACCTTGCACCTATACACATTGCCCACTTTATTAGACACCTGTCCTGGAGGGCTTATTTCAGGTACAAATACAGGCTGTGTAATATTCCAGTGTATGACTGTAAACACCTCACTCTGCTAGTTTAAAACGTTGCAAAGTACTTTATGGCTACCGCTAACATCAGCACGACAGAATACGATGGGATCTGTTAGTTACTGTGCTGAACTGGGTTTGAGGAGCGAGCCTCTCTCTGCGTTTTATCCTCTCCCTCCCCCTCTGAGCAGCTGGGCTGGCTGCGTGTTCACCCGAGACGCAGCTCCGCTACTGATCGCTCGTTCACGTTTTCGATCTCACTACCTCCCTGTGCTCATTTACCGCTCATCGACGTTTCGCTCGCACTTCCATGCTTGAGCGTTTCCCGTGAAAGCCCCGTCCGCGTCCGCGGGCTTTCTCCTTGGCCAGTGCGCTCCGAATATCGCAGTTTCTTTCTGCCCCGCAGATGACGACGAAAACGAAGCCCTGAAGAGTAAAACCAGTGAGGATATTCTGTCCTCGCCCTTCTCGCCGTTCTCTCCTGACCTCTCCCAGCAGTCTGACTCTGACTATTTCTACCCCGGCTCTCCCAAAGGTGGGTAGTTGTTTTTTTTTTTTGACTGGACTGCATAGATCCCTCTTGCCTTTGGAAGTGCCTGTTTTCGTAAGGTTGATGTTTTGTTTATTTTTGCACCTTGCATATGTAGTATTTTATACTATTTTAAATAGTAGGTTTTTCTGGTCAAGATTATGGACTCTCTCTTTCACCGTCTCTCTCTCTCAGTCCCCCGAGGCCGCAGATTCTCTTCAGGAGGAGAGGAGGACGGTTGGAATCAGAGCATTAACAGAGTACAGACTCCTTCCTTCTCCCTCCTGTTTTCAACCTTCCGCACTCAGACCTCCTTACACCCGCACACGTAACCGCCCTCCAAGCCCTTCACACACTCCCTCTCCTCCTTCCTCTCCAGCTCCAAGCTGGAATCGGCAGGATGATCCTGAAGGAAGAGATGAAGGCCAGGTCCGGTTCCCGTGACAGCGACCCCTGGACCGGCGCCCGGGACTCCCGCAGAGGGAGCAAAGAGGCACTCCACAATGCGGGCTACAGCAACACAGTCAACGGCTGTAAGGGCTCACGCTTTCCCCGCCCCCACGCACTCTTTCCCCGCCCTCACCCACGCTTTCCCCGCCCCCACCCATGCTTTCCCCGCCCCCACTCACGCTTTCCCCGCCCCCACGCATGCTTTCCCCACCCCCACGCATGCTTTTCCCGCCCCCACCCATGCTTTCCCCGCCCCCACTCACGCTTTCCCTGCCCCCACACACACTTTCCCCGCCCCCACGCACACTTTCCCCGCCCCCACGCACACTTTCCCCGCCCTCACCCACACTTTCCCCGCCCCCACCCACACTTTCCCCGCCCCCACGCACACTTTCCCCGCCCCCACGTATGCCTTCACCCGACCCACAGATCAGTAGAGGCAGTACAGGAGTGCTGGTCCCGTGGGCGGAATTAATCTCAGAGTAAATGTTTCTTTAAGGATGTAAATCAAACTGCCTCTGCAAAGAGTCAAATCCTTATGTCATTCTTACACTGCGTGTTATCTGTTCAGCGTAATCCCTATATCTGCTGGAGAAAGATGCTTTGTGTAAAAGCCTCATTGGAATCCATGTCTGGATTCCTTAAGAGATGTTCAGTTTGAATAGTAATTCAGTTACTAGTTCTAGAGTGAAAGAAGACCTACTGGGTTGGAACAGGTATTCTGAAGCAATACACAGCAAAGAGGTAATGAAAAGAGCCTGAGGGCTGATTGGTGTAAATATGTGTGTGTGTGTGTGTGTGTGTGTGTGTGTGTGCGCGCACACTGGTCAGTAAATGTAAATGAAATTCAAGACAGGGAAAGATCTTTGTGATAAACTAGTGTTGGAGACAAAATATTTAAAAACGAAAGTGTTTTCCATTTCACAAACTAAAGGTGTAAGAAGTCGTGCGCCTGGCTGAGATTAGAGACTGGCCTAGGCTTTCAGAGTACAGATGCTGTGTTAAGGGCAAGCATCAGGTCAGGGAGGCAGACTTACATTTTGAGTCAGTTAAGGCTTTGGGGATGAAACAGATTTACTCGTGGCTACACTACACATTTATGTCCTCTATGCCGCTCAGATGCGGCACAAAAGCATGAGCATGTGAGATCCCAAAAAGCTTATTGTATGGCTATTACATATATATGTGTGTGTGTGTGTGTGTGTGTGTACACTCTGCTGACCAAAGACAAAGTTGAGGTATGTCATCACGAGCCCAGACGACTAATCTTTAGTGGTCCTTCACTCTCCGTAAGGTGTTGACAGGCTGCTCTCGCAGTGTGTGTGACCCGGATGTTATGTGTTTGTCTCAGGTTTGAGAGCACTCGGGTGGAAAGAGCCCTGTGTGTTCGTTGCAAGCTCTTTCTCCTGCAAATGTGTAGTAAAGGCGCATCACGACAAGGCTGATTGCTTCAAAGATTTCACAGTTTTGAAATGGCTGTAATTTAATTATATAAGTTATAAATTCAGGGAGAAAGGCGTGATGCTGATATTAGAAACAATGACAGCACAACAATGAATGAACCTACCCATATCTGTGTATGTGTGTGTGTGTGTGTGTGTGTGTGTGTGACTCTACCTATGCCCCTTGTCTCTCTTCCCTGCTGATATTGTCCCTGTCCTCTTTTTATTATGAGTGGCAGTCATGTTCTCACTCGTCATTCTGTCTCCATGAAAGAAACATCACCATAAAAACAATGATTGGACTGACCTCTGTATAGACTGTAATGGAGGCCAGGCCCAGTGGAACAGCCTGACTAACCTTTATTTTCATGTGACAGTTCTCTCCCATATGCTCTGACATGTACACACATTGACATCTATCACTTTCTTTCGGTTTATCCACTAAATCTGTCTGTTTGACACCCTGTCTGAGTGAGTAATTGATTCAGTACTAAATGATTGAATTGAATTGTCTTATCGACATGGTAGTAACTCCATCTTTAAGACTTCTCTCTCTCTCTCTCTCTCTCTCTCTCTCTCTCACTCTCTCTTTCTGTCTCTCCAGCTCCTAGATCCCACCACAGTGCAGACAATGGTGAGTCACAGAGAGTTGATGTATGGTTGTCTTACTACCCCTCTGTACTGAGTGCTCTGTGTATCTGAGTTTGTGTGTTTATGTAATCATTCCTCGTTCTACTGCATCTCTGAGAATCATCTTGGCTTCAGGTATTCAAAAAGTAGACGCTATGGGAAAAAAAAGTTGACTGCAAGAAAGGATTTTGGAAGATGTAAATAAATAACTCGCACTTTCTTTTTCATATCTTGAATCTTTCTGGCTTAAGTGCAGGGGCTGGATCTGTGTAGGTGTGCAAAGGGCTCCCTCTACTGTCTGTACACTGATTTCGCATGTTCCTTCTGGTCATGAGTGATTGTGTTTGTCATCAGTTCTTCTTCTGCTTCAGGGTGAGGTACGAAGCTGGCACTGTATAGTCCTTGAGCTGCTTTCATGCTAGTTTGTGCATGCGTATCTTTACAGATTCGTTCGTCTCTAAATCAGCCTCTCTGCCAGGGTACGGCAGGAACAACCTAAACAGGGTATGAACATTTAATACCGTACATTCTGACAGTGTTTAAATCCTTCTAGTAAAACTGAGCACTTATGAACATTCTTAATATCCCAGTGGAGTTAAACATTAAACATTAAAGATGGATCTGTCACCTTCCTTTCTAGCCCCACAGCGCTGACTATTTCCACTATGACAGTGCCAATGCAGTGAACTGGGGATATAGAGGTAAGCGTTTTCTCTGCGACGCCATAGTGCCAAAGCCCAACTGAGCAACAAAACCTTCAGCCGAGCTCCAAAAGAACTGAGCCGCACACGCGTCCTCTTGTCTGTTTCAGAATACAAGGTGGGAGTCCACGCACATGGAGGTTTCAGACGTACTGCCTTGTGGAAAAACATCTTTAGAATTTTTAGTATGAATCACGGCACGATTGCTCGACCTTAGTCAAGTCGCTCATAACCCTCTGAACTTTTTTAGGTTTACCCATATCAGGATCTGATGGTCACTGTTCGCGGGTGCCACCAGCTTCCCCGTGATGTGGATAGGGCAAGACTGGAGGTGAGTCACAGCCAAAGATTCCCTATGCACCATAGTTGGTGACTCACCCAGATACCCCACAAACTCAAACTCAACTTTATTTATAACAGCTTCAGGTGTACCCAAAGTACTGCACAGTGGATATTCTAAACAATAAAAAGCAAACATTAGGCAAAGTAAAAACAGTTAAATACACCACCAATGTAAAAGTAATAGAAATAAAAAATAAGATAAAATAACAGTAAAAACTAATAAAATATGTCTCATGCTGGGTTAAAAGCCAAGGAATAAAAATGGGTTTTAAGGCAAGTTTTAAAAATGGACACTGACGAGTCCTGTCTAATATAAATTGGGAGGTCATTCCATAATTTAGGAGCAGCAATTGAGAAAGCTCAATCCCCTCTGAGCTTACACCTCAACCTCGGCACCTTCAGGAGCAGCTGATCAGCTGACCTGAGGTACCAAGTGGGAGCGTGTGGATGGAGGAGCTCAGAGAGGTTATGTGGGGCGAGTCCATGTAAAGATTTAAAAACATAAAAGAATCTTGAAATGAATTCTAAAAATGCAGTGGAAGCCAGAATAGGAGTTATGTGATCCCTCTTTCACACTCCAGTTAAAAGTCTGGCAGCAGCATTCTGTACTAACTGCCCCCACAAGCCTTTGGGGTCCGGGTCCAAGTCATACTCTAAATTCCTTGAGGTCAGAGTCAGGTCTGAATTCTCTGAGAGACTAGAGTGTGAGTCCAGTCTTTGGACATGATTCCTACCCAAGTTAGAATTCTCTCACCATTGTTACCAATTTGTCTCATTACATGACCTTCATGACATACACATTACCTTCATAATGAATACACGTATGGCATGAGAGTTAAAAAAAGGGAAAGTTGTCGTAAATAAGGCATGAAATGAGCCACAAGTGTGTACCTTCATAAAACAGTTGATGCTACAATTGCGTCTTACCACAGGACTGACCCGACCTACTACTGAAACATCAGATGTGATAGTGTCATTGGACTTTGACCAATTTGCGCATATGTCCAAAAGCAGAAGACAATTTCGACAAATTTCTTTCAACAATTGCCAGTCGCAAGCAAAGTCGTTCATATGGCTTCTCCAAGTGTGGTTCAAAGCTTTGTGCCGTTTCCCCATTCTTCCAGAGACACCTGTCCCCTGAAGAGTTCTTCCAGGTCTTTGGGATGACCATGGCAGACTTTGACCACCTGGCACTGTGGAAACAAAATGAGCTGAAAAAACAGGCACGGCTGTTCTAGAGAGCGCGGCTCCAGACGTCACCCCGGGACAGAAGGGTCTGGAGCCATCACCTGCTTCACAATGGACACTTTCTCAACTTTGTACCACGGTTTAGACATCCACTTCCCGAAGCGTTCAGTAAATACCGTATTGTGTTAAGTGTCAGGCTTTTCCTCCTACCACAGCCTCTGTGATAAATTTTCAGGTTACATTAATATAAGGATGATACAACAGAACGTTGCCTTACGACACGGTTAACACCAGCAGCGGTGCAGCGATGACAGACTGAATGCAGATGATCTTACTTCACCAGTATGTGCAGACTGCATGACTGGTTTCTGTAAAGGAGATTGTGTTGAAGACCCACAACTATGATGAAGAATGTTGGTTGTATCCAGGTGTGCGATAGCCATTACTTCTGAAGGAGTGTATTATGTACATCTCAAAACCAAAGTGATTTTTATTTCCAGTGCATCGAAGTGTGCCATACATACCTTGGTGAGTTAGGTGAACCTTCATTTTGATTTTTCATTTGTGGTGGAGTTTGAGATTTACGGATCCAAAGAATATACTTTCAGCAAAGGGTAAGCAGAGATTACTTTGACGGTTTGGTACTTGAACAATTAATCTGAAATCTGAATACTGAAATATTTGACATCTTAAAGTGCAGATAGAATACAGTTTAGTCATCTTTGGATTACATTTCCTCAGTTTGGAGTGGTTTAAAACTTGGTGTGTCAAACACTGGTATTAGAGGCAAGGGTTGAAATTATGTATGAAGTATGAGTAGAAAGGCAAGTTATATAGCCTGACAAAAAAACACTTCTGGCATGGTTGGTTAATGACAAGCAAAAAGACCGGAGTGCACGTCTAGACCTTGTGATGTTTCACATTCCACACTGTCAATTTTATCATGACATCTCATCATTTGAGAATAGTTTTATCTACTGCTGTATCAACGCCTTTATATAGCAATATTGAAGTGGAATCACCGTTTGCATAATTACAAATACTTAATTCCATGAATTTAGTGCAGAATAATGCTACTAGTTTTTTGAACCTCAAAAGCTGACTTATCTTTAAGTGCATCATAAAAAAAGTGGTCAGTTTTGTAATCCAAAACAACTAACAGCAGAGATTTTTTTTTTGTAATATTGCATTTTATAGACTAACTTTGCTTAACAAAATTTAATGATTGAGATGACCTGTCAAGATGTACTGGGTTAGCTTTATTCAAAGTAAAATGTTTTCAAGTGAGTATAACTCCGTGTGGTTTATTTCATATCGATTAGGAGCTTCTTCCACCAGTCGGGTCATGCAAGGTCGTTCACTCTGCATTTTCATGAACTAAAACGTTTAATGGGTACAAAGAAGAAGAAAAAAAAAGGTGTGTACTACAGTTCAGTGCCGTTTAACAAAACCTCATAAATAACCCAACTGACTGGAGGAAGAGTCCCAGAGGGAAATTAAAACGCTACCAGGCACAGAAAATGAGCAGACATAGAACGTTGTCGCCGTTTGAATCCAGTCAGGATGCAGTTAGCGCAAAACTCATGGTGCGGCCGGGCGCCGGATCTACAGGCCACCTCCAGGCCTCCATCCTGTGGGCCGTCATGCTCTGGTCTTTTAGCCTTTGAGGGAAGACATTCCAGCTCTCATGATCTCATCTACCAGGAGGATGTTGCTTGCGATTACCGTGCTGTGGAAGGAGGGGGGGGGCATTCATTAAAATCCTGCCAATTCCAGACTGTCAGACCAGCTTATTCAATCACCACCATAAGCGCTGGCTGCTTCAAAACATTTTTCTTCAGCTAGACAAGCTGATCATGGATGACATGATCGTTACTGCAGGCTGACACACATTAACTACTCTACGCAAATGCACTGTGCTCTCCCTCAAACAGATGATATATTCCAGCATCACCTTTTAAAAACAAGGGAGAGGGATGATCTTGCATGGTGTCTGACTGTCATTACTACAGATACAGTAAAACAGAATTCAGCCATGCTGGTAGTACTCTCACAACTGACCAATCAACATACGCAGATTTAGGGTTTAGATTTAGGGTTTACTCACCATGAGTGAAGCAGCTGCTTTTTAACACTATAGTTATCCCAAACACCAGCTTCCCCCGCCATCATTGGTTCACCTGGGAAACGCGTGACCATTCAGATGGAACATTAGGAGCTGAATATCAGGATTTTGTTGATGCAAAATTATAAATCACTAATCACTTTACTAGATTTGAATGAAGGGACATGTACCTGTGCTCAGGTCCACACCAATAAGCTGCCCGGACTCTTTGAATTCAGTCTGCAGCTTCACAAGAGTCTCCTGTGGGTCGTAGCCTGAATTCTGAGCCAGGACCTACAGAGAAAAAAAACACCCGTGTTTAAACTACAATCCTGAAGTTATGCAAATGGGGAACACTAAACAGATCTTGAGTAGGGGACAAATGTAAAAAATAAAATAACTGAAGGGTAACAGTGACCAGCAGGTGGAATGAGTCCCCGGAAAGGGCACACTACCTTTGGGATGACGAGAAGAGCGTCAGCAAACGCCTGCACACCCAGCTGAGCCCGACCCTTCACCTTGGGCTTGTGCTTCACCAGAGCATCGGCTACGGCGACCTCGAAAGCCCCAGCTCCCGCCACCACACTGCCTGCACGCCCAGGAACACAATCAGGAGTAAGGAGGGTTATGAAAAGTCTTTCAACAGCCATTCGTACAAGTGGCTCCATCACCAAAGTGTGAGGCTGCCTCCTTGTGGCCGATTGTAGGCATCGCCGGATGCCCTACAAAAGTTGCTTGTGGACTTTAAAAGTGAGCAGAACAGGGCGTTAAAATGCTAGGTGTTAGCAACTGCATAGCTTCTGCCGCAAATCAGAGAAAATGAACACGATGCAAGACGCTGTTGAAGCAGAACTGAAACAAGCAAATGCAACTGCTCCTTTTCTGCACAAGCAGCGCGTCAGATGTCACGAACGGCCGACGTTTGAGCTGAAAACGTCGACTATGGCGTGAGCCGTCTGCCGTGCCAGGTCATGCGCCCGTACCGTCTTCGATGGCGTTTTTGACCGCGCGCAGGCCGTCCCGCACAGCATCCTTGATCTGCGTGAGCGTGTGTTTGTTGGGGCCTTTGACCAGCAGCGTCACGGAGCGAGGGTTGCCACACTTCTCTATGAACGTGTACTTCTCCTCTCCCTGTCGCAAAGGGCAGACGATCACTGGGCGATTCAGACGGACATGCACAAACAACCAACTCCGCCGGGCACAAAAGGGGACAATGGGTATCAAAAACCGACCAGTGTGTGTTCGTAGACGAGACCGGCGTGCCCCAAACACTCGGGGGTGAGGTCGTCCACAGAGTTCATGGCAATGCCGCCACAGGCCAGCGTGAGCCTGGGAAAGCAGGAGACAACAGAGATGAGAAACCCCAAGCTGTGGGAAGACAATGGGGTTATGGGCCCAGCAGGACACTGTGTAGCTCCCCCTCACATTAGTACCTCACATTACACAGAAGTACCACCATGACCGAGAATGAATGAATGAGAGAGAGAGAGAGAGGGGTAATCTGGCATGGTGTCTGACTGCGTTTACCATGGAAAGAGTAAAACAGAATTCAGCCATGCCTCAACTTTCCACCAAACCCGCGATGGCTGCCGGACTCGCCGCCTACCTCTCCATGTTCCTCCTCTTCGCCCTGCGCAGGGCTACGATGCCCTCTTTAGCCAGCGCATCCAGAGAGAACGGATCTATACCCTGCACCAAAGGAACAGTTCAGCGCCAGCTCCTACATTCAGCACAGGGTCTGACGAGACAGCGCGCGCGGTGTGCTGGCCTCATGAATACACGTAGTAAGAACAGAGCGTCTTCTACTGCAGAGGTAGACCACACTTCACTATAGCACAGCGTGTGTCCATGGAACGCCACGCGAGCGAGCCACGGGGGTTCTGTGCACGAGAAAACTTTGGGAGGTGTTTGATTCAGAGTAATGCAACGGATTTACAAGGCTCAACCATCCCAGCTAGGCAGATGAATGTAAATATGCTTGCAGGAGTTGTCGGTCAATTTAAACACGTCCAAGAAAATCTAGTCCTGTGCGATTTTGAACCGGCGATGTTCAAAGTGCATCACGGAGCATCACTAGGAATTTCTGGCTTACCTTCTGGTTGATGACTACGAAGCCCTTCTTGTTGTCAGCACACACTTGGTTCTTCAGCGCGATGATCTTCTGCACGCGCTCCTCAATGAACTTCCTCTCAGCCTTCACCAGCTTCTCCCGCTCATCAGCGCTCTTGTAGAAGAAGCCCGAGTTCACCTCACTGTGCGTGTGTGTTTGGGGGAGGGGGGTAGAATTCAGCGCAACACAAACCAGCAAGTTTGTATATTGCTGAGCATTATACAGATGTATCCATCATGACAGGGATGGAAGACATTGGCAAAGGGAAGTAAACCTACGTTTTTTCATATTCCAAAGAGACGTTGCAGGTCAGGATGTAGGCGTCCTCCACTCTCTTCTTCATGTCTGGATGTCTGGCACCGTGGTCCAACACCAAACCTCTGATGAGTCTGAACATCAATTACAATTATATCAATTACAATTTAGTGGCCTAAAAGAGCAATCATTAGCTTCTGATTTCATAGCAATAAAGGTGAATCAGCCTCTTTCAAAGGTAATTCGAAAGGTAAACCCCCCCCCCCTTAACTGTACACAGTGAATCATGTAGCTTCTTACTGTGTGTCACTCTCAGTTTTGTGTTTCATTTCCATGATCTCCACCATAAAGAGGTCAATGGGCTCATTGGGTTTCTTGATTGCCAGCACTGCGTCCACCACGGCCTGCAAGGGATATAAAACCAGGAGCAGAAACTCTGAGAATATTAAATCACATCAAAACACATTTAAAAGGACCAAGACTGGACAAGATGAACTGATATTTAGATATATACCATACTGAGGCAGAGACATTGTGAGCAGAGTACAAAACACCTTCTACTGCAGAGGTGCAGCCAACACGTCACTCTAGCACAATTCATGTCCAAGGAAGGCTGCCATGAGTGTTCAAAGGGCTCAGACATTTGAGCCCTTGAGGCTCAAATGCCTCTCCGTTTGCCTGACTAGGGCTGGATGAAGCAGCAGATCTGGCAACCAGCAGAACATCATGGGGCCAATGAGCCACTCTAGCCTGCGTACTTCATTTGTTAAAAATCCATGTCTGTGCACGGCACTGAACTGACTACTATGACGAAATTCTTCTTAGGCCAAAACACACATTTTTGCTATATCCACCTGCCAATGCTTCTGAACCAGGCCAACAAGAATGTACCTAGAACACACATCCTGATAGTTTAGGGCAAAATGATGAACTCTGGTAGATCCAGAAGGACTGAACTGAGCAATGTTCTGTCCATGATCAGAAACCACACAGCACACTCTTTTACAAATATCCAGTGAGAACCAGAACGATGCGTCTCCCATACCTCCGTGAGCAGGTCGGCCAGCTCCGCGTGGACCTTGGTCCGCAGTGATGTCTTGGCCACGTTGATGAGGGTCTCGCGGTCCATCTCCCTGGTGATCTTCACATCCTCCAGCACCTGCAGGGCTTTGTCCTTCGCGGCCTCAAAGCCCTCTGCAATGATCCTGGGGTGGAGGCCCTGATGAAAAGCCAAAAAGTTTAACAGTGCACCAGTTCACCACCCCATACCCTCCTTAGTATAAAAACCATACTAACACAATTGTAAAAAAAATCAACTTATTCTGCTCATTAAATACTTTTTTTTTTTATATTGTGTTAACAAAACCAGCACCAAATATGAATGCCAACCTCAGAAATGTAAAGGTCTGCCTGTTTCAAAAGCTCCCCAATTATGAGCACATTGGATGTGGTTCCATCCCCGGTGATGTCATCTTGGGCTGTGGCTACCTTCGCGATCAGGGATGCAGTTGGATGCTGGATTTGCTGTTTAAACAGGAAGAGTGAAATGTCGTCTCCAGTACGTAATTCCAATAAGAACTGTTTAATGTACTTCAGATCACCGTACTGTACACTTGGGAGATTTATTGAAGTACAGTTGCTTGGTAGGGTCTAACGTACATTGTAAATATGGAGAAAGGACATAGGGAAGCTGTCTGCTTAAAACAGACCACGCTCTCTTACCATCTCGTGCAACAGAACATTGCCATCCTTAGTGAGCTTTATGTCTCCTGCACCAGAGACAAGCCTGTGGATAAAGTTTATTATTACAAAACATACGGTCATATTTTAGGATGCAAGTTATAAAATAGTGTGTGTAGAGGTGTGGAATTCTCAACATTAAACCTTACTAGATAATCAACTCACGTAGCAAGACCCCAAGGGTTGTTTAGTAACAAGAAGCTTAGCTAGCAAGATACCTACTACCGAACTAACTAACCTGCCAGTAATATGACGAAAAAGGGTGGGTCAGTGATGCCGGCAGACAAGAAGTAATGGCTAGTTCTTAGCTAACGTTAGTAAATTTAAAGCAAGTCCAAAGAAAATATTATCCTTGGAGGCAAACCCCATGCTATGCAGGAACGATGTTTTGACTCTAATTCCATTTGACGGGTGTATGCCTAACGCCACCAACACCGCTAGCAAGCTCAGAAGCTAACGCTAGCTCGCTAAAACCATGTGGATTAAAGATTGAACTAGTGCAAATCAGCTAGCGAGCGACCAAGATAGCATGTCAGCTAGGCTAACCATCTTTCTAAATCCAATGTTAGCTAGTTGCAAACTTAGTATGTTAGTAAGCTATAATCGATTAGGCTTTACTTGCAGTTGTAGCCTTAAAAAAGCCCTAAATGACAAATACCTCGCAAAACACCTTTATTTATAAAGTCAGTAGGATGGCTAGCTGGTTAGCCAGCTAGCACGCAGGCTGGACCTGCACGCGCGCGCTAACAAAGCGACTCATGGCCGCCTGCGAAGGCAGAACTTACATTTTCATGGTGCCCTTTGGTCCTAGGTTAGACCTCAGGACATCTTGTAGTCCGCGGGCGGCACTTATGTTGACAGCCAAGGCCGCCTGCGCCCTGGCTACCTCTGCTTTCGGATTAAGTGCCTTCACAGCAGCCATTCTGGTGTGCTACAGCCTCGTCAAAGAAGACACAGCCAGGCCGGTTTCAGAGACCAACGGAAGAGGAACGTCAAGCTTAGTCGTTTCCAGAAACCTCCAGCGTGCGTCCTTTGGCACGCCCTCCTGCTCGCTCTGATAGGACAGGAGCCGTTTTGACGAGTCGCACTGAAATAATTGGATTGGCTAATTGTGGCGTCTGTCTTTTATGCAGAAATATTGCCCCCGTGGTAACGAGGAATTTGCTACGATACGTCATACGCTTGAAATTAATTTTAGGGCAAGTAAACATCGCCAACATGTCTCAAACGTAATATTAGGGGGAAAAGAGGCTTAGGTTCACAACAAATCTGAAACAATGACATGAACAGTTCTTTAAAATCTTTCCAAATCCTTCACCAAATGCAGACATAATCTGCTCACTTTCATTAAAATCTCACCATATTACAGGGAAAAAATCATCTACACTTTCAATCGGACACATTTTCATTTCTCAAAGACAGAAATGACAATCCTCAGTCAGGAATCTTGTTTCCCCTTTCAACACCCAAGAGCAGAGTCAGTCAATAACTGCATGCCTTGTGAAACTGTACTTCAATCATAAATTTAATTCAGTATGTACATCTAATCTTTTCAGACCATTACTGTTAAATAAAACTACATTAAATATTAGGAAACTTCAAAATTAAAACATATCACAGTATGGCTGTGCTGACCTACACATTGCAAGTTTTGCTTTCCAAGGTGTTAAGATGAGTTTTCCAAATTTATAATGGAAATATTCATTCAAGGACACAACTGATGTATTTGTGTATTCAGTTTTGAGAGGGTTCATCATTGGAATCAAGGATCACATACTACAATTCAACATATACCACAATTCATTACAGGATGGATGTAAATGACAGAATCAACAAGACCAAATACCCAGTTGCAAATCAAAGGCAAGAAAGGTTAAAGGTTAAGTTTGATTTGATAAAGAGGCTTTCAAACCATTTTCCTCGACTAATCAGAAGGGAGGTCAAATGCAAATAAATTCAAATGCTTTTTCCTTCCACCCACCTTTCAAATCACCCAAATTTTGTGTTTACCTAAAACGAGTACAGTTTAAGTAAATGATGCATAATAGTCTAATACTCCTAACCCATTGTTTTTGTTTGTTTTTGAATGAACATTCAATTCAAAGCTGATGACACAAGTGATCATACATACAAGCTAATTTCAGCTAGCCATCAGGTTTCAGGTTCAGTTACAAGTCTGTTCATTACCCTCATGAAATTGAACAACAATAAATATTGCAGAGGACAAAGGCAACACTAAGACAAGCCCCCTAATCAGGATGCTGAACAGCATGGAAGCTGATCAGTGCCAAATCTACATCAAGAAAACAAGAATGGCTTGTGGGTAAACAAGAAACATTCTGGAACATGTTCGAAACGCACAAATCAAAGACAGCAACTGCCATGTCTCAACTTGAACTTAAACATCCTGATTTGGGTTTTAATGAGAACATTGCATTGGGATTTTTAATAAAAACGTCACTGCAATGAAGGGGGAAGCTGAGAAGTGTCACTCTGAAGCCGTCAGCATTATGACACTGATCCAGGAGTTCTGGCATGAAACCCTTTGTTGCAGTATTTGGGTAAAAGCTCTAATAGTGATTCGATGCAATATTTTTGTTGTTCTTCTTGACTTTGTCAGACTGCAAAGAGAGTCTGATCAACATGTCAACACAAATATAAGTACTTAACTTAAGGGGGGGGGGGGGTTGCTATGGTCTAAAGAGAGAAAAAAGACATCTCTGTCAAAACCAAGCAGAAATCCATGGCAGTGCAAAATCTGATTGACATGTGGCTAGAATTTCATAAAATCAGTTCACTTTGTGGGTTTCTCTTGGGTCTTGAGCAGAAGCTACTTCAGAGGCGAACTCTTCATCGGAATCATTATTCTTGACTCCATGTGTTGAATCAGAGGAACTGATGGCAACAGGCAAGAGAATCACACATTCACATTCCAAAACTCAAGCGTAAACTCGGGGAAGAAACTCTCCCCCCCTGCGCGCCACAGTTCCCACACTCACCCGTGTAGTAGACAGCCTCATCCCAGCCCTCGTGCTGCCACGCCGCATTCCGCGTTTCCTCTCTCGACTGCAGGTCCTTGTAAGCTGCAAGATTCCAGTGGCACAAGGTCAGGACCCATTACTAATATACCATAAGGTTCCTGCCACCTGGGATACATGGTGAGTCCACTCACCCCAGAGGTGATGGACCATGTACAAACTGCCGATCTGAGAAAAGAAACCCCCAACCGCCTCGTTGTTCTGCTGCCTCAGCTCAATGGCACGAGCCCTGTGACAATCAGACAGCATGAGGTTTAAATGATCATAGCAGTTTCTATGTTGCTAGCATTTCACACAATGACTCCAACAACATTAAATTTTAATGCCACGTCTTTCTTGACACTTACCTTAAATGGGGTATGCCATAACATTTCTTGTACAATCACCATATTTATGGGATGTGTATAGGGTTCCAATATTATTTTGACAATTATTACATTTCAAATGTCCATGCAGAAAATTATGATTCTAAAATTTCAGTGTAAATTGAAAAGAAATAAATAAATAAAAATCACATTACAGCAACAACTGGTATAAAGAATTAACGCAAGCAGAAATTGGCGTGTTTGTTTACATTCTCGTCTTTAAATCAATGGATAATTTACATTTGCAAGAAGTGTTACCATCCATTCTCAAAATTCAGCAACTACAATCTGTAGAGGCAATGATAAAAGCAGTTGAGAAAGTTAAACACCCCCACACACTGTATGACATTCCTTAAAACATTAATGGAACATTTACTACATAAGTATAGTTCTCTACATTACACTTCTGTAAATGACCTCTTACCAGTAATTCCCCCACTCAATCATGGTTCCAGGCTAGAAGAAAACAAAAGATATTTTGTACATTCAATAGAAGTATGTTGCATTTTTATTTAAAACATTTAACAAAAGACAAACATACATGTAATGTGTTTTAAATATGAAGTATATAACTTTGTAAATAAAAGGCAAACTGATCTGCAATCAGTGTAATTTTCCATACCCTGAGTTGGTAGGATCTGAGCTCATATATGTTGGTTCCTGATCTGGGCACAGGCTCATTCCAGAAGCTGAACTCCAGAAGTAGTTGGTTTCTGCGGGACAGCAGCATCCTGCCACGCTTTTCTCTGTACTCCATAAACGCCTGGTTACACACACACATCAACAGGCTAACCATGTTGGTAAAAAAAAAATGCAAGTATCAAAGGCAGGATTTTATTAAACAAACAAAAATGTTTTATATAAAATGTAGCATTATTTCTTTGAAAACCTTGGACATTTTCTGATTGCGAGGACACTTTAATAACCAAAAGTGGTTAATTTGGGGCTAGTGGTTCTAGAGCTTTATCAACTGTTTAAATCTGACTTCCACCGAGTCAAACAGTCAAACATGGTGTGCATATGCTTAATTTACCCCCAACCTACTCCCTTTCATATTTCATTTAGAATGTCCCTCAGCGAAGCACAGAATCATACATTCTGTAGTATGTTAACTGAAGGTTTATTTTTGTCTGATTGACAAATTCTTTAGATGCTGACTGACCAATCTGAATGCCGATGAGCATTTCTAGAATCTATTTTTAGAAGAAGATATATCAGGAGTCTAAGTGCACCCCCTTGAACATCAAGTCAGATTCTAAATGTTTTTCCTTGGAGAATACTCAAGAACAAAGATCTTTTCAGTACAGTTTCAGTACATATTTATCCACGAAGTCCAGACTACTCGCTAGCATGACTCAAAGTTTTTCCACTCACTGTATTCTTCCTGAGTTTGTTCATGACTTCAGTCAAGGCAGGATAACCTCCTCTGTACCGCCACAGGTGCACTAACAATGAAAAATAAGCATACAGGTTATGATCAATGACTGCATAGCCATTTTTTCTTTGTTTCTGGCACTAAAATCAAGCAGCTATAGACTAGTAAGCAGACACCAGTTAGGTTGACCACCTAAAGTGATTCATCTTACCGCATTTTCAAAAAGACATGCAGAGTTAGGTGCAACATAACAGTTGGGAGATAAGACATTAGTAATAGCTGCAAGAAAGACCCTGAATGGTTTGAGCTGGTGTTTCTGATGTCTCCCCACCTGCTTGGTCTTGCTCCCCATACCACGTGTTCCAAGTGCCCACCAGCTCACATGGGTAGTCAGGGTCAGCATGGATAGATGGCAAGACATCTTCACTATGTTTGCAGAAGCAATAATTAGTTTGACAGTGCTTAATTGAAAGTGTAGTGTACTGAGCATGAATTTTAGTATGCGGTATGTATTCACTGTGTTCCAGAAAGGTCTAATGCAGGCACTAGGCATACCTTCCAGAACTATAACACTATTTAAACACTATTTAGCAATAATATTCCAGAGATATATGTATACAATACAGAGATATCATACTCAGACAGAAATCTCTTACAGACCTCACTTTAATGTTTTCTCTACTTAATTTACTGAAATTGAAATATCCTGAATATTATCCAATAGCTGGGTGATAAATAATAAATGAGCCAATGCATGTTGTCAAAGTGTATATACAATATATATTGCTGATTGCAGTACAGCCATATTAGTGGGGCACTCAGCACTAACTACACAGCACCATCTCAGTATGGATGTTCTTACCAAAGTTTGTTATAATCATCAAGGCACTCTGGCTTGACATTGTGAACTGTAAAAGAAAGGCATGTTATGGACTGCAACAGACTGCCCCCACTGACTATAGGAATGCGTCTCCATATAATGCCTTTTAACATGGCCCTCAAACTGTGTAATTTAAGTAGGCTAGCGCATCTTGGACTTAAGACTTCAGGCATGTGTGCTTTGTCGAGGACATACATTGAATTTTGTAGAGGTTGTTGTCTTCTTTCTTGGCCAGGAGGTGAGAGTGAGCATCTTTTCTGGGGTCAACTTTTCGGACAAAAAGAGACTTGAACCAGCTGTCCTCGCGGTGTCTGTTTGAGGACGCACACAGACTCCTGACCAGGGAAGTGATTAATAAAAAAGAAATGAGCAAATGTTGACATTATCTGTTCATTTAAGATTCAGCAGAGACTGAACATAGGAAGGCTACTTCAGAGCTACACACACGCACGTCCACTCACACATACTTCAATACATATTTTAAAACCCTGGAAGCTGCTAGCGAGAACATTATTGGACATAGTCAGGTCTTCTGAATACCCTGTACAATCGTTTGCTAATGAACTCTGAATAGACATTCGAAGGAAGTGTCTTATCGTGCTACAACACTGTTTTCAAAATGACCTTGAGCCACAACTCAATCGGATATTTAGTGGTAGGTGCTATGTGTTTGTGCCCTTAGATCCCGCAGCTGGCCAAACTTCCTGCAAAATAGTAGTCCCTAAAAAGTTTGATGCAATGTTAAATGTTTCTCGTGAGAAGTATTCCGCTTAGACGATATCAAATAACTAATTCCGTGTTATCTAAACGTCTCTGAAAAATAATATATAAAGGCTAAGCTTCATTCAAACACAGCTAAAGGGCTAATATCCTAGCGTGCTAGCTTAATAAAAGGACGCGGAGTGCACGGCTTGGTTTCGTGGGATTCACTGGACTGGAGCGTGAACAAAGGCTAAAGTGCGAAAGACAAATCGAGCGAAATTTTTCCATGTCCCTCAATATCTCCCAGTTTAAACAGCGGTCTAACCTGGTGGTTACTGCCAATTGTTGTTTTGCCCGAACCCCGATTTTCGCCTGGTTCAGGCCATTTCCCAGGCTCTGAAGGACTCTGGTCGCCATCTTCCCTGAATGTCAGACAGATGCAGTTCCTGCTACAAAACTGACTGGACAGTAGTGCTACACACTTTTCAACCGCTAGATGGAAGTATTGTATAGTTTATTGCTGTGCAAAGTGTCGTAGCTGCCTAAACTTGCCTAACATGGTTAGCAAATTTAATTTCCAGCATGTTGAAAATGTAACCATCATTATGCACAACAGATATTTTCGTTACGTTTTCAACATTTTGTAGGCTGTATATGCGATCGTTTTATTTAATTTAAGGTATATCTACACGCACGCAAATTAATATCCATATATCTATATTTATACAAGAAAGATTAAACAAAGACACGCTGTTGCATGCGTTTAGTTACCTAAACATATTCGGACATGCATAACTGATTTTGTTTATAAGCGCCGGACTTTGGTTTGGTTGAGATTCGTTGTTTTCATTTTCTGAAAGTACCAACCCATAACATTCATGTCACCAAATTACAACGAGAAGAAACGAGATTTGATCTGATTTGTATATCTAAATTTCTGTCTGTGCTGGCCTAGTATTTCTGCAATTCCCTGTAGAACAACCATGGACTTATCAGAACACTGTGTACTTTGTACCAGACAAAATCAAAACGTTCATGCATCTCTCTAGTAGAGAATGTCCTTCTAACATCACTTCTTCAAAAACACGTACACGTACACATCTGATGCAGTGTTTGCTTAATAAAGAATTTATTATTGAAAACAACCAAAATTCCACCATAGAGAGCCGCAGTTCATGGGGGGGGGTCAGCGCTTCTGTAAAGTCGCTGTGAACAAGGTTGCTTGACAAATGCTGTACATGCAAAAGTATTGTCATTAAAGTATGATTAGTTGTGTTTCGTATGCGCAAAAGGGTGAAATGCGTGCAGTGCGGAGATGAACGCAACGCCTTCATTTTTGGCTTTGAAGGCAACGCAAAAGCAAGCCGTGGGAACACTGCAATTAAGAAAACTTGGGAAGTCAGAATACAAGATTTGCATGCGCATTCTGAATCAGCTGCAATGACTACAGCTACAGAAGGAGTGTGTTGCAGTACACACACACACACACACACAATGTTCTACTATGAACATGTTAATTTAAATAGACTTAAATGCATTGAGTGTTTAATTAAGCCGTCAATTTGCGAAGACCTGCCGGGAACAACGATAATGATTTATTTAAGCTCTTACTGTGGGACACAGACTGTAATTTAAATGGTCAACAGTAAGACTTTTACTCTAAAAAACCTTTACTCTAAAGCGACAGATTAAGTACGAATACTTTTATATATATATATAATTATATTATATATATAGATTGTGTGTGTTAGCTAATTCATGAATAAATAAAATGTACGTAATTGTAATAGCTCCCAATGTCTTTGTTACACAGGAATTTATACTTGAATATTACACGCTAAACCAGATCATAAATTACATACAATTTCCTGCTTCAATTCAATAAAATCCCCACTTGCAGCAAGGTGTACGACTGGATGACTGGATGTGGTTCATACCTAGAAATTCCTGTTTAAAAATTGTCATAACATTTGTACACAGTGATTTTTTTTTGTAAATGAATTTTGGCGTATGTTGGAAAAATGTGTTTTTCAGTTGGACCACTAAATAAAATAAAAATGTATTAAATATTAAATAAATTAATTAAAATAAAAAATAAAAAACGTTTTGCAGACCCATGTCTCACTTCCTTTGGCCAACCTGGAGAGAAACAGTCAAACCTCTCTAGTTTGTAATGGCTGAAAAACACCTTGAATCTACAGAAGTGAGAACACGTAGACAACACATTTTTGAAACACCTTTATTTGTATGAGATAATTAAGGCACTTTGACAAAAAAACAATTACAAAACTGACCAAAGATTAAGTACCAAAACACTGTATTTGTGGCATGCTGTGTCTACAAAACACAGTGATGATCACAATAAGACACAAAATCAAGAAGTCCTTTTACTGTGCAGTTAAAGGTTTGTGGGTTTTGACCATGAAACATTCCTACATTTCTGTGAAGATAACCACCATTTTGTAATTATTCAACAAGCCTCAAAGCTTTTCAGAGCTCATCTGTGGTGGCCATGAACCTGTGCTTCATTAAGTCATAAGTGCTGGTTGTTAGCAAGCATCGTCTAATGTATTTAAATCAAATACCTATTAGGCCTCCCCAACTAGTAAAATGTAAAACGCTGTAAGTGCTTTTCGTTCACAAGTTTTAGATGACATCTGTGCTTTAGTTAGTTCATTTTTGTGTGAGCGTTAAGTTAGTTAAGGTTGTGACATAAGGCTGATATGTTCACACAGTCATGCGTTCCATGCTCTGACTTAAGCCCACTGGTAAGTGCAGGTTTATGCATATTTGGGCAATAAAAAAAAATTATATTGGGCAAGTACAGATATAATATATTGAAAGGAACATTGTACATGCGTCATAAATATAATGATCTACAAAGGGTTACATTAATAATGTCAATACCATATGAAATGCCAACAAAGCATGAATTTACTATGGACTTGAGCCGCTTTTTCCTTCCGAACAAATACAACTTTTTCTGAAGTATTGTTGGGGTGACGTGATCGAATTTTTTTTTCTTCCTTAGTACTGAACCTAATCAATTCTGATTATCTACTCATAGGTCCTGTTCAAGTTTGTATTCCAGTTTCTTCCAGATTGTATTTTGTAAATAGTATAAGTTCATGATGCACAGTTCAAGTACGTTGAAGTTAAATGTGACAGTCCCACACCATTAGTCTTTACATTAAATCACTGCTGTTGTATAGCAGGCCAGAAAATAATTATTTTTATTATTAAACAATTTCTTTATCTTGTGTGAGAGCACAGAAAATATGTAGAATCTGCATGTGCATTATGTCAGACAAAAACAAAGGATTATAGCTAGTATTCCCCTACAAGCTTAATAGCTTTCAAAGTTGCACATGGCTATGTTCCAGTACGACCGCATCTAAGTCAAAACATGATTCCTTTTAAAAACTGCACGTTTCCAGTTATGTCTTGAGCTGAATATAGTCCAGAAAAACAAACTACTGATGAACAAAAACAAACTGAGATGAACATGCTGGTGAGGTAGAGAAAAATGGCCTTAAAGGGAGTCACGTAAGTGGAACAAGGCTACGTCAGCTGATCATCACAAAGGTACCGCCACTGCTTACGTCCTCATCTCCAGAGCCAGATTAGCATCCCAAGCTCAGCTGAGCTACATTTCCTTGGGGAATGATGGGAAGTGGCTGTGGAAGGTGTCTGCTGACACAGGTGTGCAGGACGGCTAGACGTGTTTTATAGACACGGAGTGGAGGGGGGGCACAGCTATCAACTTTCAATGGTTTTGTCAAGTGAACCCAACATTAATACTGACGTGAAATACATTTAATGTGTGTGATATGCATGTGTGTGTGGATTGTTTTGGAATTAAGGTTTATTTGCTTTTCTTTTTTCTTTTAAAAAAATGTGGTCAGTATTTTATCTATTCCTATATTTTCTGAACCAAAAAAAAAAAAAAAGCTCCTTAACAAGTTCTTATACCCTGACTGAAAAGCATGAGACGCCAGGCTGTGCAAGCTGGTCTTTTTGGGTGTTCATCCAAAACCCGGCGACTGCCGCTCAGGCCTGCAGACCCAGCATGCGTGCGGTGTTGAGCATGTCGTCTCGGCTCAGGTAGCAGCCGCAGAGCTGCCGAAGCCCCGTGAACGACTCTCTACCATGCAGCACGCGCCAGTTATCAATGAAGAGAACCTTGATGGAACACGAGAGAGGCCTTCAGCACCATGTCATCTTAACAAGCCGCATCAGGACGTCCGTCTACTGGCAAGACAGCGCGGCTCAGGATTTCAGTGTTTAGGAGTCGGCAGCACTTACCTTGCCGGGTTTGAGTTTGACCCACAGTTCGTTCTCTGGCTTCCTCAGTTCAGCAGTGAGCTGCCTGTGGGCCTCGTACCAGCACTGCACCATGTTGTGTGGGACTCTGTTTATCACAGCACGGTCATAGTTGTTGTACCTGCACAACACAAAAAACACAGTAAACCGTTACTGTGCTTCTGAGTCAAACTACAAGACGCTATTGGACTCACTATGCAAAGAAGACCATTACAGGTTGTTGAGCAAAATGTTTTTGTTTAAAATCTGAATAAAATATCTGGCTTTCCTACTGAAGGTAACAAACACAGTTAAACTTTTACCAATACATGGACTAATGCATGAAAGGCATCAATGGACATACTGCTAGAAAAAAAAGCATGCCCTTCCTAAGTTAGTTCTTTCTTACCGTATCATGTAGACCTCATTGTTCCAAGGGTAGACACTGAGCACAGGACCAGTGCCAATCATGTGGTTGCGATGGACGCCAACGGTCTCTATATACTCATGCTTTATGGGGATACGCGTGAGAATATCATAGTTTTCAGGAGACTGCTGGAGTAGTTTGTCAGCGGCATAGAATCCGTCCACCAACAGAGTCCTTCCACCTGTGCCCTCATGCCTCAGGCAGTGAAACACCTGGATCCTGCCATCCATGCCAAGTTGGAAGGATTGTGGGTAATGGAAAGGAAGAAAAAACAGAACAAGCAAAGTTTAAGGGTCTACTCAAACAAACCTGATCTGTCTAGTCAAGGGTCTTCATGAGCATAGCCCTAACTTTTCATGTTAGTTTTGAATGTGGTTACTGAGCAAATGATGTTAGTTACTGAATTATATACAAGACATTTAGCTAAACAATAAGCCCGCGGTTTAAGTGGTTAGATATTGAGGAAATCAACTCTGTAGTAAGGTTGGGGATCCCTGGAGCTCACACAAGTCCTCCACAAATATGAAGCTAATGATCTGGTGGTCCTTGGTCCTCAGCAAAAGCTGCAGTCTCCATGGACCTTCAACACAGCACTATATTATTCAATATTATTCTACGTGTTATTTTTTCTACTCCAGTGGGTGAGGAGGGAGAGAGCTGTTGACTCTCTGCCAGCGCGTGAGAACTAAACCCAACAATTTGAGCAAGAACTCGAGCTAAGTTTTTCAGCAAACAAAACAGTCACTGACGTCATATCAGGATCATATCAGGATTGTGTGGCTACGCACCCAGAAGGCTCTTGGAAGTACGAGGTGTCCGTGTGACGGTCCAGGGCCAGCTTTGTGTAGGCTGTGTCTCCACGAGAGAAATCGGAGGTGAAATTCCACATGCGTCCGTATATGGTTTCTCTAGAAACACAAAAGCACTTCATATCAGAGGACCAAAACAAAAGCAAAAAGTCAGCACTACATGAAACAACTGTTTTCAAGGTTGTTAATGAGTATTTATGTTATAAAATACACCACATTCAAGGTTGTTAATGAGTGTTTAAGTTATAAAATACATCATATTCAAGCTTGGGTAAAATGTGCAGTATCATCTTCCATTGTGACTTTGCAAACCACATTGCCATTGCTGTAAATGATTCAGCTACATGAATAATCATAAAATGAATATCTGGGTCAAAATGATAGCATGTAACCCATGTCATAAACAGCAATGCAGTTCATATGCACCAAACCTCTCCTGTACCATGCAAGGTTCCTAGCCAAGACAGCAGTGACTCCCAAAGCCCTCATATTGCATCAATCTCCAAATGAAAACCAAAGAAAAAAATAATAATACACCTTCAACAGGAAGTTCATTTTTTCAGATGAACACCACCTGCAGAGTGCTTAATGAGCAAAGTAGCTAAAGTAAGAAGAGTTTTGGATGCTGAGGAGAAAGCGCTCCAAGAAAACACGATGAAAGCACTCCAAACATCCTTGGACCTTGAACTGTAAAATGTCAGATGTACTACTATCGTGGAATGCTCAGGGGTGTCAACTAAAGTGTGTGAAATGCATGTTATGAAGTGTTATGCAATACCTGGTATGGATAGGTATAAATTAAATATTCTCATTAAATGTACAATAATGTTCAAAATGCAATGTCAACTAAACCTATACTGTATTCTAGGGTTCTCCTTGACAGCAAGTGCTCTCACCTGATGACGCTGAATCTTTGGGTCACCATCTCAGTGGCATCCAATGTGGCTGGCACATCCTCCACGAACGCAATGCCATACAACAAGAAGTTGCTCAGAAACGTCTTCAGCTCTTCATCGCTGCTCATGAATTCATCCCAGCTGGCCAAAGGCACCTTGGCGGTGCGATAGATCTCGGAGTTCCACAGGACGCGCGGTTGCATCGTGGCGCCCCGTTTCTGACCCTCGTAGCTGTTCTCCACCAGCCAGGCCAAGTTGTAGCGGGTCACATGACCATCAGGCCCTGGGAGCAGCAGAGAAGATGAGAGCATGGTGGTTTTTGGATTCAGCCCTAGGTAGTTGTGGCTCGCCAACCCTTGGAGCGCTTACTGTAGAAGAACCACAGCGAGCAGCGAGATTTGGCTACTTTGCCATTTTCTGTGACCACTTGGTATTAAGCCAAATGGTGTTCCAGTGTCTTATTAATTGATTCTTAGCATTCATGTTTTCGTGTTACATAATCTCTCTAACTACAGGTTATACTGTACTGTATTAGTAGTGGATGGTTTACTCATATAAAAGAGTCTGAATCGCTGACAGTGCAGACAAAGTTCTGACTTTCCTATAATGCCTTATCTTTACACAATAAAGAGACAGCCATTTGCTTAGGTACACAGTCCAAGTTCCGAGCCCTTGGCACTTTCTCCTGATCATCTTGGTGTTACATATAGATCTAAACTTTAAAAAAGAAAAGAAAAAAACACAGCACTTCCCCTTGGGATCAATAAAGTGTTATCTCATCGGCTCAGACCAGGAATATTTATCTTCTATATCCTAGAAAGAACTATGCTAAATAGCTGATGTCTGTTGTCTCTAAAGTCCTGTGTACTGAACAGTGAGATGTTCATGAGCCTGAGCAAAGAGGCAGTATAGTCATGCTGCTTCTCCTTCAGCGGCATATAATATGTAACTAAATAACACTTACATGAGTGTGACATTTAGACTGACTACATCCAGCGGTTACATAAGGATTTACATGTTAAGAAGAGATTCTCCTCGTCCACCCTCGTCTTTGTTGGCCGAATGTGAAGTTCAACGCTGGCGGTGTCCAGACTGCGCTGGTTCGTTTTAGAGTTATAGCAGGAAGCAGAGCGGCAGTGGTCCCTCAGCCACACGTAGTTAAAGTTCATCACAAGACCACCATAGCTGAGCTCTGCAGGGCGTCACAGCATTCAGAAACAATAGCATTTTAGTCATCTGTTCATTAGGGAATTTCTAATGAGTTGCTCAAATGCAAAGTTGTAGTTAAAAAACACTCTTTAAACACCATTTTTGAAACAGCATTCAAATATATTTCATACCCAGTCTGTGGAAACTGTAATGAATCTGTAGTTTATTAATAAACCTGTGGAAAAACTAAGACATACCAAAACAGTCTTCCAACAGCTTCCAGTTGCAAGGAGTTGCTTGAGTCTTCGTATGTTGCCATCTCTTGCCTGCTACCTGCGCTGATTGGCATCCATCTCCCATGGGAACCAACCCCTGGGCCCAAGATGCTGAGTGCACAGTCCCTCGTAGTCTGACTAACATTCGGGTTAAGGACATGATCTGGCAAATTCAAATAGGGCAATTTAAACAAAGCACCTTTCACATTATAAATATTACATGAGCACATGTTTTAAGTGATTTTCCAAAGGTCAGAAACATCAGTGTAGATTTCAGTGAAAAATTTCCATTTTACTGCTTCTGTCAAGGCTTTATGTTCATGTATCACAGGTCCAAAACCGGTGGCTACAAAGTGTTTTAGGTTTTAATAGTAGGGCCTAAATGTCTTTTCCATTGTTCTAGCCCCACAGTTGATGTTGAAGGGGTTACTACCAGGTCATCTCATGTTGTCTCTTTGACTCGCCTCTCACACATATCAAGCTACTCATGAGTGTTTTATCATCTGCATAACACTGCACACATTTACCCCTATGCTCAATGGTGATGATGCAAATGTCTTCATCCCACCCACACACACTAATTACTGTAAACTCTCTTCTGTACAGGCATCCTGCTAAATTGACCAATGGTCTAATCAATCCAAAACTCAGCTAGTCTTTACATCTACCAAAAGCACTGCACTCATCACACCTATCCTTCAGCAGCTGTGCCGGCTCCCTGTTATGTATCATATCAAGTTTGAAATCATTCTTATAATCTTCAAAGATCTTAATGGACTTGCATCTAAGCTACATATCACTCAGAGTTCTTTCATCTATACTGTCCTTCTTGTGTCCCTCGATCCTCTAGCTCTGGTCCTTCTTACTGTCCCACTAATTCGACTCACAACCTTGGGTGGCAGACCCTTCAGTGTCTCGGTTTCTAAACTTTGGAACTCTCTGCCACAATCTCTTTTCAACTCTTCTTCTCTGCATTCCCTAAAATATCATCAGAAAACTTTCTTCTTTACTGCTCTATATTCTTCCTAAATTTGCCCAATGTAAATCATCATTGGGTTTGTGAAAAGTGCTATATAACTGGAACTTAATAATAGCTAGCTGGTAGGCTACACTTTAGGATTTTAGAAAGCTAAGCGCTAGCAAGCAATTATTGGATGGAGTGTTCCTATAAAGGATACGTTATATACCACATGAATAATTCAAAAATTCATTAATTCAAAAAATTTACTCAAGGTATTTTGCTAGCTAGCCAGCAAGGTACTGTTAATAATTCACACATGAATGGAATGGACACGAAAGCAAAACAATACTCACGTCCGAGGTTTTCAAAAGATGCACCACCTTCGCTCGTGGTTCTCCGAAAGACCTATTATTTTAAAGCCTGCCTCTAGACACGAGTTTATAGCCGAGTTTATATACGAATATTAATTATTAAATTGTAGCTTCGCTGACATCGCTGCTCGCTGTCCACATAAGAGCAGCACACACGCAGGCGCAGTGGTGCAAGGAAAGTGCTCGCGCTGCCCAAACGTCTGCCTCCTTCTCGAAGTGGCGTGACGTCGTGCTTTAAAGCAAAGGCACGCATCTGGCTTTGACCGCTCAACTTGGCTTCGGCGAGGGGACCCTTTAAAGGGAATCTGCTGTGCGAATTTTCAATGTTCATAATTTTATTGTCGGTGGTCTTCTTGAATACATGCGCCAGTCTTCCAAAACATGCCTCAATCTTCGAAAATCTTCATCTCTTCACAATCTGTTTTAAACTCTTTACTAGGGGTCCTGTCTCTTTAAGACCACCCACATCTAACAAGGAGACAATCACTCGTAGTATTTACCTTGTTTACTTTAAACATCACAAATTCACAAATAATAACGCATACTTACAGGTTGTATTTCTAACAATTACTAACTCTAAGTTACTGCCTCTGAATTACAAGCACTAACTCTGATGTGTGCTTTGGCCTATACCGTTGCAGACTGTATACATGCACACTAAAACATAATAGAGGAGAGCATAATAGGTCTCATTTAAAACGTTTACAAATGATCAAAGTTAGTGATCTTCTTCTCACTCACTAAAATGACACCTAAATTAGCTTTTACTTAGTCATATAAATGGTGTGAGATGGCTATAAACGGATGCTGCCTATTCTTGACTGGTGGAGTGCCTGTACCTTACATTACTCCGGTACCACTTCTGAAATGGCAACAATACATAATCCCATATTTCTGCTTGTTTTGAGATTTTAAGTTTGGATTAATCCCACTAGTAATGATGTCTGCTGATGACCCCCGCCTGCTGTTTGTGAGAACCAAGATTATTTGAAACAGCATCATGAAACTACTCAGCACATACAGTATCAGGCCAAAAAGTGTTCATCTGAGTAGTGTAAACAGACCCAGGCTCATTTCGTAGCATGTTGTACTTAACTGAGCGAGTAAATGAATTGCCGTTTTTTATTTTTGTGCATTTCTTTTATTTAGCTGTTTCTCAGGCGAACGTAGGCTATATCATCTTAATATCACCTTCTCAGGTCTCTGAGGTGGACAGAGAGATTAGATTTATGCCCAGACACTGTTTAATATTTTATCAACATGGCTCCACAAATGAACTGTAAGTGACAGAATTGGAAGCTCAGTATGTCACGGTACACTGGTCCCAGCCTAAGAGGGACACGCCCACTCCTACTCATACACACACACACACACACACACTCACACACCCTCTTCCTCCTACCCTGTTCCTCCTCTCCTAGTTAACAGTTGATGTCTTTCACCTGCAGATCATTGTCTTATTCTTTCCCATTCACTGTTTAAACCCACAGGTTCCTGCTGTCGTCACTGCGTATTGCAAAGCCAAGTGTGAGACGCTGCCAGTCCATGAGTTGCCAAAAGTGCTTGGCTGCGTATGTTTGCTGCGCTGTTACCTCAGAGACTGCATGGAGCTCATTACGCAGCACTGACAACCTTTTGCTTTTTGTGTCTAAAAATCTTGAATGGATAATAAAGACCTTTGGCCAGCTAGTAGCAAGACTCACAAGACTCCACATAAAGTCCTTATTTATTAAAAGCTCACTAACACTGTGATTACCTCACATATATATTCTGTGATATATTCTGAGCACACAGACCTTTTTGCACATGCATGAAATTAGTTTTGTACAACATAAAATTATTACACTGAATGTAGTTAATTATTCACGTTGACCAATATGATTTATGTACAAAGTTTACTTGTTTGTATGTGCAGCACATATCCATATATTCACAGAATTCTCACCTCTTTGAGACTGAATGTAGTCTCAACTATGACTGCTGAAAAAAAGTCATCATAACTTAATAGTGGTTTGTCCTTAGAAAGCAATCATCAAGTGCACCAAGTCTGCGATATAAGTAAAGACACAGTAAAAGAATGTGACGTGGCAGCACTACTCTTTTGCAGAGGTACTTTAAAATCATGTCATATTGCTACATAATGACCAGCAGGTGTCAGCAGCATATAGCAGTTCTGTTAAAAAAGTCTGTCAGCGTACCACGAACTCTCAGATAGGCTACGTAAGAGCTCACAGCTTATACATTAAACAGCTCACAGTTTATATATTAAATATGATTGATTAATGTGCTAATAAACTTAATCTTTTCGTTTGTGCATCAATCTTCTAATAGATGCAATATTTGTATTTTCATGAGAAGCGCACCTAGAATTGCGGTTAACTGGGACGTGAGATGTGAGAGGTCTTCACGCGCTGGTGCGTTTCTCACTCTTCTATTTAACATTTAGGTCCAATATGATGAAAAACATACTGGCTCCAGCGCTTTGGTGACCCTTGAAATCTGAGGAGAAGGAGAAGGGGAGAGACCACGTGAGTTTCCCTTTCATTAGCATAGGCTGTCCTTCTCCAGCAGTATCTATTACTTCACTACCATCTTTGCTACGTCCAGTTCTGTGCTATTGTTGCGAGGGAACGGAACAATCAGCCATGGCATGTTTGCACCTGTTTTTAACATGTCTCTCCAAACAAGGCCAGTTCCACGTCAACCCATGAGCCTTAACGTCCAAATCTTTGAAATTACAAACAGCATAGTATACAGCAAGCAAGTGCAATCATTTTATGTTATGTTTTGGCATATTATTTATCACTGAATCAACACTTAACATATATTATTAGATTTTGAACATGATATAGTCATCGTTTCTATGTCCTTAGCAGGTCAGCAACACATGAATACAGCCACAGCAAATGTGTTGGTTGTTGCGCTAATTAATCACTTCTGTCATCACAAAAGAAATACTCTCTGGGTCACCCATATATTTTAAAAGGGCCTTGTCAGCACCGACCACAGCATCCATGGCCTTGTGTCGTCTTCAAAAGTACAATGGCAGCCAACCACAGCCCGGTATGTCTCTGAAGCACGCAAAACATTTAGCCGAGCAGATTATCACAATTACCTGCCAGAGTTACTCACTGGCCACATTTAGCAGCGGTGTTAGGCCAGCGTGTAGCTCGTCAATCCTACCAACTTCGGGGAAATGGGTCAAATGATCCGCCTTATAAATGAATAGTTCAACTTTTTGGCGTGGCATCAACAGGATGACGCCCAGTGAACACGAGTTCAGTTTGGACGGACCTGCGGAGTGGAATTCCTTCTCAGAAAGTCCAGGGCTTCCCCGAAACCACGTCGGTCCCATATGACATGGCCCACATGGTATTGACCATGACATCGAAGTTTACAATTGGGAGTCGCGAGTGTTCCTTTTCAGTAACACAAAACGTTTTTGTGGTCCTGAAGACCTGTTCTATTTATATTATGATCTGAATACATCATCATCAAATATAATATTGCTAAACGCCAAATGGTGACACCTATAGTGCAATGGAGGAATGATAACAACGTTTTCCTGAAAGGAGAGAGTGGGTTGGGAGAGTTGTGAGACATGAGAATTTCATTGCAGGAAAGCATTCAAAAATGTCTTCTGCTAAACTTGGCAGCAGTGTTTGTCAGCCAGAAAACCCATCAATCAACATGTCAGCTTTCCAAGAACTGTATGAATATTTGTGATTATTGGATGGTTGAAACATTAAACTGCTGTTCTTTTCTAATCCTGTTTTTTCGCATGTAGACTATACAGTGCATAGTACAACAACCCCGAAGAGTGTTTGATGCCTGTCTTTGAAAACTTCGTTTGACGATTAGCAATTAAGCGACAGTTAGAGTGGATGGCTTCTAGCCACAGGCATGTTGGCTGGCCGCTGCGAACTTAAATTAGGCCTATTATCCTTGCAGTGGCAGTGACTGGTGACAAAATGTGGACCAGTCTGCGCTCCTAATACAGCTGCCGCGGGTCTCAAGGAGAGACGCGTCCAGCGGGAAAATTGACGGCCACAGACATTCCGCAACACCTCGTGCCCAATCGGACCGGCCGGTTACGCGGTCATGATTTTCAGAAGCACAAATCGTACCATTTAGGTTTCCAGGAAGCAAAGTCAACGGCAATGGGTGACGGACACAACTTATGTTCTGCTGACCCAACAACCTTGCCCCGCTACAACTCATTCATTGTGAGGATTTCTAGAAAAGTGTGTACAAGTCGTCATCTGGGCGGTCCGTGTTGGACGTGTGGTTGGAAGTAACACCGGGTAACCGGGTCAGACTGCCACTTGTATTAAATATCGCCTGATGCATTACATTTATTTACAACTACAATAAATTCCTATTTAACGGTTGGCGCATACACGGTAGGTCACACAGGGCTGTCATTCTAGAACACTGCTGGTTATTTTGAAGTGGCAGAAATTGAAAGGAGACCATACATCGCATTAATTAAATTAATATTAGCTGTATGAGATCTACCACATTCACCACTATAGTAATTTAAGAAGATCTTAAATGCTAATCTATATACAGAGGACTGTAGTAATCGGAACAATAAAGAAAAAGTGGAGTTCAGAGGGTTAAAGACCTAGAGTTAAAGATCTAGTTATGTGTCAATTTACATTTAACGAGCTGGTCAAATATCAGATCCTGCCTTTTTGTAATCCAGTGGATCACTGTGACATGGTCTCTAGCTGCTGATGTTGAGTAATAACTATAAACATTCACAGTCCTGGGAAGCACATGCTGTGTGATTACTCCTCCTCTGTTCATAATTAACTAATGAGTTGAATGAGTTGTTGTGGTACATTAGGGGGCAGGTGGTGGATGCTAGTGAATGTGTGTCTTAGACACAAGATAGCTATGTACAGGGCAGAGCACAGTGTCAAAGAGCACCATAAACAACTGAACTGTCACCCAAACTAATATGTGAGGTAGTCTAATTTGTAAAGGACTGGAGATCCCCATGGTGTGCCATGGTTTAATTAAACTGCAGATTTATCGCACCCAACAATATAGAAAATGTAACACGCAATATTGTCTTGTGCCCTGCGATGCCCGGATAGGCTGCGGATCCCCAGATTCAGCAGTTTAGAAAATGAATGAATGAATGAAAATACAGTGCGTGAGGCAAATCATTTGCCATATTGTTCAAAGGGGGTAAAGTAAAAATAAAGTCTCTTTGTGTTCCAACTGATTTGCAGATACTGAACTGGAGTTGGCATGTCTGTGTCCATGTCATTGTGTGTATTATGTGTATACATGTTCATGTGTGTGCATGTATGTGCATGTGCTTGTGTGTGTGCGTGCATGTGTGTGTGCGTGCATGTGTGTGTGTGCGTATGTGTGTGTGTGTGTGTGCGTGCATGTGTGTGTGTGTGCGTGCATGTGTGTGTGTGTGTGTGCATGTGTGTGCATGTGCTTGTGTGTGTGCGTGCATGTGTGTGTGTGTGTGTGTGTGCGCGTGTGTATGTTGGGGGGGAGGACGCCCTGACATCTTGATTTATTGAGGTGGCAGTGCCGGCATGCCTGTCTCACCGCTGGAGCTGTCCCGGCGGCTGGACTGCATAGGAGGGGCTTTCTGAGGATTTGCACACGCACGGTGTGTCTAGCTTCCATGAGCACATAGCCTAAGCATGCACCCGTCCTCTACAGGGGTAATGGTCTTCCACTGGCCAGGTAGCCACACTGGAGCACATGATATATTCAGAAGAATGAGAGATGGTGTTGTATGTAGGTAACTCTAAGAGCAAAAATCAATGGATTCTATTGCTTGGGGCCTTTAACATTAAGCTGATTGTTTCAGTCTACATGTACAGTTAATGCAAGCATAATTGCAGTGTAACTGCAGCAGCTTGTGTGAATACTGCCCTCTGTTATATAACTGACAGGCTAACAGTCAAAGTTCACATCTCCTTTTATGCGACTGCACAGGGTTTAAGTATCCATGTCCTTTATGCAGATGGCCATTGCTCTCTGAGACAGTGACACATGTTGCTTGCGCTCTGCTGTGGTGCTGGCAGTGTGGGCATGTGTTCAAAGTAGCAGCTCATCACCCCCCCCCCAGGGCAGGGAGCATTCCCAGGCCACGGTCAAACTGCTTGTCTTTCAGTCCCTCTCTCTCTCTCTCTCTCTCTCTTTCTCTCTCTCTCTCTCTCTCTGTCCCTCTCTGTCTCTGTCTCTCCTTGTTCTCTCTCATCTCACACTGAGCCTCAGCTGCTGGAGCTGATGAAACATGCTCTCAGAGGCCTGGTGAGGGGGGCGAGAGGTTAATGAGTGTTGGGGCCAGCTCAACACGGCCTACAGCAGTGAGGAATCTAATTAGTGAGTGTGAGTGGAGGAATACACTGACTTAGTCAACACCGACTTAGATCTCATTCATTAAGGAAGAGGATGCATGACAGCATGACATACTGTCTCTTCTACCACCTATTCTCTTCCTTTCTCTTCCTTCATAGGGCATATTGACAGGTGATATACTTCGGCTGGCAGTTCCCTGGTGAACATTGTAGACACTAAATCATGACTTCATTAGAGACCAAAAGTATTCTTAAAGACAACACGAAACAGAAATCAAGATGTATTTTCATTACCTAGCATGACATTTTTTTCTGAAGGATACAGTGATGATCAGCCTAGAGCATAGGTGACTTCTAGTCTGAAAACTGTACAGAATACAGGATGTGGCAGTAGTCAAGGGCAACATTTTTAATTTCAAATTGCAAATTCTTCTATCAAGTGAAACCTGATCTTCTCAACTTGCTAAAAGACATACATCTTTTAGTAGAGTAGCACTCGCCTCTGCATTGTCCAGAACTGTCAGCTATGTCTTGTCATGAAGGGGACTGGACTGCCGGAGACTTCCTGTGTGAAGGGATCTTCAAAATAGAATCACAAGATCTTTGTCCCAGGTGGTTGCTTTTGTTTGAGCCTAGGGGGTCAGGGTCTGCTTGGTGTGTGTGTGTGTGTGTGTGTGAGTGTGTAGGGGTGTGAGCATGTGTAACTTTAGGGAATGGAAGTGATTTGTTTGTGTATGGTGTGTGTATATTGGGGTGACCTCAGGAGCAGAGGGATTTGGACAGGTGGGTTATGTTGGTCAGAAATAATAGTGCTAATCTAGTGCCTGTAAACGGAGACCTGGATCTCCCGCATCCTGTCAACAGCAGTAGTATGAAGGCCCTCTAGCACCCCCCACCATAAGTTACAGGAGAACTATACCATTCATTTTCAAATACGGCCCTCTAAACAAAATGTGACATGTCAGAGAGAGGCTTAACACCAGTTTTCACTCATATATACAGTTATTAGGACATATTTGTCGATATCAGTGTTTTCAGGGTTTATCAGTGTTATTTGTTATGCTACAGTTTTGATCAGATGTAATTACATAAAGACCGGTGCAACATGATTAGCAAGTGATGTGCAATCTGAACAGTGCCAAATCCAAGAGTGTAAACTGGACGTTAAACATCCGTTTCTGGTGAACAGCCAGCAACGGCTACTGTGATCACAGGCCACCTGTTAGCGCCCGTACGGAAAAGCCTGACAGTCATGGTGTCCTCAGAAGCAGCTAAACGTGTTCGGGTTCTTTCATCCACGTCCGTTTCAGATTCAATCGCTAGTATCGGATTTCCGCAGATGGGAGGAGACTGGAGCTCTTAGAGGTTGCCAGTGGCTAGTCCTAAGAACGCCCACTAATTAGCCCGAGAAAACATGGGAATCTGAACGATAAACAGACTGTCACATTATAGGCGGTAATTACGACAGTGAACCTGATAATGTGGCACCATTGGATCAGTGGCGAGATCCCTCGCTTCCATAGGAATGGTAATGAATGAAGACGAATTAGGCAAAGACAGCCATTTAAGTTGCGCTATCTAACAAGAGCTCTTGTTGTCGGACATTTTCTCTCTTTTGTAGGGAAGGGAAAGGCATGCTTGACGTTTACATAGCGACAGTTAGCATATTTGGGGCTGTTTGCGTAGCGCACTGTCCAAGAGCAGTGTACTCGTTAATCAGAGAGGCGATTTAGCGGCGTTAAACACGTTGCCTGTATCAGCGGACCGCTATTCTAAGAGACGCGAAAGCAAATATGCATTAGCCCATGCGCGCCCTTGCCTATTCCAGCAGAAGTAACGGGCCCGCACAAAGAGCTGTATATTTAACAGCGGTTGCCATGGCGTTTAACAAATTATGGCTATTAGGGCGGATAGCAACTGGGAACGATGGGGGCGGGGAAGGGGAGGAGGGATAGAGAATGTGATGATCGCGTTTGAGCAAAACGACCAAAAGATGAATAGATAGAGGCTGATAAAGGAGAGGTGGAAGAAGGTCTCATCTACAAGGCAACAGGGACTTCAGCTGTACTATATCAAATGAGCACTGGTGCGCACTGTTTGGCTGACATAGAAAGACAGTAGATTAGACACAGATTAATGCAAGCCTAAAGGTCATTGCCAAGAAAGCTGACCTAGAGAGCACAGAACGCTTAAAATATATATCTGATGGTCTGTTGTGTAAAACTGAAGGAGAAAATCCACAGAATCATGCAGAGTGGAGGCTCTGCTTAATATGCCCTGATCCTGACATACTAATGTGGACCAGAACCATGACATGCTGAAGCCACACAAGTCAAATCCAGCAACAGTACCACAAAATACCACTGTCAGCCCGGGCAGTACACTGATTTTATTCATTTGGGAAAAGTCGGAAAATCCACCTAGCAAAAAAAAAAAAGAGAGAGAAAAGAATGCACTTCTAGTGGTTTGTCCTGAAAAGGATTTCACATGAAACATGGCTCACTTGTTGGGTTAAATGGGGCGTAACGCATTGTGGGTCTGTCTGTGTTCAATGCATTAGACACTGACTGGTGCAATTATGCAATTGTGGAGCTATTTTCTCCCAATGAACTGACAGGTGCTGGAATTGATTTTTTTTTCTCCTTTCTGATCTATCCTCACTCGACAGAGAAGAGTCAAACGCAATTTGTCACTATATGCCTCTTTATAAACATGAGAGAGTCAAACGTCAACTGCAGAAACATTTGTGTATAGTTTGAAAGGCATAAGCCTGTTTCAAAGTCATTTTCTACCAAGATTGTGGCTTGAACCAGGATAAACATTGTAGACCTTCATAATATTTTCATAAGTGTGCTGTTTAAATCGAATTTTTTTTACTGATGAGATTTTCAAAAGGCTATTTCCAACTGGAATAAAATGATGAATTAGTGGTTTGCTTTTCCTATTTCAAGATATTCACCACTCTTTCGAGTTCAGTCCGCGTTTCTCTGTCGCATAGAATCCAGCCTTTTTCAAGCATGTGTTAAATTGGTCATCATCCGAGCTGTGGCTATTTGAAAATTCCCCCACTGACATGACCAGTTGCCATTACTGTCTCATTCTGAACTAGAAAGGAGCTGAAGAGAAGCGTGTTAACTAACCTTCCCAGGGGCGGGGACCCCTAACCCTGCTAAATTCCCCGTTGGCGTGTAATCACACCAGAGTGTGTTTGAGTGTTCGAGCTGATTGACATGCTGCTGCTGATTTTGAAAGACGGGGCAAATCGCTTTTGAAATGATTCCATCTTGACGAAATGGCGTCATTTGTTACAATGGAGACTGATTTAGAAAAGAGTGAGACTGAGGGGGGAAAAGCGAGAGAATGTGAGTCAAGGGCCCAGTTGTCCTTGGTCCCTGGAGCGGTGTGACAATGGTGATAAGGCACTGACATTTAACCTGTAGAATGGCCAATGGAAAAATAGTTGGGTGATGGAGAAAAAGCCAGACACTTGGTACTGGAGAACCTTAATAATGCTTCTGTAAAGGACAGAATGTAATGGCAAAAAAATGATTCAGGAGCACAGTGGATAATCCAAAATATGGACAATGTGTCAGTCAGGTTATGTTTCAACCACTGCTTAGAATAAAAAGGTCTATGTATGTTCTTGCACATAACAGAGGTATTTATACGGGTATATGAAGATAACATGAAGTTTTTTAATTATGTGACTAATATCCTATGTATAGCTGCATTTACTGTCCTAACGTTTTAGTCTTGAAAAATGTAATGGATTTCACTTAATAATTCTCTTGAGTTTTCAAATTACTAACTCTGTATTACAATCAGCAGTAACATAATGTAACTATATGGAAGCTACTTTGGATAACCTACCTGCCCTCATATACTACAGGTTCTTAAAGTTTGTTGTTGTATAATACAGCAAATGGTTATGTTAACAGAACAAAAAATGATTATGTAGGATGCAACAACCATTTGCATAAATGCTTCTGACAAATCATGCAAGAACAGGAAATTTAATTAAGTCAAAACATGCAAAAAAAAAAAGGTTGATATAAAGTAAAAGGTTTTGAGCTAGGTTTTTCCAGAACTATCTTAAGACAACTTCACTGCAAAACTTACATCTAATACCACAAATATTTCCTATACATAGATATAATGATTTCCACCCAGAACATTTATTTTAAAGAGAGCATGCGTACAGACATATGTCGATATATATGACTCAGACCACAAAATCAGACAACCGTTTGTGAGGACTAAGGAACCTAATCATATTCACAGTAGGCATGCGTGCAATATGACGCTCCAGACCAACTTCCATCTAAGCGCATTCATGGAATGAGATTGCGCAAAAAATGCTAGCAGTCAGCTATCCCTAATTATCCTGCAACTGTTTCTCAAAGAGATCCTGATGTCGTTTTTGACATCGTAGGAGATATGATAGCGAATGATGGTGGCTTTGTGTTATATCGCCATCCAGGATGCCAGGATCCCAGCAGGGATCATATCAGAAATCCAATGAGTTTTCCCAAAGCAAAGCGGACCAATTGAGAGGCTGTAACAGCCTGGTGGTGAGACGAAGAACTAAACGGCAAGAAAAATGGAGAAAGAATCTGAGTCACAATCAAGAGTCGGAAAATAAATATCCAGAGGCGATTTAGTCTTGACTGAATCAAATATTATTCATGGGTGGTGGATCGGGGCGTAGTGAAAGAAGAAAAAGTCAGAGAAAACAGAGACAGACCGAGATAGTTACTTCGTACACAATGTTAGTTTCAGTGAAATTAGGTATAAATAAAATAACAAGACTTTTGATATGAATTCAAATACACTGTTTTTGGCAGTCTAATAAATAATCTCATTACAAGTATAAAATATTACTACAGTTATTAAATAGCTCTCATGTGAACGTACAAGTAGCCTATAATCTGTCTATAATCTTTCGCCACTAGCGTTCGTGGTGTCCGTGTGTGTTTCTTAGTGTGTGTGTGTGTTCGTCTGTGTTATTCCTATCACCTGTCTCTTGTCTCGTTATGGTTTGTGTTACACTCGTGTCTTGTTATCGTCAATGTATTTAAGTGTGCGTGTTATCCACGTTTTAGTCAGTGGATTGCATTCCTGTACGGTCGTCTCGTTAACCATAGTGTTGCCGAAAAAGTTACACGATGAAAAGACGCTCTCTGCTCGGCATCCTGTTTCCTTCGCAAGTGTTACATAATCTTAACTCGGTAAATGAATTAAAAGATTATCCAGGTTGGTGGATTTATTAATCTAGAAGATGGAGAAATACCCATCATGGAAAATAAAAACGACTATAAGGTTGATCACAGTGTATAGAAGAGAAAATCAACTGGAAATGACTGGAAAGAATGAATAAGGACAGCTAAGTGTAGATTCACCCCTCATGTGTGAAATGGTTTTTCCTGATAAAGTCCATGACCCAGAACTCTAAGCAGACAGAAAATACACTTTTAAATGTAGACCAGTTGTGGGTCGTGTTCTCTGAATTCTGGTGCAACGGCATTGAAATTCAAGCTCAGTCGTGATTCTTCCCACTTCTTCCCTGCTCCACACCACCCCAAAGAATAACGGACAAACGTTTTAAAAAGGCAGATAAAAGATACAACTTGATGATGAAGTTCGCATTGTGGTAGTGAAGCCATCTATATAGCCTCTATATATCCTTTTCTACCTTTGTTGTATGTTTAGTAAGCTATATCTAAATAGACAAAATCACAGGTACACATGAGATGCAAAGTATTTTGAAGTCTGCCTTTCAATTTTTTGGCCAGTAAAAAGAAAATCAACATTAGATTACACGTTCTGGTAGCAGGTCTGTCCCAACCAAGTCCATGCAGAGGAAGGGATCTTTTCTTCTCTGACCCAAGTGACACCAATCAGGACTTGTGTTCAGTCTGATGAATATATGACTCCAGTGCACTCTTCCCAGAGCAGACCTTGATGAAAATTGTTTCTACAGTGTTCCAAGATGGCCTGGCCCAGGTCTGACCAGGGGCCGCGGTATGAGCCCTACTGAGCATGTCCGTATAGTCTTGATTATTCATTAAATAATATTGAATAATTAAATTATTACATTTTTCAAAAATGAACTTGAAATCAACAGAACACGATGTCGATTCCACCTCTTTCTAACCATTTGTCTTCTTAAATAGTTAAAAACAAAGCAAACTCCCTAAAAATAATTTTTAATGTTTTAATACTACAAATTGTCAGTAGTATAATGGCAATGATGATTTAAGATTTGTGATTGCATGAGAGCAAAAAGCTAATCTCACATCATCAGTCATTCTGCAGGGGGATTACAAGGGGTTATGTTTAAGGGATTACACAGGAACACGGGTAACCACTGAGCTCTCCTCATAACGGTGTGTATAATTTCATGCCATAGAAAAAAAGACCACCATTTCACTGATAATTTGCTGAAATTGTGATAAATGTATTTAAATTGGGGTGGACACATCAAAGTGTCAACACTGGTAAAAAGGGGATTTCAGTTTTCCTGACTCAAAGGAGCCATAATTTCCAAATATACTTAAGTCAAATTATGGGAGAAATTTGTATGATGGTTATCCAGTGTTCTTAAAGGATGATTAGAGGCTGAGCGAACCTGAGCTGAATGGGCTTGAATGCTCTTAAAAGCACTCAGTCATCTGTGATTGCTCCTCTTCAGAAGGCAGCTAAATAGAGATACATACTATTGCTGTCATTTAGATCAGAATTAACATGCTCCACTTTTAACTGAGTGAATCCATATGGAACAAGAATGCAAACTAGTAAGAACATCAATAAAGTGGAAAGAGAGAAAGAGAGAGAGAGAGAGACGGTTCACTGGTGAACAAGCTGCAATTGGCTCATTGAAATGCACATCTGATCTACATGTAAAACCACTCAATTCAGCTCAATTACAGGCCACAGGGTATATTGGGGAAATTATTTCAAACAATGAAACGTGTAAATCTGTCCTGAGTAGTTCTTTTCCAATGATTTGAAGGAGTGGTGAGAGAGTGGTGAGACAAGTAGAAAGATAGAAAAGAAAAAGAGAAGGATAGACAGAGAGAGAAAGAGGCAGAGAGAGAGATAGAGAGATAGAAAGGGAGAGAGATAAAGTGGGAGAGTGTCAATTTGTGTTTTTTGTAGCCTATTCTTTGTAGCCTGATATACAGACTGGGATCTTCTATTCAAACTTATTGGGTCTTATCTTAACAATGTCCTGTTGGATCTTTTGTACCTAAGTTGATATCTTAAAGTTGTTTATTTTGAACTCTTTCATATTCTGATTATATTGATATATTGCCTTCTCATTTTCAGTAAGATATCACTTTTCCTCACTTTTTTCTATTCATCCCAAAAGAAGAGATAAAGATTTATAGATGTGACATGGACTGTCATATATTTCTCTTCAGGGGAGGCAAAGCAGCAGAAATCCTGCTTTAAGTCCCATATTTCAGATAATAAATCTATGAGATGTTTTGGGGAACACTACTTTCAGGATAAATGTGATATCTAATGAATTTTCCACTGTCAGATTGATCAGAGAGAAGAGAGAGCTATTAAACATAAGAGAGGAGAAGGTGATGGAGTCAGCTGAGCAGATAAAGATCAGAGGCGGTGGTGTGGAGGGGCGATGTGGTGAAGACGAAAGGGACAAAGACAAGACAATATGTCCCACATACTGAACTGTTTAAAGGGCTTCAGTGAATCTGAACAGAGTTGTTTTGACTTTTCAATGTACATGTCCAACTTTCTGTAATATCTGATGAAGAACTGAAAGTGCATTGTGCAGTGTTTTTTTTCTGTCCTTAGTCTTTTTTCTATGTGAAAGCAAATATTTTCTTTCTATTTATCTTTGCCAAGAGCTGTCACCATTGCCTGTCTCATTGGTTTATGTCATACCCTCTCTCTCTCTCTCTCTCTCTCTTTCTCTTTCCTGCTGCTTAAAAGGTTAAAAACATGGTTTAAAACATGTTAAAAGATACAAAGACCCAAATAAATCTGAAAAAGAGCCCCACTCTTTACATCAGGCCTCAAAGTCACTATAAAATAGTGTTAGAAAAATGCACCCCCCCCTTCCCTCTCTCACTCTCCCTCTCTCTCCCTCTATCATTCTCTCTCCCTCTCTCACTCTCTCTCTTTCTCACAGCTGTACAGTGGAGAAAATAGCCAGGTTTGTCTTAAGCTGGGTGGGAAAAGTCAATATCCTTCCATGGTACTGGGTCAGTGCCATCCGTCACCTTCACTGGGTATCAAGCTCAAAACAGCCTTTAATGTATCGGGCATTCACATTTTTATGATCTCATCTTATTTGTCTTTCATTTTCACCAACCTGTGTGAAACAGAGAGAAAGGCACCCTACACAAGCATCAAGGGCACGGTGGAATAAGGCCTTCTCCAGTGTCACTTCGTTAAAGCTGACCTCAGATGCAGTGACCACCACCGCCAGCCTCCGTCTTCCTTGGTTCATCTTAACTTTGTTAGTTCTCTTTTTCTTCAGCTGTTGAACTCTTTTGTCCTCATTGTGTCGGGAGCCTTAAACAGGGAGACACCTGCACTCTGGGGAGAAGCAGTAATGCCTTCACTCCCCACCATAAGTCATCAGCTCTGTTTGGGCCCACAATATCCTGCAGCTGAAAATGTCCATTTCCCCAGAGCAGCTTTAGGACTGAGTTGAGCACCCAGATAGATTAGTTCGATTCATTTGATTATGTTAAGCCTTGCACCTTTTCACGCATCCCACGCTGAATAGCCTAGTGGACAAAACATCGCGTAAGACCTCTTTTGAAAGGGAATTAGTATTTATCAGTTCCTGTTATTCATTGCATTGTAGACTGTCTTGGTGTAAGAGAACGTAGTTACTAATAGGACCTTGCTTGAGTGACAAAGTACTCTTGTATGTTTGAATGGAAGTCTATGAAATGACAAATCACTTGATACACCGAACTAATTGGATGATGACTTAAGTGTGGTGGAATTAAGCTGGTTGGAAGAAGTCCAAGCTTACAAGCGAGGACCATTCATCCCTGTCGGCCTTGTTTGAAAGGAGCAAAGCAAAGCCAGAGATGGAGACTGAAATAAGCTCCTTAATGTGCGTGAATAGTGGCGAATCAAAATCAGGCCACATGCATTTGAGAGGAGGTACTGAAGCTCTGAGTTCTATTCTGTTGCCAGATAACACCATCTCCTGCATTAAAGCATTATCTAAAAATGCAGGTATAATGTCCTACAGCAGGATACAGTGCTTCACATGTTGATAGTTTTCTCTGATATTACTGCACATGATTCGTTACGTAAGCGATCGGGGGTGAGTGAGCCCTGAACCAGTAACTGCAGACCACTGCCTTTCACAAACAATACCGGAGCATGCTTCAGCACCTGCCACCTTAATTATTAAAAGAAATGTTATGCTGTTTTATGCTAATTTTAATTAGTGTGGAAATATAACTGTTGACAGTAGAATTCTGACCAACCCCACACATTTGTTTTCACTTTGTTTGCAGTCACAACAAAATCAGGTGACATAACATTCACAGTCATCCCCTCAGCCTGTTTTGAATCTTTCTTTGGACAACGGTTTCACACGGCTTCAGACGTTGAAGTCTCTTAACCTCAAGGGCTTTATTTTCCTTTTTATCTATCACATCACATATTTGGCTCAGACGTTTAATAAAACACATATAAAACGTTTTCATAACACAAGAAGACCATCCATTAAAGCTTATCCTAGCTATACTCTATCAACACAATAAATGCACTCTTTGAATAGACTGTAAGATACGTGGGAATCTGGGAGAGCATTTTTGTTTTGCGCAGTGGGACCTTTGGCATCGCATCATCCGTCCATAAAAACGTGCAGCTTCAGGAGACAGCAGGGCTTGGAAGAGGGGCTCAGTCCTTCTAGAACAGTGCTCCATTCTGTAGTGCAGTTTAACTTTGGTGCTGGAGGTGGGTGGACAGTTGGGGGCGTGGCCTTAGGACTTCTTCCCCACCACGTCACAAACCGGGAGGCGGAGCTGTCGTAGCTGAGCCGAGTGCTCCTTGGCTCGGAGTCGCAGGGCCGCGATGCTGGACGCTCGGCGATCCACGGGTGGAGAGGCAGAGGCCGGGATGGCGGGGGAGGGGGGAGGGGGATCGGGGGCATGGAGTGGGGACTGTAAAGGTGTCTCTGCAGGGGGCAGTGGTAGTCTCTGCAGCACCAGGGGAGTCATGCTGGTGAAGAATCTGAGGAAGAGAACAATAATGTGAATATCCCTTGCAGAATGAAACATGGTCTCTTTAAGAAGGCTTGAACACCTCTGCACTCCACGGACCAGGGTGTGCTTTCATTCCTTACTTTGTAACCAGCTACATACCATTTCAAATGTTGTAATTACCAAATACTTCACAATAATTACCGGGCTACGTGCCTCACTAAACATTAAGGAAGGAGTTTAAGGAGTTTTAAGTGTTTTACATTTTTTTAATTACAGTTTTAAGTGCAAAATGATCAGACAGGCTGAGAATTATAAAGCCATATAAAGCAAAACTTAGGCATGGGTGTAACCTTCCAAACGGTGGTCCAATGAAGGCCGGGTGTCTGAACATGGCCGCCCCTAGCAGGGAGCTGATTCTGTGAGGGGCTGCAGCACTTGGGAGAGCCTGGCTGAGTCCATGGAGGGTGGCTGGCCAGGCTGACTCGAGGGCTGGGTGTGGGCTGGCAGTGAACGGACTCCCACCCAAATAATGGCATAAGGGCTGGCCTGAAGTCAGGGGTCCAGGGAAGTGCAGACCCAGGGGATGGGCGGGAATCCCAGCCTTCTCTCTCTTTCTCCATTTTGCACGTCGGTTCTGGAACCAGACCTGGGGAAGACGACACTTGTTTTGTTTTTGTTTCGTTGTGAGTGTTAGTGTTTAGCAATTAATTTAGTGCAGATTCTATGAAAAACCCAAGAGTGAGCACCACAGTTTTTGTTCACATGTAATTGCGGCTGATGAGTGAATTAGGGAACAGGAATGTCACACAAGCAAGTAATGACTTATGCACTTATTTAACCATTTGTGCATTGGTTGAGTCTGTCATAAAAAAAGGATTGTGATTGGAAATGTGTATCTGTGTGTGTGTGTGTGTGGTGTGAAGGATTGGAGGAAACATCTGTTCTACAGATTCTACATTGAGACTAGTGATATGCTTAAACATGGAACATATAGGACTTTGTCACTTCTTTTACCCAGCGGTATAAACTGCATGGTGCCAAGGCCTTAACATTTTCAGTTGTAATGCTGTAACTGTGTTACAGATAATAATAATAATATCACACAACAAAAAGGAAAACAATCAAGACGCAATAAAGAAATTGATCTTGCACATAGATTTAGAATGTGTGTGACATTCAGAACACCACGTAACAAACGCTTGTTTGAATAAAACAGGCATAGCATAAAACCCAGACTGTATGACAGCTGTAATTTCGCGTGCACGTCATGTTTTCGTTTAAGTTGATTTATTTAATTGCTCTGGGATATTTTGTAATATCATAATATCATAGATAATGTAGAAATATTCCCATTACTAAAAAAATGATGAGTAATTACTTACTTGCACACGCGCCTCTGTAAGATCTAGCCGCATTGCTAATTCCTCTCTGAACAGAATTGGGGGAAAGGGGAAAAGAATACAATGCATAAACCGGTGAAACATTTACACATGTCAACAATGAAGGATTTCCAGTTATGTAGAGATTTAGGCCTACCAATATTCGGACACATTAATACGTCGTTTCCGTACAAAGGTTTAAATATTTTCTTTCAATTCCCTTATGCAGCGTGTGCGTCTGAACATTTTGTTTTTTCTTTTATTTTGTGAACATAGCGAGATATAGCACGGTCCTACCTTAGCCACATTTACAACACTTTTAGGCTAAAGTAGCTTCAGCCAAATCGTACCCTGATATCCATGGAACCATACAGGTTTTTAAAATATATATTATATATTGTTTTATATAAATATATATATATATATATATATATTGGGTTATTAAATACTAATCTCATGAAACAGGTAAAATTTCGATATTTGATATTTGCCCTGATATTTATATTTTGTTTCCATAAACTAGACAAATTATAATCAACATTAGTTGTCAATTACAATGATAGCGTGTCAATAGAGGCTTATGTAATATATGTTTGATGTTTTGTATCGTTTCACAGGTTGCCGACCCGTAGATGCTGTTTTATTATCGGATCACTCTGCCTGCAGGAATGATTAGGCTCAAGCATATACAAATACTATGTTCTCAGCTGCTATAGGCCTACCTTGTGAATACGTCAGGATAATGTGTCTTTTGAAAAGCCCTTTCTAATTCCTCTAGTTGGTAACTTGTGAAAGTAGTCCTATATCTTCTTTGTTTCCGTTTTAATGTCCCATCCTCGGCATCACTGCCTGCTGACAAACAAACGCTGTCCTCGCCGTCCCTTAAGTTTACATTTTCGTCTTTCAACTCCTCCTCGTGTCCCGGAGATAGACTTGTCTGTCGGCAGGTTCTGATTTTATTTGTCTCCACCTCGTCCGGCTTGTGGTTAGGAGCGTTGTTCTTGAAAGAACTGAGAAGCGTATTTTCCCGGTAGGATTTGTTTCGGCTGATGCTGACCTGTGGCGCTTGTGTGATTTTTAATCTTTCATAAGCACTCTCCACAAATCTCTCGCCTTCCGTTTCGTCTTCGTCTCCATGAGTATTTTTGTGTAAAGGGCTGTACGGGCTGCACAGTTTTGGCTGCAGGTGCATGTCCGTTTGATGTGGCACACACATATCTGGCACGGCTGTACATAGAAATAACGGTTAGTGAGTGGTAAATAAATGTTCAACATATTTTGAGGATTACTGCGATTTCAAAGTTAACATTAAGATGACATTTTTGGAATTCCACTACGTAGGACACTCGGAAGTGTGTCAGTTTAAATTCACTTCAGAATGATACGCACCTTCGCTTGAATTTATGCACTCCTGTGTTCGAAGTGGTGCTGTCAAACTTTGCATTTCAAGAACCCTGGCTTTAAGAGGACTTCTCCTGCCGAGGATACTATCAATACAATAGGACGATAATAAAGTTGACGGTTTACACTTGCAGGCTGCTTGATCGCCGATATCATCTTCTGCATGAGCGCTCATGTCGATGGGTCTCATGGACGGCTGGATCTTGCAACCCACGCGAGCGCGTGTACTCTAGCTGTGTCAGTCTGTCATGGACTTGTTGCCTGTGCCCCTCGTTGACATTTGTAGGCTACTGATGTTTTAGCTTCTCAGACCCGACATCTGATTGGACATCCAAAGAAAGACTCGATGCCGTTAGTTCGATTTAAAGACCTGCATGGTCAACGTGGACTAGGATATTCTAGTGAAACCGACCAGTCTTCAGGCCTGCTTTTGCACAGAAAAAAAGGTCTACATAATCTTAACACATATTTAGAGAATCTCGGGTTTCGTCACACGTTTCTAATTGTTTTTTTTTTTCTTAATATAAACATGAAGGATAACGAATGCTACGTCTCCTGTCAACCTTTCTGTGTAAAACATAGCAAATGTCTTTCCAATATTTGAATACTCAAAATATTACACATTTTTGCACTTTCTATGCCTATCATTCATTTATTCATTCATTCAGTCAGTCAGTCAGTCAGTCAGTCAGTCAGTCAGTTAACTAATTAGCTGGCGGAGCTTGACAGGTTTTGGATTTATTTGGAAAGTTCATTATGCGGTCCATTGACAAAATAAAGTGATATTAATTGGCCTACGATGTCTGTGCGCCGCCTACTGCACAGTTTGTGGTAGCGTGTTTACAACCCTACAGTCATGAAAGAACGCAAATCTTTTACAAAACCTATATGGTTAACAAGCTTTTCAAGTGAAAAGAAGGAATTAAAGATTTATTTATGAAACCTAGCGCATTCCTATTAATCTATTCCTATTAACAAAGTAATTTCGTTTTGACCTACGGTGAATCTTTTTTTTTTGTTTGTTTGATTACTTGTTTTTGTGTTTTATATATTTATTTTAGTCATGTGATTTTCACTGGATTTTTCATTTGAATTTTAGGATTGGCTAATTTCTCGCAATAGTAGGCTGTGTTTTCCATCGGGCTAGGACAAACTCGTCATATCCAATCCCGTGACCATGGTAACAGTACACAAGCGATAATTAACTAGACTAGTAAAACGCGGAGGCACGATTAAAGAATGGCAACATATAAGCCAGCAGAAGAATCGGTTGATGGGCCATACTACCTAGAAAAAGTATCCATTCCAGAAGACTCTGAGGATGGCTTTGAGTATGAGGAGATTACTGTCGAAGAGGAGAGTATAAGTGAAGGGGAAGAGGATTTGGAAGCTGCAGTTAAAGCTTTGCGTGATCATTTTGACGGCTCGGAATCTTTAACACATCGACTGTCCTCGGACAAGCAGCCAATAACCCCCATCCCAGAGGTCGTCGACGATTTTCTCCGCAATTTCCTTGTTAAAATGGGAATGCACAGGACATTGGATTGCTTCCAAACGGAATGGTTCGAAATGTTACAAAAAGGGCTGCTTGAAACAGAGCAGTTTGGATTCGTACCTGACGCCTATACGCACAACCAACTCTTGGTTAACGAGCTGAAAAACATTCAAAGAGAGCGAGACAACCATAAGCAGGCTGCAGTCCAAGCCGGAGAGACAATTGTTAAACTTCAAAAGGAGCGCGACTTCCATCGCCTGCAGCATAAGCGCGTCGTCCAAGAGAAAAACAGGCTGATCGAGGACATCAAACGATTAAAGAAACACTATGCGTCCTACGAGCCTGCTTTAAGACAGCTGAACAAGAAGTACCAGATGGCTCTTAGGCAGAAGATGCTGATCAGTATCGAGAGGGACAGAATCTCTAGTCAAGTTCATAACCTGGACAGTACACGTAAAACTCACTCCTCACCAGGTGTCCGCACAGATGCTGCATCTCAGATTGGACAAGACATGGTCCAGGATAGTTCAGGGATTAGGCCTGCAGGTGACAGGCTGGCTCCTCACGACCACGCCAAAGAGCCAACCAAGAGCACGGCTAACAAACCTCCAAAAGACTCCGAGTTCCCAGCCAACACACGTGTAAATCCCTTACTTCCCCAAATTAAAGCCCTGTGTGCTCAAAGCACTAAAGTCTCTGGGTTCTCCATGAAGAAGGCCCTCAAAGCCCACACCTTGGCTGTCAGCTGCCTCGCTCTCCATCCCCGAAAGCTGGTTGTGGCCTCGGCCAGCGACGACCATCTCTGGAGACTTTGGGGAATACCAGAAGGAGAAATGATAATGACAGGAGAGGGTCACACCGACTGGCTGTCCTGCTGTAGCTTCCATCCCAGCGGGGGCTGCCTGGCCACCACCGGCGGGGACACCACGGTGAGGATCTGGGACTTTGCCAAAGGCCGCTGCGTGCTCACCCTGGATGGCCATGTGCACGCCACCTGGGGCTGCTCCTTCCACTCGTGTGGCGACTTTGTGGCATCCTGTTCCATGGACAACACAGCCAAAGTGTGGGACGTGAACAGCGAGCGCTGTCGCCACACCCTGCGTGGCCACGTCGACTCGGTCAACAGCGTCACGTTCCTGCCCTTCTCCAACATCCTCCTCACCTGCTCGGCTGACAAGACTCTGTCTCTGTGGGACGCCCGCACCGGCTTGTGTGCCCAGACCTTCTACGGGCACAACAATTCGTGCAACAGTGCGATCTTCAATGCCACGGGAGACACTGTTGCTTCCTGTGACTCCTACGGTGTGGTGAAGTTATGGGATGTGAGGAATGTGTCAACCATGGTGACCATGGATACTGGGCCACATCCCAGCAACCAGGTGGCCTTCAGTCCAAATGGACGACTGCTGGCTGTTGCGAGTAATGATGGCTCAGTGAAACTGGTGGAAGTGGCGTCTTTGCATGTGACCAGTTTGTGTGGACATACCGATGCTGTTCAGAGTGTGATTTTTGACCATAAAGGAGAATACTTACTAACTGCAGCATCTGATGGTGAAATCTTCATCTGGTCATAATATTTGAAATGTGTCACTAAGTTGCACTATTTAGCTTGTAGGATACTTATGATTTATTTGTATGACATGTGAAATTCTTAAAATCATTCATCTGTCAGTGACATTTCTGCAATTAATTATATAATAAAAAACTTACTGAAAAGAAGTTTGTTCTCTTGCTGCTTTAGTCTGATTATCATCACATTTACTTATCCATTACTTATCCACTTATCCATATCCATCCCTGTATTCCTCTGAGTTAGTGGGATTTGAGTACTGTAAAACTTGGATTGAAGAAATGTCATCACAAAACACTCAACATTTTATCGAAAATCATTCAAAAGAGGGGGCACCCGGATTTGAACCGGGGACCTCTTGATCTGCAGTCAAATGCTCTACCACTGAGCTATACCCCCGTTAGCTCACTATGTTATATTTTAAGCCCTAGGTCTTACTCACTATTTCTATGGCTTGTTCGAAATCATGTTTTGTCTATATTTTTGCTTTTACTAGTACTGAAATTACCTTTCATTTTGCAAGTCGCTGAACAATAACACCAGACTTACATCTTCAGGTCTGGGAATATCGTGACGTTATGATATGACGTTGGTTTCTAAAAACACAGTAACTTGCGGTTCCGGGGATGAACAGGAAGTGATTCTTTGCTAGCTGGCTAAAACACAGAGACTATTAGAAGGCGCTGTGCGTAAAATGGTAACGTAGAATAGAGTATATTTTTCCCATTTGTCACCAATTAGCTCTACACCATTTAAACTTTCTTATCCTTAAACATATATCATAATGTATATATACACATTAGCTTTTAATTTATTGTTGTGTTTAGCTCTATCCCTTAGATTTAAAGCTAATATGCCGTTGGTCTAGTTTGTGTAGCTAGCTAGTTTAGCTATTAGCTAGCTAGCGAGGAGTAAGCTAACTAGTTAGCGAGAAACATTAATGTTTTGGCTTTATCTCTTAGCTATACTACCAAATGGTGCCTAACTAGAGTTGCGCAAAAGCAAATCTGTCTCTATGAACTGTGTTATTTAAACTGCAATTATGTGTTCAATTTAGCGATCGATTTGTGATGCGTCATTCTCTTGCTATAGCTATGCACTTTCTGTTTTGCAACACGCTCAGATAGGACTTCGAATTTGTAGTTAACTCTAAATTGATTTTTAAAAGCTTTCTCTTGTCAATTTAGTTTGTGTTTTCGGAATAGTTTTTAAACGATATTGCATCTTCTTTTTCCAGAATACTCGTGGTCTCCGCTCACAACTGAAGGACAGTGTCCCAGTGGCAGGTCTTTGCCCCCAGGCAGGACCTTATGGTGTACAAGAAACACTGCGTAGTGGGTAAGGATTAAATTAGACAAGTTAGTTTATTTAAAAAATGCCAAAATTCGTGTTTCTTTTTCTTGTACTCACGAGTACCATCGTGATTTCAGGTTCCATAGTGTCAAGAATGAGCTTCTCCCAAGTCATCCGTTGGAAGTCTCTGAGAAAAATGTTAGTATCATAACTTTTTGAGAAAAAACAAGCACAGAGTGTCTTCACACGTTCTGGATTAGGAATGAGATAATATTGTGAAAACCTTAAAAGTCTTGGGCACATTTATGAACCCTCAATATGTATCTTTTACAAATTCACATAACATGGTTTTATGAAGATAATTTACCATCATATCTGAGGCCTAATCACTTGCTTTGTGATTTCTACCCATAGTTCCATCTTAACCAGGACAAAATGAACTTTTCCACACTAAGGAACATTCAAGGACTCCATGCACCACTGAAGCTACAAATGGAGTACAGAGCCGCCAGACAAGTGAGATCTTGTTCAGTTTGCGTTTGCTGTTGTCATGGTGTAAAGCATATCCGAAATGGTCTTTTGTTGCTTGCATGACAAGTTCTTAAAACTGTAAAGCAGGCATCATGTCAACCTGAATTTAATTCATCATCACATAGAGCGGAAAAGGGTGAATGCTCAGTGTTTTTGGGTTTGCATCATTTTTGCATCATTTTCATTTTCCATAGATTCAGCGCTTGCCGTTTCTGCAGAGTTCAAACCTGGCTCTAGATACACTTAGAGGCAGTGATGAGTCTATTGGCTTTGAGGACATCCTTAATGGTAAGTTGATTCCACTTTAGACAAATTGAAATGAGAATCAGCTTTGTCATGCCGTCAGGGTTATGCTATTGTGCTGTAATATCAGAATGCGACTATCAGCAATATGGTAAATGGCATTCTGGAATACTACTCTTAAATGCACTGGTAGAACACACTATCTCATGACTATCACATTGACTTCAAGGTCTTCTATGTTTTTTTTTTTTTTTTTGTCAGATCCTGCTCAGTGCGAGATGATGGGAGAGCCTCACGTTATGACGGAGTACAGACTTGGTCTGCTTTGATTCTGTTGGTTTTGTGTCACTGACTGGTTTCATCGTTTCCCTTTAGATTCTAAACTGAGGTTGATGTGTTTCTAATAAAAAATTAAATGTGTTTAATGTCTGAGAATTGATGTTTTTGTTTTGAATGACTGAGTATATTTTCCTGAAAACTGTAAAAAAAAAAGTTGAAATGTATCACTATACCATGCAGAACCGATTAACTACTACACCAAAATGTCAGTGTCTGCTCAGAGCAAAACTGGTTCAGGCAGTGCAGACAAGAATCAGCACAAATGTTATCTCCTCCGTTTATTGAAAAGGGTCTTTTTTCCCCTTCAAACTACAGGTTTTTGATCATCTTATTAATTTTTATGAGTGATATATGTAAGTTTTATAAGCTCAGACATGCTTAACAATAAAACAGTATGTACATAAAATGAACAAAAAGATGCAAATGTAGTAAAACACTTACAATTACTCAGGTTATATACTGTGTATATAGTATACATAGAAATGTAAATATTAAAGACACCTTCTGATCCTGTAAAGATTTAAAATTAGGATTGATCATTATACATTCTCAAATTAATTCTGGTGTGTGTGTATATATATATATATATATATATATATATAAATCCAATAAAATTAAAATTAGTTAATTGAAATGTTATACTATTTTAAATTGAACATTACCTTTTAATAAGCAGTATGCCATTCAATGAAATGCACTGATTTTTACTGTAAAGGTTGAAAAGACTTGTGACTATTTACACAGGAGTTAATTCCATCAGTCAAGCTTTTCCTCCTGGAAGAAGTCGGCAGCATTCAGGTGCTCCTGAAACTCGTTGTATTGCTATAACAAAATAAATAAATACAAAAATTACTACTGTAGAATCAAGAGCTCCGGCTATTCAAATGATACAATCACTTTCTGCAGTCTGCACATGAAAAAACGAGCAACTCCTCCACAGACCTCAGTAATCCAGCCTCCCTCCTGCAGTTTGTTGAACACCTTGTTAACTACGTCCTTTACTGGCTCGTCTTCGTCTCCGTCACCCCGCTCCTCTACCTCTTTCTGAGCCTCCAGTGCAGTGCGACAGCGCTCAAACAGATGGTACTTGAAGTGCCTCAGTGTGTGGTACACCTCAGTACGGCTGGCACACACCGAGCCCACAAGGAAACTCTAATTTGTAATTAAGACACAGAAGGGTGTTCAGCATCACAGCACTCATTCCATTACACACTGAAGTATCACAGTCTTGTGTGAAAACATGTTATTTTTGTCATATTAAAGCTACATTATATGATTCACGAACAAGCATAGATAGATAAAGCCCTGCCATATTCAGTTACCTGCGAGTCGTCGGGCATGAACTGGTCCTCCTGCAGGGTGTCGCTGTGGTACAGCTGCCCAGAGAGATGCACGCTGAAGCGTCCGTTCCTGTGGAGCTCACAGGCCTCGCAGCCCTTCGTTAAGATGTTCACCGTTCTAATCCGCACTCTGGGATAGCACTCCACGCGTTCCTTATCGGGACCAACCCACACTTTAGAAACATTTCCTCCCTTCATTACCTACATCGTACACTACAGAGCTGCAGGTGAAGATGGGGCAGTGTTAATACAGCACGGTTCGGTGGATGTTCATGGATGTGGGAAGGCAAAATCCTGGTAACAGTAATGAGCTGATAATAAAAAGAATTACTTCAAACTTATACGCCTATAAATCTTTTCATATGTGAATTATAAATCCTACCAATCCTCTTGTATCATTTGTTCTCAATCCCACACCACCTGGTAGTCCATGCTGTACAATGGTAAATAACTCCAACATGCTAGGCTATGTCATATTTTACTATATAGTACCATGTAGGGATAGTGTGTGGATGGTGTTGGGGCATGTGGTGGTAATGGGAACATTTTCATGGCGGTGCAGCTCTCAGCTCAGCGCCGCCATCACTGCACCACACAGGTACTTCGTTCAGAGCTGCGTCTCACTTTGTAGCGCTCTTTCCAGCGGCTCCTCTGCTTCAGGTTCTCCAAGCGCGGCAGCACCAGTCGCTCGTCAAAGTGGAGCAGCGATAGCTTCATCTCCTGTGCGTAGCGCTTCGTTCGCTCCCCGTCTGCCATTCGTACGTGCACCAGCCAATTAATAAATCAACCAACCAAACCACATGATTCACAAGTATAAATAAAGGCAGATGTCAGCTTTTACTAGGAAAACGAGACAAAGAAACCATACATGATGTTGGCCTTCAACAACCTGCGTGAAGTTTGCAGAACCTAAGAGGAACATCATACCGTAAAGTGACTTGAGGAAGGACTTGTCCAGCACGTTGATCAACAGTGCTTTGATCACCGCCTGAAAGTGGGTGAACTGAGATCCAGTAATGACTACAAAGGAGAAGGTTTACAGAGCTGTTAATCCAGTGTATTACACATCCAGAAACCACTGTATTAGGAGCACAAAATAAGCCAACAAAAAAAAAGCTACAGCTACAGCATTTATATTCTAAAAGAGAATACTTACACTGGCGTGGAAGATGAGAAAGAAAGTCTTGGTCCTTTGTTTTCTCCTCTTCCTCCTCCCCTTTCTGTTCTTCATCTACGATAAAGTCCTTCAGGCTGTCACTGTCTGCCTGCTTTTCTTCTTCGCTGCTGTCCATCAAAGGATTGGCATCCTCTTCACTGGAGCTCTCTTCTGAAACTTCTGCTTTGACCTCCTCTTTCCCTTTATCCTGCTGACCTTCCTCCTCCTCCTCCTCCTCTTCTGAACCCTAAGTGGGAAATAGTAAGATTTTTCCAATATTTCCGAAATGTAAAATGAAAACAGGACATGAATACGTCAGCTGTCTTACCAATGTTCTGCGTCGGCGGCGTGGTGTAACCGACTTTCTCTTCTTCGACAGCTCCATGAGCTTCTTGTTTCGCTCCCTCCTTTTCGCAACAGCTTGTTTGACCTCTGCTTCTTTTTTCCTCTCCTTAATAGCTTCGTCGTCGGAATCTGGGAGCTTCAGGCGTTTTCTCTGTAAAGCTTTCCTGCGGGGCTCGGCCCCGACGTCACTGTCGGAGGAACCACTCGAGTCGTCCTCCACGGCTCTTACACTCACGGACCTCTTGCGCTGTTTGCGAGGCACGGTGCACTTTTCATCAGTCTCGGAGCTGTCATCTCCATCACTTTCGCGTTTGGGTCGATATGAGCTGTCCGAGCTGTAAGATCCATCGTCAGACTTCTGGTACTCACTTTCTGAACTAACACTCGTTGTGCTGGCGTATGATCCTTCATCGCTGTCGTCGAGGAGTTTATCGATCATATTCACTCGCGTCTTTTTCTTGTCAATGCGGGACTTAGGCGGCATATATTTCCGCCGTAATCCGAAGAGTTTGCCCACGCTTTTCATCATTTTTGCAGAGGAATATGCTTAAACGAGTCACTAGAAAGAACACGGCCCGTCGATAGCTAGTCTAGCTAATGCACAAATTATAGCTCACTTTCGCGCAATGCTTGCATAACTAGCTAGCGAGCTAGCTGCGATTTGCTTTTAGCTAGCTAGCCAGCAAGATAGTTCGTGGGCGTTTGGATAAACAGACACAAACAGAAAGCGAAAAGCACGCGTTAAAGGGAAAATAATTACTATAAAGTGACTAACAATGCCGACAATTTACAAGTTCAACACGCAAGTTTAAATTACGCTGTTAAACCACATGTCCTGCGTTTCTTGGGGGCGTGTGTCTGTTTTGGTTTTACAGTCTACGCGCTTCCTGCAGGAACTACTCGTGCGTTAGCAGAGCGCCATCTAGGAGTGGGGAGAACTCACGGTGCACTTTTTTGTTTTCTTATATGAATAGGTGAATGTGAGTGGTTGGCAGTGTTTTGAAATGACTTATAAAGGTGAATGTCAGCTTTAATAACATTATGTCTGATGGGGTATCATTATTGCCTTCAGCTGCTCATTGGATAGTTTAATTAATACAATTCCATTTAGGTCTTCATTGCAAGTCATCATTTATGCAACATATACCACGATTTGTTTAACCAGAGTCTTTTTTTTACAAGATGGTGAAGGTATGAATCAGGAATATTTTCTTACTTTTAGGTGAATTCGTTAATAGTTGTGTAGGGTAACATCTGTATAATCCAAAAGTGTATGATCCAAAAAGCATATCTTTTATGCATTGCCACAGGCAGTGAGATGAAAAAATTAGTTAGTCTATGTTTTATGCTAAAATTGATTGTTGCATAAAGGTGATTTTCTACTCTGTCTGAGGAAATAGTTTAGAATTAAATTCTAAAATAAATATTTAAATTATCACAGAATGCATCCTAGATAGTAGCATAGATAGTACTACTACAGGAATCAATGTCATTACCTAGTATTAGAAATAAACATAGTCTCAGACTTAAATAGCAGGAATTAATTAACAATATCTAGAAGTGCAAATATACAGACATAAATAAACATACAATGTAAAGTAATAGGACAAAAAGTGCTATCTGTGGTTGTTCCAACATTGTGGTTTGTTTTGAGATTCAGTTGTAGAGCAGGATGAGGTCAGGGAAACAGGTTGTTCCAGCTGACATTGATGGTATTTTCCTCTTTCTTCACCCTGGAATCCACAGATGCCTTGCCTCTCTTGGCAAAATATTTCTCATTTTCAAGCTGACAACCAGCCAAGTGACTACTATGTGTTCCAGCCAAGAAGATCTGTAGCTGAACAAGCCTGAACACCAGTGGTGCTGAGGGAAGGAAAATTGTAAGTAAACACTTTGTAAAACACTTTTGACTTGATGGCGGTGATTCATATAGATTGTACTGGGTAGGATTCATTATAGGAGCAGATGACAAAGCACTTTTGTAAGTCGCTTTGGACAAGGGTGTCTGCTAAGTGCCAAAAAATGTAAATGTAAAGTGTAAGCTTGACTACATCACCTCCCATGCTAAGTAAAGTTTTCTTCATAGACCATAAAATCACAGAGGATTCCCAAGGAAGAACAGCAGACCCAACTGTTCGGTTTCCAGGGTGGGGTGGGGGGTGCTGTGATGCTCTTCCTATTTCTATATGAGAAACATACTGTATGTACAACATGTGTGTTGCAGACATTAATACAAATGCAGTATAGTCCAGAATTCATGGCATTAAATATGAGCCAGAATGAAACTAATATTTCACCCTCAGCTATAATGTACTGTTTTACATAGCAGACATGTCTCCAAAGCAGTGTATTATTTATCATGTGCAATACATAATCTAATGTATGAGAATGAGAGGTGTGCACATCTCCGTTCGGAAGAACAGATGGTAGCCAATTCAATAAAACATACATGTAAAGAAAGACAGACGTACATAACTATACAGAGGGGAGTCCTCTGTCTCCTTTATGCACCTCCCCTCACCAGATAGCTGTCTCAGCATTGACAGTTTGTTTCAATGGTCGTGGGTTCAATCCCCAGGGATCACACTCTATGTGACATACTGATAAATACCTGTAGACTGGTTAAGATGGGTGCCTATGCCAAAAATATAAATCACTTACTTTATTCAAAAGCATTTGTTGAATTATAAATATAGATGTTAGTCATGATGATAATTATACATATTAAACATGCTATTCTTTAATTTTTCCATTTCTAGATTACACGTGTAGAGGGACCTGGACTTTGGCCATGGAAAAGATGAGTATGAAACCCAGAGAGATGAAGGGTGCGTGTTAATTTCTCCCCAAACCAGAGGCCATAAGAAGATCAACCCTTTAGAGTAGAGCGCTGTTGAAATTGCAAGTGAATGACGTTTTAATGATGCAATAATATGAAAACTGTTAAAATGCTGAGAATTCAGAGGAATAAACTGGCTGCAACAGACTAATGGTTTGTAAATGTGATTATTAAATATTAAAATGACCACACCAAAGGAAGAACAAGAGATTCAAGCATGTTTTATTGTTCCCACCCAAACCACTACAAGAGTAATCCAGATTGATACATTGGTGCGAAAAAATACTATCAACTTAATATCAATAATGATAAAAAAACACTCCATTTTACATGACATCCTATATCTGTGCTAAAGAACTGCAAATATATAAGAAGGAGATTTCTTTACAGAGAATATAAAGAACAGAAAATAAACACAGGATGCTACATGTCTAGATAATGACAGTATCTCTAAAAAAAATTCTCCTGACAAGGCGTCTTCAACAAACAAAGGTCTTACATCACGGAGGCGTGTTCCATTCCTTGCCATGCTTCCACTGGTGTCTTAGCATTAAGGAGACCTGAGTTGGTTTGCCATATAACATAATGTCTTGAGGGGAAGCAAGCAGTTGCATATATTAGTCCTATTGACACGGGGACGTTTCTGTAGTGCCATTCCGGGGGGTGTATAATTGGCAAAGCAACATCTCGGGTGCATCAAGGTCAAGTGTCCCCCCAAAAGCCCACTTTTTAAAACATTTGGTTAAAAGGTCAAGGTTTAAGTCGCCATAGCACAATACTTGAATATTTCGTGCCTTAGCTTTTTTACTTAACGTGGTTCTATCATAGTTGCTGTTGTTCTAATAATGTGTTTAGCTCATGCCAGCTGTGTGGTCCTTTATTGTTAAATGTTCAAGTAATTCCTTGGCCAGAACTGATAAAGCTCTCTAATTCTATTTTAAAGGTACCCTTTGCAAAGCCTCACATTCCCAGGAATGTTCAAAGTCATGCGATTGTGCCACTAAGCTTCAGGGATCACAGGGCAAAAGCATTCTCAACAATTCATCAAGATCTTGTATCCCAATGTCCATGTGCAAGTGAAGAAAAAGCTCACCAGAAATAGAAAATACCGCTGATCTGCTGCGGAGAGATTTCCATTAGAACATGACTAACGTGGGAACCCCAGCCTGATCAGCCTGATTTGCTATTTGAGGTGGCAATGTGTCAGAACGGTGGGCATCACCCTTTATCAAAGCAGGATGATGGATAATAATTCGACAGAAATAAAAGCTCCTCTGACTGAACACAAGAGTGACCTAAACAGAAAACCTCTAACCTCTAAACATTTATCATAGCAGAATTTGGTCATTATCCTATACACTTATACATGTCAAGAAAAATTCACATATTTCAATTCAGTTCTGAGCACTGAACGAACAGATTATTGCACAACGTCCTGCTGTCCCAGGAGTGGTGTTCTAGAGGAGGAGTTGACACACATTTCTACTACCGCAGCACTGATAGTGCCAGCTGCCATCTGACCTACACTGACCTAATGTCTTGATTTTCCTTGTAAAAGTTGGGAATTAGGGCCTGCCTAGAACAGACTGGTCCTGGGTCAGTAAGAGGACGCCTCTTACTTGGACCGGCTGCTCCTCAGCGTATGAGTGGAATGTGTAAGCGCAGCACCTCGGTGTTTTCGTTTTGGAGCGGTTCCACAGGGCTGCTGCAGCCAGGTGTGCAAGTCCATGCAAACATAGCACTCGCATAATACCACTGTGGTTCTATTAAAGACATACCGTGGAGAATACGCAGAGATTTCTAATATAAAAATGAAACCAGGAGCCGGTTTCATTTAGCCGTAGATTCTTCGTTTCATTTTGTGTCTCTTTCATCTCCTCCTGTTCCAGTCCTCCTGGCTCTTTGTACCTCATGCTAATCACCCCCATCCAAAACTCGTCGAGCACCCCCTCATCTCCCCTCCCCCCACACCAGACCCTGAGCTCAGCTGATCGGGTGCTCAGGGTGCGGGTACTATGGGCGGTTTATTTCGGAACGTCTCGAAAAACGCTAGCATTCCCTTTTTTACGCTAGAGGAGGCCAGTTTGGGTGCTGCATGTCCTTGGTCACAGGAAGGGAAGGGGACACCATCCATGGAGTTGGCACGCTTGACTTTGGAGTTGGCTCGCCACATTTTCGACCTTGGAGGTGGGGTCTGTGCAACCAAGCACTTCTGGTACTGGACCTGCAGAGGGCGCCAAACAAGCAAAAGTGGACGCGATTTTGCAAAGCCTCATCTTCTAGTAGTCGTGTTCAGTACTACCAAAATATTCTATAGGTAGACCTCAGTGCCCCTTACCATACAAGCAGCTTGGACCGCCTCAGATATGATTCCAGCATCAGGTTCACACCAGAAGACGTGGCACTCAAAGCGCTGGGTGCCGGCATCCACTATCACTGCGAAGGTGTGTGAATCATGACCAACTCCAAGGAAGGTGAGGTAACGCACTTGGCACTCCCAGAAAGGATCCTCGCCATCCTAAAGAACCCAAGCACAGTGGGGGGAAAAAGACACATTAAGATTTGACCACATAATCAACTGCGTCTCTCTCAAAGGTCATTGCATTCAAAGCTTTTCTGACAAATGTTTCACATCGCTACTGAATGGCTTTTGCTCATTCTGCTAATGCTTTGTGAGTTCTCCCGTTGTGTGTCCTAATGGTGAGGGTCAGTCTTCCTTTACCTCTCCCCTCCAGAGGGACAGCACTGTGTCCGATACGTGGATGACGATGGGTTCCCACTCATCCCTGTCTCTGGAGTGTCGGATGCTCTCGATGGCCCTGTTCAGCACCTCCATCCCTGCCAGCATGAAAGAAAAGAAATCAACCAAACCAAAAACAAAAAACATTACATAACATTGCATTACATAAACTCATCATTCAGGATGATAACATAAGCAAATGCATTCGTGTTTGAGTTGTTATTGAATACTGACTCATTCAGTGTCCTCGGTGTCGCTCAATTCGTTAACAAAGAAATGCGACTTACAACCAAACACACAAATAAATTCACCAGTGAGCTATAGCTACATCTGTTATAGGTTACTAACATTAGCCACCTACATTTATCACCACAAATATATTCTCACCCTGTGGGAATCACTGACAGTTGAGTGGGGGGGGCTAAAATAGTGTCTACTGCTACAGAGGGGGCGTGGCTTTAGCCCGGCTGTGCAGGCAGGGCCGGGAGGGCAGTACCGACAGGGCAGGGAGGGCAGGGAGGGCAGGGAGACGCGGAGCAACTCGTCATGTGACTGTGCATATCCGCAAAGAGACATAGGATGCACCTCGTCGTCATGGTGTTCTCCACTTAGGCTGCTGAAATTCTGTTTCACCACTAGAGCGGCGATCTCAAACAGGCCTGCTCCCTCCCTAACACAAGCCTCTCATGGCTCTGAGCCTGCAGCAACAGATTGGAAATGGCTTTTCCTGGCTCGGTCCTGACCTGATCGGACGGGGGTTAAGACGTCCGATTTAACCTGGTAGGAAGGCATGGATTCATTAGAGCTTTTGAGTGATAAAACGTGCACTCACCCATTGCTCTTGAGACAGGAAGATTACCCACGTACTCCACCTCGAATTTTTGAACCTTCTGCCTCACTGCATCCAAGAAGTTGACTTAAAAATGCACAGAAGATACATAACTGCATGTATATGTGCACGCAAGTGAATTGTGAACATAATACAACTCAAAACCAAAACAAATGCAGATTTAAATGAGTCTAGACATTCCAGATATACACAACATGAAGACCAAGAGAAATTTCAAGCAGGTCTGACACAGGTCTCTTGAAAAACATCAGTAGAAAAGGATACACAAGGATATAAGAATATTTGAAAGGAAATGAAAATACTGGGTCCAACATTTAAATATGCATAAAAATAGCGAATAACTGTGAAACTGGCTAGAACTGGCCGTCCTCTAAAACTGCCTGTCCAGGCAAGAAAAGTTATCCCAGGGAGTCTACTAACAGATCTTTCATTACACACATTTAAACATGTGCATGAGACACTCTAGAATTTCAGAAGCTTCGATGGTCTGATAAAACTCCTTAGACCTTAACGCTAAGCAGCATGTTTGGCACAAACACCAGGATGTGTGTGACAAACAGTGCACCAGCATGGTGGTGGCAGCGTCATGCTTTTGGGGCCCTTCTGTTTAGCTGGGACACTAAAACTCTCATTGATGGAAGTAAAATGAATGGGTTCGTACAGGATGACATATTTTCCAACAGTGAAATGTATGGATTTTTATTTACTTTCACATTATTCCTATTATCCCTTTCTCACATGCAGCCACTGTGGTGGTGTGGGCAGAGACTGAGCCCTGTTGAAGCTGGCTGAGAGACACTGCAGGTGTCAGGCATGCATCAGTAGGGCTGGAGACTCTTAAATGTACCTCTAGATGCAGTAATGAAGGTTTCTTTGTTTTTTATAAAGTTGGTGGCGAGTGTAATCTGTGTTGATCTTGTACCTTGGTGAGGCAGGTCCTCAGGGGAGATACTCTCCATCGTAATAGAACGTGCCATAGATGGGTGCATTGCCGCCTTCTCTGCCATGATCTGAGAAGACAAATAATTAGGGTCAATATACGCCGTATATCTTTAAGGACGCAAAACTGTAGGTTCTTACTGCCTGCCTATTTTCGTCACAGTGTTATAACGAAGGACTGAAATGGAAATCTCATGCTTTCTGTTAGAATCAACTGTCGTGTGAGTTTAAGAAAGCAAATCTCGAACCTAAAGGGCACATATAGGGTTTTTTTCTATTCTTTTCTCATTATTTTAGTGCAATTTTTGGCATATGTAAATGGTCCCTAAAGTTACATGGCAGAGTGAGTAATTCTCTTCCAAAGAAACCACATTTTCTCAGCTGATTGAAATGCCGTGTTGGAATTTCAGTCATTGTTTTTTGATGCAAGACGATCCAATCTCATAACACTTTCCATATTGCTCGCCTACTAGTAGGTTTGGCACACCTTCACACAATGCACAACCAGGGCTGGAGACCTAGAAGAATTTGTTCAGTCATGTAGCCATGTCGAGAAATCATGTATGGCTCAATGGGAGATTCAGGTTCATGATCTGTAAATATGCATTAGCAATATAGCACTATACAAGGTAACTATTGCAAGTGAGCAAGTGTGGAGTTTTTGGCTTTAGCTAAGCTAATGTTTCTAGGCAACTTTCTTCTAGGCAAGGTTTCTAAATATCAACTCACTGTGTTAGCGCTAATGGTTTTGTTAATCAGATACAGGCTCACTGTTACCCAAAATTGACCTCTGGCTGCCACCCCAGCTGAGGTCAGTACGCTTGGATGTTTCTCTAAAAATAAAACGGGTCCATGCAGATACAGACAATGCTCAGCTTTTCTGGGAGCAAAGGGAAATACGATGACCCGTTCCCCTCTATCAGCTACTGCAGTGGACAGACGCATGTCTTCCCCTCAGTGCAGCAGTTTTATTGGATACTGTTGTGTGGAAATATGGTGATCCACTTCCTGCTTTGACCCTGTACCGCCATCGCCCCGCTGGTGCGAGCGCTCACCTTGGAGCACATCTCGTGCAGTGCAGCAGCAATGGTCTTGGCTGGCGCGCTGCACCGGAACACATGGCATTTCAACAGGCAGGTGTCCTTATCGCTGGCCACGAAGGCAAAGTCCCTGCGGCGGAACAGCAGACCACAGCACACGCTCACACCTCCGCACTCAGAGATCCGCAGGCCAGACGAGAGGTGTCTCCAACTCCCGGAGATCTACCGGCCCGCACAGACCGGCGCAGGAGCACGGCTGAGCGTAGATCTTCAGAACGAGGGTTTACGCACCCCTCGTCTGAACTGTCGCCGAACAACATTCAAAGACTGACGAGGAGATGTTAAAGACAGGGGAGTCATAATTGGTAATTTCTAATTAAAAGAAATGAATGCCAGTTAGACTTGGTGCGACAGATGATTTGAACTTGATGATGCAGGTTCTTGTTTAATACAGAGAGTGGTGAATTTAAATTTCATTTATTTGCAGAGTGCAAACGATAGAATCCAAATGAAGAATAGTGAGACAAACACATGTATGTACGTGTTTGTGAGACAAACACATACATCTATTATATTTATCTTTTAATTAAACTATACTTGTTCACCAAGTCTACTGTGACACCATTACAGTGAAATTACACAATTAAACAATCAGCATACCAAGAAACCCCCTTTTCCAAAATATCTTTAGGGCAAAGTAGAAACAGAGCAGACCCAAAAGGGCAGTTGTGCAGACCGAGCTGTGCAGCAATCTCTAACAGACTCCAGGTCACCGTACCTGGAGGCATCTGTTACTCACAGTAGGTGTTTACACTGACCTCTGGCTGCCACTCAGCTGACTGAAGCCAATACGCTCGGATGTTTCTGAGCTCTAAAAATAAAGCGGGTCCATGCAGACAGACACGGCGCTCAGCTTTTCTGAGAGAAAAGAGAAATACGATGACCCCGCTCTCCTCTCTGAGCCAGCACAACGCACAGACCCGTGCGCAGACGCCGTGTAGTCAGGGGCTCCCGTGAGCCCACTGCAGCTAGCGCAGGTCCGGCTAGCTGTTCAATGATTGAGGAATGGGGTCAAAAAGAATAGCATATGAGCTGAGAGAGAAAGAGAGAGAGAGAGAGAGAGAGAGAGAGAGAGAATCCATCCTCCAGTAGACCAGGCAGTGAAGCACCACACAGGTCCTCTCCAAGCCTCTGTCTGCACACCAGCAAGAACGAACTGAGATCTACAGATCTGCATTTCCCAGTTCTCAATAGATGGAGATATGAATTGCCACCACTTTGAAGATCTACTGTAGAATTAAATACAATATGCACCACACATTGTAAGTGCTCTGTCAATTCAGGCTGTTGTCCTCAACGTTATATTACTGTCAGATTTAACAAGAATATATCAGTAAATCCTCCTATCTCGAATTTCCGATGTGCACACTAAAGTCATGGGCCTCTCATGACAGGCATAATTTACATTTACATTTACATTTACATTTACGGCATTTAGCAGACGCCCTTATCCAGAGCGACTTACAAAAAGTGCTTCATTGTTTTACTCAGAACAAAATCTCTAGCTAGTTAGATTAGGCTAAAATCAGGAAGAAACTTTAAGCAAAGATATTATTAGATACAGTCAGTATGGACGCCTAGATATACTCAAATATATACTGAAAAAACCCTACTTAAAAGATAAAAGCAAGAAAAGTCATTACAGTCACAAATATTTAATAAATGCTAGTGTAGTAAAATTTAATTTAAGTTTTTAAGCAAAGACAGCAGATGTGTCTTCAGTCTTTGCTTAAAAACAGCAAGAGACTCTGCCATTCGGACACTCAGGGGAAGTTCGTTCCACCACTGAGGTGCCAGAACTGAAAAAAGTCTGGATGCATGTTTTCCGCGTGTTCTGAGAGATGGTGGGTCAAGCCGAGCTGTGCTTGAAGCTCGAAGCTCAAGCTATTTCAATACAAATAGAAAATATGACAACCTGTATTTTGATTTATATCAAGACATTCCATCACTCATCAAATATCAATAGACTCCTTCCCACAGCTAAGGGCAAAGAGAATAAAATGGCTGAAAACTCATGATGGCTGCAGTACTACGTTGAATGCTTGTGGTATAGATTGCTTGCCAACACTGCATTCATTTTTGAGTCTGACATGGCGTCTAGCCTAATAGCTACTCTGATCCCTTTATATTGTTGCACCAGAACATTAAGGGTAAATAAATGGGCCAGTTGTTATTTTGGTGCGGCAGTACAGCTGCTGTTTGGTATGAGTTTGTGTGTGTGTGTGTGTGTGTGTGTGTCTGTATATGGAATTGTACAGATACTAAAGTGCTGGTGCTGCCCTCACGCAGAAACACACACTGCTGGTAGAACTTTGTTCTAGAGCTTTGGTGTGACTGGGTTTGCAAACGTGACTCATCTTCTTCTGCAACATGCAGTGCGTCCTTGGAATCTTGGTGCACGTTCCTGCTCGTTCTACATACAGCCACGTGGAAGTTCAGGGACACTGTTTGTCCTCCTGAGACGTTTTGTCAAAGTTTTCGATCTCAAAGAAGGTGCAGGTCAAAGAGTTCAGTTGAGCAGTGGCGATTACGATTCCGGCTGTGGGTGAGGTGTTCCTTTACTCTCTGACAGCTAATCCGTGCCTTTATTGTGGGGGAAGTAAAATGATATAAGTAGTAAGAATATATGGAGCTGTTTCATGGAACTACAGCTGGCCTTCATGTTTCCAGTCCTGGTGATGCCACAAAAGCCCTCATGCTCCAGTCTTCTCAAACCAACATCTTTGTCCCTTTCTGTTGTATTATAACTTAGGCAATTCATTTACATATCAGTGTGTCCTCTGTGTGTCTCTGTAGGGATTTAATCAGTGTGGCTTGTAATTAAATCTGCATGGATTTGCCAGGAATCACGTCGGCAATGGCCCGATGGGACCTGGTCTATAATGAATTATATCCACAAAACATCAGTCACTACTGCTGGATCTCTGATTGGTCTGTCATGCCAAAGTCATTTGCATTTGGGGGAGGAGGGGGTGGAGGGGGTAGAAGCACCAATCATGTCGTGCATATACTGGTAGACAGGAGCATAGAGGATTGGGATGTTGAGAAATTCAGAAAGGGAAAAGGTTCTGAGGACATGCACAGGAAAGAGATCAAGAGCAGAACCAACACCACCATTCCCTAATCTCTACTTGACCTTGAACAAGCAAAGATACATGAGGGAAAGCATGACGGTAGGTAATGAGAGAATTCTATGAGACCATGAAAGACAACATAACTACTCAGGAGCTAGACGTCAGGCTACATGATATGCAAGTCGGCCACGCCACAAATGACATGTTCGATTGATCTGGTTAAGAAAGTAAAGGGTGCGGTAATTACCTGTCTCTGTATTCACGAGTTGCGGTTTAAAAAAAGAAAGAAAGTTCATTGTTAAGAGTGTATTTTTAAAATAGTGGGGAAAAAAGCATAAATTGTTTTATCTGTGCAACTTCTTGGCCTTAAGACGACCTATTCCTATGGAAAATTCAGATCATCTATCAGAATATCTACTGAATATGAAGGCAACACATTTTTCCAGACTCATAAGTGAAAGCAAATAGCAACATCTCAGCAGGTCACATGACTCTGGCTGGTAAATATCAATGGGAAAACGTGGAGCAGGTTTTTCCCAGAAGCGCTGTCGACCAGCACCAGAAATAGCAGCGCTCTGTTTCAACCCGTGCGATCACCTGGCGTAACAGCCTGATCTCCCCATCAGCAGAGAAGAGCCAGCCTGACCAATGACACGGAGCAGGCCGCAAAAGCCACGCCTCCATCCTGGAGACCCGCTCCGCTCCCAGAACAAACGGCCCTCCACTCTGCTGCCGTCGAAAGAGGAACTGCAGCAGCCCTACACAGGCATGTGCCACGCAGGCCAGACGGTCACGTCCTCTTCTGATTCTCAGTTTTGTACGTACAAGGCCGTTTGACTGCTTTGAAAATCTATACCGGTTTGACGCTACCAGCTGAAGGCATGGCAGGGATAAAACAATGTCACAAAGGACGATCATAATACGAAATAAAACGTGTTAGCAGCGAAGAGAGAAGCGGAGGGAGTGTAAGTGGAGGGAGGTGCAGCGCTGACCTGCCACTGTTGCAGCCCACACCCCACACACGGATGTGCGCGATGGGCTGGCAGTGGATAAGACTGCGGTCAGCGGGGTCCAGCAGGC